>CM041723.1:1105759-2305759 GCA_023373845.1 Nibea coibor
CTTAAATGTGAAGGGGGTGTCTGCCTCTGGAACCCAAAATGGGTGCTGGTTCCACAGGAGAGGAGCTTGATAGCTCCTGTTTTACTTTTGGAGACTATAGGAGCCATAAGGAGCCCTGCATTCTGAAAGTGCAGCATTCTAGTGGGGTAATAGGGTAGCATGAACTCTTTAATATATGATGGTGCCTGACCATGAAGAAACACTCTACCAAAATAGAAACAAAGCAAACAGTTTGTAAGTCTTTATTGTTTTGTTTGGTTCATTCAGCAGAGGGAAACTATGTCCTACTGGACATTGAATGTCACCATACTGAGAGCAAACAAACACGACTCCAAAGATTACTGTAAGTATCGCTTCTATGTCACATTTTAAATATGCACAGTGCATATTTTGGAATGACATTTAGTCATTCTGAAAATCCACAGCAAGCATTAAAAGTCAAATTTCACACACTTTTTGCATTTGAAAACCATTTGACATGAGCGTGACACATACAGTGTGTAGTTTTTAAACTGATGCATGCTTCCACTTTCTTGTCTTCGTTACAGTGTCTGAATCCGACTGCTATGTCATTCTCTTTTTACCCACGGCGTCAGCAAGGACCTTCCGCACAAAAACAGTATCCAACGTTAAGAACCCAGAGTGGAATGAAACGTTCACCTTCAGGGTCCCCACCCATGTGAAAGTGAGTCTACTTGATATAGATATCATATCACACATCTGCATCTGACCAACTGTACAGCTGTTGTTCTGTCCAAACTAACAGCTAGTAGTGATAAAGCAACATGAAATCATCAGCTCCTCTGCTGTTTTCCCAGAACATTTTAGATGTCAAAATGTACGATGAGGACCCCATGTCACGTGATGACCTGATTTCTACACTTCTGTTTGACATCAGCAGCCTAACAGTAGGGGAGAAGGAGACCAAGGTCTTCACCATAAACCCAGAGGTAAAGGCAACAAGGAAATATCGAAGACGACTTTTTTTGGATCAAATTTTTATTTTATATTCATTCAAACAGAAAACAAATGATGATGTACAGCCACTGAACATACCATTCCCCTCGCAGCTCTTTCAGTAACAATCAACTCATGACCTGCCAAGGTACACTGTGTGCTTTAAGAGCTGCTCTCAGCTGTAAATAAAAAAAAGAAGGAAGTGCCTGGCAGAATGAAGCTATTCTTAATGTCCCGAAAGGATCATAAACCATCTAAGCCGAAACTGTCACCCAAAAACTGTATCCCTCCCTTTTTCCACTGAGAGTAGGTGACAAGTCCCGAGTTCACTGGTTACAGTGAAGTAGTGATGATACATGAGGTTGCAGTTGGCGGGAGAGTGTCTTGGCATATATTTTAACATCGGCAATCAACAGACTAGGGGGCCTATAATTACCACATTCTGTTGGGCTTTTATCTTTCTTCAGTAGTAAGGTTATTATAGCTATATGGACATCCCTAGAGAAAGCACCTTTCTCTATTGAGAATGGATCGTACTGAGAAGCAGTCGGGCATGGAGGTCCCAAAAGGCTGCCTAAAATTCTGGTGGCATGCCATCAAGCCTGGGTGATTTGCCCCTTTGCATAGTGAGCACAGCCTTTTTAAGTTCCTCAAGAGAAATCGGTTTTGCTATCATTCTCCTCCTCCACTGCAAGACGAGGTAACTTTAACTGAGCCAAAAACTTGTCACATTTGTCTTTGTCAAGAGATATGTTTGATTTATACAGGCCAGTGTAAAAACTATAAAAAAGTGTTGTTGATCTGCGTCGTTACAGTGGTGAGAGCACCTGACTGTAATTTTTACTGAGGAGATATCTGAGAACTGCTCATTTGATCTAATCTTCATCGCCAACAGGTGGCTGGGCCTTGACCCATGAAAATAATAAAAAAGTTGCCTGGTCCTGTGGATTGAAAACGCTGACTGGCATCTGAGGATGATGTTAATATCTTTTTCGACCACCTCACGCTGTGAGGCTATCTGAAAGAAATTAGCAGACAATGCTAGTTAGCATTCCAATTCATGTAATTTAGAAATCTGGGCCTTGCGCTGGTTAGAGTCAAACAGAGTGGTATTACTCCTGATAAAACCTTTAATTGAGTCCCAAAGTATTCTAGGATCATTGACCGAATCAACATTGAACTCCAAGAATTCCCTAAGCTTTTCTGTAAATCGTGTCCCAAACTCCTCCTGTTTCAACTGGGTTGTGTTGAAGCGCCATTTCAGTGCGTGAGGGGAAGCGCTGTTGAGTATCGCTGAGCACACCTTTATGATTGGAGTGGGCTATGGGAAGCAAAGATACATTTTGAACATTTTTAAAAAGTTTAGGGGATGCAAATATATAATTGATTCTTGAACAAGATTTGTGTCGAGCAGAGAAAAAGGAGCAGTCACAGACTGATGCATTCCACACCACAAATCTGTGAGCCCCAGACTGAAAGCCCAAGTCTGTAAAGCTGCAGATACCTGTTTCTAATCCTTTGTCTCAGATTTGCCTGTCCTGTCATTACCCCCCCCCCCCCCACCATGAACGAATAATCATTCAGCTCCAGCATCCTATTTGTGAAATGGTCATAAAAAACTCTACCAAAAGAGTTTGGTGCATACACCAATATTTTCCTGTTACTAATTTCTGTCTTAACAATTGCCAGCCTGCCCTCTGTATCAGACCACATGTCTTGGATTTTAATACTAAAACTGCGTCTGGCTACGACAGCCACACCCCTGGTCTTTGTACCAGATGTGGAGGAAGCTATCACATGATAATCTGCTTATCCGCAAGGCATCTAATATCAGCAGCCAAGAGATGCGTCACCTGTACTAATGCAATGTCAATTCTTCTCCTGCGTAATAAACCCAGTATCAGGCCTGGGACTGAGACTGAAAAAACTCCTGACATATGACAAACTCACTAGACATACCAGTTTGACACCCAGAGTGCTACTCCTTTTGTGTGGGCTATACAGACAGTCTGCGTTCCAGCTCAAAATATTTAGTTCAGGCATAATTTAGGGTGTTGGTCTCTATAGTGAATGCTGACGGAGACATGAAGACAGCACCTGTGACCATCTGAAAAAATGAATCCAGTCAAGCCCCTCTTTCCATGCAAAAAGAAAGTAAACACATGATGTGAGCCACTCCACATTAAAACAAAAGGAAAAAAAATGATGTTTTAACCTACCACCCTACCAACCCAGCCCCCCAAGAGAGCAAAAACATGCCCTAAGCCTCCCCATTACTTGGCTCTGTGACCATAGTCGGACATTGGGCAGCAATAGGAAAGCAGTCGCCAGCCTCACCCCTCCCCCAATTACAAAGCAAAACATTTCAGAGAAGTCACCTCTTCAGTGCTTAAAACTAGATGCAGTAAGGGACTACTTATGAGAACTATTTAAAATGTCTGAGATATACAACACAAAGTATAGTGTACCTGTGATTTCAAGTATGAGACTAAGGTAGCTGTCCTACCATTATGTGTGTTTACTGCACCAGAAGTTTAACTGAAAACTGCCCTATAGTGTGAGGAAAGCTCTCGTGACAAACTCGTAGAGACTGCGGAGGCTCAGATATTCATGTTGTCTCTCAATTAGCATGCCTGCAATAGCGTCCAACTCAGTAGCACAAGTTTCTTTGTTCGACTTTGCAGAGGCTCCACCTGCACTGTTCTTTTTTCCAGAACAGTGCAGGTGTGTGTGATGTTCATATATATTGTAGTAGTGTGCGTGCTTAAAATGTGGCCATTAAGCAAATAATAATGATTGATGTTATTCCCTGTCCACTTTTGTCTAGAGAGAAGACCAAATTCTGATAGAGTTTGAGCTTCTGCAGAGGTAACTGAGTTTCATATATTGCTGTTACAGACATTTGCTTACCTGTTTGTCTTGCAATACACCATCTGGACCTAGTCAAAATGAATAATGTCTGTGTTTTATAGCGAAGACCCTCCTTGTGAATATCTCACAAATGGCATCCTCATGGTAAGACTTCTGACATGCTTTCAGCTTCTAGATTTTCACTACATGATAATTGGGACTGAAAGAATCCACAATAACAATATCATCACCATATCTATAGAAAATTAAAAAATTCAAAGAATCTGTCACACTGGTAACTAGTGGAGGTGCCTTTTAAGGTCACAGTTAATTCCAACCAAGTTTGATTTGATAACCGCACTGAAACTTTTAACTACATGCATCATTGCGCTTTACAGGTATTCTAGTGAGCGCAAGTGGCATTGAACGGGCCCTCGCGCATCAGGCAAGTTATAAGTCAATCAGATCATGGATTTTGTTAAAACAGAACATAAGAAGCAACCACTTTTTAGGGTCTAAAAAGGGAGACTAGGGTCATAGGGTCAAATTTGACAAATTAGCCACACCGTTTCATCAACATTCATAATTTTGATAACTTTTCATAGTCAAGGCCTTAAGAACACACATGCCAAGTTTCAGTTAGATGTGATGAAATCCCTAGGAGGAGTTTGTTAAAATAGACACACACATTAGCCAGAATTGGGTCAAAGGGTCAAATTTGATGGAGCACCACGCCCACACCGTTTCATCAAAATTCATAATTTTGGTAGATTTTACTCAAGAAATCTATATGAACACACCTACCAAGGTTGAAGTCGATCGGATAAAATCCCTAGGAGGTGTTCATTAAAATAGACCACATGCAGGGTGCAAATTGGATCAAAGGGTTCAATTTGATGGAGAGCCACGCCCACACTGTTTCCTCAAAATTCATAATTTCTCTATGAATGCACCTACTACTACTACTACTAAGTTTGAAGTCAATTGGATAAAATCCCTAGGACTTTGTTCAAGTATGATCCCTTCTCAAGCAGCCAGAAACACCAAAAATGGTGATATTCATTCTTAAATATTTCACTTCCTGTTCATTTTAGCCCATTGCTCCAAGAGATTTTTTGTAGGTCTTGCCATGTTCTACAATTTGGCTGAGGGTTCATAACTCTGTGTCCAAAACTGTGGCGGGGCTGATGTAAAACGTTAAACATTTGGGCGGATCCACCAAATCCATCCTCAGAGGGTTAAAATCATAATATGACAGCAGCAAGAGTGCGGCGGCTGGGATGCGAACCAACGTCCCATGGTTCAAAATACAATAGATAGCAGTGTACTTAACCATTCAACTATCATAATACTGCTATGCCAGAGTAAGAGTATTTTATAGCACACATTTTGAAAGAAAGCAGCAGCGAGCCCAAAATGTGAGCACGAGGGGGGCGTAGTTATGGCGCTGAACTCGACACGTCTTTTTTGTGCTCCTGGCGATATTCTAGCAAAATCCTGTAAATTTTCCTATATATACTAAAGCAGTGATAACTGTTGCTTGTGGAAATTTATTATTGTATACCCGCGAAGAAAGCACAAAAGCACACTCTTCTCCGAGTGAGGAGGACGACGTCTCAGATGCTAACAGCCTAGCTAACTCAACAGGTGATGCTAGCCCCGTGCTCCATGCGGACGTAGAAACTGAAATAACCCACAACATGGATGTTATTCAGATACTCGACGGGATCAGAAGTAGATTTTTCCACAAAAATTGATTTGGTCCTGAAAGTGATTCAAGATGTTAAGAGGGACGTGCAGGACTTCACGGCGCACATGGATGAAGCTGAAGTGCGCATTAGCAGTGTAGAGGACACAGATAACTCCGAGAAAGGCAAGACTGAGGTGCTAGCTAAACAAGTAACTCTCCTCACAAACAAACTTGAGGAGCTCAAAAACCCTCTCGTCGATCCAACCTGTAACTAGTTAACGTGCCGGAGAAGTTGGAAGGAAAATATGTGCTGGCTTTCCTGGAGAAGTGGCTCCCCAAAGTGCTGGGACCAGCGACATTCCCCAGACCACCTATCATCGAAAGAGCGCACAGGTTGTCCAGCCAGACGCAACCTAATCGATCAACTACACCGAGAGTCCTCATCGTGAAGTTTTTAAACTTCCAGGACAAAGTCAGAGTGATGCGAGCAGCCAGGGCCAAAGGTAAAGTTATCTGCAGCGGTCAAGAGATCATGTTTTTCCCAGATCTTTCCCGGAGCTCCACTGACGAAAGAGGGGTTTCGACCGGATAAAACAACAGCTGAGATCGATGAACATATGTTACGGATTAATTTACCCAGCTAAGAACAGAACACAGAGGACTCACAGATCAACTAAAGTGATCCATCTACAACAGCTATAGTTTTGTTTTGAAATTCTGAAATAGTTTTCCTTTTTTTGTGGAGACTTTTTTTTTTTTTACTATTTCTTCAGTTTCCGCAGATGTAACGGGTGCTTAATTCACGCTTGAAAAAGAAACTGCCCGCACCCTTTTCAAATGGGATTTGTCTAGTGGAGGCATGAATATCCACTATATTGTTGGCTTTCCTGAATGACTATGTTGGACATTTCATATATATTTGTTTGTGTAGATTATATACTTTTGCCAGGGGACACAATTGGCCAGTTAGTTTTGGTTTGCTCTGTTATAGAGACTGCATGGTTTGGTGTAACTGCTCCCTGGGTCCTGTTCCTCTCCTGTTCGGATTGACAGCTGAGGGGTTTCGCTTATGGCAGAAGTTATATATTTGTTTTCTGTACTTCACATGTTGCATGTGCACTCCCAATACAGCACAGAGAGATACTCAATAGGTTTTCCAACAACTAAGAGATGACGCTATGCTGTACAATCTGTTGTATTGTTAAGATTAGATGACCTCAAATAAGAATTTTAAATTTACGTCTTGGAATGTTAGGGGAATGGGGAAGCTGACTGAACTAAAACAGGTTATTACCAGGCTTAAACAACTTAAGTCTTCAATAGTGTTTCTCCAGGAGACTCATTTACTCAGAGAGGACCTGGTGAAAGTACGTTGGAGATGGCCAGGCAAAGTGTTAGCATCTTGTTTCCCATCTCATTCCAGAGGGGTTATGGTGTTAATTCATAATTCGGTGCCTTTCCAAGTAACTAACTCTATTTATGATTTAAAAAATGGTAGATTTTTGGTGGTTCAAGGAACTCTCTTCAGAGAAAATATTAATCTGGTTAGTGTATATGGCCCTAATGATGATAACACTATTGGCAGGTGACTTAAATTGCGCCTTAGATCCAAAGCTTGATCGTTCGTCAGGGATAGATCGATAATGGACATCCCATTATCAAACAAGAAAGAAAGTACAGCAATATATGAAAGACCTGAATCTCTGTGATCCGTGGAGGATTCAAAACCCCAACAAAAGGGAATTCTCATGCTACTCAGCAGTATTTAAAACCCACTCCCAAATAGATTATTTTTTAATTTCCACATCTTTGCTACCCAGTATAACTAATTATATATATGATAGTATCGTGTTGTCTGATCATGCCCCAATCTCACTATTCTACAATGTCAAACAATTAAGTAAACACTCTTCTAACTGGCGCTTACACCTTAAATGGCTACAAGATTCTGTTTTTTGTAGGAGAACACACTGATCTCTACTTCTCAGTAGAGAAACTTCTCAGTAAATACGAACCAAACAACTGTGGCCATTAGGTGGGAAGCTTTTAAAGCATATATTAGAGGACAAAGAAAAACAGTTCTAAATTTAACAAATTTAAACGGACAATGAATGAATTAGACTAGATTAGATAATTAGAGAGGGAGGTTGTGATTCCACACAAAAAAACAGGAATTACTGACCCTTAAAGCAAAATATGAGGAGCTTTCCATGCTTAAGGCTCAAGATGGTCTAATAAGACTGAAACAAACTTTTTATGATCAGGGTGAAAAGCCAGGTAAATTGCTAGCTTGGCAGATAAAGAAATTTGAATCTGACGTTCGTTCCATTAATGTAATTAGGAACGAACAAGGAGAATTATCTACAGATCCCACAGAAACTAATAACATCTTTGTCTCAGATTATAAAACCCTTTATAATTCTGACAGCCCACTAGACGTGGTTAACCTAAGCAGTTTCCTGGATGGATTGGTCATTCCATGTATTTCTGAGGGTACAGAAACTGAATTGGAGAGGGAATTAAATTTGAATGACATTTCCATCCCATTACAAACATGAGAGGAGGCTTCCGATAGATATATAAAATATATTATATATATTATATTATATATTATTTATATTAAAATATAAATTATTGAAAACGGAATTAATAGCCGCATTATTAGATGTCTATTTGGAATCCTTTAAAGCAGGTAGCCTCCCCGCTTCACTACGTAGTGCTTTGATCACTCTTATTCTAAAACCAAGCAAGGCTTCAACTGAAAGCGGTTCTTACAGACCCATATCACTTTTAAATTCTGATGCAAAGATTATAGGTAAGGTCCTGGCTATGAGACTAGAGTCATTATAGTCATTATAGTCATTATAGTCACCAGTCATGACCAGTCATTATACATGGAGACCAGAATGGTTTTGTGCAAAATCGACAGGGGTTCCACAATGTGAGGAGTGTTCTTAACATAATCCACGTGTGAAGAGTCCCCTGATACCGCAATACTATCACTTGACGCAGAGAAGGCGTTCGACCGTGTCGAATGGCCCTATCTACTCGAGGTGCTTAAGCATTTTGGATTTGGTGATTACTTTCGCAGATGGGTTGAAATTTAGTTTGTTGATTCTTCTGCAATGCTATCTTCTAATAACCTCATCTCTCAGCCTTTTGAGTTATTTCGTGGCACAAGGCAAGGGTCACCAATTTCTCCCCTACTCTTTGTAATACCCTGGAACCATTAGCAATAGCGATTAGATCACAAAACTTAATTCATGGTATTAAGACCGTGAAAATGACACACAATACAGCAATGTACGCTGATGATACGATTGTATTTTTGTCACATCTTGCAGAATCAATACCATCTCTCTTGGAGTGGTTAAATCAATAAAGAAAAGTCATCTATTGTGTTTTTAAATGTTAACGAGATGGAAAATCCAGCAGTTTCCCACCCATTTGTGAACGCTACAGAGGGATTTAAATATTTGAGAATTAGAATAACCCCAAAGATAAGTAATCTTTGCTCTGCCAATTATGAGCCCATGGTAGTTGAGGTGTCAGAAGAGATCACTAAATGGACAACACCAACCAAGGCTTCAACTGAAAGCGGTTCTTACAGACCCATATCACTTTTAAATTCTGATGCAAAGATTATAGGTAAGGTCCTGGCTATGAGACTAGAGAAGGTTTTACCAGTCTGGGGTAATCAACACTTCACCCCAACAAAGAACGACATGGGTTTCAAAGAATGGATGAACAAAGGCATAGTAAAACTACAGGATCTATATGAAGATTATACTCTAATGCCATAAACAATTCAGCGCAACAACCCCCATTCTCCATTTTAGAACCACTTGTTACAAAAAAGTGTTTCGGTAAAAGATTGGTCTCCCGGTTTTATAACATATCTGTTGAAAACCATAAGGAAAACACTGATACTAAAAGACAGGAATGGATACGAGACTTACAAGTAGATATTTCACTCAGTAAATGGAGTAAAATATGCTTAAAAACACACACTCAAACCATCAACACTCGTTTGAGGATGATACAATTCAATTGGATAATGTGAACATACATCTCCCCTGTAAAATTAAATAAATTTGATCCTAATATACTTGATCTATGTTATAAATGTAGCAGTTTCCAGGGTACATTATATCATTGTTTATGGAAATGTGAAGAGATTCAAAAATTCTGGAACTCAGTGATAAAGTATATCTTCCAGATCACAACTTCTCCTGTACCTTTTTGCCCCAAGTTATGTATTTTAGGCATTTATCCAGATGACTGTACCTTGTCCTGTAAGGAAAGAAAGGTGGTTAACCTCTGTTTACAACAGGCCAAACACAACAAGGGGCCACCAACAAGAATGTTGGTGGAACCTCGTTTAACCTCTGGTTAAATCACTTAACATCGAGTTTGGCTTTTGAGAAACTGACCTATATTGTTAGACTACTGAATTTTACAACATAACTGTTGAGGAATGGAGATTTGGAGGAAGTAGTGGGAGAATAAGATAATGTAAATATCTAATTTGTTATTGGGAATTACCTTTGTAACCCAATATGCAGTGCACAGTAACTTGTTGACGAATTAGTAGTGTTTGTTTTGTTTTGTTATCTAAATTTATTTAATTATTCATTTATTTTTTGACCTTTTCAGCATTATTAATATTTTAATTATTATTTTTATTACTGCCATATGTTTAGGATGTTGTATCTGTTGAATGTTGTTGTATTAACACAAAAACAATAAATATAAGTTTTTAAAAAATGTGAGCATGAGGAGAATAAATCTGAGCACGAGAAGGACAAATCATGCTCTCAAACTGAAAATCTACACTCTTGAATAAAGATGGGATAATTTTACCCAAGTCACTTCAAACTTGGTAGGTGTGCTCATATAGACCCGAAATTATCAATTTTGATGAAACGGTGTGGCACTCCATCAAATTTGACCCTTTGAATCAATTCTGGCTAATGTGCGTGGCCTATTTTAACAAACTGTATTTTCTGAAATTTGACCCTATGAGAAAAAAGTGGTTGCTTCTTATGTTCTGTTTTAATAAACTCCTCCCAGGGACCTCATCTGATTGACTCATCTGAAGACTTGCCCGACATGCACACATGCCAACATGTGTACATGTGTGAGGGCGCCACTTGCGTCTATAATTGAAATGATATTTGAACAACAACAAAAATGGCAGAACACCTAGAGCCATACCTGTTGATGTAGCAAGTGTTTCATGAACAATCAATCTAGCTCAGTGAAAGAAGTATCACTCAATAATTTCTCAAAGTGATGAAATGACACAGGGAATCAGCAAGAAACCAAGCATCTGAAATCATCCAATCCCATGAATGTAAATTCTAAAGCCCAATGTCTTTCATCAGGAATATTAAGACGCACTGAGAGTGCTCAAAAGTGCACTGCATTTGAAAGGAATGCTATTACAGTAATATATGAACATGAGGCCACCTCACGACACAGAGCAGACAGGTCATGTAGCTTATGCAAACAATATGAATATGAAATGTGACTACATTAACTGATCTCTCCTTGTGTCTTCCAGGCTGCCCCTTTCTCTGCACTTGATATAAACGTTGATAAGCTACTAAGCAATGAGGGTATGTAATTAAGAACCAGTAAAGCTATCAACTTTAATACGTTAAGGAAAATAAGCTGACATTAAGTTCGCCAGCTTCACAGACATGAATGATGAAAACTACTTAATTGAACCCACAAGGCAATTGAGCTGCTTAAGAGCTAAATGGTTCCCACGGAATCAGCAGAGGCCAACTGGTATCTAAAAGAGAATGAATATTAGACAGATTTCCATATCTGCTGGATGTGTTTGTCATATCAACTTGGTCTGTTGTGCACCACCACCACATGAAAAAGATTGGGTGAATTGCCATGACATTTTGTACAGCCATTCATTAACCCCAGAGGTTGAATCCTCCTGACTGTTGATTTCCAGATATATTTTTTTATATCATTGAACAGTGCAGCTGAAGTGTATCCTCTCAAAGCTCAACAGTCTGGTGAAGAAAACAAAAATCAAGAATCTTTTGAGAAGTCATCTTGAGTACAAATGAATGACTTGGGTATAATGACAACTATTATTATTGCCTTTTCTCAGATGAACATGTGACATCGTGACACCTTTTTTGCCAGGTAATCGGGGCAATGTGCTGAAACTGAAGGGTGCCTATCAGGAGAGTCAAACGCTTGAAAAAGAAACCCCTAAGATGCGTTTCTACATCAACAGAGACCTGGAAACAGAACTAGGAATGGCAGTGAGTTTCTTGTCTCTTGTCACTTGTCTTTTTTAACATACAGAGTGAAAGAAGAGCTTATCCTTAGTTATTCTTTTTTAAACTTCATAGTAGCTTTCCTTTAAGTACCTACACTATCTGCCACAAATATCTGCATCAAAATCTTAAAGAATGAATAGCTATATTATTACATTGCTATATTTTCTACCTCTCTTTGTCTGTCAGCCCTCTGATTTCTCTGAAGTCTCTGTTGCTCCGATGGAAGCTTCTACAAATCTGCAGCCATTACCAGCCAGACATACTGGCAAAGTGTCCCTTCTTATTGATCAGGTAAGACATTTTTTGTATAGTTGGGTCCTCCAGTCTATTACCATCATTTTGATGAGTTCATATAGCAAATTGGAATATGCAAATTAAGTATCAAAAACCAACACATTACAGCACAGTTTAAAGCACATTTCTACCTTAAAATAATGGCTTCAAAATCATTTTAATTGTACACTGAAAAAATAGGCTCTCATTCCCACTTAGGGCCACAAACCACCAACCTCTATGGGTCTTTGATTAGATTAGAGTCTTTATTGTCATTGCACGCTAGTAGACCCGGTGCTTGTTGGTTAAGAAGAAGCTGACTTGATATTCTCAGCATGCATATATGCATTTTTTTCTAACTTGCTCTGAGCTCATGTGCGTCCCATGAAATATACAGCTATGGCAGCAGTAAAGGGGACTGAATTTGATGAATTTATTATTTATCAGACCACAAATGACTAAACAAGAATTAGGTTAGAAATTTGAAATGTGAAGCCAAGTATTTCTAGGCACTAGGCCTCCTTGGTTTCTGTACAAATTACAGCTTGATTCACTGATTTTTGTGAAATTTGATCATATTATAGAGGAAAATAACTTGATTTAAATCATATCTTACACAAGGACACTTAAATATGCAGGGTCTCTAAATCTTAGTACGGTCAGTGACGCATACAGGACAAGTTTACAGATGCCATGAGCAACCACTCTAAAGCAACAATCTCAAAGCAGCAATGGAGTTGCGTTGAAAAAAGTCTGTGAGTAGTCAGACCACCAAGGTCCCTGCTTTTCTGCAGTCTGCAGTCTGGCTTGCCAAGCTCCCGACCCAAGTGCTTATCTCTGTGGGGAGTGCCAGTGAACTTCCCGTAGGTCTGACTCCAGGAGGGGGCCACATATAACGACTGGAAATCGGGTGGCCAGTTGACAGCTGAAGGCAGGAAAATGTTAGGCTGAATATCTTTTCTCAGCCACCGGGCATGCTAACTGACCTGCCATAGGCCACATTGCTGTGGTCACATTTTTCATGAATGTGATAAATAATGAGTGTCTTGCAGTAGGGCTGGTGATGGTTGGTAATTGTTTTTGTCTCTGTAAATCACTGTATATTCCAATTCTTTATAATATAAAGAGTAAACTTGTCAGTTATGAATACAATTGAACTGTGTATTTCCCACATCACAGGACACAGTGGATTTGGACATAGAAACACATGAAGGGTAAGGTGCTTCCTACTTCTAGTATATCAAGTAGTACATATGTGTACACTAGGACCAACTATAACCCCTAATTTAAAAAAATCTGGACTATTAATTTATTGCTACAAGAGCATCTGCTCTACTGAACAGGCCTGATGCCTTAATTTATATAGCTTAAAAAATCTTCAGTGGGAAAACGTGGAAGAAACCCCAAGATTCACACACTGGCTATTTGTATAAATTGGACAGTTACAGTAGTGAGGTCAATCACTGATGTTGGTTGTTGTGGAGAAATTGCTGGAGCCAAAGGTCAGTGGTGAGATCAGGAAGAAAGAAAGTGTTGAGGAGCCTCTGATGCCTTATGCTGTATTATTTATTGACACTTGATCAAGGAGAATTAGAGACATTCTCATAAAGCATCAGAAGTGCCTGAGTCGGTCTCACATTCTGCCCGACTCATGCTGGTGGACAGACTTTAAACCCCAAGATAACATCACAAACACTATACGCCCAGAATTAGGTAGAAGAGAATGCTTTTACCAAGAATGGTGTCTTCATCAACATGATTAAGTCTGGAGACACAGATGTCTGTTTACGCAGATTGGAATGTCAGTGGCAAGCTGTCTATTATGTCTAAGCATGCAGCACCAGAGTCCTTCGACCCTGGCCACAACAGTGTTGAGATAAGATGACACCTGCTACTGCCAGCCAAAGACAAACAGCTAATACTGCTGAGGACCTCAAGGCCCACATGTGACCTCATGTAACCTTGTGTAATGTCTGTGTGTTTGTGCTTTTATTATATCCCATTTAAAAGTATGTATGTGTCACTCAGAATACTACAAGAATAGAAAATTCCATAACATTGGTGTTCCAGTTCATCTCAGTGATGTTGGTGTTGAGGTCAGAGCTCTATACAGGCTAATTAAGGCTATGTTTGCACGTAGCGAATATTTCCCTCCCTCCATTTTTCAAAATAACACTGTGCACACAGCATTGTTTTCAAAAAAAGTCTTTGTTTACATCAACCTGCATAAATACCTCTGATGGTCATCTCGCCCTCGAAGTAAGGACGCAGCAAGTCGGAGAGTACCAAAATCAAATCAAATCAAATTAAATCAAATTTTATTTGTATAGCCCAAAGTCACAAAACACATTTAGCCTCAGAGGGCTTTACAATCTGTACAGGGAGTGACACCCTCTGTCCTTAGACCCTCGGTTCCAGTGACACAAAAAACCCTTTAACAGGGAAAAAATGTGGAAGAAACCTCAGGAAGAGCCACAGAGGAGGGATCCCTCTGCCAGGATGGACTCAAACTTGTCCACTAATTACTGTTAAGAATTAGTGTTAATGTTACTCTTGCTTTTACCTTTGGAAATCCACAGCATGGAGAAACGTGTTGCAGTTCGTCTGGGTTCTGACATCCCACCTCAAGAGAAAGAGTTTCTAAAAAAGAGGAAAGCTGTTGTGGCACAGGCTTTGCAGAAGATTTTAGGCCTTGG
This sequence comes from Nibea coibor, assembly GCA_023373845.1. Taxonomy (NCBI): domain Eukaryota; kingdom Metazoa; phylum Chordata; class Actinopteri; family Sciaenidae; genus Nibea; species Nibea coibor. The sequence continues at coordinate 1,120,537 of CM041723.1, forward strand.
CTCTCCACCTGAACCTGAAAAGGTATTGCAAGTCTTTTATATATATATATATATATATATATATATATATATATATATATATATATATATATATCAAATATCTGAAAAAGACATTCACAGAAGCCTCAGCTTTGTGCTTGGTGGTTTATCCTTATTATACTCCATAATATAATAAAAAAAAACTGATAAAAGCATTTGGTTACTGACAAAAGGGATGTGGTTTAAAGCACCCTTTTGCTGAGGCACACCTCTCCATTCTCTGCACAGGTGCCAACTATAGCATTGGTGGCTTCAGGGGGAGGGACCAGAGCAATGACAGGCCTGCTTGGGAGTCTGAGGGCCCTGAAGGATATAGGAGTCCTGGATGCAGTCAGTTACCTCACTGGTGTTTCTGGATCCACATGGTGAGGAATCAGTAGACTTTCTACTGAACACGAAAATAATAGACGTCTTCACTGTTTTTTGTCTCATGATTTGATTAAAAACACTTTATTTAGTTATTAAGCCACTGAATTATGTAACTTTCATTGTATTTCATGTATATCTTTGTTTAATTGATTCGTAAGATTCTGAACTCTCAAAAACTTCTGAAGGAAAAGCCACCCAATATATTAAGTTTCCCATTTTATCCAGATGTGAAAGTTGCGGTACGGGTGATGCCTGGCCAAGATACAAAGATACAAGATCAGATACGTTCAGTTCCACCTACAAAATATTATTGTATTCACACATCAGTCTAACATGTTTCACATTAATTGCTGTATTTTGATAGACATTTCAGTAGATTATGTTATAATATTCAACCTTTAACCACTGATGCGCTGTCAGTTTTTTGAACATATTTGAAATTGTCCTGTTACTGTAGCTTAAAGGCAGCCTGGGAATCACAAGTTGGTCCTGATGGAAGGTCCAGAATCTTGCGTTGGTGGAAAATTGTAAAGAGCTTTGTCCAGTAAGGTAGAAAGTGCAGTCCATATACCATGAACTGAAATGTGATTTGTTTCAAATAAAGTGACAAGTACCGGTTTTCAACAAATTTTTCATAGAGGCCACACCAAAAACAAATTTCCTTTTACTCAGACAATACACACATTATTATTGTTGTTATTATTATTATTATTGTTATTATTATTATTATTATTATTATTATTACTATTGTTGTTATTAATTAATAATAATTATTATTATTATAATAATTAAAGCTGCAAGCAGCGTTGGACGGGCCCTCGCACCTCCGCGCCTGTCGGGGGGGGTGGCCAGCCGGAAAACATGTGAGCCGTATCTTTGAAAATTTCTAGGGGGCTCTACAGAGCCATTTTACATCGGGCAGTGGAGCTCCAGGAGACTTTTTTGTAGCCCTTGTGATCGTGCATGTGTACGCCAAATTTCAGACACGCAGGTGAAACGCTGTGGTGGACCTGCTTCGTTAAATGTATCTAGGTGGCGCTTGTTCATCGCAAAAATTCAAATGCAGATGTGTTCAGGGCGGAAATCTCATCAATGCATTGAAATTTGGGGCAGGTCAGACCACGTACGCGTAAGTTAGAGCAACATTTACAGTCATGGCGAGACATCGATATTCGCCGTGCCATCACGGCCACGCCCTCTGATGAAAAGTTGAAATTCTTTCTCAGATGTCAACACCAAGGCCTTGACAACATCCACACCTAGTTTGAGGTGGATATACTCAAACACTTTGGAGGAGGCTATCGTCACGTAAAATATGACACTTCCTGTCGCCAACAGGTGGCGCTGTATCCATAACTGAATATTGTTGTATACATTTGTTCAGGCCTGGACTACGATCGAACATGTGAAATTTCAGTCTGATTCAACAATGTATGTATGAGTTACTCCCACTTCCTGCTCCATGGCGAAACATCAAAATTTAAAACGCCGCCACGAAAAGTTCCTTTGATGAAAAGTTAAAAGCTTCGCAATTTAACATCGCCCATGTCTGTAGATCGTACGGTCCAAATTTGACAACAATCAAAACAAAGCTCTAGGAGGAGTTCGTCTTAGTACGAGGTGTGGAAATGTCCAAAATCATGGCAAAATATGATATTTGATTCAAATGGACGGACTTCCTGTTGGAGTTAAACCATGGCTGCAAGAGGCTTTTTTGTGTGTCTCTGTATGTTACATACTCCCACTAAATTTCATACACATGGATGAAACCGTGTCGAGGGGCTCCTCCAACAACTGAAACGTAGGTGGCGCCATAGAGCCATTTTTGTACGTCCATGAGCGAGACCCCCAAAATATGTAATTTTACGCCCGACTTTGGGGGGGTAGCCAAATTTTCATGAGTTCTCGAGTACATATAGGCCGTCGAAAATGTCATTTACTTTTAGGAAGAAAATTAACATTCGAAAAACAATAGGGCCCTGCACACAGTGCGTGCTCGGGCCCTAATGATACCGTAACTCTTTTAACACTTGTTTCCCATGTGAACAGGGCTATGTCTACTCTGTATCAGAACACTAACTGGTCACAGCAAGACATAGACAGTATCATCTCAGCAGCAAAGAAACAGATGACCAAGAGCTCCCTGAGTATGTTCTCTCCTGAGAAACTGCAATACTACTATGAAGAAATGGCAGAGAAAGGAAACCAGGGTTACAGTGTGTCACTCATTGATATGATGGGCTTGGTTTGTGAGGATCTTGTTTTTGGGAAAGTAAGCAACACTTTTTGTTGTCACTTTAAATTAAATCAAAATTGAAATTGAATTTTTTTATATATATAATATTTATTATATGTGGTTGCAACTACAGAAAGTCACCTGTACCTTGTCTGAGCAGCAGAGAGCAGTGAATGAAGGCCAAAATCCTTTACCCATATACACTGCTGTCAATATGAAGGATGGGTTAGAGGGCTGTGAATCTGAAGCTGGTAAATATCCTGGAATATATTTTATTTGTTACTGTAATAGCTGAAAAAAGAGCAAGTAATCCTGAGAGAATATTAAATTGATTCTTACCATAGACCAGTGCTTCTCAATTATTTTCTGTCATGCCCCCCCCTAGGAAGAATAAAACACCCCCCTCCCCCTCCCCCCCGCGTGACTATAAATAGTATCATTTGTCTATAAAATTGTTCTAAGTACACCTCTGCATAACACTGTATCTTTATTAACGTATAAGAGAATAAAAAAAGAAATATGGACCAACTCACAACAAAGAACAGCTTTATTAACTGTAACAGAAAAGATTTAAAGTGCATCTGAAATTCAAAAATAAAATTGAATCCTTAATTAAACTATACATTTTTTGACTGACCATGTCAAACCATATGATACTGAAAAATAAAATTACATAAAATCAATAAATAATAATGCATTCAAACTGATCACCAACATTACTCAGGAGCACAATATTAAAAAAAAAAAAAACTTCGACCTGCAAAACAAAAATATATAAAATAATTTGTGCTGATTTTTTAAAATCAAAGATGATGTCTGGATTAATGGCTACAATGTACGCCACTTTATATGATGCCAACAACGCTCGCTGCTTTACTGAAGTAGCAGTCACAAAGCGGGATGACTGTCGGCAATATTCGGCACGTTTTCGCTGAAAAAACTCAAGCGGCTTATCAGCGTGATTGGGGTGTAATGTATTTAAGTAACTCCTTAATTTATTGGGCTTCATGCTGTCCTCTGCCAACATTTTTAGACACAGTAAGCACACCGGTCTTTCGTCTCCCACCGTAGTCACTGTGAAGCCAAGCGCTACATACGCTTCGTCATATTTCCTCGTCTTAGCTTTCGGGAGATTTTCGTTTGTCTCTTTATCTCCGTCTCTCTCCGCCTGTCTTCTCATCCCTGTTAAATATTTTTTCATGGTGTCACTTGAGGGTCTGCTACACTTCGTGTCTACACTTTATACTCAAACTCAAACAAAACTCCTACACCACCGAGCGAATGCTCCCTGCGCACACTCTGCCAATGAGAGCGCCACTGCCCCCTAATGTAGTGGAAGTGCAATTGCACTTTATTCTAGGACAGTAAAAAAAAAAATCAAAATAAAAAAATAAAAAAGCATGTTCCCCGAGGTCAAACGCGCCCCCCTTGACGGAGCCTCGCGCCCCCCCAGGGCCCTCCCAGCTCCACTATTTGAGAAGCACTGCCATAGACGTATGGAGTATTCAGCATGACCAGACTAAATTACAGATTCAGGACACATACATGCTTATCACTTAACTGAACCAGAGAAATCAAAAGGAAGTTGTGAAAGAACGATTCAGTTTGTTCTCCTGTCATACATTTTGTCTGCAGAGTGGTGTGAGTTTACCCCCTATGAGGTAGGTTTGCAGAAGTATGGGGCATTTGTCCCAACTGAGGACTTCGGAAGTGAGTTCTTCCTCGGATATATCATCAAGAAACTCCCAGAAGTCCGCATCCCTTATCTGATTGGTAAGAAGACTGTTTGTGCTGCAATGTCACTGCACAGTACAATACATTACAATTTTTAAAGGAATTATTTTTCAATCTTTTCAGGAATATGGAGCAGTGTCTTTTCCATCAACCTGACCCAGTTGTGGAAGCATGCTACCGGGTCCCAGCCTTTTTGGAGCCCCTGGCTTGGACCAGATGTCAGCAACATAGGTACCTGATTTTCATTTGGACCAAAACACATAATTAGACCATTGAGTTAATATGTTTTGGCTCCACAACTGGATCAGGAGTTCAGAGAATACATGGTACACAGAAAGCAAGCCAAGGCAGAAGCAACCAAATCTATGTCAAAGTACATCAAAATGAAGAACTTCTATAACAAAACTGAACAAAGCAAAACAGAACTGTCAAACTAACCCGAAGCACATTATCAAGTAGAATTCAAGATGCTAAATTACATCGACATCGAGCGTCAGTATTACACTTATGTATAAGAGATATTAATATTGAGCAAGTGACAAAAGCAAAAGTATTATGGGTCACTGTTGACAGTAAAACAGCCACATTTAATCAGATTTATCAATTAGTGCAGACATTAATGTTATTATAGTTCAATTATTGTGTGGTCCAACACAACAGGAGGTCGACAAGTTACAGGCAGCTGAAAACAGAGCAGCTCAATTTTTATTGTCAGCACTGCCCTATAGGACATACAGAGAATTTAAATATTGTTTTCCTCATGGGAGGGAAGGAATTTAGCTTCCTGACAGCCTGTCAGATAAAACTCTCTCTCTGTCTGCTGGTTGTGGCCCAGAGACTCCTCATTCCCCTGGAGGGCAGGAGACTCCTCTCAGCTGCTCTCACTATGTGCTGCTCTTCCAGCAGGATGCGGTGCAGCCACCGTGCCACACAGTGATGCAGCTGGTCAGGATGTTCTCTGTGATAAGATGGTGGAGACTGGGGCTCTGGCTCTTCTCAGTCTGCAGAGGAAGTAGAAGCGCTGCTGAGCTTTCTTGGGCAGTGATTCTGCTCCAGTAGAGGTCCTTTGTGAGATGCACACCCAGGAACTTGGTGCTGCTCACTGTCTCCACAGCACCGTTGATGGTCAGTGTAGGATGCTGGATGGAGGCTTTCCGGAGGTTGACCACAATCTTCTTCATTTTCTCCACATTAAGAGAGAGATTGTTGTCTCCGCACCACACAGCCAGTTGGCTCACCACGTCCCTGTAGTCTGCCTCATCATTGTTATGGATGAGACCACAGATGTATCCCCAGTTACAGGTTCCTTGTGTCTCTTCTGTCGCTGACCATGACATTTACATTTAGACATTTACATTTAGTCATTTAGCTGATGCTTTTATTCAAAGCGACTTACAGAGAAGGGAACAGTCAAGGTCCAGTGCGATAAGAAAGTGTTAGTGCAACAATAAGTGCTATGACAATTCTAAAAGGGCTAGCTTTCCCATGTCCAGTTGTAGGTAGTGCTAGGAGAGAAGGTGATCTCTGAAGAGCTGGAGGTCTTCAGGAGGTTTTTAAAGTAGGAAGGAACTGGTAGTGAAAGGCAAATGGATTGCCTTGAGAGAACAGGTGGCAGAGCCAGGCGTTGTTCATTGGAGGAGCGCAGCGGTTGTGAGGTGACATGTGCTGTACAAGAGCGTTCAGGTAGGTAGGTGCAGAACCGGAGACAGCTTTCTATGTGAGCATTAGCGCTTTGAATTCAATGTGGGCTGCAACAGGTAGCCAGTGGAGCACGATGAGTACTGGGGTGACATGTGACCTTTTGGGCTGATTGTAGACCAGGCGCGCCGCTGCGTTCTGGATCATCTGAAGAGGTTTCACTGTGCAGGCTGGGAGGCCTGTCAGGAGAGCATTAAAGTAGTCTAGTCTTGAAATGACCACAGCTTGTGTCAGGAGCTCATCATTTACTGATGCATTTACTGATGTAGGCTGTAACAGTACCTGAATATTCCTGGATGTCAATGTAAGGGTTGTAGGGGGCTGTCTGCTTAAACATGGCCCTGTCTGTGGTGTTAAAGCAGGCCTCAAGTGCTGAGGAGAAACACTCTGGCCACGCCTCTACCTGCTTTTGGACTGGCCTGGTGACTTTGAGTTTTGACCTGTATGCTGGTATTAGCATAACATAACATAACAGTGGTGTGGTCTGAAATGCCAAGATGGAGGAGGGGTGATGTGTTGTTTTCCCTTTTCGGAAGTCAATGTGTTGATGTAACTGAGGAAACACTATTTTGAGGTCTGCATGGTTGAAATCACTAGCCACGATGAGAAGTCCCTCTGATCACTGATGGTGTTGTGCACTCAGTGACTTGTCTCTATTGCTGGAGCTGGGGGAATGTAAACTGCAGCTAGCAGGATGGCTGAAAACTCCCTCTGTAGATAGAAATGCCAGCACTTGATGATTGTTAACTCTGCGAGGTGTGAACAGTGTTTGCAAACCACCACAGCATCATGACACCAAGCATCCCTTATGTAAACACAGACCCTGCCAGTCTTACCTCCTTCAATGAGGGCTCTGTCATGCTCGTGCATGTTAGCGATCAAGCTGGATGGCAGAGTCTGGTATGTTGTTGTTGAGCCATGTTTCCACAAAAACAAAAACTCTTTCACAGTCTGCTGGGTAGACTTTAGAAGGTGTAATAGAGTTTGTTCCAAGGAGTGTACATTGGCATTATTGTACATTACATACATTAGTATGAAGTAATGCAAATCTATACAAACAAACAAAGAACTGTACAGTATATTTAGTGTAGACTAGTTCAAAAATGATTTTGGTGTGCTAGTAAGTACTTAGAATATGGCACCATGATATTGTATGTGGAAACTAAAATGAAGCTAGAGTGTCCATCATAGTGAAGGAACATGTCTGTTACTCCATGATGCTTGTCAACAGAGGTTTATGCCGCAGAGGAATACAATAAATATGGCTCTGGCTGCACAAAAGTTGTTAGTAGGATAGTAGGATTTATTGTTGCTTTGACAATGTCACTTCAAATCAAATCAAAATTTATTTCTATAGCCCAAAGTCACAACACACATTCAGCCTCAGAGGGCTTTACAATCTGTACAGGGAGTGACACCCTCTGTCCTTAGACCCTCGGTTCCAGTGACACAAAAAACCTTTAACAGGGAAAAAATGTGGAAGAAACCTCAGGAAGAGCCACAGAGGAGGGATCCCTCTGCCAGGACGGACAGACGTGCAATAGATGTCACATATACAGAACAGATGATACAAATGATAGTATGACACAATAATGCATCAAACATTTAAAAGGAATTTCACTAATACTTTTAAGTGATTTTGAGAAGAATACTTTGTAGTTTCACTTAAGTATTTTTTTAACACCCATAGTTTTACATGTACCGTAATTTCCGGACTATAGAGCGCACCTGATTATAAGCCTCACCCAGTACATTTTTAAAGAAAAAAACATTTTGTACATACATAAGCCGCACCTGTCTATAAGACGCATGTGCCCACATTGAAACATGAGATATTTACAAAGAAAGACGGTACACAGAAAGAGTTTTCAAAGTTTTAATAATATACCTTAGCTTTTCTTTCCAAACAGTGCCTGTGACGCGGCAGTAACACAGCAGCAACACGGTAGCACAGCACTAACAGGGCTGGTTAAAAAAACACCGGTAAAAGTCACTGAGACGCGGCAGTAACACAGCAGCAACACGGTAGCACAGCACTAACAGGGCTGGTTAAAAAAACACCGGTAAAAGTCACGGTGACGCGGCAGTAACACAGCAGCAACGCGGTAGCACAGCACTAACAGGGCTGGTTAAAAAACACCGGTAAAAGTCACTGAGACGCGGCAGTAACACAGCAGCAACACGGTAGCACAGCACTAACAGGGCTGCGTCATATGCATTTCTTGCATTTTCCATGATGAGGGTCTGTTCATGCTAATTTTATTCATGGACAAAGCGCGAAGTTACATTAAACTTGCATCTTCCTCGACACATATTCCACCTGTCTCACTCTTACCTTTTCTGCTCGAGCGCCCCTGGCGGCCGTTAGAAAAAATGCATAAATTAGCCGCATCATTGCATAAGCCGCAGGGTTGAAAGCGTGTGACAAAAGTTGCGGCTTATAGTCCGGAAATTACGGTAGTTGAATAATGTAACAGTAATATAACAGTACTTCTACTTGAGTGCAAATTTTCAGTCCACTCTTTGATGATTAATTGAGTGTGCCTGAAAGAGCACGCTCTTTACTATCCTGCGGGCTTATTGAGTGTGCCTGAAAGAGCACACTCTTTTTCTTATTCGTCTTCCGTTTCTTCCGTGTTTTCTTCGGTTCGCCAAGGCTCCCAGAGTTTTTGTCGCACATGCACAAACAAGGACTCAAAACGACCGGCTCGGCAAGGACACATTGGCTATGTTCATGTTAAGCATTTCACCCAACGGTTTTGCCGCTGTACCCCAAAGAAAATGCCAAAAAATGAATGGGTGTGTATTGCGGGAACTTTCGAGAGCCACAGTGCGTGATGTCATCACTAGAGTGCGAAGAGAGAGAAAAATTTGTCCAAAAATAAATTTATAAACTGCGACTGTGGCCGCAAATGTCAAGCTACAGAAATCATTTATAGCTAGAAACGTAGGAAAATATGTTGGCGTCGCATAGATACCACTGCTGAAGCTGTCAGTATTATAGTTTTGGTCCCAGATGCAAAGATATGGCACCAACACCGATCCACAGCCGCATATAATCCCATATTAATTTGAGAGGAGAAATCTCCGGAAGGGCAGAGACCACCTGCTATTTACCACATGATAAATGCCAGAGTTTTTAACATTTAGCTCTCAAACTGGGCACAAAACTGGTCGAGAAGTAGCCGCCGATCATGAATATTTCAGCTTTTGGATACGACACACCGTTTGGCATTTAATGCCGTTTGTTCGTGGGGCGTCATTTGGTTCCTCTCTCCCTCTCTGGGCATGTCCAACTGACATAACAGGTGCATTAACTGCTCTGCTGATTAGGGCCCAGCAGTTGGTCCTGGTTGCTTGGCAACCTCAAGCCTGCCTGAGGGAGGAGAGAGGGGAGGGGCTATCTTCACTGTTGCTGATGTGTGTCAGACACAAGTCATCTGATTTGACAGTGAATCCAGCAGGACTGTGTTAAATCCTAAGTGTTAGTGGTAGCATTAGCATGTTAGCATATTAGCAATTAGCATGTTAGCATTGGCATCAATTTCATTTTTAGTGGCTAAAAAAGCATGCTCATTGCTCATTGCATTATTAGCCAATGCTAAAATTAATGACTAGCGCATCATGCTAATTGCTAACATTAGCGACTAATGCTAATTTTAAGTGGCTAGAAATTAGTGGTAGCAGTGCATGTTAGCAGTTAGCATGTTAGCAATTAGCATGTTAGCATTGGCATTTACTTCATTTTTAGAGGCTAAAAAGCATACTCATCGCTAACATCAGCATCCAATGCTAAAATTAGTGGCTAGCGCATCATGCTAATTGCTAACATTAGCGACTAATGCTAATTTTAAGTGGCTAGAAATTAGTGGTAGCATTAGTGGCAGCACAGCATTTGCATGTTAGCAGTTAGCATGTTAGCAATTAGCATGTTAGCATTAGCATGTTAGCATTGGTATTTACTTCATTTTTAGAGGCTAAAAAGCATACTCATGGCTAACATTAGTGGCCAATGCTAAAATTAGTGGCTAGCGCATCGTGCTAATTGCTAACGTGAGTAGCTAATACAAAAATTAGTGGTTTCAGCATTTTCTCTTTCTCTGTCAGTGTAACTGCTCTGCTAATTAGGGATGCGCCAGCAGGCAGCGATGGGGCCAGAGTCAGGCACACTCAAAATTTCTTCAGGAATTTTCTAGTTACTACTATGCTCTAACAAAGTCCTGAGACTCATGAACGTGTTATTCTGTGTTATTATAAATTGTATTATTGAGATGTGTTCTTTTGACAGAGGTTGACAGTGAACCATCAACTCTGGACACATTCCACGTAAATCCAATCACCAGTATTGCCAGTATGGTGACAGATTTCCTCAAAAATCGTCCCGTCATTGCTGAAATGTACAATTTCATACGTGGTCTCTTCCTGCACTGGAACTACAATAAGCACAGCAACTTTATTGCCTGGAAAGGTAGGCACTCCCACAATACACTTTCACCCACAATTCAAAATGCCAAGTCTGAAGATACTCAATTAGAGGTCCCAACTGATTTATTATAGTCAATTTAGTCACATTGAAGTCTGTCCTGTCTTTGCTGGTGCTTCATCTTTAGCAGCTTGTCCTTTTCAAGACCCTTTCAAAGACTTACAAAGTTTTTTTCTGGGGGGGGGGGGGGGGTTCTGATCAATGACCTTTGGATGCCATGATATTGAACTCTTTGAGGCAGATCCTGATGTTATCTTTTTGACCTCCTGCTGATCTGCCTGTAGTTGGGAGTCAAAGATCTGTTTGGGAAGACTTAAGACAGGTATTCTTCGTGTCTTGTAAGTTGAAACCCCTACAGATAACGCCACAAATACTATAATCCCAGAAACAATCAAATGTATTTTGCACTCACCGTCAGCACATCTGGGCCACGGTTGGCTTGACGCCTGCCTTCCCCAAGAAAACCCAAACAGCTACCGAAAATTCCACAACACTCATTGCGATAGCAAATATGGTGGTGTATTTCTTTGTTATTCTCACACCTAGAGGAGAGACTGTCAGGGAAGGGAAAGTGTTCCATGTTTTCAAGGCAGGTATTGGCAATGGGTAGAGGTGCAGAATAATGCTGCCCAGTAGTGGGGGTTGGAAATATTTCATCTTCCCCATGGTAACATCATTCTCCACCATGGACTCCACTTCCACTGTCACGATGCACACTAACTTTTTCAGACTCAACTGTGTCATGATTACTATCAGCCACAAATCCCTCACTAAAACTTCTCGCAGTTTCTGCCTCAACTTTGATAATGTTATGGAATTTTCTATTCCTGTAGCATTCTGAGAGACACATATATACTATATAAATGGGATATAATAAAAGCACAAACATACAGACACATTACACGAGGTTACACAAAGTCATGTGTGGGCCTTGAGGTCCTCAGCAGCATTAGCTGTTTGTCTTTGACTGGGAACAGTAGGTGCCAGTCTATCTCAACACTGTTGTGGCCAGGGTCGAAGAACTCTGGTGCTGCATGCTTAGACATAATAGACAGCTCGCCACTGACATTCCAATCTGCATAAACAGACATCTGTGTCTCCAGACTTAATCATGTTGACGAAGACACCATCCTTGGTAAAAGCATTCTCTTTAACTAATTCGGGGCGTATAGTGTTTGTAATGTTATCTTGGGGTTTAAAGTCTGTCCACCAGCATGAGTCGGGCAGAATGTGAGACCGACTCAGGCACTTCTGATGTACTTTGAGAGTGTCTCTAATTCTCCTTGGCCAAGTGTCAATAAATAATACAGCATAAGACATCAGAGGCTCCTGAAGACTTACTTCCTTCCTGACCTCACCATTGACTTCAGCAATTTCTCCACAACAGATAACTCTACCTTGTCACCCTCCCCTCACAGTCACAACCTCTGGGTCATCTTTGACAATAACCTCTCCCTTAAACATTACATAAACCAAATCAACAGAACTGCCGTCTTTCACCTCAATAACATTGCCTAACTCCTCCTGCTGCAGAAACCCTCATTCACGCTTTCATCACCTCCAGAATCAATTACTGCAGCAGCATTCTCTAAGGCACACCATCCAATACTTACAACCCAAAACACGGTGTAAAGCTCACATGTCTGCCAAAAATATTTCATTTAAATTGCTCACTTCCTGTGTGTGCTCTTGCATAGCTTGCTGAGGCAGAGCTAAAGCCCCACACATAACGGTTGTCTGAGAACAGACGCAGAATACAATAGATAATGCGTGGGTCAGTTATTTAATTTTCTGTTTCTGTTTGTTTTCTGTTGTAATTCTTTCAACCAGCTGAACGTTTATTTGTCATTATCTCCTTTGTCCAGGCACACATCCAGATGCCTTCCCAAACCTCCTGACACCCAGTGACTCCACCCTGCATCTGGTTGATGCTGGTCATGCCATCAATATTGGCTGTGTGCCTGTCCTGCGGCCTGAAAGAGATGTGGATATCATCGTATCTCTGAGCTATTCATGGGACCCGATGGACATTCTCAAGGTAAACAGAAGGAGGAGAAGTGAAGCAATGGAATGGTTCCTAAATATTTACATCAATCCTTAACATTACTCTGTGATCATTGTTAATCAGGTGCTAAAGGAGACAGCTGCTTACTGTAAAGACCATCACATCCCCTTCCCCAATGCTGATTTTGCCAGCCTGGAAAAGGAGCCTCAGAAGGAAGTCTACATTTTTGTGGATAGCGAGAATCCCAGGGCCCCGATAGTGGTTCATTTTCCACTTGTCAATGTCACATACCAACACCACAAACATCCTGGTAAGTCCATTTGAAGTGAATAAAACTCTACAACAATGTGTTTTCTTATAATATATATAAAATAAAAATGTTATAAATCTGCTGAAGATTTACTCTGAAGCTAGTCTGGTCATCTTGGAAGTGATGAGCAGAGAGCTCAAAGGAAGACAGGGGCAGACTGGAAATGAAAAATGGCCCTGGACTTTTTGAATCAGTATCCCAGAACACACGAACTACACATCGGCTCTCATTGGTCCAATGCTTCTTCTACTCTTTACATTTATTTATACACTACTCACAAAAAGTTAGGGATATTCAACTTTTGGGTAAAATTTATGGAACATGGAAAAAGTTCATGTTACAGTGATATTCTATCATGAAAGTAGGGCATTTAAGTAGAAGCATGCAATGGTAATTGAAACAAAAGTGGTGGGGATACACCGAAAGCCGGATATCCCTAACTTCTTGTGAGTAGTGTTATATTTTATTTCAAAAAAATATATAAAGAAACCAAATTGCATTGTCTTGCGCTTTATGAAGTATGATTTCACCATCTGTCTCATTATTGTATGACTTCACAGGTGTGAAGCGTGAGACTGAGGAAGAAATAAAAGCTGGGCAGGTGGATGTGAGCAGCAGCGACTCTCCATACAAAACCATGGCCATGACCTACTCAGAAGAGGATTATGAGGCTCTGGTCGAGTTGACCACTTATAACATATTAAATAACAAAGACAGCCTCCTTGGAGCCTTGCAGAAGACCCTGGAAATGAAAGCATCGGAGATAAAGAAATAGGAGGGCTAAGGTGCAACACATCCTTTTAGGTTGCCTTGAAAAGTCACTTGATAATTAAAGGGTTAGGGGTTAGGGGGTGGGACACTTGACACGATATTTGCTTTGTTTAAACGGCTGCTTGAAAAATAAACATCATTAAGCCACAATTCAAAACAATAACTTTTTAAAATTTTATTCATATAGCACAAATCACCATACATACATAGAAAGACAGAGAGAGACACAGATGCAGAGCAGGGGGGGGGGGCAGGCCTGACACCAGGCGGAAAACATGTGAGCCAAATCTTTGAAAATTTCTAGGGGGCGCTACAGAGCCGTTTTACATCGGGCAGTCGAGCCCCAAGAGACTTTTTTGTAGCACTTGTGATTGTGCACGTGTACGCCAAATTTCAGACACGTAGGTGAAACACTGTGGCGGGCCTGCTTCGTTAAATGTATCTAGGTGGCGCTATTGTTCATCGCAAAAATTCAAATGCAGATGTGTTCAGGGTGGACATCTCATCAATGCATTGAAATTTGGGGCAGGTCAGACCACGTACGCGTAAGTTAGAGCAACATTTACAGTCATGTCGAGACATCAATATTCGACGCATCGTCACGGCCACGCCCTCTGATGAAAAGTTGAAATTATTTCTCAGATGTCAACACCAAGGCCTTGACACGCCATTTGACCAAAACTAAAAAGCTTCGCAATTTAACATCACTCGTGTCTTCAGACTCTACAGTTTAAATTTGAAAGCAATCTGACCAAATCTCTAGGAGGAGTTCGTTCAAATATGACTCTTTCTCAACCAGCCCGAAACACCAAAAATGATTTTCATTCTTAAATATCTCACTTCCTGTTCCTCAAACACTTTGGAGGAGGCTATCGTCAAGTAAAACATGACTCTTCCTGGTGGCGCTGTATCCATAACTGAATATTGTTGTATACATTTGTTCAGGCCTGGACTACGATCGAACATGTGAAATTTCAGTCTGATTCAACAATGTATGTATGAGTTACTCCCACTTCCTGTTCCCTGGCGAAACATCAAAATTTAAAACGCCGCCACGAAAAGTTCCTTTGATGAAAAGTTAAAAGCTTCGCAATTTAACATCGCCCATGTCTGTAGATCGTACGGTCCAAATTTGACAACAATCAAAACAAAGCTCTAGGAGGAGTTCGTCTTAGTACGAGGTGTGGAAATGTCCAAAATCATGGCAAAATATGATATTTGATTCAAATGGACGGACTTCCTGTTGGAGTTAAACCATGGCTGCAAGAGGCTTTTTTGTGTGTCTCTGTATGTTACATACTCCCACTAAATTTCATACACATGGATGAAACCGTGTCGAGGGGCTCCTCCAACAACTGAAACGTAGGTGGCGCCGTAGAGCCATTTTTGTACGTCCATGAGCGAGACCCCCAAAATATGTAATTTTACGCCCGACTTTGGGGGGGTAGCCAAATTTTCATGAGTTTTCGAGTACATATAGGCCGTCGAAAATGTCATTTACTTTTAGGAAGAAAATTAACATTCGAAAAATAATAGGGCCCTGCACACAGTGCGTGCTCGGGCCCTATCTATAAACTGTAATGGAGATATGGTAGCAATAATGACGGGTCATGCAGGACCACAGCAGCTACCATGAATCATGAGAACCTATTGTATAACTGTATAATAGAGTGCAGAGCTTTCATATTAATTAGGGCCCGAGCACGCACAGTGTGCAGGGCCTTATTGTTTTTCGAATGGTCATTTTCTTCCCCAAAGTAAATCGCATTTTCGACGGCCTATATGTAGTCGAAAACTCAAGAAAATTTGCCTACCCCCCAAGTCTAAAATTACGTATTTTGGGGGTCCCGCACATGTACGTATAAAAATGGCTCTACGGCGCCACCTGCGTTTCAGTTGTCGGAAGAGCCCCTCGACGCGGTTTCATCCACATGTACGAAATTTAGTAGGAGTATGTAAGATACCGAGCTGCACAAAAAAAGTCTCTTGGTGACCTGGGCTATCGCGAAGCGTACGGCATCCATTTTGTTTCAAAGTTGGCCTTTTTGTGGTTTTGGGGTCATTTTCAGGGGTCGCATTTGAACGAACTCCTCCTAGAGCAAAAAGAGCAAATTCCATTGACTTTTTGGCTGATTTTCAGGCAAAGCTGCTGTGCTTTCAGATACTTTCTCAGACCTGTCTGAAACTTCTTGTGGTTGTTAAGACCAATATTATGCATCTTTCGGCTACATAACTAATTAGGGGGCGAGGGGGGGAAATTTTCTCCATAGCGCCCCCTTTTCTTTTCTTTTCTTTCAGGCAGCCCCGCCACAGTTTTAGACACAGAGTTATGAAACCTCAGCCGAATTGTAGACAAAGACAAGATCTACAAAAAAAAGTCCCTTGGAGCAATGGGCTAAAATTAACAGGAAGCAAGATATTTAAGAATGAAAATCACCATTTTCGGTGTTTGGAGATGGTTGAGAAGAGGTCCTATTTCAACAAACTCCTCTTAGGGATTTTGTCCAATTGACTTCAAACTTGCTAGGTGTTTTTATATAAAGTTCCAGAGTTATCAAAATGATGAATTTTGATGAAACGGTGTGGGCGTGGCGCTCCGTCAGATTTGACCATTTGTCCCAATTCTGGCTAATGTGTGTGGTCAACTTGCACAAACTGCCTTGAAGGCTTCGTGTTTTCCACCTGGTGCCT
Organism: Nibea coibor; assembly: GCA_023373845.1. Classification (NCBI taxonomy): domain Eukaryota; kingdom Metazoa; phylum Chordata; class Actinopteri; family Sciaenidae; genus Nibea; species Nibea coibor. The sequence continues at coordinate 1,136,873 of CM041723.1, forward strand.
TCCGACGTGCCAACCCGTCGAGTTGCACGGGAGTTCGAGGGCCCGTCCAATACTACTTGCACTTTAATTATCATATGGGTCTGATGTGGCTTCTCATGTTACAGCTGTCTCAGAGAAATTCTATTTATATGCAATGAATTTGCAACAGCAAACACAGGACATTTAGAGGAAAATGTAATGCAGACCCAAATGTTTTCTATGGACATAATAAGGAAAAATTACAGTTAACACACCTGTTTACAAAATCCACTGATCTACTGCAACTACAGCATTATCAAGATTTAACCAAAATCACTGTCTGTCAATAACATTAACTAAAGTGCTTTTGCTGGCTAAACCAAAGATCAGAGTCTAAATACAAACCCAGCACACTGGTGTCACAGTCATTGTCATCACTACAGGATAATTATCAAAACAGTTGAGTGACACACATACATGACATACATATAAATCATCATTTCTAGGAGACAGGTTTGTGTTTTAGTATCATCAGTGTAATGGGCTGAATTGGTTTTGCCACAAGGGTCAAATATTTGTCATCTGTATAACAGCAATTGAGAAAACAGATCTTTTTAATACATCGATCATAATCTTCAGCCTCAGCCAACATATACAAAAAGTCCTAAGTATAACACTAAGAGGATAGATAGATAGAGTAAAAGAGAGAGAACATTATCATTGGAAAGTGTTTGCCTAACAAGAGGGAAGGCACCGCCTTAATACTTGGAATTAGATTGTGTTAATGGCTTTAGGGTGTGACGTAAAGCTTTCTATGCTATCAACGCCCTCTGTGTCCAAATGGGATTAATGGGGATTTAGTTTTTTCTTTATAAACTTTCTTTTCCGTTATAAATATGAGCTGTGCTTCTGAAATCTTGGATGGATCATTGTACACCGTGTAGTAGTGGGGCTAAAAGTGTGTTAGGGTGGCACTGGGGGAAAAGTAACATGTATATTCAGATTTGAGTTATATTTGAACTATTATATTTATTATATTATATTTGAGACTTCTGAGGAATTGGGTGCTATCATGAGGAAATATGTCTAGTCATGCTAATAAATGCATATCTTTAAGCATTCTGTTTTGGTTTAGTTGCTCACATTGTCAATGACACCCTGCACTGCTCTTTATTTGCTTTATACATGTTACTGCAGCTGCTAGGCCTTTTCATTTTCACACAGACATATTTTGCGACTGCCTGCTTTAGGGTAAGTGTATTCTGTCACTTCCGGTTATCGGTGATACTGCCCCGGTGCTCTCTGCTTTGTGCACTTAAACAACTTTCCGTACATTTTTCTCATCAGTGATGATCTGCATAACTCTACACTACCTTTAGACTTGTTCTGTTTGTGCACGAACAGGTTTCTTAAACTTAGTAACCACAATCCGATTTACCAGTTTCTCTTAATCACACTAACTAGCCTAGCTATAGCAATGGCTTCTCTGTCCTCTCCTCCTATCTGCTCGCCTCCTCTCTCCTCTCCCCTGCCCGGTCTGCCACAAGTTTAGCTACTCCTCATCCTCCTTTAGCGATAATGGTACTTGTAATAACTGTAGTTTATCTGTAGCTTTGGAGGCAAGGCTCAGTCATTTAGAGGCACGGTACCGCACAACCGAACGGTCAGTAACTGCTATAGTTAGCAAGTCGTCAACAACCGCTGGCTGTCGAGGTGGTGTCCAGCAAACGACGTGGGCTTCATAGACAATTGTACACCTTTCTGGGGAAAAACTGGTCTTATTAGGAGAGACTGCATCCATCCCACAAATATGGCCAAATTTATTAGACAACCAAAGCCATGACAACCCAGAGTTGAGACCAGGAAGCAGAGCTGGAGTCTTACACGCTTCTCTGCGCCTCCATTAGAGCAGCTGCCCACCCAGTACTTTAGTATAGAGACTGTGTCTGTCCCCCGTCCACCTACATTATTTAAAGATAAAACGAACAGAAGAGGAGTTCATCATAAAAACCTAATAAAAAATTAAAGCTGCAAGCAGCATTGGACGGGCCCTCGCACTCCCGCGCAACTCAACAGGCTGGCACGTCGGAAGGCACCAGGCGGAAAACACACGAGCCTTCGATGCTTTCAAAGCATTTTGTTCAATTGATCACGCACATTAGCCAAAATTGGGACAAATGGTTGAATCTGACGGAGTGGCACGCTTCAAGGGGGTGCTATGGAGCAAGTTCACCCCTCCCACTAATTAATCATGCAGCCAAAATGTGCACATTATTGGTTTTAATAACCGCAAGAAGTTTCAGACAGGTCTGACAAAATATATGAAAGCACAACAGCTTTGCCTTAACAAACAGCCAAAAAGTCAATGGAGTTCCAATCTTGAATCAAAGGGTCAAAATTTGATTGAGTGCCACACCCACAACGTTTCATCAAAATTCATGATTTTGATAACTTTTACTCAGAAAGTCTATATGAACACACCTACTAAGTTTGAAGTCAATTGGATAAAATCCCTATGAGGAGTTTGTTCAAATAGGACTCCTTCTCAACCAGCCTGAAACAACAAAAATGGTGATTTTCATTCTTAAATATCTCGCTTCCTGTTAATTTTAGCCCAGTGCTCCAAGAGACTTTTTTTTAGGTCATGTCTTCATTTACAATTCGGCTGAGGTTTCATAACTCTGTGTATAAAACTGTGGCAGGGCTGCCTGAAAGAAAAATTCAAGGGGGCGCTATAGAGCGATTTCGCCCCGCCCCTAATTAGTTATGCAGCCGACGTTTGCATCTTTTTGGTCTTAATAACCTCAACAGGTTTCAGATAGCTCTGACAAAGTATATGAAAGCCCAATAGCTTTGCCTGAAAATCAGCCAAAAAAGTCAATAGAGTTCCATTTTTTATCGAAAAATGTGGCACCTTTTATTCGTACTTCACGGCCGCTGAACAACAGCTCCTGATGGAGTTGTGTGAAGAGGTGAAAGATATTATGAGAAAAAAAGACAATCCCAATGCCATAATTAAAAAACGTGAGAAAACTTGCCAGACAATAGTGGACCGGCTTAATGCGGAAGTAGTCCAAAACTGTACAATTAATAAACAGTGGTCCACTGGAGCTGTTATAATTAGGCTACAATTAAAGGAGTTACTTTAAGTCCACTAACTGTTGTACACTTTACTTTAAAAGTGGCAAGCAGGTGCATGTTACTCAGGAAATGTAGAGTATGATTAGGTGCAAACAATTATCCACAATGTGTCATTTAATCTATTTTTCTCATGTTACGTTTTTATCTATTTTATTTTTCTATCCTTCATAAAGAACAAACCTGTCTGTCCCTAAGTTAAAATTACATAGAAGAATATGTGACTTTAAAGTAACTAACAGTGAACAAATGACGTGAATAGATTAGGTGTCTGCTGACTGTCTGTATGATTGTTGCAGTTAAAAAAAAAAAAAGCCTGTAGAACTGGCAAAGGGGGCGGCCCACCAAGCGGAGGCGCTGGCACTCCCTTTAAATTAAGGGAAACCAGTGATGGAGGGAATCTCCATACAAGGTACATATTGCAGATCTACTGCACGTGGAAAACAATCAAATAAATATGTTATACTGTCTACTGGATTTCCTTGCAGTGTCTGGGAACACACTTGCAATTTTGGAGCCACCAGAAGATGATCCAGTTAGTATATTGTATTGAATATCTATCTATCTATCTATCTATCTATCTATCTATCTATCTATCACACTTGGCCTGAGTAATAATACTACCACTTTAATCAATATAAAAAGACTGTTGCAATTACATACAGATTTAAATGAGATGAGAAATGACTATATGTCATATTTTAATACAGGATCATTAAAATGATGCAACATACTTAGAAAGACCATGGACATGCTGTAAAACACATTAATTCCTCACAGGATTGACGGTGGAAATACAGGTGAATCACCAGGATTAATCTTAGCCTGGCTGTTAGCCTGGTCTGGAGCAAATCACCATAGTAACTTGGCCGGGCTAAGTTTGAGCTGCTTTCATGCAACTGACTTGAGGCTAAATTCAGCCAGGATAACCAACATATCCCGGCTTAATCCCTTATCTTGGTTTTGTGCAATACCCCTCTAGTTTGAGGTGGACATGGTCAATATTTTCCGAGCTGGACATCATCTCGTAAAAGTGGTCTTTTCTGTCGCCACTAGGAGGCGCTGTGAAAATCACCAAATATTTTTTATGGAAATGTATTCTAGGCCAGACTGCCATTACATATCAAAGGTTTGGTGAAGACTGGATGGAGTATTTTTCGCAAAGTCATAGCACGTCAAAATTTCCTGACAACATGCCAAATTTCAGGCCCTGTCCCTCTGACGCAGTAAATCCGAAACTCATGATTTTGATAACTTTTCATGGTCGAGGCCTTACGAACACACATGCCAAGTTTCAAACAGATAGGATGAAAGCTCTATGAGGAGTTTGTTCAAATACGACCCTTGGAAATGACCCCAAAAACACAAAAAAGCCAACTTTGAAACAAAATGGATGCCGTACGCTTCGCGATAGCCCAGGTCACCAAGAGACTTTTTTGTGTGTCACTGCGGCCAACCCCCCATCCCTTTTGACTACAAGAACGATGGAGCTACACCAGGCATTGTTGGACTCTTCTATTACACCCATTTCCAAGATGGCTTCAATTCTGCCTGAACAACTTTTCTCTTGTGTTCAGGTAACACCGTCACGCCAGGGTGAGTCTCAACGTGGTGTTGAATAAGGCTTGTGCGTCCTGGCAGGGGGGAGAACACATCAGCGTAATGCTGCTGCTACCTGGCTATGTCTGCTCTCTGGGACAGTGAGAGATGGTCTTCACGAGGCAGGATTAGTCGATTTTGGTACCTCAGGCCCCAACTCCTCTCTCTCTGTAATTGCCGTCACCAGTGAAACAGCCTCCGGTTCCCTCCAAGCTTTAAGGAGATTGAGGTGATAGATCTGTGTCGCCTCTCCTCTGTCAGATCACACAAGCTCATAGTCACCCACATGCTGTATGACCACAAAGGGCCCTTGGCGAGTAATTTTGAGTTGGAAGATGGGAGCAATACAAGCACTAATATTACTAATACTAAGATAGATCCTCTGCTGTACAGCCGCTGTTGACGTTCCTGGGCCCGGAGCAAATTCTCCCGTGATAACTGTCCTAGTGTGTGGAGTTTTGCTCTCAGGTCCAGAACGTATTGAACATTTTAGCCAACTATAGACCGATATCAAACCTTCCCTTTCTTTCTAAGTTACTCGAGAAAGCTGTAGCTAATCAGCTGTGTGAATTTCTTCATAAGAACAGTTTATTTGAGGATCTTCAGTCAGGATTTAGAGTCCATCATAGCACAGAGACCGCACTAGTCAAAGTCACAAACGATCTCCTAATGGCATCAGACAAAGGACTCATCTCTGTACTCGTCCTGTTAGATCTTAGTGCTGCATTTGACACCTTAGACCATCAAATTCTTTTACAGAGACTGGAACATCAGATTGGCATCAAAGGAACCGCCCTAAGCTGGTTTAAGTCATATTTCTTAGATTGATCTCAGTTTGTTCATGTCAATGATGAATCCTCCATGCATACCAAAGTCTGTCATGGAGTCCCACAAGGTTCTGTACTAGGACCACTAGGGAACATTATTAGGAATCACTTCAATCATTTTAATTGGTATGCCGACGACACCCAGTTATATTTATTGATCAAGTCTGATGAAACCAATCAGTTAATTAAACTCCATGCATGCCTTAGGGATATAAAAAGTTGGATGACCTACAATTTTCTGATGTTGAACTCAGATAAAACTGAAGTTCTTGTAATTGGAGGTTCTCGTGGATCGTGGCTCCTGCAGTGGTCTGCTGCTGACGTCCACCATATATAGCATTACTGTCATTATTGCTACCATATCTCCACTACAGTTTATAGTTAATGATTTACTGCTGCTGTGCATCTGTGTCTCTCTATCTCTATCACAGGTTCCACTGCTACTGTAATCATTCTACCATTTATTGTAATTCATTGTAATTGTACAATATGTTTGTGTTGATTGTTCTGTACATGTGACATCCATTGCACGTCTGTCCGTCCTGGGAGAGGGATCCCTCCTCTGTGGCTCTTCCTGAGCTTTCTTCCACATTTTTTCCCTGTTAAAAGGGTTTTTTGTGGGCAAGTTTTTCCTCACTGGAACCGAGGGTCTAAGGACAGAGGGTGTCACTCCCTGTGCAGATTGTAAAGCCCTCTGAGGCAAAATGTGCTTTGTGACTGGGCTATACAAATAAAATTTTATTTGAATTTGATTTGATCTTTTTCAAGCTCACAAACTCTGCTTAGCATGAAAGTGGACGTATACTTGAGTAAACAACATTCTTTAGATACTGTACCTACAACAAGAATTAGATTTATTAGACCCATTACCACCACCTTCTTTTGTTCACTTTGTGAACACTGGAGTACGCAAGCACCTGCAGAGCCGGGAGGAAGTCACCTCTGGTTTTAAAACATGTACGAGGAGCAGTTAACAGCGTCTGATCATCTCTGAAACACACTACATACATTTCAACCCAACTGTCTCCACAAGCACATTCAAGGGCCGTGTGCTCAGCTGCTGTCTGCACAGGCAGACAGGCCAGCTAACTTAATGTTACTTGTTGGATGTTTCACCTCCAAGATCTAAATTCACCTGCACTTACATTATTATTATTTTTCACTGGAAGGTAGACATTAATGCACAATCATAGCGTTACCTTCCATGCATAGTGGTGGCAGCGCCAATGGCTACTGCAAATGGCAATTAATATGCCTGACCAATCCTGGTCTGTTTCATGGGCACTTTAACCCCACAGCACAGAGGAATCTGTCTTTCCATACACATTGTCCCAGAGAAACGTCACGAGGCAGCATACTGCATGTTTCTACTTGAGTTTACATTCAAAACATTTCTGTTTGTATTGTAACGTGAAAAGTTGCGCTACTCTTGTACCCATTCTTTACTACCACCAGCATGTGGCTCTAAGTACGGTCCATGTGTCATGCTCTAACTATCATATGATGTGTTCTCTAAAAATTAACCTAGATATAAACACAGTCAACAGTGATTTAGTGGGCCTATGTAAGGTTTCCCTGCAAGTTCATCTCAAAATAAGTCACATTAAGACAAACAGAGCTGACTAAGTTTGCCTTTAAAAGCTTTGTCTGGGACATCACTGACGACATCACTGTGTTTCTTCTCTAACTATTTGCTTTGGTGTCACTGTTAATGTGATGAGTAGAGGCCAGAGCACCATGACTTTCTGATGGATGTTTACTTTAACCAGAATGCCAGCCAAAATGTTTAGTCCACTGATGCTGAGCAGACATAAGAGCTGTTCAAGTGGTGCATTTTAGAAAGACGCCAACATTCCCCCACCTCCCGCCCCTGTGCTGTCGTATGGCTGTCTTACACCAATTATGGTCATTATTACATTAAACTGAGAACTACCCTACCCTGTACACTGTAGATTATATCAGCTGTAAATATCTAAGCAAGTTTCTAGCTCCAGTAGAAATAATGGATACTCACTAATATGAAACATCAACTGTTTCTTAAATAAAATCATTAAGTTCGAATGTGGCAGAGGGAAGGGGGTATTGCTTGGCAAGTAGCTCCATTTACAAGCAGTAACACTTTTCCTGTAGGATCCACGTTCAGTGTGTTTTTCTACTCCTTTTACATTTCATACAAAGACTCACACTCTGTATTTGATTCAACTAGAAAGGCAACCAAGATATACAAGAGAGAAAGAGTGAACTATATATTTTCTTACTGATGATGTCATATGCACTTTAACACATATATTTTAATAAGACAATGGCAGTTAAAAGAAGCTGTTAGCCAATGGTTCTGTCTAATGAAGAAGAGATATAAGATATATACTGATGCATGATGATGAGTTGATTTCCAAATGTGTAGTGTGCTACCCAGGACCACAAACTTTGTAGTGCTCTAGAAAAAGGCCTGATGTTTAGACTTTATCCTGTGTGCTCAGAAAGCCTATTTAATATACAGTATATAATATATAAATATAAATAATATATAAGCGTATAACATTTATAAAATCCTGAGGCATGAGTGGCATGATTTGGTGCGATATTTATTCTGGCAACATAAGAGCTTGTGTAATATACATGTTTAGATGTAGAACCTATATCTATTTTGTTAAACAAAGATGTAAAATGATGTTCTATTACTAGCCCTGCTGAATTTCACATATATTCATATTGTCACACTCACCATAGTTGTTATTTCACACATGTAGCACACAACAAAAGATTGTAGCAGATTTTAAATTTCTCCTAATCAAATTTGTATTCAACCACCTACCCTGAGGAGTAGATCTCAAGCCACATTACTGGTTAATCTAATCTAACCTGAACTATCTCCATGACATTAGCTTTTATGAACATTTTATCTTGTCATGAAACTGAAGAGAAAGTGATGCAGAATTCTGCATTAAAGTTTTTTTAGGTTATGTGCACTCTGTCAACTAAAGCCACAAACAGTGCTGTAGAAAAAAGTCAGATTTTCTGTCCTATTAGCACAGACAGTCTCTTATATTACATATATATTACATATTTCATTATATAGTTTCATAAGGAAGTGTCTCTGAGGCTTCCTGTTGTTTGATGTGAGGTTTGTTTGTGTGTTGGAAGCTGCAAAGTTAATGTCAAATAATGTCAGATTACTAGATTTCTATACTGAGCTACAATTACACTCATTCTGTTGCATAGTTATACTAACCTAAAAACCTCTTATATGACTCATGAGGAAGTTTCCCCATAAACATAGTAAGTCATTCTCAGGCCTGCCTGTGTGCACACAGCAGAAGAGAGACGGAGAGCTGCTGTGTAACAGATGTGTTATATTGGATCTTGGCTCCTGTCTCTGCTGCCTGCCGGCTAATCCAAAAGGGCTTAAAGAGGTGGCACACGGGTGGGTGGGCTAAATGAAACCTGGGTGCTCAATCAAGCCTCCTGAGACAGCACCCACATGTCAATCAAAGCAGCCACACTCTTAATTATGCATAACTTTAAGCCTTAATATAATCAATATTAATAATATAATTATGAATAATATCAATTGAACAGGTGAGTTATATATAAATTCACCCTCAGTACAGTTGTCATGAACAAGGAAATTAGCTACAGAGACCAAAACTGTTTTTATACCATCCTCGGAGAGTATGCTGCTCTCCAGCTCCATGACAACCTACAGGTGAACTGGAGCTCAGGAGGATAGTCCAGGCCTCAAACACAGCAGCCACAAATGAAGTCATTCCATTCTATCAGTCACTGCTGTCATGCGTGCTCTCATTTCCTTGCTGTCATTATTTACGGCTGTCAATCAGTTTTGAGCTGTTCATCATTTGGTCACATCTACCCAATAGCACAGTGACACACCTGACTTGTGAGCCAATCATCTTGGAAGATAGTTATTTAGTATTTAGAATTATTTGTTTATGTGAGATGCTATTTGATTAGAATCTTTATTTCTCATTCATGATATGTACAGCAACATAACAGTGTTGTATTTTCAAAATGCTCTGCTTACTTGGTGCCATAATGCCCTCTTGTGTTTCGTCTCTCTGTCCTTTCATCATCAGCAGTATCAGGTTGCACATCTGGACTGCAAAGGATGGCACACAGCAGCATTTATTAAGCATATAGATGTTATTTTAAAACTTTTATTAGTCCAACTACTTGAAACTTTGGATGCCACCGCAGTGTTTGGAGCACTGCTTCAAGTAAATTGAATGAAACACTCACACATCCCAAGTTGAGTGTGAAAACCATGAACAGTCTAGTGCATCAGTCAACACAAAGCAGAGGTCAGTCAGTGCCTTTGGCTGGAGGAATACCACGTATCACATATGTCCACTGACTGTGACTGACTGAGGGTTACCCCTGCTTTTCCTCATTTGTAAATAGGGTCGGCCTTCAGACTATGGTGGCTAAATAATCTAAATAAGATTTTGTTTGTGGGCCATTCCACTGCAGATGCAGTCATATCAGAAGAGGAGGTGGGAGCACATGGTGTCGTTCCCCATCTCCCTCTCCACACATTTCCTGTCACTTGGCTGTCTCTTAAAAAAACATCCCCATCATCATTACTCTCATTCATCATGTACTATTCACCTCCTACAAATGAATATTTGGTAAAGTCAGTGTTATTCACTTCACAGTAAACTGGGTGACTTTAGTCACTTACAAGTTAAACGTAGTCAGATGCCAAATGTAATGCCTGCATGTTTGAGTCCTGTGGTCTCTACAGAAAGAGGCCCCAGTTGTTCTCTGACCCACAATTAACCCTCACATGGTTCACTAAATATAGAAATCCTGCAGCACCTGTTGCCTCTGGTGTTGGATAGAGGGCAAGAGTTTGTTTTAGAGATTAAATAGCCACAGTAATTGATTTTTCAGTGAGACTTCAGGAGAGCAGATCACTCTGGTTTATGACTATCAGCAATCATAAATTTTACTTTATATTTTTAGAAGCAAAAATTCAATCCAATACACTGATCTGACAGTTGCACTTTCTTTTCAATTAAGATGTTATAAAAATAAATAAATAAAATACAGGGCCAGACAGGTTGATTTGTAATTATTCATGTTCAGGTTCAGTTCTTTGTTTCAGTATTAACAATACATCCTCATTTTAGATAGCTGGGTTAGAACATGAATACATGGTTGTGGTGTAAATGTTTGTGAAGGCTGGCAGAGCATCTATTAGGCTCAGCCGGGACCCCAGACAGTCAGAGAGGGAGTAATAGACTATAGAGTGAGTAAGGGATATCCCCGGAGGCCTCATTGCAGTGTTTGTAATGCGTGTTCAGATGATGTGGCGTGTTTACTGCCTCAGCAGCCTCCTCGCCCATTGCTGGAGTATAGAGTCGTGCTGACGGGCGCACAGCCGCTGTCCAGAAGGACTGAACATTTGGAACAGCGTGGGTAGAAGAAACAGAAGAAGATGTCAGTGGCATTGAAGAAGGGGATAAGCGCTAAGACAGAGTCCAGAAAATGCGCCGCGCGTCTCTGCAGGCTCTTTCCTCACCTTTTGCTGTGCCTGTCTCTGGTGGCTTACGCAGCGCTGGGTGCGCTCCTGTTCCTCTTTATTGAAGGCACCGCCGAGTCCACTACCCAGCAGGATTACCTGGAATTCCTGGGTAAGATTGTCGACACCGTCCAGAACCAAAGCGGTAAGTAAGCACGAATGTCTGATATCACCAATCGGACTTCAAGAGCTAATTCAAGAGCTCGTTGAGACTTATCATATTAAAATTACTCCGAGCCCGAACTCCACATTAAAAAAATCCTACGTGTTTCCAGCTAACGCCTCATGGACACGAGAACATATAGTGAGGCAGATGGAGACACAGATGGACCGGTTGAAGCCCATATGGTTCCAGAGACCTGAGAGATGGACTTTTTTCGGCTCTATGTTCTTCTGCTGCACTGTATTCACAACAGTTGGTAAGTTTACTACAGAAGTATACACACATTTTCTGGACATGTTGGTAGAAAATCAGCTGACCAGCTGTTGATAGGTTAGTATTTCCTCTGTTTGAAAAGAGGTCACCCACCACCGAATGATCCTATAAGCATCATTATCTGCAAGTAGAAGAAGCATCACATCACACACATCACCATCAAGTGACCTTGTATGTCCTGGGTTTATTTGGTCAGTTAGTGACAAGAGTAGTCCAAAAAACAAGGACCACTGGAAAAGAGGAGGAAAGCACTGGCTGGTACTGCAGCTGTCATACTCATTCATATTTACAGTGTATGATATTTTATTGAACTTTAAAATTTAGCCAAATGCAAGAAAATGGTTGGAATACAACATTGTGTGTATGATATGGTAATGATTCATTTATTCTGATAAATTTACAATGGCAGTATGATTCACAAACAATTATTTGGATTAATTGTGTGTATGAGAATATGTAAGGGTGTGAGTATGCAGCTCGGGGGCATTTGATCTTCATACAAACTAAAGTCCCATATCATATCGTCATAGCCACCACTCCTCCTGCACACCATGAGATACATTTACAGTTATCAGCAGAGAGAGAGATTCTCATCAACTAAGGCTGATTGGGATTCTGAAGTATTTGGTCAAAAACCAAAATAGTGAACAAATTAAAATTTGAAGATTGTGCTAAATGGAAAGGAAAAGAATTTCATGGCATGAGTGTAATATAAATTCTTAACCAAATGTCAACCTGCAGCTGGTGGTACAAAAAGGTTTGGAGAAACAGTCAGTTTGTCAGACCCATCAGGTTTAAAGGACACATACAATTGAATATCATCAGCATAACATATGCATGTGACACCTTTCATTTTTCTAATAATGCGGATGGAAAGGGAAGTAAATATATAGCAAATATTAAAGCTGCAAGCAGCATTGAACAGGCCCTCGCACTCCCACGCAACTCGGCGGGCTGGCACGTCGGAAGGCACCAGGCGGAAAACATGCGAGCCTTCGAAGCCTTCAAAGCAGTTTGTGGAAACTGACCACACACATTAGCCAGAATTGGGACAAATGGTCAAATCTGACGGAGTGCCACGCCTACACTGTCTAAACTGTGGCGGGGCTGCCTGAAAGAAAAATTCAAGGGGGCGCTATAGAGCGATTTTGCTCCGCCCCCTAATTAATTATGCAGCCGATATTTGCATAATAGGGTTCTTAACAACCACAAGAGGTTTCAGACAGGTCTGAGAAAGTATATGAAAGCCCAACACATTTGCCTGAAAATTACCCAAAAAGTCAATGGAGTTCCATTTTTCATCGAAAAAATCAACACGCTTGACTTTGGCGCGCCGTCACGGCCACGCCCAGACTGCCGTTATATATCAGAGGTTTGGTAAAGATTGGAGTGTTTTTCGCATGTCGAAATTTCATGACGAAACGCCAAATTTTGTGGCCCCGCCCCTCTGACGCAGTAAATCTGAACCTCACGATTTTGATAACTTTTCATGGTCGAGGCCTTAAGAACACACACGCCAAGTTTCAAACAGATCGGATGAAAACTCTAGGAGGAGTTCGTTCAAATACGACCCCTGAAAATGACCCCAAAAACACGAAAACGCCAACTTTGGAACAAAGTGCACGGTGTACGCTTCGATATAGCCCGGGTCTCCGAGAGACTTTTTTGTGCGTCTCGGTCGTTTACATACTCCCACAAAGTTTCGTGCTGGTGGATGAAACCGTGTCCAGATGCTCCTCCGAAAACGAAAACGTAGGTGGCGCCGTAGAGCCATTTCTGTACGCCCATGTGCGAGACCCCCAAAATATGTAATTTTACACCTGACTTTGGGGGGGTAGGCAAATTTTCGTAAGTTTTCGAGTACATATAGGCCGTCGAAAACGCGATTTACTTTGGGGAAGAAAATGACCAAACGAAAAACAATAGGGCCCTGCACACAGTGCGTGCTCGGGCCCTAATAAACATTTGAAAAACAATAGGGCCTCGCACACAGTGCGTGCTCGGGCCCTAATTAAATCACATACAATAACGTCTGTATATATGAACTGCCTCAGCCTCTCCTGCTTAGGTTGCCCTGGTTGAGTGACAGATAGACTACCTACATGACGGCAGATTTGTGCCAACAAATTCTAGTGATAGTCAATATTTTTATGATCAATAATCTGAGTTGTTGCTCAGAGAGATGAAACCACAGAGAATTACTGGCAACTATGTAACTCACAGAGTTTGTGCATGCTTGAGTTCCTTAATTTCGTTTTTATGATCAGCACCTCTGTTGTCAGCTGTTTTTAGCAATGAAGCTCTAATAATCTCATTTTGCACGACCTGCTCAGCACCAAATGGCAGATGGACAAGATCTGTGATTAGCTGGTGAACATGGTGGAGCATTTAGGAGCTAAAGAGTTGAATATTTTTCTCTGGAGTTGAGCTGAAAGACTCATCAACATTCATCATACAGCCAGATCTGATCTGAGCCCATAATCTATCACATGACTCAAAAAAGAAAATTGGTCTTAACTAGTGCTTACTAATGTTTCATAGAGCACAGAACTGTCACAAACGTGAAGTGTTCTCTGCAGTGGGCAAATGACAGGACAAACAATGGTATGAAAATATATATTGTTTGATGTAGCTTTTTCAACGATAAACGATTCAGACTGACCATGCAGCAGGAATTCTTCCACTTTCTGATTGTAATTGTAACAATGCTCAGATGATGTCATCTGTTTTATTCACTATTAGATCCCTGAAACTTTACTAGACCCTTGAGAAAATAATGGAAATCTGCATGATGCATTCTGAGATATCTTGTGTGCACAAGGAAATCTCTCGAAAACTATTTGAGTTCATCATTCACTGATATTTTTGTGGAAATATGATCATTAGATTTAGCTGTACATTGTGGGGGCATAAAGTGATAGCACCAGTCATCAATAAAAATCCATAGAAAATGAACTGATAATGAAGCAAGTTGTTGTTAAGATACTTTGTTCTGGACCTAGACCATATTGTGGTCTGCACACAGTACTGTCAAATAATTACTGCATTACTTACTGAAAAGCAGTCTAACAAGCTGATCCTAAAAAAAGATTACGACTGCCCTTTTTCTCGTGTGGCTGGTGTGTCTCATTATCAGAGGGCAGCTGCTTTTGGATGGTTACAATACCTGAGGACTGACAGGTGTGTGGTGGCCACATGGTAGTCCCTGTGGGGCCCGTGCCCTATTCACAGTTTGTCATAAGAAATGTCAGCTGCTATTGGTCTATGCACTTAGTCTAGTTATCCCAGCCATCTGGAGCAGATCTAAGAATCTGTACTTGTGCAGACAATAGGGAAACAAATCATGCAAATCATTCAGCAGGGAAGCATTTTAAATGTCCTTAGAAGTGTTTACTTATCCCACATAATCATTTTGTCCAATAAACAAAACAAAAAAAATGATTTTATTATACTAGAAAGACAGGTAAAGGGCTCATAGCTGAACTGTTTTGTTTAGATGAGTCATATTTTTTTTATATTTACTGAATATTTAGGCTACTGAAGAGGACAAAGGAAGATCATCTTCTGACACCTTGACAGCTAAATCAAACTATTAACCAATGGTACGTGGTACATAGCAGACGTGTTTTCACGTGTTGGAAATACTCTTGTTCAGTGTAGACGAAGAGTGGTGCCTTGGCTACTTGCCTGGCAGTAGATTCTGTCTTGCATACGTTTGGAACCTCAGACCCACTAGCTAAACATATGTTTCAAGATGTTCAGTAGTTTGAGAACATTTCCAATATATTTACTTATTGGTGATAATACATTTTTTTAATTAAACCATATTCTACCTTTTTCATTATTTGATGTGTAAGAGCCCAGTGAAGTGACTGTACATTAGCCAGTCTGTTACTCAGATACATACAGATAAGTGGTTAAAGGATGCCAGCTAATGGCTAATTGCTCAGCAGCAACAGGAAGCCCACAACTCACTGAAGAGGAGGCACTCTCAGAGGAGAAACCTTTTATATCACCACAAAAAGCTTATTAGAGGTTGTTAGGGATTAGAGGCACATTGTCTTCTGTGCTGTCTTCTTAGCTGGAAACACATTCATCACTCCATTCACTTCATCACCACTATAATGAGTGTTTAAGGGAAAGCCTCAAGGTACACTCTATAGAATCACTGTCTGCCAGTTTGCCACTTTACTTTAGGGCCTACGTTGCATGAATGTTTGTGTTTGATTCCATCTATTTTATTGACAATTATCAATACTCAATAAACTGTGCCAAATGTGAGCATTCAAGCAGCCGAGCACCCAAGTGTTGATGTTTTGATCTATGATAAGACTGTGCACTGAGGCAGGCTTGAGGCAGAGGTAATGTGCAGAACAACCAGGTGTTGATTTCCCCAACAATAATAATCTTAAACAATACAGACAGACTTAAAGACCACAGGCAAAATGTGGTCCTGCCAGTGGAAACTTATATTGGAACTAGAAGCCTATAGCCTTCCACTGGCAGTGGACTCTGTACAGTAGATCTACAAACACACATTATTGATATATGGTAGTGTATGTTATGATACATACTAGTAATGAAGCCCTTTGCCACTTCTTCTCATAAGCAACACCATTCTCTAGCCTGGCCCCTCACATACCCTTAATCTGCACGTAAACCCTACACTGACTCAAACAAAGAGCAGACTCTGCAGCTTGAACCCAATGATCCACATTTTATTTGTTTGGGCTAAACTATCACAGTTGGCACACTTGTTTAGTAGAGTGGTGGTTTAGTATAAAAATAGTTACTACAATAAAACTGTAGCATATAAATGGCAATAATTCATTTGGTGTGGCTGAGATTGCACATCCAGGCCAAGGTCAACTTCACAGCAACTGGTATTCATTTTAATGTACATAAATCTGTTGTTAAATCTGTTGATCCGCAGACCTTTCAAATTAAAGGAATAGAAATAATTGAGCCTTTGACACCTTCAAAGAGTCTCCACCTTTTTCCATCGCTACATTACAATACAACACTTGGTGTTATTTAACCATCTGTTATCATGGGGATCTCTCTAATAAGATGGAGGTGCTAACAGTGCTAACAGTGCTAACTGTTAACTGAGCGATTGGCACTCACTGCTTGAATATTGGAAAGGTGAACTTAGAGATGTTGGAGTGTCAGTGCCGCCCCTGCCATGGCTGAGGTCCCCTTGAGCAAGGCTCAGAATCTGATCTTAACAAAGTGAAGTTGAAAACATGTGAAACACAGTTGGCTTTTGATCTACAGGTCACTTTTTCTAATAATTACATTATCACTGCTTTGTTTGATTCCAGGATGTATTTTACTGAACATGAGTTTAACAGTTTTAACAGGTTGGGCACATTTGCCAGTGATGTTTAGTTTGCCCCCCCCTTTTAAGTAACAAATAACAGCTAAAACATTAACACATTAAAAAACATTATTATTATCAAACTTTGTTACGTTTCTCCTCTCTCTCTCTCTCTCTCTCTCGCTCTCTCTCTCTCCCATACACACGAGATTTCGGATGAAATTTGAAGTGGCGGTCTGGCTGTGTGAAATTTTTATGTTGCAAATCTTGCACTGCGCTGTTTGCCATTTACCTTCTTGGCAGTAGACTTTGAAGCCGGTAAAGTAATTACCCTCGGCACTGACATGCTAATATGACGTGATATCTGGAACTGGGCACACTGTGGCGTGGGGTGTGGTGTATAAAGTAGCCCAGGCAGATAGAGCACGGCTTATTGACCAGGCAGTGACAATGTTATTCTCAGTCCACATCCTGCACTGTAATCATTAACACTGAAAACGAATGATGATGCGAATAACACTCAAGTCATTCAAGTCATCGTGTCTCAAGTCAAGTCAAGTCCTGAGTCTTAAACTTCCAAGTCTGAGTCAAGTCTCAAGTATTTCATTTTTTGTCAAGTCAAGTCACAAGTCATAAAAATGGCGACTTGAGTCGACTCAAGCACAAGTCACTAAGTCCCAAGTCCCCATGTCTGGTATTAGGCATCTGCCACTGTTTGTTTGTTCCGAAGGGTGCCAATGGATGGGATAAATGCAGAGAATAATTTAACCAGTCATGTGTGATTAATAAAATTTCAAATTACATTAATTAAATTAAATTTCAACTTGTGAGAGCCGACAGCTGAAGACAGATAAACATATGCACCAGTTTTTATTTAAACTGAACTAATCAGGTCACATCTGAAGTATCCTCAGCCACATTAGATAGATAGATAGATAGATAGATAGATAGATAGATAGATAGATAGATAGATAGATAGATAGATAGATAGATAGATAGATAGATAGATAGATAGATAGATAGATGAGGAAGAAACAAGGATTTAAGTTACGCTATAGATGTCTCTAAATCCATTTTCTCCACTGTTGTTGCAGGATATGGAGAGATGTATCCGGTTACCCTGTCTGGTAAGGTGGTGTGTGTCTTGTATGCCATGGTGGGCATCCCTCTCATGCTTCTGGTCATCCTTGATGTAGGGGATTTTCTCGCTATGCTGATGACCAGAGCCTATGTACATATTCACACCTTCTGCAAAACACCCCACTCCCACACCTGGTCACCAAGGAAGGCTCAAAGGAAGGCAAGAGACTCAAGTGACCCAGTCATGGAGGAAGGTACAATTATTTTCAGCCATGATGTTGTGGTCCGTGAACCCCTGGATATCCGGCAGGTGCTTCACAGCCAAGCCGATGTACGGCACAAGTCTATCCAGCTCCAAAACAACAAAGAGATCTTTGAGAAGATTCTTGCCAGGGAGAACTTACTTAGAAAGGGTCCACTGCTCAGGACTGTCTCCTGCCCAGAGCTGGACCAGTTACCACGACCACCAAAAGGACAAGCTATATGGGATTTCACAGGGCTAGGGGATGAAATGGAAATGCTGGATGTACCCTTTATACTGATTCTTTTCATTGTGTTTGCCTACATTCTCTTTGGTGGTTTGATTTTGCCATTGTGGGAAAAAGAGTTTAAGGGTTTTGACCCCTTCTACTTCTGCTTCATCACGCTCACTACTATTGGTTTTGGTGACATTGTACCCAAGCACCCAAAGTACTTCATGCTTACCTCACTCTTCATCATTGTTGGTATGGCTATCATGTCCATGTCCTTCAAGCTGGGTCAAGCACGAATTGTAATCTTATACCGTCAACTCATCAAGTTCATCAACAGGGGAAATGTGGAGGAAAAGAACACCTAAGTCAGAGGAGTCTTTGCCTCATGTCCAAGAATTGTTTCCTGGTTTTGATACAGATCAAAAAGTCTGTGGGAACTTCTCCATCATGTTCTTTGTACTGGTTGTTCAAATATAAGCATGAGCAAATAAAAAATGTGCATGAGCCAAAGCTTTCACCCAGTGAAGGAGGGTGATTCTGCATATTTAACATAAAGTATTTTGTCAAGGAATGACTATTTGTTGTACTGTAGACCTGTGTGGTACAGTAGTAATTGTATTGCATTAGAGAGAGGTCAAGGTGTTGCATTTGATTATAAGTCAGATTTCTTCTTTTAGGTAAATCAAATGAAATGCTTTTTGCATTGAGTGTTCATTCATTTAAATTTCACTTATGTCAGATTAAACACTCAGCAGGGAAATATATTATAATTTTCAGACTGTAATATTTTTCAGATATAATAATGATGTGATATTAGCCCTATGTCTAGATTAGGCCTAAGGCCTTGATTCTATATTGTTAAAACAACAAATAATACCTAAGTTCATCAAACCTGTCCATTCAAAGGTTTCTTACGGTCATGTTAGCCACACTGGGCTGTATATTGCTGTATCTTTTCTACTTGTGTTACTCGTGTACTGTGTTAGAATCACAATCAGCAAACAATAATATGTGTTGGAGATAATAATGCAAGATAATTTAGACCTGCAATACACAGTAGTAGTAAACACCATCAGTGCTAATTTCTTAATCCAGTGGCCAAAATAACAGGAATACCTAATCCTCACCCAAACCTACACCTCATACTGCCACTTCAAACTGTATTTGGAGTGGAGTGGTTACAGTGCAAGCCACATGGTTGCAACCGTTGCAGATTCAGTTTGGGCTAATGATCTTTGTGGCACAGCACACCCCCATCAATCAACATCAACAGTTTCATTGTGAGTGGATAGCTTGTGCACTTACTAAAAATGACTTAATTGTGGAACATTAGCACCAACATTTGATCACCAAAATGAAAATACAAAACATTTATACAACTTGTGTTGCAGTGTGCACTGCAACCACTTCAGCACCATTTTCACAAGGTAATGTATACAATATATCTGGAAATACATAAACTGAAACACAGCCCTAGTAGTCTTAAGAATGAATGTAGAATTACTTGTAAAAAAATGACGCACAGGAAGGTTAATATACTGTAGTGTATCATGCAATAAATGTTCAACTGATTTATGGAGATAAGTCTTATTTACTGTGCTGTAGACAAACTGTCAAGATCTACATATCATGCAAAAATGCAGGCTTAGTTTCAATGGTGTGCCTGCTGTTACCCTATAAACTGCTTGATTTGACTCTTCCACAAATAGTTTATACAAATATAAATAATTACAGATACAGTATGGTAAAGGGGGATTGACGCATGATTCATCTAGATCTTTTTGTTATTGCACTAAATTTTGAGCATGGCAGAAATTCTACCTTTGGATTTAATTAAGAGCACCTAAACATTTCAGCAGTTCACTGTTAATGCTGATTGATTATTCTTGACTTCTGGTCAAAGCAGCAAATCACCTTGTTCAACTTATTCATCATTCTCTTCAGCACTAGATTTTGTGTCTCCACTTCACTCTTCCATTTGTGTGCCTATTTCAATCTACGGCTAAATTCTAACACACCTGGTCTTATTCACTTAGTTTTCTGTGTGTAATCAACAAGTTATCATTAAAATAAAATCACTAGAAAAACACCACTCCCAACACATCATTCATTTGTGTACCGTTTGGTCAGATGTAGCAGGAAACTTGATGGTTTGAACTTTAGGAAAAAATGCATTTTCTAACTTGACGGTCACTTACCTGGAATGTTCAATTTCAGGTAAATACAGAGGGTTTCAAAACCACCTAAACCAAGATCAAGACCAGTCAGCCTGCTTGAGTAGCTAATATGTAGCTAATATTTGCCAAATGTCTTTGGGTGAGGTCTGGACATGTATTGCAGGATTTAGAGACTGCTGTGAGTTTTCTCTCGGATGCTGCTTTACAGATGAACTCTTTGTGAAGTCAGAGTACATGTAAAGGAGGCCCAATGGCTGACACCCGTTAACAGTAACAAAAATGTGAAATTAGAAACAAGTTATTGATTTCATTTAAAGAATTACCTTTAAAGAATTACCTCCAATAACACCCATGATGTTAAATTAATCAGATCCCACAGGATTGTGGACCTCAGACCATCATGATATCATCATATTTATTATTCTTAACACGTTAAATGTTTAAATGAAGTATTTATAAAGTATCCTGGTGACAGTTTATTTATCAGCAGCCAACCTGTATAGCTGTCTCTCAAAGACACCTTAAACCAGAGCATTTAACCAGTACACAGTGTGTATACAGAAGGACAGTGTGACAGAGGAGGACAGTGTATTTCTGTCTCAGAGGTTGTTTCTGACTTCACTGTTTTCATTCTGCTTCATTCTCCACCTCGTTTTAGTTTAATGATTATTTCTAAAAAAAAAAAAAAAAAAACCTCCCTCCCCAAAAATGAATCAGTTCATGTTATTTTTTTTCATGAGCTGCTTTATAAAATACTGACGTTGATTTGCTGGGGGAACTTTGCAGCTGTCATCTCATCATCAATATTATATAATATTAATTATCAGCTTAGTTCATGTAATTTAATTGAGGACATTACTGTTTCTGGAATTTACTGGAATTTTCTATCCTTAGGTTACACAAGGTCACGTGTGGGCCTTGAGGTCCTCAGCAGTATCAGTTGTTTGGCTTTGGTTGGGAACAGTAGGTGCCAGTCTATCTCAACACTGTGAGGGCCAGGGTTGAAGGGACCTATTGCTGCCTTCATAGACATAATAGATAGCTTGCCATTGATGGTTCAATCTGCGTAAACAGACATCTGTCTCCAGACTAGAATATGCTGACAGTAACACCTCCATGAGTAAAGACATTCTCTTTGTCTAATTCTGGGCGTATAGTATTTGTGGTGTTATCATGGGGTTTAAAGTCTGTCCACCAGGATGGTCAGCCACTTTGTTTCTTTGACTTTTCTTTGACCATTGACCTTTGACTTCAACAATTTCTCCACAACAATTGATGTCACAAACAGGATTTCAACAGAACAAAGATGTGGTAAGTGCAAAGTTTTATTACTACGCCTTGCCATGTCTGCATTTGACGAAATCATAAAAAACTATAAACTACACTAACCAAATTTGCCTGGAATATGAAAACATCTAAGACCCACCAGTGGGGTCAGGAGCTTCAGTGTCTAGGGGACAATGTCCTGGCTGAAACCTCTGGTGTTGTTTGGAACGTATGTGTCATACAGACAACCCAGTTAGATGTTCAATTGGCATTTTGATTTAAAGTGAGAAATTAAGAATGTTGACAAAAAAAAACAACTTATAACTTAACTTAACGAATAAATGGAGCTATAACAAAAACTGATTACAGAGCAGTGTACAGTGTGTAGATTTGAAGGGGGGGCAGGTTAGGTTTATGACCACCCGCGTGGCCACTAGTGGCTGGTGGTTTCTGAGGCAGTTTCGAGCACCTCAGGTTTAAACTATAGAAAAGACATTTTTGGGGGAGTTTAGACATACTCCTTCATTTAAATCAAGATCGGGGATCATCTGTGTATAAATTGGGGGTGAAAAAGAACTCAGTTTTTCGTCCTTTCACCTCAGACCAGCACTGCTGTAGTTAGAAGGGTCTGGAGACCTTTAATGCTGCTGTACTGTGGATTGAAATCTGTTTGATTTCTGTAATGTCTTCATGCGCAAGCAAGCATAGGTAACAATCTGTCCAAAACAGTAGACACATCTGAAAACATGCAGACACAGACTCAGCAAAGGTAAGTCAAAGACGAAATAGTTTTCTGTAAAAATCTAACAACCAGTGTGAAATTAGATGGTTAGCCTGTCATTGATAAGCAGTATCCTAAAACAAATACACACACACACATCTGACCAGGCATCACAATTTAAGGTGAAGTTTTCTCCACAAATACCAACTGGAATCATCAGTAGACTGAAAGGATGAGATTTCATGTTTCCATCCGCTCCTTTTTTGTGTGTGAACGGATGAATGGCATGTGGCTGTATGAGGGGACATTTGAGAAAGAAAAGCCTTAAATGGCTGAGCTAAATGTTAACCCTGATGTTGGAAATCCATCCTGGGATTCCAGATGCATCTAAGAATGTATGCAAGTGTGGTTGACTGGCCTGTAAAAAGATGTGATGTGAAAGTGAATGACAAAAGCTGTGAGTTTGAATCCAGTGATTTAACAAAAAGTAATTGATCTAACTGCCAGATGTGTCAATGCCTGTTATGCTGGAACTAGAAGCTAAGTTACAAAGTAGCGCTTTAAAAATCAAATTAGTGTTAAGGTACGAACACTGAGATAAATTAACACTTGTGGATGCATAAAAAGTTTAAAAGTGCTGAAATCAACTCTGGAAAGTCAAGATATGCACAGACAAGAGAAGGCAGACAGCAGACAGTCTAATGAGTCAGAGTTAGAAGGAGAAGGAACCAGACCCAGAGAGGAGGAGCCGCACACAGACCTTAGTGATGAGGAAGCGCAGATAGTAAAGCCAAAAATAAAACAAAGCTCTGCTCTCCCTCTTCAAGGGTTATATTGTTGTAAGTTAGCTCCGTTCAGCTTCTTAAATTGGATATAGGTTCTTTCTACTGCAAAGAAAAAAATGTTTTAAGTGTTTTAAATAAGTACTTCATCAAACTTGATTAACACAAGTTTCAACTTGATTAATATGGTTCACACACTCAGAATAAACTTCAATCATGGTGCTCATTATGAACTGATTATGTTAAACAATACCATAAATGTGCAGTTTGTGCTCAAGTCATAATAGCAATAACCATAAATGTCAAGCTAAAAATCAAACTGGCACTACTTAAAAGCACACTTTGTTTATACTACTACATAAATGCCTAAATTAGATGTTACACTCTGATTTGGTGAGCCAGACCCACAGAGGTACATAGGAAAACTACTTTGCCCCTGCCTCTGATGTGTTATAAATGTTTGTTCAATAAATGCTCATAAAAATAATGATTGACAACACAGCAATTTGAAAACCATGGAGCTCTGAACATTTTGCTGTGTAGAGTTTCTGTAGAAACTAAAACCAAATGTGGCAGCTGCTTATAAACTATCAGTCACTGACCCAAGACTGGAAGGCAACTATGAACAAAGCAATGGCTTTGCACAGGAATGAGGTTTTCACCTCCAGCCCAAAACACACACCCTCATTGTTTAATGCTAAAGATTCATACCCACACATCACTGTGGCCGCTATTCTTGGCTGCTACATGGTGTCTCAGTGCCAGGCTTTGAGGGAAGCTGTACCAGCTTCTCAACACTAAAGAGTAGCACACTTAAGTTAGCACATTCAGTTATCCCTATCTACATTTGCTGCCTCTCTCCACACAGTATGGACCTCCTTCTGAGCTGTCTGAGGTTCCATCCATCTTGTCAGCTAAACATGAATTTTATGTGCATTTTGTAGTCACACTCAAGCCTAATGCTAAGCTACCAATGATTAAACAATACAATTTGCCTCACAAAGCTGTTGTAGATATTGACAGTGTCATTCAAACTCAACTGGATGAAAATGTGTTTGTTCATACCACCATCCCATGTAACCCATTTTACCAATTCCCAAAGCAAACCGCCCTGGTGAATGGTGGTTCATGTAAAACCTCCAAGCAATTAATAATATTGCAGTTCCAAATTGTGCCTGACCTCAATTCGATTTTAGCTTCTCTACCATCTAACTCCACACACTACACAGTCGTTGATCTAAGTTCTGCATTTTTCTCGATAACCGTTGCTTCTAGATAGCCAGTATCTGTTTGCATTCACATTCAAAGGTAAGCAATACACTTGCCGACGGTTGCCACAGGGTTTTGTCGAGAGTCCCACGGTGTATGCAGCGGCGGTAAAAAGAGATCTGGATGGGCTCCACCAGCCAGGGGGCTCGACTCTCTTGCAGTACGCTGATGACTTCCTGATAGCTTCTCCATCAAAAGAAGCTAGCCACACAGACTTGATCTTGCTGCTACAGAGACTGGCAATTCTGCCGACCTGAGGTGACAATATTTGGGTCAAGTTTTGAAGGATGGACAGCGCCTTTTGTCACATGACAGGGTGAAATTGCTAGTTAATATGCCTCCACCCATTGTCTTTTCTGGGGATGGCTAATTACTGCAGACATTGGATTTTTGAATATACAGCTATGGACTCTATTTTGCAAACCGCCACAGTGCAATCAGATTCATCGGTGGTACAATGGACTGAGGAAATGCACAAAGCCTTTCAAGATGAAACATGCTCTTAACATGGCTCCAGTGTTGGGTTTGCCTGACTATCATCAGCCGTTCTACATGTGCATGAGAGAGATGTCTGGTTCTTAATACTGGTGGTTCAGCTAGCAGACCACATACACATACACATACACCTGGCTGGTTATGCAGGAGGAGTGCAAGAAGAAGAAGAAGAAGAAGAAGAAGAAGAAGAAGAAGAAGAAGAAGAAGAAGAAGAAGAAGAAGAAGAAGAAAATTCAGCTCCACTATGTTTTAGTAGTGTTTTCTAACTATGTTTTCTAATGAATCTATCTATCAAGTTTAAATATTTGACCAACACTGTTTTATGGGGTGATCCTGTTGATCCTGAGCTGCTCTATTGCTAGTTTTTGTCTTTTCAATATAATTCTCAATCTTTGGAATCAAACTAATACTTTTACCAAGTTTGATTGATCAGCCACCTAAGAACTTTTCAGTACATTATTTTTCTACTCCTTATTATTAGCATTATCAGTTATTATTATTATTATTATTGATATTGTTTTAAGTGAGCCTCTTATCATTTCATTTTAAAGCATTTTAGAAAAATTCTTACAATACTTACACACTTACATACAAACAGCACCAGGACTGAATAACAATAAGAGCTAATAGAGTTAGTTAGTAGAGAATGAATGATCAAAGTGAAGCTCTGCGGCTTTAGATTTGTCATGTACACTTATTTTATTTTATTATTTTTAAGATTTTCAGCACTGAGGTACAATCATGCTACATTCATGATTTTGTACAGTCAAAAAAAAAACTAACTAACACACACAAAAAGGTACTGTTACTCCACACTATTATTTCACACATGCAGCACATGAAAGCAGAGACTCTATGTCAGATGAGTTCTCACATGTCAAACCTTACAAACAAAGGCTCAAAATGAAAACACGGCTTGGTGACACAGTATAAAACTTATTGATAATGTGCCATCGGATGACTCCATGCTAGCTAAGCAGCTAAACGTTACAGAGGATTACAAGCAAGCTGAACTGGCCCTATTCAGAGGGTACAGAGAGACTTCCTCCCAGAAAAATTTGACCTCCTGGCATCTCATAAATCAGTGCCAACCAACAACAGACTTCTCACCTTGGCTCCAGAGTATGACCAAGAATCTCCGTTGATCTGGGGGATGGGAGGATGGCTCTGCAGATGTGATTCCCTCTGCCAAGACACTCTACATCCAGTCATACTTGAACCTCATCATCACCTCACCAAGCTGATAATCAAAGACTTTGACAGCTGACTTGCCCATCCAGGACCTGAGAGAGTCTTTGCCAAGCTACGCAGACTTTTCTGGATTCTTCATGGCAGAGAGGCTGTTCGTAAACACCAATACACTATGTCTGTGCATCTTGATCTTCTAGCTAGTACAGTCATTCCTGATGGGACTCCGACACTTCATTGCAAGACGGGAAAGCCATATGAGCTACTATCCGAGCAGGGAACAAACCTCAAGGGTGGCAGCCCAGAACTCACTCACCCCATCTCTACAGTCACAACTTGTAAGTCAACAGATTCATGCGGTCCCCATGACAGCCTGGACCAATGACAGTTCGGCAATTAAGTGCCTTAATCGAAGAGACCTTTTGCAGGCTCTTTTTCTTCTTTTCAGCTGGAACTTCTTTTCATTCTGGTTCAGTTGGACTTGTGGATTATCACTCCCTTTCATATTTCCGACTGTTTTCTTCCCCTTTTCATACATGTACTCTGTGTGCATCCATAAGCAGGGAGTACTGTATTTAGTTTATTCATTTTATCACGTGTGGTGTTTCTGTGTGTTTTATCACCAGTCTCACTTCTTCATCATATATGTCATTATTCGTACTTGTTTCTTTCATATCATATTGTTTTTATTCATTACTATTTCCAATGTTTAAAATTTCATATTTGTTTATGTACTTTTCCACACACACACCTACTATTTCAATTCTTAAATAAACCTTCAGAAGAACAGAGAGTGTCACCATCATATTAATCGTTCTCAACTGTGGAGGTGTACAGCCAGATAAATCATTCATTTTAACAAAGGTCTCAAGTTTGGGGATTCTAAGCTAACACCTCTTGTGTAGGAATTGTTATGGAATTTTCTATGCTTAGGGTACAGAGTCATTTGTGGGCCTTGAGGTCCTCTGCAGTATTAATTGTTTGGCTTTGATTGAGAACAGTAGGTGTCAGTTTATCTCAACACTTTGTTTCTTCCTGACCTCACCATTGACCTTTGACTTCAGCAATTTCTCCACAACACTTATCATGTTTTATGATTTTTTCATGTTACTCTTTTATTCAGAGGCACATTTTACAACAGTTTAACAAATTGCGTTATTTGGTTGTTAGGATCTCAGCATTTGATACAAGACATAATGTGAAGCTGTTGCAGGAGCATTACCAGAGCACAAGATGGTGCTGCTGTAGAACCACACACACTGCTACGCTGTATTTCTACATTTGGCCGAGCATTTCACTGTTGGTTCTGAATGAAAATGCATTTCAAAGGTCTCACTTTCCTTGTTAAAGATGCTTTCTTGTCCTTTTGTTGATTTTTGTTCATATTTTGTCATTTTTATGGCCCTATGAATCTATATGCTACTTTCAAACACAGATATTTTGAGCCCGCAAACTGGCAATTCATTGTTTCCTTTGACCACTGTATAAGATTTAGTCGTCTAATAGCTGTTTGCAACCCCATCGCTTCAGAAATTACAGTGGCTGTGAAAGCACAGCAAAAACACGAAAGGCTCTTTTAACATGCAGACATGTAGGCAGACAGGTAACAGGCAGTGTAGACTGTTTACAAGTCATCCATTTTTAATTAGAAGTGTTACTGGACAATATCTCAATAATGACATCACTAACTCCCTCTGTCATCGTGGTATTGAATCCTTCTACACAAAAAGAATAGAATAGACACAAATGCCATAGCACAGTTTGCCCAGCAGAGGGAACCATTTATTCATTCATTCCCTCAAACCTTCAAACATGGTGTACGGCACAGCTGCACAGCTAATGTTTGTCTCTTCCGCCAGAGATGCTGCTCCCTGTAGCCTGCTAAGAACTGAGGTCCAAGCCACAAATTAAATCGACTGACTGAAACAGAAACAAAAGGCAACACATTTATAAAAATGACCATTTATACCAGACGAGGAGCACTAAAAGGAGGATGGTACATTCTAATATTCTTAAGTATTGATTTAACCCATTGCCTGAGAGCTAAATCCTAATGAGAATACTGGACTGAACTTTTATTTTTGTACTTACAGAGTAATTATTGGAATTTTGGAACGTGGGAATGTCCTTATATCCATGAACAGGTAGATGATCAGAAATCAAAGTTTACAGGCCAACTTCCTACTGTGACTCTGACCTACACCATATTTTCCATAGTTGTGCACAAGCACAGATTTCCTCTTTACTCTAATGAAATAATGGGTATTTACTTCTTCATATTTATATGTTAAACTGCATTTCAAGATCTCATCTTTACCAAGCGTGATTTTGTTGTTGTTGTTGTTGTGATTGACTGAACTGATGACGGGAGCCAAACAACCCAAAAGCAAATTACTCCAAATGAATGCTCATGTTGTTCCATGTCTGATGGATGACTATAACTTTGTAGGGATGTGGAACTCACTTTTCTAAAAAGAAAAGCAAAAACTTGGATGGAGCTTTAACTGAGGCTGAAGAGCCGTGATGAAGCATTCAGGGCCTAGTGTTTGCTTTGGTTTCCTTTTCACTTCCAGTACTGAAGTACATCAAGCCTAAAGTTGTAATCATGTTCAGATGAAAAAATAAATAAATGTACCGTTTGAATCTATATTTGTTGGCTTAAATTAAGTATTTTTGATTGATTAGGATTTTTATTTTTCTACAAAAACAACTCTTATTCTAGATTTAGCTTCATTTTTCTGGAACATTAAATATAATTGGTGACTGCACTTAAAAAACGTTTTATTCTATCTGCGGTTCTGTAAAGAAGATTTGCCTTTAGGAGTCTTGTTAATGCTAATGCAGCAGTGAGAAAGCTCAGGCAGGTGGCCAGTCATGAATTAATGCCTCTGAGCGCAGACTGATCTTTAATCTCCACTGGTTGAAGCTGTGTGAACCCTCATTAGTTGACTCTGTGTTTGCATCAGGTCAGTGTGATCGTAACATCAGTTTTAGGTTTAGTCTCTTTCCCTGTTTATCATTTCGGCTCTGTTGTTTGCGCTCTTATTGTGCTCTGTTCCACGGCTTGAAGGCAGGTCTGACAGGAACCTGCACATAAAGGTTGAATGACGTCAGCAGCGGGTCCAGTCACTAGAAAGACAGCATCTCTCCTCCTCCAGCACTGTTTGCTGGAGCCTCGTGCATTCAAGGTAAGATCACGTCCTGAGCACTTAGTTTCCGATTTCTAACTCTGTCATACAGATTGATTGATTTTTAGAAAGTTACTGACCCGCCACTGCCACTTGTCTCTGCAGGAGGACTTGTCATCAGGCTGCTTTTTCTTGTCTTTTCGGGACTAACACTATGGGGAAATTAGATGCGTTTCGGCAGTTTAATTTGTTAAAATGGCTCAGAGAGGAGAGACAGTCGAGGAAACTGATTCTATTCATTGTTTTCGTCGCGCTCCTGCTGGATAACATGCTGCTGACTGTGGTCGGTAGGTGCCCTGCTGCTTCTCCTCTTATCCCTCTGCAAACTTCTTTTTCTTTTATTTATTTATTTTCTTGTGCAATAGACAGTTCACATCACCGTGCATGTCCAAATATTCAGATATGTCCAGTTGTCATACAGTGAAGTCTGCTTCTCCAATCTGCGTGAAGCTCTCCAACTGTGCCAAAGTCCCCACGTCCAGCCCAGCCCTCTGTGCCACATTTACTGAACTGATAGACAGAACAGATGATGATGTTAAAGTTCAATAACATGGGGTGTGTGTTCCCAGTTTAATAGGTGTGTTCAATTAAGCATCTACATGGTTTCGTGGAGTTAAAGCAGAAAAAAGAATAAAGAATTCAAATTAATCAATTTAATTATTTTAAAAAATCATTGAAAATAACCTGGAGACAGAACATGAGATTGGTTAGTTTCCCATAGCCTTTAAAATGATCATCAGTGTTCATTTTTCATAGATCAGAATCACATTGACTCATGTTATTTACACATATGTCAAATTCAGTATCTGATTATCCATTTCTTATTTGGTATTTACAGACAATATCAAACCATAATCCAAATGTCTCTTTCTTTCTTTCTTTCTTTCTTTGTATATTTCTCATGTATATTTGTTATTTTAAGCTGTGCTACATCAGTACTTAATCCTACTGGATGTGAACATAATGTGTCAGCTCATCAATGGTCGTGTTGATTTTGTAATTCTTCATCTGTCATGTTAGGAAACACAACAGGTTTCTATTAAAACTGTTTCTACATAGCATGATTGAAGACATGGATTATAATTTCATGGATAATTTCATGGTTAATCTTTGAGGAAGATTTTTTTTATTCCTGTGCTTCAATCTGTTTTCCTGAATCACTTTGTACAAATGTCGGTATGTATCCTCCTCTTTATTTTCTCTTACCAGCAGCTTCACTTATTATTAGCTTATGACTTCCTGCCTGCGTCATGTCATGTGTAGTGCTATATTCTTCCCTCCACCCTCCTACACTCTTAATAAAGTTCCACGTAGCTGTATTAGAATAGCAGGGTTTTAGGTCACCCTGCTGGTCATGAACTGTAGCTCCCTGTTCAGGAATTATTCCAGGGAAACCGGTGGCCTTTGTTACATGTAGTTCTGTCAACTTAAACTCCCCAAACATGATATAGCCCCAAAATACCAATAACAGCTTTTTGCAGACCATAAAATATTGAAACATTCTGGGCTGCAGCACTGAATGATCATTCATTGCATTCATTTCATCAATCTCATCGAATCTTGCCTCTTTATGTCTGCCAGTCCCCATCATTCCCAGTTACCTGTACAACCTGGATGAGTCAACAGCTACAGTGTTGAAGAATAAGACCCTTCCTCAACCAGGTCCTCCAGGAGCTTTCCACAGCATCGTGTCCTTATACGACAACACTGTCAGGTCTTTGGGCTCCAACATTACAACAGCTACTGACCTGGTCTCTACAGCCCCTGCTGCCACAGAGCTGCCGCAGAACTCCTCCGACTGCCCTCAGTCCACCAGCAAGCTGCTCAATGAGAATGTCAAAGTGGGAATACTGTTTGCCTCCAAGGCCACCGTACAGCTGATTACCAACCCCTTCATAGGGCCACTCACAAACAGGTAGGTTTTTGTCATCTGCATTGTGTTTGTGTGGAAATGTTAGTTAGCATGGAAATGATCCTGAAGGGTCTTCACAGACATCGTGCAGTAACAAATTTATATTTGAATAAAAGCAATCATAATCCATGTTGTTGTCACATAATGAGCGGATATCACTTATTTCTGAAGCTCTCAGGGCAACAAAAATAACTTTTTTAAGGGATGTGTGACACACAGATGTTTGGAGTAAATATCTATGAATCTATGAATCTACTGATTCTTTTCCATCAAACTGATAATTAACTAACTGATAATAAATAAGCAAATAAAAATTGCTGGATGTATTTCTGCCACTCACTCACAATCATTGTTCTACATTACAGTACAGTTCTACATTATGTCATAATATTATTCCAACGTTATGGGTGACATTGTATATATTCTGAACTGGCTTGTGTCAGTAGAAGTTGACTGGATTCCGTGTTATGTGTCTAGATTTTCAAAGGCTGAACTGGAATTAAAATAAAATGAATATTTTCTGGAATTCAGTACTTTGAAAGCAGTTTAACATTGTGGCCATGAAAAGGGAAAGCAGGAGCTGCATGTGCATAAGTGGGTTACATTTCACTTATTACTGACTGACTGATGGACTTTCACAAATTCAGGGATGACCCTGTTTATGAAGGGACAGTGCTGAGCAGTTCATTGAAGAGAGAATAATCCAAACTGTTTTTCAAATTTCATTGTGCACTTAAAACTGCATGCACCAGTCAATCTGTCTGAATTAAGAATGGTTCAAATGACAAATACACACTTCCTATCAATTCTGCCATCTCACCAGTCACCCAGCCTCCTTTATGTCATCACATTGGTTGTCTGGTGAACAAACTCTAATCAATCTATATTGCTGTTTCAGTGAAAGAGACCAAAATGACATAACTACATGTCTAAAAACTCACCTATGAAATTTGTTTGGAATTCCTTACATAACATTTCCCTTGTAAAGAATCTGACTTTGCCATTGCTGTATTATATGTATAAAATATCTTTAAAAAACATGATCTGTCAACAAAATAGCAAATGACTGTATGTGACAGCGTTTGGCTCAATCTGTGTGAGGGATTTATTTGTAATAACTACATTTATGGTCTTATCTGGCATTTGCTACAACTCACGTACTATTGGAGAGCAAATGATTCCAGCTGATTAAAGCAGAATGACAGTAAAGAAAGCAGACTAAGTAACCAAAGTATGACATGAGTCCTTTCAGGGATCAGAGGTGCCCTGCTTCTGTTGTTGTTCAAATTTCCCTTTTTGTTTGGAAAGCTAGCCACAGGTCAGAACAATGTGACATTTATGGTCTTATCTAAGTCAACATCAAACATCCATTGAAGAGAGAGATCAGCAACAGACTCCATTTTTATGTTGCGTGGTGCTGGAATCAAACTCTGCATATTGTAAACATGTCAGTTTCATGTCATGTCAGCTCCAACAGATTGAATCCAACTGCATCAAACAGAGCGAATTTCCTGATTATGTGTGTCTGTATGTGTGTATCTGCATTTTTCTTTTTTTCATGCATGGCTAGCTGCACAATGGATGACTTACTGAGCCTGAACATATGTGAGTGTTACAAGCTGTGACACTTATCAGCACACTGCCTTGTCTTAAACTCCTTCAAGAAAAAACAACTACTGAAGCAAAATGACAGTTGGAGCCAACCAACACATTTTTGGAGCTAACACTTGGTGGTGCTCAGCTTGAAGCCGAGCTTATCAATAAATTTATATTAACAATGGATCAGTTGAATATGGAGGATATAATGTGAAATTGGTCACTTGTAGTGAGTCAAATGTAGCTTGTTTGTCTGTTCTCTGTCTCAGATACTGGACTTCTCCCACTGTTATTGTGACCAGAGATAGTTTTCAGTTCTTTCCAGATGTCTCTAGTGTTGTTAAGTCCAAGATGCTCCTTCAGCTTTCTCTTGTAGGTGGCCTTGCTCTCC
Source organism: Nibea coibor (assembly GCA_023373845.1). Classification (NCBI taxonomy): domain Eukaryota; kingdom Metazoa; phylum Chordata; class Actinopteri; family Sciaenidae; genus Nibea; species Nibea coibor. Next base: position 1,170,231 of record CM041723.1, read on the forward strand.
TTTATCTCCCCTGAAATCCAAATCAAATCAAATCAAATTTTATTTGTATAGCCCAAAGTCACAAAACACATTTTGCCTCAGAGGGCTTTACAATCTGTACAGGGAGTGACACCCTCTGTCCTTAGACCCTCGGTTCCAGTGAGGAAAAACTTGCCCACAAAAAAAACCTTTTAACAGGGAAAACATTCTACAATTACAATGATTGATAAAATTAGTTAGTCACATGTATTAATGAGACATGTATGGTTACATGTTTAAACTCCTTCTGTACCCTACTCAGCTCTTCTTTGTCCCTAGAACTGAAGGTCCATCTTCTTTTCATTCAGTGGGGCCTTTAGCTCTGCTTGGCTTAGCTTCGGGTCTTCCACGACTTGTTGTTGCCATACATTCCTGGTAGGCACCCTGCATTAAAAACACAATATGAAAAAGGTACTAAAGAAACTAAAATCACAGAGAAGTGTTCAGAGCTTGTGTAACTGGCTGACAACCACACGGCGCCATGGCAACAGGCAGCCAACCATTGTTCACAATTATAGATGCATTAAAATGTATTTCACTTTGCTTATCACACAATGATAAGCGTTATAGCACACTATGAGTTCAGCTGGTAGTCATAATGTGTTATAAGCCCTCTAATCAACCTCTAGTTTATAACTACTCTAGTATCCACAAGACACTTGAAGTTATAATTCACCATAAGTCACATCTACAATGTTTTACGACTGTCCAGTCAATAGTGCATCAGAAAGCTTAGTGTTTTCATGAGTGCAGTCATAATGCATTATTTTTTTTAATTTGAAATTTGGACTTCATTTTTACTTTTTGCATTGGACTGGAAGAGAACTTGTAATAAGAAGAGAATAAACTGATAAACGCAGATGATTAAAAGCTACCAGAACAGAGCCAGTCTGAAGGTTTTACTAAAAAGAATATGAAATAAATGTTTTGGGTAAAGGGAGACGTGTGACTGCTCCAACATCACTGGCTCTCACCACAAAGCCAGTATTTAGTGTCTCAGATGGGCACTCAGATATGCTGTAATTGAGGTGAAGAATACAGTCCCATTACTGGTTCTTAGTCACCTTCCCTCCTGACAGAGGACAATACAAGGCAAGTCAAGCATGTCGGGTATCTACGGGGGGAATACAACAGCTCTGATGTGCATGGCAGCTTTTAGCCTTTTAATGAAAAAAGATGTTTTCATCCTCCTCCAGTGTTCTGGTTAAAATGTCAGGATAACAATTGTAACTGGCAACAATGTGTCATGCAAATGCAGGATTTCTTTGTGTTGTTTGTGTTACACAACACTGCTTTTCTACGCAGTTTATTTTTATCATGCTGGCTTTCAGGTGATGATTCTGTTTTACTACATACTGTAGTTGTGCTACTTGCCCTTTTGATACATTATAGTTGGAGACAGTCTACATCCTCCATACTTTTCCTGGTGACCATACCAACAGTATATTCAAACTGACAGATTTCACTCATTTTATTCTTTTTCATATGCACTGCAACATTACTGCTCTCTGACTGAAGCATTGTTCATTCAAATAATCACCTTTTATTATATCTCACTGCTTTATGAGACAATATGCTGAAAATGACTCTGTTTATTTTATATATTACACCATTCACAAAAAGTTAGGGATATCGCTGTATACCCAGCACTTTTATTTCAATAAATTGTTTGAGATGATGAAATTAGCATTGCATGTTTCTAGTTAAATGCCCTACTTTCATGATATAATATCACTGTATCATGAACTTTTTCCATGTTCCATACATTTTACCCAAAAGTTGAATATCCCTAACTTTATATATGTATATGAATATATATTTTTTAGACATCTCAAACTAATTATGTGCTGACTGTATTAAAGTAACTGTCTGTCTTTTTAGGATAGGATACCAACTTCCCATATTCGCTGGCTTCTGTATCATGTTCATCTCTACTATCAGTAAGTTCAGCCAACATAACTTCACTATCAAAAAATCTGAATGCCTTTCTCATACCTGATGTTTTCTTCTGCTTTTCTCACTGTGCAGTGTTTGCCTTCTCATCGAGCTACACTCTACTGTTTCTGGCCAGGTCACTTCAAGGTGTGGGCTCCTCCTGCTCATCTGTGGCTGGTAAGACTGCCATCTCTCTATAGTGTTGCTCATATCCAGTGAGTAAATTTAACTATCTAAATATATTAACATAGAGATAGTGAATGAGCATTGGCTCTTGTGTTACACACTGAGCCTGTTCAGTGTGCTGGTAGCTTCTCCTATTACACTAGGGAACACAATTTTTGTTGAGTTAGGTCTGACAGCTGTTTTTAACTCATTTTTGGGTGCGGAATACAAAACTGATCTCAGTTTTTCTGTATCATGTCAAGTTTTTGAACTATAGGATCCCCATTTTTTTTTAAATATGAAAAATACTGTACTCAACAGATATGTGCTTGTTTTATTAACATTTTCAAATATATGATATACAGTGAAATATGAAAGAAACAGACATGACTGCAATTTTATTTAACACTATTATGTTTTTACAAAGGATATGGCTACTATAATTAGCTGATGGTAAATTAGGATGTTCTATTTTACTTTTATTTTTCTTCTTAAATCCTGATGTTTTCATTAAACAAAACTAATAGTCTGTGCAAAGATCTTTTTGCTCTCCCTCAAACCATGGGGATACCAAATGCCAACACTTTGTGAGTTTTACTTCAAAATATGCAAAATATGCTTGTTTGACAAATGCACTGATGTTTGCCCTCTGACTTGGAATGGTGAAACTACCACAAATATAGAAAAAGGAGTCAGACGAGAGGAGAAGTAGCAGGAGCAGATGTGATCTGGAACAAAGGAAATCTATACCTGTGTATACCTAACCTTTACAACGGCCCACGGCCCATGGTTACAAGGTTAAGAGAAAAGCCAGCACAGATCCTCTTAATTCCTACTATACTAGCTTTCTGTTTGCAGATTTTGATAGTACTGACCTATTGGGAGCTGCACTCACCTCTCACCACACAGTGAGTCAATTGTGACTGCACAAACAAGTTGCTACGTAGCTGTAGATGAGTCCAATCGTAATCAGCTGGTAAGTCTTGCTACAGCTAATCAGTGGAAATTTGCTTATCTGGAGGGTAAGCTGTGGAGAAAAAACTTGACGTGCTACAAAAAAACAGACTGAAATTTTGGAGTCAGCATGCCAATTTTAGTTTTAATCAGTATAAAAATCTAACTCAACAGAAACAGCAGACAGACAGACAGCAGCGTAGCCTGCAAAAGCACCACCCATATCCGCATATCTGCAATTGAAGTCTATGGCAGCCCCTAGAACGCCATGGTGAAAAGTTTTGAAACTTGGCACACATATTCAGGACAGTCCCATGGTCAACCTCAACAATTGTCATACCCGTACATTGAACTCTCTAGCACCACCAACACGTCAAAGTTTGAAGTGCAGTTTGAAGTGCATTCAGCTTCATAACTATGGACCCACCCTTTAAAAACCCTTCAACCCTCGTTATCACATGGATTTTTTAATTTCGCTTCCATTTGTCCATAGCAGCCAATGTCTCTCACACGATGGTGGAGCTTCTACTATGATGGTCTGGATCACACGCCACATATCTTTGGCATTGTGGTATTATGTCTCTCTCCAGTCTTGGTTGATTTCTCTGTCTCTCTGATGCCAGCTTTCAGTCTCACTCTGGCGGTGTTGTACACTTCCTTGTAGCCAGAAGCTTAATAATAACTTTATTGTTCATTGTGATCATCACATCATGAATATATAATTCTTGTTGTCTGTTGTCACTGTTGATGTAAATTTCCCGCGAATTATGTAGTTCTGCTTGGTGACAGCATCTCCGTCACCAACCAGTTGATGGTTTGACCCTTTTAATCAGCTGAAAGTAAGACCGCAGGAGAAGCAGTACAAAATGGTAGGATTGACCAAAATCAGAGATGTGGAGAGCTGTGTAGCTGTCAGGAATGTGACTGATTATGTCTTACAGTTCCCGTTGTCCATTTTCACAAAATCTTGTACGGAGCCTCCGCCATTGACAAAATTTCATGTAGAGGAATGGCCTTCAATGGCAACATGTACAGTATCTTCCCCAGGCCTACAAAAAGGGGCGGGGCCACAAAAATTGATGTGTTTTCATGAAATTTTGACGTGCTATAATTTTGCCAAAAGTACTCCAATATTTCCCAAGCCTCTGATATATAAAGGCAGTCTGGTCTAGAACACATTTCCATGACAACATTTGGTGATTTTCACAGCGCTTCCTAGTGCCGACAGAAAAGACCACTCTTTCAAGATGATGTCCAGCTCAGACAATATTGACCGTACGGTGCTGAAACTGAGTGAAAATATCAGAAACAACCTTGGGAAGAAACCCTCCAAAAATGGACACAGTTTTGGACACAGAGTTATGAACCCTTAGCCAAATTGTGGAACATGGCAAGACCTAAAGTCTCTCGGAGCAATGGGCTAAAATGAACAGGAGGTGAGATATTTAAGAATGAAAATCACTATTTTTGGTGTTTTGGGCTGGTTGAGAAAGGGTCATATTTGAATTAAAGCTGCAAGCAGCAATGGGCAGGCCCTCGAACTCCCGCGGACAAATGGTCAAATCTGACGGAGCGCCTCGCCCACATCATTTCATCAAAATTCATAATTTTGATAACTTGTACTCTGGAACTTTATATAAAAACACCTAGCAAGTTTGAAGTCAATTGGACAAAATCCCTACGAGGAGTTTGTTGAAATAGGACCTCTTCTCAACCAGCTCGAAAATGGTGATTTTCATTCTTAAATATCTCGCTTCCTGTTCATTTTAGCCCATTGCTCCAAGAGACTTTTTTGTAGATCTTGTCTTTGTCTACAATTCACCTGAGGTTTCATATCTCTGTGTCCAAAACTGTGGCAGGGCTGCCTCAAAGAAAAATTCAAGAGGGCACTTTAGAGCGATTTTCCACCGCCCTCTAATTAATTATGCAGCCGAACTTTGCATAAGTTTCAGACAGGTCTGAGAAAGTATCTGAAAGCACAGCAGCTTGACCTGAAAATCATCCAAAAAGTCAATGGAATTTGTTTTTTTATCGAAAAAAATCTGCACATCTGACTTTGGCACGCCGTCACGCCCACGCCCTCTGATGAAAAGTTGAAATTCTTTCTCAAATGTCAACATCAAGGCCTTGACAACATCCACACCTAGTTTGAGGAGGATATGGTCAATATTTTCCGAGCTGGACGTCATCTCGTAAAAGTGGTCTTTTCTGTTGCGACTAGGAAGCGCTGTGAAAATCACCAAATATTTTTATGGAAATGTATTCTAGGCCAGACTGCCATTATATATCAGAAGTTTAGTGAAGATTGGAGTATTTTTCGCAAAGATATAGTTCGAATGCGTCGAAATTTCACGACGATGCGCCAAATTTCGTGGCCCTGCCCCTCTGACGCAGTAAATCCAAATCTCACGATTTTGATAACTTTTCATGGTCGAGGCCTTAAGAACACACATGCCAAGTTTGAAACAGATAGGATGAAAGCCCTAAGAGGAGTTCGTTCAAATACGACCCCTGGAAATGACCCCAAAAACACGAAAACGCCAACTTTGAAACAAAATGGACACTGGTCACCAAGAGACTTTTTTGTGCGGCTCGGTATTTTACATACTCCCACTAAATTTCGTACACGTGGATGAAACCGTGTCCCGGGGCTCCTCCAACAACTGAAACGTAGGTGGCGCCGTAGATCCATTTGTATACGTCCATGTGCGAGACCCCCAAAATACGTAATTTTACGCCCGACTTTGGTAGGCAAATTTTCGTGAGTTCTCGAGTACATATAGGCTGTCGAAAATGCAATTTACTTTGGGGAAGAAAATGAACATTCGAAAAACAATAGGGCCCTGCACACAGTGCGTGCTCGGGCCCTAATGAACTCCTCCTAGGGATTTTATCCAATTGACCTCAGACTTGGTAGGTGCATTCATATAGACTTCCTGAGTAAAAGTTATCAGAATTTTGAATTTTGATGAAACAGTGTGGGCCTGGTGCTCTGTCAAATTTGACTCTCTGATCCAAATTTGCCCCCTGCATCTGGTCTATTTTAACAAACTCCTCCTAGGGATTTCATTCCATCTAATTGAAACTTGCCATGAGTGTTCTGAAGGTTATCAAAATTATGAATTTTGATGGCGTGGCTATTTTGTCAGATTTGACCCTGTGAGAAAAAAAGTGGTTGCTTCTTATGTTCTGTTTGAACAAACTCCTCCCAGGGACATCTAATTGACTTAAAATTTGGCCATGTTTAATGCAGCTTGTGGCTATAATTTGAATTTGTATCTGGAGGGATGTTAAGCATCAACAAACACACTATGGACACTAAAACCTTGGGCAGATAACATTGTAGATATCTTACTTAAAAACCTGACAGAGCATGGTGTGCCCATTGACTGGAATAGCCCAATGTGGCACAACAGTTGAGTGGTGCTTGAATTGTATAATCTGTGTTTTCAGGAATGGGAATGCTTGCTAGTGTGTACACAGATGATGAAGAGAGAGGCCACGCTATTGGGATCGCTCTGGGAGGTCTGGCATTGGGAGTGTTAGGTATGCATATATACATAATCCTTTCTGAGCTATTACATTTTTAGCAACATTTTTAGTAACAGACTACAGAACTACAGAAATAAAAAATAAATGTTACATGCTGCTGCTTAATCTGAATAACAGCCATGACATTAAATATATAATAATTGTCTAAAGCTGCACTGACAATATTACCAGTTAAATATATCCATTTGTCTGGAACAAAAACACCTGTCCATTCCACCTATTCATTCTGACACCAGTGTAAGTGAGTGAAAAGTGGTTGGCCCTTAATGGTACAAACTCATGTAAGTTAGAGGACTGTTACTGTCAATCAGAATTGAATGCAAATATCTCATTTTCAAGCTGACACTTGTCTTTAAAGGGAAAAAGCTGCAATATCTGCAATGATTATAAAGATGATCTTCCCACAACTGAGTATTCAGTGTGTCCTCCACAGTTGGACCCCCATTTGGCAGTGTGATGTATGATTTTGTTGGGAAGACAGCTCCTTTCCTTATTCTGGCTTTCCTGGCTCTGTTTGATGGAGGTACAATTACAGTTTCTTTCTAAACCAAGAGCACTGAACACCGTAGAGAGAATTGTTCAACATAACTTCATCTGCTTTTGAAATAAGAGCTTTTCTTTTAATATCAAAGGCTTATAATAAATTGATTGACTTCACAGCTCTGCAGCTCATCGTTCTTCAGCCGACCAAGGTAGAACCAGAGGTGAGTTTGTTTGCCTTGATAATTCATTTCCTGATGCATATCTCACTTTATTATGAAGACCTTTGCAGCTGCAGAACATTGTAAAGACTGTTATATTACATTTGTTGTAATTGGATAGTAGATACAGGACATGGGGAGAGAAATAGAGAAGAATGACATGCACCAAAATGCTCGTTTTGTAAATGGTAAATGAACTGGATTAAATGTAGATAGAACCTTGACAGTGCCTGACATTAACCCAAGCAAACATGGACATTCAGAGACCATTTAATATTCAGGATCCACCCTTCAGTTCTGAAATGTATTTAGATTTCAGTTACTGTGTACGCACAGAAAACCCATACTTTGATCTCTTCTGTGTACTCATTTTTACTTATTTAAAGAAGCAACTTTATTTAAAATAATCCATTTTATTTGTAATGTGAACCTGTACCTGTCTGTAATTGTGGTAGCAAGATGGAATTTGTATGGGGCCATTAGGCTTAAGGAGAGTGAAAAGTGCTAGACAGAGGCTTCAGTGAACACATTAGACATTTAGGCCATTATAGCACCTTTTTAACACTAATTAATGAGTCCTTCAGAAAAGAGATGCTGTCTTTTCCCAGGTAAAGCTGTCATGAGAATCTGTTTCAGGTCGTTAGCAGATTCCTACACTTTTTCAGTCTCCTTTGTCAAAGACATTCAAACATTTGTCCAGAGGTCCTCCTCTGAAAGGACACAAAAGTCCTTTTCAGTTATGACCCAGCTGTATTATCCTCACATAGGTTTGTGTTTGTGTAATGTGCTTTCATTTTCTCCACACCAGTTCTTCATTCAGATTTTAGAAATGTTACAGAGTACAGAGCATGTCTTCAGAATCTTTTCTTTCTTCTTTCTTAATATATTATTATTCATGGTTTATGTAAATAAAGGTGCTGTTGTCAGTCAGTTCCCATACATTTAACAACACTATTACTACAATAAATATTAGATTAGATAAATATTAGATGGCCAGTGTGTGTAAAAAGTATAAAGTATAAAAATGCAGCTTCAGCTGAGGTTCTGTGGAGTTTTTGTTGATTGTTACAGTGTATGCTTATTTCCTCCTTCACAGAGTCAGAAGGGGACCCCACTTTTAACACTAATGAAAGATCCATACATTCTAATTGCAGCTGGTAAGAAAATAATATCAGCACTGTAGATGTGATGTCAGGACCATCCGGAGAAGCATCTGTGTGATATTGCCTTTTAGAATGGTGCTGGAAAAAGAGCAGGCAGAGAAATTGACTCAGATCTTATTTTTTGTCAATTGGACATGTCAACCAAACACAAAGTCAACGATTGATTTGCTGGAATAGAGCAAGAATATGGCTTGAAATTGTGTTGTGAAGTGAGTGCTGCATGTTAAATGGGTTTACTATTCATTCAGAAGAAAACAGACTGTATTTTGTATGTTTGTTGATATTGTATATTGTATGTGTGTGTGTGTGTGTGTGTGTGTGTGTGTGTGTGTGTGTGTGTGTTTGTGTGTGTTTAAATCAACTCATAGCACTGGCTGTTCTTTGTCACAAATTTTAGTCACTGCAGTGACATACATCTGTTTATTATTACTTACAGGGACTGAGTAGCACTGTTAGCTTTTAAAGCTTTTCCCAAAACATTCATGGGCCAGATGCGATATATAATTGTTCCAAGAATACTTCCAGTTAGGCATCCATGGAACATTGTAATCAGATGCCTGGAAATGTGAACCCAGTAGATGAGGATTGGTGGGATGTTGAGATGATGAGTTTTTTGCTTATCTGGAAGTAGTGAATTGTGAATTCTGTTCAAGGCGGAGCTGAAGTCAACAAAAATTATCTAACATAACATTGACGATGGTACACCATTAACACCAAACGAACCTGTGTTTCCACAGACAAACTTAGATTACCTGTTGGACATAATCCCAACATTTAAGAGGTGCCATTTTGTGCTATGGCTGGGGATCACTGTACAGTCCTCACAAGTAGGGTAATACAAATGTATGTGACAGGCAAATTGCATCTGCGGGGAGTGAGCCTTTCTCCACCACGTCAATTACTTTGACAACACTGCAACAAGGCGAGCAGGCCATTTTTGCATGAGTGTTTATGTGCAGTCAGTTGGAGGTGGAAGAGTAACAAATAAGGAGCAAAGAACAAAAACAGACCATAATTGACATCATATCCACTTATCCTTAATCTTCCTTCCCAGGTGCTATTTGTTTTGGAAATATGGCCATTGCCATGATGGAGCCAACGCTGCCAATCTGGATGATGGAGACCATGTGTGCCAGGAAATGGCAGCTAGGTATTTACTTTGTTCAGTGCTTACACAGAAAGCACACATTATGCATACAGCGTATGTTCTTACATATGAACATGTTAACAAAATACAAAATACAAACTTAAATATCTACACACAAATACAAGGAGACACATACAGTACATGCATACACACACATTGTATGGTTGGACTGTCTCAGAACCCTTATTGGCTTGATAACAACCAATATTTAGATAGCTGACTGTCATTCATGAATTTTACACCACTGTTGTGCATCAGATCCAATCGACAGTTTTTAGCCAGACTGCTAATTACAAATGTTAATATTCACACTAATACTGTACAATGTTTCACAGCTACTTCCCAGTTCTCCAATGTGATCTTCAGACAAAAGGATCACATTAATTGACCTAGCGAATATGGTTCTTTATATGTTACGTAACGCTTTATGTTTGGGGTTCAACTTGAAACATCTTCATGTGATAACTGTAACTAATGTCACATTCAGCTGTCATAGTAGAGTTATGGTCATTAAATTAACAAGTTTTCACATATGTAAATAGTGTTTTCATTATATTTCTGACCTATGAACATTGACATGTGACTCTCTGTTACTGAGGATTGACGATCACTTTCTCTGGTTAATAATTCATCACTTAAATATACCATCAGTCATTGCCACTGTCCAATTTACATAATATATTATGCATTTTTAGTTAACATAGTGCAAAAGCGTCTCTCCCCGATCCTGCTAGAGATTTTCTATACTGGGGCTTCCTGCAGTCTCTGGTGTTATTAGTTTGTTCCTCGAGACTCTGAAGTCTAGGTCAGATAAAAAGGATGAGTGAGGAACAGGATATTAGGGTGTCATATGCTGGCAGGTGGAAAGCACAAGTCTTCATTACAGACAATGGAAGATGTACAGCAGCTCAGTGATGAGGCACTGATAGTGATCTGCTTATCTTGAAAAGGCTGCCCACACCTTCAGTCTCTCATCTCTCTCTCTGTTTGTATGTCTGTGGCACAGGCGTCGCTTTCTTACCAGCGTCCATCTCCTACCTTATTGGAACCAACATCTTCGGCACATTGGCACACAAGATGGGGAGGTAGGGAGGGAAATTATCCTTATCTACTCTCTTGTCTCTCTCTCCCACTGTGGATGTGATATCTGTTTCCTCTCCTTTAAATGAGTTTTCAGTGTTTTTAGCGTGTGAGGCTGGCTTTATTGAAGCCTTGATGATACAGGGCACACAGGGCATCATTTCTGGAATAGTACTTGGTTTGTGCATTCAGAATGTTCTTTTGTTGTGGAGTATTGCTATTAACCTTTTCAGCGCATCTTATCATAAGCCGCATCTCTTTAATGTTAAAACAGGACTTTATTCAACTATTGGTATACTGCTGCTACTAATGCTTTTGACTACTGCTAGCATTACTCCTTATTTACACTTTTATTTACATGTTAACAGTGTGCTTATGTCCACACATGACAAACAACAAACCAAACAAATGAACAACAAAGACAACATGTGTGAAGAACCTCTTCAGAATTAAAGTAGGCTCATAAATATATGATCATATATTTATCATACATAATTGAACACACATGTATTTTATATTGTGTCAAAGAGGGATGGAGGTGGGCTCCAAATTCTTTGATACATTTGAGCATTTAAAACGTTACTTGAAAGTAATGCAGTAGTTACTTTCCAAAGTAACTAGTTTCTTTTAAAATTTGTCAGCCAGTAACTACTTTAGTTACGTTCTGGGAGAAGTAACTAGTTACTGTAACTAGTTACTTTTTTTAGAGTAGCTTCCCCAACACGGGCTATAATCGCCCCTAACATTTCATTGAGGGGAAACATTCTGCAGCTTCGGAAACAATGCCAATTCTGAAGCACAACAAATGATAAACAAACCATGTTTATCCAGATGGAAATATTTTGGCCTGGCAAATTGGTTTACTTGTCATGAACTGCCATGAGAACAATAACAATAATAATTGCTTGTAGAGATGTGTTACCTAAACTTTTCATTCCCATCAGTATTTTTGATGTATCATCAAAGAGTGAGGAGAATTTACATAACCAAAATATGATTCCTTTTTTTTGTCAAGAGTTATGTTTAGCACTAAGTAATAAGGTACGAGACACATTTCAGCCTATAAATATACAGTATGCTATAAACCTGTTAAACAAACTCCCTTAACTTTGTGCAGATTATTGTAGCTGATGAGTGTTTTAGGTTAGATAACACTGACTGCATTTTCTCTGTCTTATAGGTGGCTTTGTGCTCTCATTGGAATAACGGTGGTTGGAATCAGTGTAATATGTGTAAGTAAAAGGGAGACAACTAGACTAATATCAACTGTGAGACATTTGATTAGCACTAAGATTTCAAAATATATCATAAATGTTGCTGGATTCTATAGAATATGTGTGAGTATGCTTTAAATACAGTATACAGTATATAGTATACAGTATGCTTTGAATACCATTTACCAGTCTCAAAATATTTAACATTCTTATCCAGTCGAAGCACAACAGTAGAGAAACTACATGTTGCAATATAACACTGCATAAAATGTTCTCTCATAAGCAGGTTATTATTTTAACCACTAACAATAAAATTAATTGAAAATTAGCATAGCAAAGCCACCTCTCTCCCCAATTTCATGTCCATGTGAAAGATAGGAATAAATTCAAATTGAAAAATAACAACTACAAATAAATACTTTTTCTCACATTTGTCGTCTGTTCTAGGTTCCATTTGCAACAAACATCTATGGTCTGATTATTCCAAACTTTGGTGTCGGTTTTGCTATTGGTAAGTGTGCTAAATTTAATACTGTCCTTGTTTTACTGCCGAATGTGTCTTCATTGTTTGTGCTGTGTTACAGGCATGGTGGACTCCTCAATGATGCCTATAATGGGTTACCTTGTGGACCTGCGGCATGTGTCTGTTTATGGAAGCGTGTATGCCATTGCTGATGTGGCTTTCTGTATGGGATTTGCTTTAGGTAAGCAACCTTAACATTATAGATGGCACCAGAGGTTATGATAGAAAGGTTAAAACTCATGACTCTGATTTTGTTTATCAAAATGAAATGTTTCTCGGCATGACATTACTCTAAATGTAGCTAATTTATTTTGAACTAGGTTTTGCATTTTGTAGCCTTTCCTACCTGATTATTGTGATGCATCAAATATGTCTGACTTTTCACTTTTTAAAGTATTATAACCACAGGAAATGTATTTTTTTGCATTTTCCACAACTCCACATTTTATAGTTATTCAGTTTATACTACCATAGAATGTGATGTTTGATTTTTAAATTCAATTTTTCACTTTTATTTATACAGCACCAAATGGATATGGGGTCAAATTTTCATTTAAAAAACGGGACTAAAATTCATTTTAGAGCCAAATCATAATAAAAGTTGTCACATGACAGCATACAGAGCAGGTCTAGACTGTACTCAGTCATCTGCCATGACTAATACCTTTTTATTATTTCTATTAAATCTAAAAATGATAGGTCACTACATCTACTTACCCTGTTGTTACCATTGTACCATCTCGTCAGTGCATAGCTGCAATGAAAAGTGCTGCCCTCAGTCATACAAAACCAAGTATGTGGTCTGTCCTCTACTGATGTAGGGCCATCTATTGGAGGATCCATTGCTGAGAGTATTGGCTTTCCCTGGGTGATGACCATAATTGGAATAGTGGATATTTTCTTTGCTCCTCTTTGCCTCTTCCTCAGAAATCCACCAGGACAAGAAGAGAAAATTGTAAGATTCGAAACACACATATTAAAAACACAAATACAGTCAACCAAGTCCCATGTAGACACAAAGAAATATGAAAGTCAACAGTGCTATGTTTTCTTACACTGCCTCTTAGTTTGAATGACATTGTGGTTACGTGTGGTTCCATAAAAATGTAAAACAGACACATGAAAAATCTCATGCTCTGCAGTCACGGTATGACCATGATTTTTGAAATCTCAGTGTTGAGTTCTGTTATTATTATTGCTTACTGTATTTATTTCAATTTTTTTTGTTCTGAAGGTCTTCTCACAAACTCATGCAGTCATGTTTTACAAAACAATGTGAATGCTGTTTCCATGATTGGACAATGGACTAAATGCGAATCTCCACCTTGCATGCCTAGGGCTGAGCCTCCTTATCCTGCAGCTCCATACTGGGCAGGTGCCCTTCTATCCATTTGTTCATCTGCATGCAGGTTCTGCTATCATTCATCATCTCCATCGTCATCATCACCTCCTTCTCCTTCTCCTCCTTCTCCATCACATTCTATTTGTATTCACACCCATCCAGTCATCTCATGTGCCATTTCCCTCCATCAGTGTTTGCTTTATTTTGTCCATTTGACAAAATTTCAATAAGGATGTCTGATCAGGAATGTCCAGATTCTGGACGTCGGTCAGACCTAACCAATCCACATTAAATAGCTTCACTCATTTGCTAATTTGAGCTAATTTCTTGATTCTACCAGTAGTTACTTAATTCCACAAAACTGAATTAAAAGTATTGTTTCAACATGACTTTAACTCAGATAGTAGGATTATAGAATTATGTATACAACTGAACTTAAAACCTGGAACCTTCTCATAACTGAAACATGGCCTGAAGTTTACTTGGTAATTAAAAGCTCTTTTATTCAACAATTGTCTTTTCAGGCCATTTTGATGGACACCAACTGCTCAATGAAGACAAGGTCCTACTCCACACAGGGGACATACTACCAGGGTGAAAATATGGATCCAGAATATGACAATTATGATTAACAGGACAGCAGTCGTGCAGGTTAAGCCTTCAGAGGATCTATTTTGTTGTATAAAAAAAAGGAACACAGAAGAAGAAAAAAAAAACAACCAAGATATTTCCATGTGAATGTCCCACGTTCGGTCTTCACTGTTCAGTGTCCTCTTAGCAGTTGTATTGGAGCAAACCAAAGTTGTTCTTGATCTGTAATTGCAAATGCATTGCATGAGAGATTTTTTTTAGCCAACAGCCTTATTCAGTAGAGATGTTTCAGAAAGCACTTTTAGACAGCTGGAAGGTGTTGAACAACAAGTACGCTTTGCTGGTTTATTTTGAATACAATTATGTCTTCATTTAAGTGTCAGCCATTAAAGTCTCATTTTTATCTACTAGATGTCCATGATACTGTCCAGAGTGTTATCACCAGACCTGTGCAAGTGTGCAAGTTGGTATTGTTGTTGTGAGATAAGTCACGAAACTGTTGTTTGTTTAAAATCCAGAAAGTTTCTTTTGCCAGGACTGTGGTCATTGTTTCCACTGACACAGTAACAAAAGTAAATAGTTAAGACTAACACAGGCCCAGCCCAACTGATGTGACTGAACTGCGCTGCTTAAGAAAATAATGAGGAATGTATTCTAAAAGACAATATATCCTCCTGATAAGAACAGAAGTCATGTTTTTTTTTGTTTTTGTTTTTTTTTTTACATTTTAGCAACATCAGAGAGAAAGCTCATTTAAAGCTGCTGCTCATACTTTCATTTAATAAATCATTAATACTGTAAATTCTCTGTACATTTTTTTACCTTGATAGCAGGGAGAACCAGGCCTAATGGGCTACAGTAGAAACATGCTAAATTAATTTTGTCTCTGTTAATGGAGATTCAGATTCATACTTGAATTTACACTTCATGCTTGTATCCACAGAACAAATCCATTAGTACAACAGACAAACTCAGCACTTCCTGTAGAGATTTCACATTAAAAGTCCTTCAGTCTTACTGTAGTTAGATTTGAATGTGAAGTGATACATTTTACTAGCTAATGTTAATGAGGAGCTGGTTGTAGGTAGTAGTGACAAGCTTATATGTTGGCTGCTCTCATGGCTGTTATTTGGGACAAAACCTTATTTGAATATGTGAGAATTAAAAAAAGAGAATTTACAAGTAAGTCTGCTATTGAGCTGAAGCATTATCAAACTGTCACATTTAATGTCACATTTCCCAGATATGCTGCTGCTGAGAAATATAAAGACCCATCCGATTTTCATGTAGTTTCAAAAAGTTTCACGACATATTACTAGTATTATTACAGCTAATAAATAGACCCTATAATGCTTGGAAGTGGCTGTTTTAGATCAACTAAAAGCTTCAACACAATCTTTCACAAATACTCCGTTATTTACGTATTTCAGCTCACCAGTATCAAAAGAAAAGTCAAATCAAAAACATCAAACTTACAAACAAGGTACTGTCTGAAAAATGCCCCAGTAAGCTTGAATTCTTAAAGGTTGCAGTATAATTCTTGTTTGTCCTCAAGATCCATAAGAGACTTTAAATTCACTAACTTTCAATCATTTTCAATCACTATTGACGTCAACATTTATTTAACACTCACAAGCAGCTTCTGCATCGATTTTGAGCCAAAATAGCAAGAACAGCGGCGGCAGCAGTGAACTGCCTTTTGATTGACAGCACAGTGGATCTACCCAGCAGCGTTTGAGTGGGGGAGGTGTTCCTGGCGACCTCACCATTCTGTGTGCTTCTGCCTTGAGCCATCATTGTGTGACTATGACAAGTCCAAATGATGGCTGAGGAAAAGGCCTGTTGGTTTGTAGTAGATGTCTAATTTTGAATACTACACTGTTGGACATAAAGTTGGAATAAAATATTTTCACCTCTTCTCGTGAAATGATTGTGACAATGATTATTCTCGATAGATAAAGCAAATCTTCTTTAAACTTTATTGATCAGTCTCTTTCAAACAGAATAGGAATAAAAAGAAATGTGTCTTAAAACTAAATTATTCCAACTTCATGGGCAACAGTGTGCATATAGTATTTAGTGTATACAGCACTGTAGGCCTGTATATGGTCCATTTTTCACGAACCATACTACATATTGTACAAATCCTTGCTAAAATTAAAAATATAAAAACAAAATGTTTCATAAAAGTGTTCATTGTCCACCACTGATGTGTTCTTGGTAGGGCAGAAAAGCCTTTCAAACAATAAGATCTTAATAATAAATTGTTATTAATATGTTGGTCATTTTCCAAATCATTCACATGTTTTTCAGAGACAATAATAATTTAATCATATTACATTATCTCATGTCTGTCTGTCATATCACAACGATGACCTGATGTTTACTAAAATGCCAATATCCAGCTCATAGATGGGTTAAACAGCTGATGCCGTAAGTTGTCTGCTGCTCTCAGAGATTACATTTTTTGAGGCCGCAGGTTGATGGGTCTAACACAGTTTTTAAAAATGAAGCTTTCTTAACTCCCATCTTCTCGGTGCTCTGGGTTCTCTGTTTCTGTCTTTTGATAATTACATGAAAATATTTGTCATGAAAAATGTGTCTGTCTTAATAATTTCAGTGGCCTAACCTCAATGGACAGGGCAACAATCTTTAGGACATATTAAGAAACAGTAAAAACATATTAAGCAGTAAAATCAGCATTGTTAACTCATATTTGCTATAACAGCACCCTAAGCTAGGAATTAACAGTAGTAATAGTAATTTAGTGTGGGCCAACATATTGGACATAATGGTGAAACAAGGGCAGTGGCAAAAATAAACCAAGAAATCTGTTCAAATAATTATTTGATCTGAAACTTCAAGCTAAATTATTGACATGCTCACAGCCCTGCAATATGAAAGCTCTATACTATATCATGTGGTTGCTTTATTTAATGGTAATGTTTGTAGTTTCCCACTAACAACACAATCCCTCTGCAGTTAGGAAGATGGAAAGATGACATTTGAGGAGATGGTGGTTGAATAAACCAGAAGAATCAGTGGTTAAGCATGCTGCCTCTGGTGCAGCTCCACACACATTTTGTTCTTACACTCCTGTGATGTCAATTGTGTTCAGCATGTTGTGTGTTATGGCGCGGTTTAATATATGTATCTTCTGTATATGTATTGGATTTTAGTCATCAGCTATTTCTTTATAGTTTTCTTCATCTAAAATCTATTGCAAACAGTCCATATCCCATCTCAGTCCATCATGTCTGTCAATGGTTGGATGTTATTTGATTTTCTTGTCTTACTTGTGGAAACTGAACCAAAATCTAGAGACATCTGGGTTTTCAGCACTGTTACATTTTGATGCATGTAAAAAAGTGTGTACATGTACATGTATAGGGTGAATAATCAACATGTTTTTTGGTAACAGAAATACTTCTTGCCATTGCTGTGCTGAAAGACAGCAGAATGCATTGCCATGTTGGGGAAATGTGGGAGAAGACACTGTAATCAGCCTGTCCATCTCAACACTGGGCTTCAATTACTTTGCAGATGCTCACACAATACCTACCCTCCTAAGAACCCACACAACTGTGCATCATAAAGGCACGCACACACGCACACGCACACACACACACACACACGTTTTTATACCCCTCTAAAGAGAAATATTATTATGTACTTCTGATGCAATGTCAGACTCAAGTATGTAAGAAATAAAGTAGCCCAGTCTGTAAGGTTTTTGAATTTGTTCAGTGGTATTGGTTCAAGTGTTAAGATGAGTTGATGGTGGATTGGATCAGCCAGAGAAACACTTTAAACTCTGCTGCTGTGATTGGTTGTTTCGCTGCCAGGCAACTGATGATGCTCTGGATGTGACAGGTCAGCTTCATGGAAGTCCCTCAGATGGCTGACTGGCCAATCATTTTAGGCTTTATTGAAACGGCTATCCCTTGGAAAGTCATTTTCCTGCTTGTACATCTTCTCTGCAGCGTGTTGTTGCTATCACTGCATGATTTCCAACTAGCTGGATAGGTCCTCTGCTGTTATTTTCACCTATTTTGACCCTTAGGGCCACTATAATTGAGAGATGGATGAGGCCTGTTGCAGTTTTCTTCTTAAATGTGCACACACTGCACACAAACCACAAAGCTGTGAATTCATTTGAGCTTCTTTATTTAGGTTATGTACAATAAAGCTTTATCACATGAGCCTTCTCAAAAACTGTGTACAACATCCCTCACATACACAAACAGAAACAAAAACCATCTTGACCTGCTGTAAGCTGTGGTGGGCAGTCATATTGTAAGTGCAGTTTCAAAGGTTAGGGCTGGGGGAGGGGGAGGTGGAAGGAGCAGAAGCATGTGATTATGAGTTCTGTGGAAGAGCACATTGTAACAACAACAGCAACAGCAGCAGCAGCAGCAGGAAAAGCAGTGCTTCTCAGGTCAAAATATTCTCAGAGTCAACTGTTCTCAGGTTCTCCTTGGTCCCCAAAAACCCTCAGGTTACATTAGCAGACAGATGGGCACACAGACTGCACAATTCCAAAGAGAAAAGAAGAGAAATTACAGACACAAATTTATTCTTGATAATCAGCTTCATTTCCTACAAAAATATTGCACAAAAAATCTGGAGACACAGACTGGAGGGAGAATGACAAGTACAGCAGCCAGTAAGCCATCTACATGAGCAACATATCTACCACAGAGAAAAGAACTGGAAGTCTGCTTGATTTCTTCTGCCACATGAGCTTGAATAAGTCGTTCTGGAGTTAAGTTACTTACGTTATTAAAAATCTACTCTCTCCTAACTCACACTAAGCTGTTGTTCAGTGCATCTTGGCTGATTTGTTAAATCTACCATCAGCTTGTTTAATGTACTTTATGCAAGAAAATCTAAAGATGTGTCAAGAAAAAAATGAATCTTAGGCTCCCAATCCCCAGTACTGGTACCAGACCATGGACATGAAGTCTATCAGGCCACAAGGAAGCAATGTGACAGAGCAAAAACAAATGATATTTCTATAACATTATAGGCTAGTTTCCAAGGACCATGAACTAAACTCAAACACCAGGAGAAAAGCCAACTATCATAGATAGCTGTGTCTCCAAGACCTCAGTATCAGTATAGGGCTCATATAACAAAGTTTCCTTCTAATGCTGTTCTGCATGTCCTTCTCTGTTGGCTACAGTTGGCTTTCAGATGCTCTTAGTATGAAGCATATTGAGGATTTCACTTACTTTCCCCACAGAGAATGTATATAAAGGTGCTGGGCAGCATTCAGACCACCATCAGCAGAGCATGAATGAATGATGAATGAATGAGGTTATCCAGCAAAAAAGTTAAAACTGGCTCAACTTGCAAAGTGCTAGAGTGGACAATCAAATACTTGCGAGCACACATTATTGGTAGGTTACTTTGTAGCATGAAACAGTACATTTCTACTGTTTACATCATGATAGTCAGGACAAAAGATAACTGCTGCTGTGATAACGGTCCAGATGCTTCTCATCCATGCAGTGTTTCAGTGTCTGCTAAGCCTCCATCACTCTATTACTCCAACTGGATTCTGGATCATGTTTCATCGTCTAATTTTTGAAACCAAGGCAGTTTTTAGACTGACTGCCCATGGACTTTCTACTGAGCATCAGCTCTACTCGCTGAATGTTGAATGTCACAATTCTGATTAACTGAATTGATTGACTAACCTGCTCACTGCTGTTAATATTTTTAGACAAAACAAACAATTGTATTTGTGCTGGAAATATGTAAAGTGGAGCCGCTGGAATAAAGGTAGTAAATAGTCAGATAGTTCCTCTTCACAAAAGTCATTTCCAGTGATTCTCTAAGGGTGTAAAGCACTTTGGAGCTGTAGCTGGGTACATGTGATGTCAATGTAACTGTAGGCTTCATGAATGATGCAAGAAAATGGTGGAGGCTGTGCCAAACAGCTGTATATGCACAAAACACAATAAGGACTAAACTAAGTCTTTTGGGTAAGAAAACAACTCATGAAGGCAAATTATCTGCACGAAATCATGTTTTGAAGCATGTACATCATCTTCATTCACACATGCACACACACATTAGACCAAATAAATAAATGTCAAACATCATAAGAGCTTCTGGGTAACATTCATTCACAGATCAATCAAAAAAGTCAATTATGTGGCTTTCCTATGTTGCCCCCATGAAAGTTATCAATCAGTTATCAATGTGCTACAGTTGGGTTTGAAAATATCTGAACAAAACATGACAAACAAAAAGAACTGGTTCAAAATTATAACCCATACCTTCTTACACCCTCCCACAAAAAAATAAGTGTTATATGCTCAAATATATTTGGCCTAACCAATACAAACAAATACACCAAAAGAATAAGGAAAGTTTTATAAAAGATTGCACTAACAATTATGCAGCTGCTGAAGTCTGAAACATTGTTGTGAACAGGCTTAATTAGGCAAGTTCTTCTAAAATCCAAATATATTATGGTAAAAAAGTGCTAAAAAAGATATGTATGACCAATTGGACTCAATAATTACAATAATTAGACTCATATTCACTTTCATATGGGACTATTCCTCACAGCAAACAAATTCTTAACAACTATTTTCCTCATTTTTCCTTCTCCAAAGTTAAGATGATTCAGACCAATGCACCACAGAAGTGTACATTTTCTTAAGACCTTATGTCAAAGCAGTTAGAGACAATAAGGCAAACTAAATTAAATGCTAACAATGACATTTTGAAGCCACAGAAAAACAAAACTCAAGAATACACATGCAGCACTACTGAGGACAGATAATAGTCTAGCTCTCAAGCTTCCCTTTAAAAACCAAGAGCATGGAAACAGCATCACATTGTGCAAAACAAAACATCAGTAACAGGTTTACCATGACTCCTTAGGAAGGATATTCCTTAACCCATCCTTTCTGTTTCACATAAAATAAAAAAAGCATGTGAATCAAAAACTGGACCCCAACACCCAAATATTTAAAACAGACTTCTGAAATTTCCCAATCTCAAAAAGACAGAAATTTGCTGGGAGGCCAGAGCCTAAAGCACTTATTCCTCCTCCTTCTCTTTTCTAGCCTTACTTAGTGGAGTGCCTCAACACAGATTTGCTCCTCAGTAATGTCATCCAGCAGCTGCACCTCCACAGGGCTGCATATGTCACTGTCATAGACCTCTGCCCCCATCAGGGCCTCTTCCTCCAGGGTTTCTCCTTTGCCCTTAAAGCCTTGCTGCTCTGACGGAGAGGTGCTCTCCACTGACTCCAGGTCCTCAATGCCTGCCCGGTAATGGATCATTAGCAGGGTGAGGGCCTGGAGTCTCTCCCCAGACTTGGCCAGGGCTGTGCTAATTAGGGCCTTGCGTCGGGCATCTGTGGCCTCCCTCTCCTCCAACAGAAGAGCATTATTGTGCTCCAGCTCCTGGTCAATTTCCTGCTGCAGTTTGTCTAGCATCAACTCAAGCTTCTGAGAGCGTTCATCTGTGGGTAGTCCCCGGTACAGGTCACGACCGATCTCCTTCACAGCAATGAACACACTGTCATCCAACCCACCTTCCTTGCGTACAAGTTTACTGCTGCCACCACTGCTAGAAGGCTGCTTTGAGGGGCTGGCGCCACTGGTGTAGGTCTCAGTATCACTGCTCTCATTATCTGAAGTGTTGGGTGTATGCTTGGGTGAGGGCTCCACCACTCCAGGAACCACATCAGCCACCTGCTCAACCAGCCGAGTCTTGGGCACCTGGCGGAGATTAAGCAAGCGGGAGCTGGTGTTGATGATATGCCGAGTTAAGCCAGTGGTGGCCCGGTTTATGGTGGATTTGGCTTCAGGGTCAGCTCCACGACGCTCAGTCGCTGCCACACAGAAGGGATTCTCAGTGAGGCACTTGTCCTGGCACTTTTTGTGGCAAACATAGGCGCAGACCATACACTGAGAGGCTGCCTTGGTCCAAACCTTCTTCTTGCAGTATTCACACCAGGTGGGATTCTGGAACTGCGTGTCCTGGAAGTTGTGACGCACCTCCACCAACTGCATGGTGCTGTAGGCCAAGTCATCACGTGGCGCTGAGGGGATATGCTCCCGCTCTCTCTCTCTTAGATCCTCATCATGGAGACTTCCCTCTCGCTCCCGTTCTGCCAGCCCTCCTGGATACTCTAATTCACCCTCAGCTAAGTAACAGAAGTTCAGAGTAACATCTCCGTAACACAGCTTCTCATTGAAGCCCTTATGGGTGCTCAGGCTGCGTAGTGCAGTACGGCTGACGTTAGCTCTGGGTTCTGGAGGGCCCAACCTAAAGGTGCTCTGGTACTCTGCGGAAGATGTGGCCATACATTCCATGGCTAAATGCTCCAGCTGGAGGCTGGCATGACCCAGGCACAACAAACTACCAAGCTTAAAGGGATCTTTGCACCACAGCGCGACATTAAGGTACTGATGGTTGCTCTCCACCTCAAACACCACAGAGGCCTTGGGCCAGCGTGCTGCCTGGTTACGAAACATGGTTTCTGGAGATTCCCAGAGGGAGTGGTCCTCTAGAATATCCCGTGTGCTGCAGGAACTCTCTGATGTTTTGTCCTTTGCTTGGTCGGCCTTGCTGCTGCTGGTCACAGTGGAAGGGACTGGCAGCTCATCACTGGACTCTGCTGGCCTGGACTGTTTCACCTCAGCCTGTTTGACGCATATCTTCTCAGCTCCAGTCTTGTCCTCACTGGCTCCAGCGAGAGGAGCTTTTTCTGGAGATTTTTCAGAAGTGCTGGTAGTTATGGTAGGAGCAACAGTAGCATTTGTAGTTGTAACAGAATCAATGCCTTCCAAAAGACTGGTTTCTGAGGAGGCTGATGTCAACCTAATCTGTGGTCTTGGTGGCACTGGGGGTCGAGAAGGAGGAGGTGGGGGAGGGACAGTAGGGCGTTGCACACCCTCCCCTGGATCACAACTTGTCTTATGTGGTGATGGCTTCGGTGATTCTTTGGGCTGGGGCTTTAGTGGTGACTGGAGGCCCACCAGGTTTAACTTGCGGTTGAGGATAGGTGATATGGTACCAAGGGGTTTCGAGGCCAAATTGGCCACAGTTCTTTTGGGGCTTTGGTTTACTGTAAGTAAGGAATCATCCTTAGTGTCACTGGTATTTGTGATACTGCTGTTAGGGCCACCTGTCTGGCTAGGTTTCACACTAGAGTCCACAATCAACTCTTCAAACTCAGAGTCCATGTCTTTGCTGTCGGATATGTCAGAAAGGGTAGTGATAGGGGCTGGATCTTCTTCATACCCCCCTGGCTGGGAAATAAAACCTGTTTCCTCAAGCTGCCCAAAACCTTCTTGAAGAGTTCCCAGGCTTCCAAAAGAGGGAGGCTGGTGACGAACAGGTCTCTCATAAAGTACCACCACCCTGTCTCCAGCCTGCTTCAGTAGTTTGGGCACTTGAACTGAGGATGTCACTTTGACACCTGTCAACAGAAACAATAAGAAGAAGTTTTTTGTATAAACAACAGTTTAAAAAATGTTCAATTAAATTCAAAAAGGTACAGTAATAAATGTATAAATAATAATAAAAAAAATTATAATAATAATAAATACCTCCAATGGCGATTAGGCGATCACCCCTTTGCAAGTCTGCCAAGGCTGCAGGAGAGTTGGGCGTGACTGTCTCGATGCTGACGTGCACTGCATCCCCCTCACTGGCAGGGACATGTCTGAACGTCATCCCCACACTGCCACATGGCCCCTTGATAACCTCCGTCTGATGCAAACATATAACAACAAGAGAAAACTGAACAAGACTGCACTGATTGAGAGCTTAAGGTCCACATATCTACTGTAGACTAGACTGTAGTGTACAATAACATGACTTTTCAGTACAAACCTAATTTATCTATTTTTATAGATATGAATTAATGTGTATTAAAAGATGTGTTTTGACTATTTGAAAAAAGTAGTACAAAATATTACAGGATTTGTATTTATGATTTTTTTATAGTACGGACGTTTCAGTATTCACCAGGAGTAAATACTGAATTTTGTAAGACGTGTTCTAAAAGGATTATGGTAATGTTTGTAAAATTAGTCTCTATGACGATCTACATTTTATTCAGGATTATGAGTTGTTATGGTATTATTACTAATTGTATATAATTTACTTGTTTGAGATGTTTTTCTAAAGTGTGTGTAAATATTAACACATGGGTGGGTACTGCATTAGCCAACCAGAATGGATTTAAAATTAATGATCCCCAATAACCTAACACCATAGCTCAATAAAATCATTACATCAACATAATGAACAATGAAAGACTTAAAAAGTGATAAACTTGTGGGGAAAAGTACAGCTTGGCACATACACAGCATGGGTGATTCTACGGTCAGAGCTTTAGGGTTGATCAGCACCCAATGAGCCCCACTGCCACCCACCCTTTTTCACACTAAAACAAAAAATGTAGGCTATGGATTGAAAAATAACTTAGGGTTAGTTGTTGAATGAATATAGCTCAAATTTGCAAGAAGATATTCATTTCAATTATTTTTTTTTTTTTTTGAATTGTCAGTACTTTAATTAAGCCTAAAATGGCTAAGCTAATAAAAAATTATATAATTATATAGCACAGCATTAATATTGTGTGTGTCCAACTTTAAAAGGCTTTTCTCTTTGAAGGTCACCCTCTGCGCTATAAACTCAAATTCAAATTCAATAATAAAATAGAGGGGTATGGAGAACCAAAATAATCTTCGTTTTGGTTCCCATTCAAGATTGTTTGTGCTGGTCCACTGCAGCCAGGGCTGTAGCAAGTGTGGGAATAGTCATTTTGGAGATGGCAAGACATTACAGCAAGACAGAGGTCATTACAGACTGTCCCTAGTCTCTCACCTGAATCTGTCTTTTTGTTCTTTTAAAGAACTGTCCTATGTCCATTGGTCACTG
This sequence comes from Nibea coibor, assembly GCA_023373845.1. Taxonomy (NCBI): domain Eukaryota; kingdom Metazoa; phylum Chordata; class Actinopteri; family Sciaenidae; genus Nibea; species Nibea coibor. The sequence goes on from CM041723.1 coordinate 1,195,536, forward strand.
GCAGGCCACACACACAAACACAGAGAGTACCGCTAGAAGTTATCTTTCACACATCTGATGCCACACCCATTTCATAGACCACTTCTATTCAGTCTATATATGCTTCCTCTAGGGAACATTATTAGGAATCACTCCATTCATTTTCATTGTTATGCCGACGACACCCAATTATATTTATCGTCAAGCCTGATGAAACCAGTCAGTTAACTAAACTCTGAGCATGCCTTAAGGATATAAAAAGTTGGATGACCTACAATTTTCTGATGTTACAAGTTTCAGATGTTGCCAAACACCTGTACTCCCATAGTTATGCTGCCATAGGAAGATTGATCTAGGAATAAATAACAATCCATTTAAAGCCACAGTGCATACACGTTTTTCACGCCAGTGATATGTTGTTTCGTTTTTCAGCTTGTGCACACATTTGTTTTTACTCTGGTCCAAACAGCACAGCACTGACAGGGCTTCATGTTGCCATGACGACTGACCAGAAAAAGACGTGTGACATCCTGACTTCCGATGTTAAAATCAGTCTCTAAAGTAACCATAAACTTTAAGAACAGAGACACACATACGCACTACACATGTACGCAGTTTATTTGTTGCGTTGCTCTTTTTATTTAATAAACGGACCGCTCCAGTTTGACTGTAGCCGTGCTAATGGCGCTAACAGAGCTAACCGGGCTAACGGAGCTAACTATCTTCTATATTCTTCTATATTCACACACAGGTGCCAATGAGAACAAAAACAGATACTACACAGATCTGTTTTAAGGTTAAAATAAACGTATGTTTCAATGTTTTTGAAATTGAACTGACTCTTAGTTCGAAATCAACGAATATAAGAAATAATACAGAAATAATAATACAAAACAATAAATAAAGCTGAACAAATAATGGTTCAGCTCTATGTATTTCACAGTAAGGTTTGCAACCAACAACTGGTAATGCAAAATGTAAAACTGGAAGTTGACAAAAACACATCTGCCTCCAGCACTTTGATGACAGACTCAAACTGAAAGTGGCAATTCTGTGGCAAAAGAGAGAGCTACAATTAAACCCCCACCCCCGACTGACTTAATGACAGCCACTGCACACAGACTAAGTCACATATCTCACAACACACCTGTTGCAATGCAGAGGTGACCAGCTTTATACCTGACAGGTCCTCTATCAAATCACAGTGCATGTACAGTAGCAACACATTTGCACCTTTATGATGAACGTGTACATAAACCCATGCAATCTTAAATGTGAGATAGAGATCATCAGGGTACTGCAAACATATATGGTAGGATCTTTCCAGGTTCAGAAAAAGAGCTAAATGCAGTGGAGGAGAGCAAAGAGGATGAAAATGTTACAGGTGTCTTGGTTTAAATGACAGAAAAGGAAGGCTGACAGGATGTGGGTAGACAGAGACAAATGACTGTAATTTCCCCTGCTATCATTTGTTACAGTTCTGGTGGAAGGCAGTGATTGAGTTAGGGCTGGCCATGAATAAGCAGATGATCTATATAAGCTGGCAATGATGGTGGGTGGGTGGGGGGTTGAGGTGGGCAGGTTCACTTAAGGCTGAGAGATAGTCCTGATCCACTGTGATGGTAACTAGCAGACAACCAAGCCACTATGTGTGGTGCCTATTGGCTTAGGTTAGTTTATAGGTTACAATGCATGTATATGCTCCTCCATCAAATCAAACATTGCAAATTTTGTAAAGTGAAAAAAAATCCAATGGTGAATTAGAGAGAGTGGAATACGTTGCACATTGCCTACTGATTAACAGTTCATTTCATGATACTTTATCACATCTTGATGCTTAACATGTTGCTAAGAACAGTAAAATAAAGAATTCTACATGATAAATAGAAGGCTTCAAATAGATCCTGTGATCTCTGGTCAGTAGTGAATCATACCGTTTTCTGAGCCCTTATTGGTATTAAGCTAAGCCACAGTGTAGATAATATTTTATATTTATATACACTTTTTTGTGCTATACAACCAATGTAACATACAAAATATATATTTTGTATGTTACATTAGTTGTTGATTAAATATGGTCATGGGGATGTACCAGTCATGGAGATGGATGGGAGAATATTATCACCTGCTGTGGATGATGTTACACTGTTGGTGAAACAAATGACACTGGTAGCAAACTTGTGTAAAGTCCCTGTGGCAGCTGTCAGAGTGAGCATCTTCTTAAGAGGTTGCCATGCCAAAACATACCAAACGGCAGGCCACAGTGATGAAGGATGATATGAACATTATTTTTGTACATTTTTTTTTATGATCTTGGTACCATTTATGTTCCAGACTTATTCAGCATGGTAAATGGACTTCTTTCTGATACCAGACATTAACATGAAAACTAGTAGATATAACAAGTTCTCAGAAATCACTTGGATGTGCCCTTTGATAACAAATCTGTTTAATGGATCCAGTTCATAATTAATTGATGACTAATTTACAAGGCTTTATAAGTGATGCTATCATGTCAAAAGCTTCTGCCTCACAATTTTATGTGAGTGTGTTTATGTGGTTTGAGGTTTAATCTGATCTTGCCATGTTGCAGCTCTTCCGTGAAGACTAACAACATTGCAGAGGCAACAGGTTGCTATGGAAGAGAATGTGGAGGCTAAAGGCCCATTCAGCTTCACATCACACAATGATCATTACTTAGTTTGCAGGTAGGTTCTGTTAGGCAGCGCTATCAAGGCTGTATAAACCACAGGAGATACAAAAGCTGAGATATTAACCAAAATATTGAAACATTTATTCACAATATGCAACTCAATTCAGTTAGTCTCACAGGGTTATCAGTCCTGTTAAGGATCAGATCACGTGTTACTCCTTACTGATATTGGGGAGTACACCTCCTCATTTGCTGTTTTTGTGCAATTCATTTTTCATTTCAGCTGTGTTCTTTATGGTTCAAATGACTTCAACTTCAAACAAAGTAAGTGTGAATGTTTCTCTCTGGCTGGTGATTTGTCCAGAGTGTACCCTGCCTCTCACCCAAAGTCAACTGGGACAGGCTCCAGCCCACTGGGACCCTGATGAGGAAGTGGAGTGTTTGAAATGGGAGAATCTGAAGTTAGGTTAAAGGTTAAAATAATCGTAGATTGGGTAATAAATAAAACTAGAAACATTTCAAAAGAAATTTTGAGAGAAAAACAGCTGAAAGTACCCCTCGAACAGGAAGGCTTTTTGTCCAAACCGTACTTCCTATCATTAAACTGGCTTCACTGTGAGCATCCTGAGTTCTTCCAGAATGTTTACATATATATTTAATGTGGCTAAAGTTAGAAAATGGGATTTCTAGAGCGATGGAAAGATACTGGGGTCTCAGCCTTCCTCCAGAAATGTCCTCTCTTTTTAACATGGGAAAAGATGTGGCCATGGTTTGATGTTGCTGGTGCATCAGTTTGTTCCCTGCCAAAACTCTATGTCAGACACCTTTAGCAGATCAATGTGAGAGAGATGACAAATTTTCCTATGTTGCTATGTATAAATTATTCATATAGAGTGACATTTGTGGCCATGACAGTTTCCAAATTTATTTAGTGTGCTCTCTCAGGCACACTAAATAAGCCTGGTGAATAGTATATAGTGTGCTCTTTCAGGCACACTCAATAATAGACATGGGGAATAATATATAGTGTGCTCTTTCAGGCACACTCAATAATAGACATGGAGAATATTAAATAATGTGCTCTTTCAGGCACACTCAATAATAGACATGGGGAATATTATATAATGTGCTCTTTCAGGCACACTCAATAATAGACATGGGGAATAATATATAGTGTGCTCTTTCAGGCACACTCAATAATAGACATGGGGAATATTAAATAATGTGCTCTTTCAGGCACACTCAATAATAGACATGGGGAATATTATATAATGTGCTCTTTCAGGCAGACTCAATAATAGACATGGAGAATAATACATGATGTGCACTGAATTGAAAAAAAAAATCCAGTTTTAACATGTCGGCTGATTGTCCTACTATTTATCCACCACATATTTCTCTGGGATTTGGCACATGGCAGGTTGCAACTTCTGTGAGTCAGCTTCTGTTTGGCCATTTAAGATCCACATGCAGGCTTTCAAAGAAGTCATATTCTGAGGAAGCTTAAAGCTGAGTGTAGGTGCTGAACATTACAAATTGGAGTTGCTGTGTGTATACAGCTGCACCACCAGCAGCAATGTGGCCATAACAGATTTACAAAGGAGAGCACATGAGCCCATTCTGCTGAAGTGCAAATAGTGGCAATCTCCATTTTACACACACTTACACCACCAATATATGCACAGTCACAGACACTCACATGTGCGTAATTACATGTCCGTGCACACAAAACTCCAGTGATAAGACTACTGCTGCCCGGCAGCAGCAGCAGCAGCACTAGTTTTTCTAAAGGTAGAACCAGGGTTCTATATCGATTTTTTTGACCATCCTTCCTAACAGTAAAAACATTCATTCAATGAAACGTGTGATAAAGCTGGTTTCAGAAAACAATAAAAATGGTAAATGATTATTATAAAAATGGATTTGATGTATTCTATCTGTATCATTTCAGAAGCACTGTTAATGGTGGAAACTGTTTCCAGTGAATCATCCACAGCACCACAGGCCAGAGAGAAGATGAAATGGAGAACAGAACATGAAGTCTTAAACCATTAAAAATACTCCTTATTTTTGCAGTCTCTTAATTTGAAAGATTATCTTCACTGGTTTGGTACCAAGTACCAGTGAACTCATGGATTAAGGACTACAGTGGCCCTGAAGAACATAACGGCAAATCAGAAAACACAACAACAAATCAGAAAGGTAGGTACCCTCGGGCAACAGCAATTGTCGCTGATTGGACTGGTCCATCCTTTGAACCGGAAGGACGTGGTTTACATGTTTTCAAAATATGAGAGCAGCCAGTGACAACGTACGCGCTGTTATTAAAGTCTGTGTAAAGTCAAAATAAATGTGTGTTTTGAGTTTGTCAGACTAAAGAAGAAAGTGTTGATTTGAATGATTAAAAAAAACAATATGTTTATGAAATTAGGTGTCAAAATCAGGTAAAAATGGGCAGTACTCTCAGCTCCAGGACTGTGGGGGCATGTCACAGTATCACCAGCAGCACGGCACACCCGGCAGGTGGTCACCAGGCAGTCTCGTGCATGTGCGCGTGATTATCTTAGTACACGATGTAAAATCACCTGTCTCTCGCCCTTGTGCATACTATAATTACTGTAGTATTTTCAGGTCTCCATTAATATGGCCCTTCACAATCCATTTCTTAATTTTTACCTGATTTTGACACCTAATTTCTCTTTTGTTTTTGTGTTTTCTGATTTTCTGTTGTGTTTTCTGATTTGCCACCGTAGGAAACATATGTATGCGGTACAGATTTTAAAGTCCCGAAAGATAAAATTCCATATACACTTCAATATACAGTGAGCCATGAAAGTGTTTGGTGCATCTCCAAATTGCAGAGTTTAATTGTTGTGTAGTGGAGCCTTCTCTCAGGGCTGAGCAGCAGTGACTGGACTAACCTTGTTAACATCGACTAAGACAACAAGCAGCTCTTGGTTCTTTGTCTCTGAGCAGAAAAGACAAACAAAGAACATAGCAACCATGAACTGGCCAGATGTAAATGGAGTAATTCACCATCTATTTCAGCAAATCCAGCCCGTCTTTTATCTGCACTGCTACAGAGAACAAATGAAAGGTTAATATGTTTAAATAGCAGCTACCACTGCTTTAAATTTCTCTTGTTTACCTCCAGGTAGAACACACACATCTTCCTTTGTTTTCCTGAGTGAAAACTCTTTGTGAGAAAGAAAAAGAAAGAAACATTTTACATCCTTCTGTTATTCTTGGCCACATCATGGGTTTCATCTGTGTTTTCACAATTGATGCAATTTTTTTTCCACAAAACTGGACAACTTGAAACTTTTCTAGCTGTACCTTTAATGCAACTTTAGTCTTTTGGATGTAGACTGCTAATTACAAGTCTGAAATTCTATATTCTACATATAAGTGGTGAATGGACTGTACTTATACATCTCCTTTCTAGTCTTCTGACCACTCAAAGCTCTTTTACAGACATATCTCATTCACCCATTCACACACATTCACACACTGATGGCACAGCCTTCGGGAGCAATTTGGGGTTCAGTATCTTGCCCAAGGACACTTCGACACTTCGACTGGAGGAGATCGAGCTGCCGATCATCTGATTAGTGGAGGCTCCACTCTACCTCCAAGCTGCAGCCGCCCCTTAATGAATGTAATGTGTAATAATCTCAGTTGGGTTTAGGATGGCTGATTTTAGAGGCCAGGTCATTTGATAGCACACTTCATCAGTCTCCTTCTTGGTCAAAAGGTTCTTACAGAGTCTGAGAGGCTGTAGAGTGCCATAAATGAAACCAAAATATTAAAAAAGTACAATCAAATAAATTCATTTTGTGGTAAAAAGAAACAAACTATGATGGAACAAATTATTCACTTTGTAGTAAATCTGCTCTCTTGCTAGCCATCGTTGCGTAATCAAGATAGACCACTCGCTGTTGTAATGTTGATGGACTGGGATAAGCTCACACTGGTCAGAAGCTCCCACTGTGTGAACGCAAAGTGAGAAATTGTTGTAATATACAATTAAATACTAGAGGGGGCAATTACACATCATCCAGCATTACTATTGTGAACTGTCAGAGGTCTCAGTGGCCTGATGAGCTAATCAACTTCATAAATTCCTTGTCCTGCAGTCTTGTTGTATGTAGCTTGTATACAGATGTTGACAGCAGGGCTGGAATGGTGCTGATGTGTAAAATGTCCAGCACATTTGCAGACTACAGTGCTTGAAAATGTCTAATGTTCATGACAACTGTACTGAGGGTGAATTTATATACAACTCACCTGTTCACATTATATTAAGATTTAAAGTTATGGAGAATTAACTGCGTGGATGCTCTGATTGACAAGTGGGTGCCATCACAAGTGGCTTGTTTGAGCCATGAACATACTCTGAGGAGACATCACAGAGACTACCTTTTTGGGGGGGATTAGAGGAAGGTTATGTGTATACCGAAAGCAGTCTACAGCAAGAGGTGGCTAGCTGCAGGGTAGTCTGAAATACTGGCTTGATGAATAACTCAGATGGAGCAGCATCTCCTGTTGCTTGGCTGAACATCCCTCTGCAGGTCTGGGAGGGTGCGTGTGAGATAGAGAGGTGGGGGTTGAACAAATCCTTTTCCCTGTCACTGCGCTGCTTGGTAATTTAATCTAATACCACATGTCAGATCGATTTGTGTATGGTTATAGGGTACAAGTCGCTGCGAGGCAAGTGCGCAGCAATTCCCTGCCACATCCAATTAGCAGCCCCAGTCATGAAGGGGTGGAGTAGGCTGAGGGGTGGGGTGCATGGCCAGTAGCTGTTCAGGTGTTTATGTGGCGCTTAACAATGACATATTCTATAGTACATGGACAGCAGTGTGCATGGTAGATATTTAATATTTTAAAGGGGTCATTGTTGCATTGCACACTCTGAACGATACACTGAATACTAGCCTACAATAGGCAGCCTGCTAAGTCAATATATTATAAAGACCTCAATGCATTTAAAAAGATGCAAGGTGACTCGAGGCATCCCATTTGTGACACCGTCATCATTCACAGGTGCTCTGTTCTCATTCCATTTATGATTAACTCAATAATACCGTGACAATTTTCATATCCATTGAAAACCTCTCCCCACCACAGACCCCTTGTACTCAAATGCATTGGTGAATTCACATCTATCTACACTATGTCAATACAGAAAATATTACAACCTGAACCTGAAACACAAGCACACAGTATAATGGGCCAATGTTAATGATTCAATACTTTTAGAGTGGCAGCTCAATTATGTTGTACAAAAACAGATGGATGAAGAATGCAGCAATAAATCAATATGAAGTTTACTTTTACACTTGTTACATGTGTCTGTTGCGTGGATCAGTCTGAATTTTCAAGTTGCCTTTTATCATAGGAAACAGGATTCAAAAGCACAAAGAACAAAAGGAGTTGTTATGGAGACTCGGGCAAACAAAAAGGTGCTTCGCCTCATTTGCACTTGTATGGACAGCAACAGTGGTTTGGTCGCCCACACGGCCCCTCTTTGTAGCACTGTCATTGTCCTGCCATTAAAAAATAATGATCTGTCATGATTGTTGCATCATCCTAGTTTATCCCGACAACTAAATTCTAAACTACTAGCACTGGTTCAGCAAGGAGTAAGACATCATTTTCCTTGTTATCAAGTTGGCATTTCAGTCTTCCCTCTCTTTTGAACATGAACGAACGTCTGTCACAAACACTATGCCTATCTCCTCCACTGCCAGCTCACCACACCACATGCTTTAGATGCTTTGTTTGCCTATTTATAGGCTCCAAGAAATATAAAGAATATAAAAAACACCTTATAAGGTGTTTACCCAGACACACTTCGCATTTACTTATCATTCATTTAACATTTGCACTAAGGTAAACATGCTACAGGTCTCTGCATGAACATCTTGTCTCTGCTGGTCCTTTCAACTCCTGTTAAACATAATCAGAACAGTCAACTTGCACACACCCTTATCCCTCGGTTAGTCGGAAAGGAAGAGCATGACAAAAATAAATGCTTTTATTTCATTTGGCTCTGCTGCTGCACAATACGTTGTATATAATATCATTTTTGTTGAGGAGAAGTAGAAACAACAAATATACTCAGTGGTTACCATCACTCTAAATAACACTGACAAAGCAGAAGAAAAACAGACATGTCCTACGTCATGTCAGCTGTCAGATCATTCTAGATTGAAAGAAAGGCCATTCGGCGTAATTTCATAAATAAAGAGCCTGTATTATCTCTGACTTACAAAACCACTATAAGGCGTTTGTTAAACCAGCATGAAAATCTGGCCCACAGAGCTGGTAGTAAAGTACAAACCTTTGATTAATGATAAAGTTATACTGAAATACATGGTAATGCTTTAATTTCCTGTGAAATATTCCAGAAAGATGACATACTTTTGTACAAAGTACTTTATACTAATTGGGACACTTTGTAAGAATAATGGAGCGAAATGATCGAAATTAAATTTGATTTCCTATACTGTCATTTGTACCAAATTATGTGATTGTCAGTCTTTTCTGGAAATTCCAAGGTAAATTATTAAAAGAATTTTTATGTTCAGGGGCGGCGTTTCCCATGCTTCTGTACCAGCATGTGCCCCATGTGCAAAGGCTCAGTCCTTGCTGTGGAAGCCCAGGGTTTGAATCTGACCTGTGGCTCTTTCCTGCATGTCATTCCCCATCTCTCTCTCTCTCCCTGCATTCTTGTCACTCTTCAGCTGTCTCTGTCAAAATAAAAACTTGCCAAAATGGCCAAAAAAAACAAAACAAGAATATTTATGTTCAGACCCATAATATACAGTTTTACCTTTTTTTTTAAAAATGTATTTGTTATATTAACTAAATGCACAAAGTAATATTAGTCTGAAAATGATTTACAGCATTTCCAGTGGGACTCCAGTGGGCATTATTTGGAAGTATGAGCAGCATTTTAGACAGTGCAACAAGTTACAGGTCATTTCTTTTCTAATGGGAGGCCGTGCCTTTAGGATGAGAAAAAAATAAAATAAACATTCTAAATGAAAATAGCAAGAAAACTGTAATATGGCTATGGCTCTCTCTGTCATGCACAAGCGACTGATCTATTGAGTTTCCTCTGAGATGAATTGATCCGTAGAAGAAGCGATTAGAAACAAACAGCTTGTGAGACAAACTGCTCATGTCTTTAATCTACTTCTCAGTGTACGGCCAGCTGTTGTCAAGCAGAATTACAACGGGCCATTTAATTGGTATGGCAAGGTGGAAATGAATGATGAATGTGTCACCAACCACAAGTCAATGTCTGCATTAGGAAAAATGACAAAGATGATAGGCTCCCTTAGGTGCTATTTGATTATGTGCTGGATCTGCAAGTTGACATGATGAGCAATGTTTTGAAGGAGTGACTAGGCATAATCACATTGTTTAATATATCAAACCTAGAGTCAGAATATCTCTATGTATATGTATTTGAAAGGTTATAAAAAATTATGAAAACATGTCAATCCTTGTCAATCAGCAGTTTCAGTCCCATCGGTACATATACTGCCTGATATGTTTACAAAATAAGGTACACTGTGATAAATGATTTTTCCATACTACCTACTCCAACTTGTACTTTGTTGTAACATTTGGATTGGAATGTGAACCTGTGGTCGTCTGACACTCCATGCCATAGATGACTCATTGCTGTTTAGTGTGTGTATGCATGTGCACGTGTGTGTGTGAGCCTCCTCATCAACCAACGGTCTTTCATCAGTTGTCTAGGGCAGATTAATGACACAAAGACACCCAGAGTGGAAGATCAAACAACCGCCAGGATGGGGAGGAGTGTGTGTGCATGATCGTCATGTGTGTTTGTATGCCGTGCGTCAGAGATGCTAAAATCACCTGCATAGAACTGGTTGCTCTCCCTCTCTGAGCCCGACCAGTTCTGTATGCGTGTGTGTCTGAAGTGAATATTGACTACAGTGTGAGAGGCTAATAAATAGAAACTGAGAGAGGATAAGAGACGGTGTCATGCTGATCCTGAGGACTTGGGTGACAGCTGTAGACATGTTTTCATGATATGACTGAACAATAAAACATGAACAACAGCAGCAGTCAGTCCCTTTAGAATAAGAATACTTACAGTATCTTACAATTGCTTTGGCTCGGTTTCATTGTCAACAAACTTTTAATGCTCAAACAGCCAAGACTTGAGAAATTATGACTATTACACACAAATGCGGTCATGTCTATTTCATCACATACCCAGACTACAACCATGATGTACAGACATACATTTCAATGGTCACTTAATCAATGTAGCCTGATAGTCAGAACGATGTTTCTGTGTTAACAACAGGGATTTGGTAAAACCACACATCACTATATTTGTGCCCTTATCGTCAGGTGTGCATAAAATACAAATGTGCATGTGATCTTTTCATCGTGTCAGTCATGAGAAGCGGGTAATTATCATCGTATCATCCAGACGTCGTCATTCATTTTCACAAATTAAACTGTTGTCTATATTTCCTGTACGTTGCTGTGGATGAAACTTTCATACTTCTTTGAAGTCTAGAAAACTAGATGAAAACTCGAGGCACTGGGCCCACACACCATACCCAGAGTCCATTCAGCCACATGTAGCCATAAATACACACGTTCTTTTCATACGACATAAAGGCACCCGCCAAATACAACAACATGTTGAGCTGTAGTGTGTTGTGTGTTGTGTACGCGCACATACACACATGTTGTACGTCCCTTCGGTCAAGCTGTCAGCAAGCATCAGCACTCGGGGCCGACGATGGAATCGACAGGGCAGATGTGCAAACACGCCTGACAGAATCCCCACCTCCCCCAACATCAACACAACAGAAATGAGTAATAAAAAAGAAAAACACACACACACACACACACACACACACGTCCAATCTCACTCTGTAATGGAACAAGGCTTCTTCTACCCAGTTCACAGGTGGTCTGTGTATTGTGCAGATCCAAGCACACACAGCACAATGAAGTGGCTGAAGTACACATCGACCAATGGGAGGCAGCGGAAACAAAGGAACCTCTGTATCATACATATGACAAAGGGGAATCTATTCTGAGCTATTAGTATGGTGCCACCTTAAAGCCCAAAATGTTTTATGTTGACACTAGGAACAGCCCCACTCATACAATGGGGATGCACTGATGCATCGGCTGAACTTCAGCATCGGCCGATGTTCAGCCTCCTTAATTGCCATCAGCAAATAAAGATGCATTCGCTGATGGCAGTGGCCATGATTATATGTTGACTGGTAACTGCTCCATTGCAGACCGGAAGGTGCTGCAGAGAGTGGTGAAAAATGCCCTGCGTATCACCAGCTGTACATTCTGTACATTCTGTACATTCTGTACATTCTGTACATTCATATACTGTATATATTTTAGAACATATTCATTCAGTGTATATATTCTATAGCATATTCAATTCATACCTGAACTGTATTTATATATCCTGTTCATATGTACATACTTTTGCACTTTACTGCTCGACCAGTGCTCGCTCTCTCTCTGTCTCATTACAAATCAAACTAAACTTCTTTGTGTCACTATTTTACAGGATAAACTGCGAGTCAGACTCCGATTTAGAAACAGATTCATGAAATAAACAAGGACACAACAGGTAGAGTATCTGGGTTTAGATATTAACGTTTATGTTACGTTTTGCTTGTCCTGCACTAGTGAAGGTTCAGCGGTGTCAACCTGGCACCCCCTGTGAGCATTGTTAGTAGAAGGGGGCAACTAGCTCTACTGATTGGAATACGAGCTTGAAATTCAATCTTACATATTGTACCTTTAGATAAGAGAGATGCATTAATAATATTTGGCAAATGAAAACAGCACTGCACAAATAGAGTGCCTGGGAATTTGTCTGGGTGTCTTTCAGGATCATTCAGAACTGTATTATGACTTTCTATTGGATGTGGAACAAGAAACTAGAGCGATATCCACCTGGAAGAGAGAGATTTTCAACCACCCTGGAAAACCATATTAACATGTACATGTATGTGGAGTCCAAGGGACCTTTACTGCTGACAATAGGTCTCTCTTTGGGAAGACAGACGCATGGTAGGTGAAAGCAGGAGCAAGTGGCTCACACAGGTTCAAATGAAGGAATATTCAAATGGCATGAAAAGCATTAACATACATGAGACAAGCGGCTGTCATAAGGGAAGCGAGGGAAGCTCCTATCTGGCAATCACCAGGGGAAAAAGGAGTGAGAGTGAGTGAAAGATGGCAAATTGACCTTTTCCAGATGGTATAGCCTTTAATCCTTACTACAGAGTCCTGCTGTGGACATGCAGACTGGTGAAGTCTGATAATCAGGCTCAAATGCCACCGTGAATCTGCATTTCTATGCGTATATTAACAAAAAAGGGATACAAGTGCTTTGAAGTGGGTCCACTCAGAGAGGGCTGTGCTGATGACTATATTGGTTGAGTATTGTGGTAGTACGCTTCACGTATTCATTACTTACTGGATTGGCGCTGCACCTTCAACCATGGGGCCAGTTCTGGAGTAAGGTTTGTATGTTTTTGTGTAAATGTAAGGTGTATTCTTTATTACAATGAGTGGTGCTCTTTCTCAACAGAAAGTCGTTAGCTGTCATAATTTTTTTTTTTTATTCAGTTTCCAAATCTCAACAAACAAAACTGTAAATATTAAACCGCTGTGGGCACCTACTTTACTGAAGAGGAAGACCTGATATTTCACTGCCCCCTTCTGGACAAAGATTCAACTCCCAAACCCATTATGTATTATTAAACATTATATGAAAGCAGGACAGTTACTGTTCAGTGGAATACAAATAATCTTTGAGCCACTGAAAATGTCATTTGGTGTGTGGCAAGGATAGCACAATCAGACTTTGCTGGAGCCAGAGCCAGTAATTAGAGCTGACATTTCACTCTAAAACAGTCATTAGTCACCTCCAAACAAGCCTGATGTGATAACTGTAATATCTCTAAATTGCAGCAATTAGAAAAGGTTTGCCGGAGGGGCATGGAAATTTTCTTTGCTGCTCAAATGTCAACAATAGGACAAGCCGATCAGTGCAAAGAAGATGAAAATAAGATTGTATCAATGTGTCAATAAGACAATGTGTCCAGTATGCAGCATTTACAGAGAAACAGTTTGTGTTAGTGGTTGAAAATTCTGCAGCTCCACAGCTGGAAACTGGTAGCATTCAGCAACAGGTGAATGTAAATCAATCAGTTGTGAATACACACACAAAACCAAAAGGGGGGGGGGGTTGAATTAAAATATCCATAAAACAAATGAAATGAAATACAGTGTCTACAATGTCATCATTATGCTCTACAAACCATAGAATAGAGCCATCATAAGGAGATGTGTGTGTGTGCGTGCATGTGTGTTTGTCTTGTCTGCCTGTCTGTGTGTGCTTATGTGTCTGCCCTGTCTGTGGGTGTGTGTGTGTGTGTGTGTGTGTGTGTGTGTGTGTGTGTGTGTGTGTTTGTGTCTGTGAGAGAGAAGGATAAAATGGCCGACATTAAAAATGTAGCCTTGATAGTCATTGATATCATACAGAGACTTCAACAAAGTTAGTCAGGCTTAATTATTCTTATTGAGTGTGCCTGCAAGGCTGATTGGTGATTGGTGGCCTCCATCTGGCCCTCTCACAGACACACAGACAGACAAGACAAAAGTCTTTCAAAATAAGAGCCCCTTCAAAATAAACGATTTTGTAAAACTCTCATTAACAGACACAAGATCAGAATTTTTTCTAGTTGTGTTTAATTTTAGATTTAAATTGATTGAAATTTTTTAAGCGTGATTCAGTACAGCCCAGAGAAATGAGAAGGAAAATGGGGAAAGAGAAAGAGAAGTAAAGTCAGAAACACACCTGTTTGATGGAGCTGCGAGTCTTCTCCTTCCACTGGTGGCTGCTCAGCTCCAAGGTGCAGTGAACATAGGTTTCTCTGTCATAGGAGCCCAGGATGAACAGTCTGCAGAGACATAAACAAGACATGCAGTGAGAAAACTACAGCAATTGTGAGCTTCCATGACTACTACTACACAACATTTAGAAGCACTAATCAAGTCATGTCCACTCGGCGTTCTTAGTCATCGCTCACTGTCAGTCAGATCAAATCAAGATCATACCCACACAGCTGTGATCAAGCAGTTGATCTTGTTAAGTGTTAAACTTGTGCATCATTCCTCTTCATTTCTACACCTCAGACAGGTTCACCAATAATCTTGAAAGTTTTTCATACATCACTGATTCTAATTTTACATCTGTTCATTGACAGCAACTAATTGTTATTTTCATTTTAGTTCTGATGAATTGATAATTGAGTTTATTAAAACAGAGCAAATGAATGAACAGCAAATGAAGCACAAAAGAGTTCATCACAAGTTCTACTCCAGTGTGACCACTCCACATGTGGAGAACTTTATTCCTCCTTTAATAGTTATTTTCTTCATACGTTAGCGGCACCTCATCCATCCTAATAGTGTTTTTCTGCCTGTGAAAAGAGCTAGAACATACATCTGTATCTTTCAAGTGTCCAACTCCATGAAATTGTATTTAATATTTAATCACAAACAATTACTCTGTATGCAAAACTAACAGCTAAGATAGTAAAAAAAAAAAAAAGTCTGTATTGTCCAGAGACATCCTCAAATTTATCGCATGTTCAAACAGATCTAATTTACTAGGGGGAAAAGCTGCTGATTTTCTGGGTAGCCTTCTGCTGCCCTCTGCTGTGCTGAGGAGATTAATGCATTAGACAGAGACTTGATGAAGTTCCTGGACTTCCCCACTCTGAATACAACATAACAACAGTGATACTGCACTGTTTCAGGGATAGTGACTGTTGACCATTTCCTTTGCAAGATTTCACAGAACATGCTAAATGGGTGGAAACTTCTCTTACCTGGACATTTACTACACCAACAATCACCCTTAATGTCTGGATTGAAGGAGAAGGTAGAGGAGAGACTACGGTTGTAATGGCACCACATGAATTATTAATGACTGAGCCTGATATGATCATCCTTTGGTCTATCAAACACACCCAACCATATCCAAGCACGGTCTCTCACACTCACACACATATTAAAGAGCACAAATAACTTGTCTGTCTCTCCAAGGCAACAAAGGATATAGTCCAGGCTAGCCTCCACTAATTGATTTGACTCTTTGGCCAATTAAAATTTAAACTTGACAGCTTTGGACAAAAATGTGTGTTTGTGTGTGTTTGTCTGTGAGAGGAGAGCCTGGTCAGAGTGTGGTCTGTCAGATATAATGTCCTGTACATACTGCATAACAGCAGCTGACACTGTTGTGATGAGGGAACTGTTTAAATTCAGATTCAGTGTTCCTCTCATGCCGTCTTTATATGAGCAGCTGATTCAGTCAGACGTTGTTTGTATTTTGTCCTTTTCTTTTTGGAAAGTCTGCATGGACGTGCATTTTGAAATGCTGACTGGTCAAAAAGGCAAATGAGCATGTGAGTGTAATGCTGTGTAGCAGCTGACTATGAATAAATTCTCACCCTGTGGGAAACACTGCTATCACTAAGTTCTCACAATATGTTCTTTAATATAGAGGCCTGGGGTGGCCATGCAGAGAAAAATAGATATACATTGAATTCTACTGCATGAACACAAGATACGGTTGATTCCAACATTTGCTTAATCATTCAACAACAGTGTTGTTGCTAAGTTACCAAAACTGTCATGCCGAGCACAACCGCCATACCAAGAACTGTCGACTAGTTGTCCTTAAGCAGGCTGTCCCAAAGTTGGCCAATCAGATGAGGTGTTTTGGGGTTTCAGACAGAGGATGGGCTGACCAGTAAAGACCACTATAGGACAGATAAGCAGGCTACTTTAGTGAGTCTCAGAATGATAACATGGAGCTGGGAATGAGCCACTCCCACTCCCCAGAGATGGACACATTAGTAGGAGTGCATGAGTCTCATCACAACTAAAACTCCTAATTCCAGGATAACTGAAACAATCACTTGCTTCAGCTCATAAATTCAGGCTCTACTTGTCACTACTGCACATCTTCAACAACAGCAGAGATGAGAAGGAAAGTGTGATGTCTCACTTCTCACCTCCAGTAAAACGTTGAATTCTTCTTTTTTTTGTCCTCTTTCCCAATCACGCAAGTAAGTTGTTACAGATACATTAAGTGTATGGGGAAGCACAGGAGTAAATCGTCTCACCTGCTACATTCAATGAGGGTAACTCTGAGTCGGCCTTCCACCAGCCTGCTGTCTTGGACTGACAGGTCCAAATCACAAGCCGAACTGAGCGGAGCCTGCACTTGGAATGGGAAGAAGGGCTTGTATCTGAAAGAGAGGCAGAGAAAACAGCAGTCCATTTTAATTCAATAATCCACCACAGTACTGATCAGTGAAGTCACTGAACAATCTCTTTAAACAATCAACTAATGCAACTAATGTGCCCACAACAATAAGTACATTTACTATGACTGTTGTTTTATTATTATATGTGACAAATAATGCATTCAATTATATTGAACTCAGGATGATCAATGTCTCAGTCAAACTTTAAGACTGAATGAGATCTGTGGCTTTAAATATTTGACCTGACACACTGAAGAATGGAACCAGTAGGCACAGTCACAATGAATGCTGGCTACATTGTGATGACCTCTGTTGGGTGCGGTGCTTGGTGGAGAACTGGCTCTCTGAGTTTTAATAAAGGAGTGCTTGTAATGTATAAACATGATGTCTGAGAGCACACACTCCTGCTGCTACTGTTGCTGGCCTCAAGCTCTTGTTGTTCTAAATGGTGGACACCACAATCATCCACATCACTGGTGAAACTCATGTTTCTGTCTGTCCATATTATTATATTCATGTTCTCACTCAGACAAAGTCTGAGCATGTACACTGTTGAAGGTTATTTTGCAACAATAGTGAAACTACTTTGTGCGGGGCTCAAGCCAAGCTTCCTGTTTCTTCTCTGGCAGAGTGACTGGCAATAAGCCCTTTAACCAGACATTTGACCAATGTATGTCTGAAGCAGGGTGGGACGTACAAAGAAGTCACTCCTGCATGGGGGCTGGGCTTCAATTGTGAAATGTGACCAGTGAACAGACAAGAGTTCATTAGAATGAAGTGCAGGTGAAAATACAATTATTTATTTGTCCTTAAAAGTAGCTTCTTAGTGCAATGTGCATGCTCAAGCTTCATTTAAGAGGGTTGAACTACATCCCAAAAATATAGTTTGTGGTACATGGACACATGAAAAATCAAATGATACATCTTATTTAAAAGTTATATGAAAAATATAGGATAGAAGTTACGGTAAATATGTAGCTGAGATTGAATTGCAAGCAGTAGATAGCTGACTATGTTTGTACATTTTCTTGACCTCAAACAGCCTTGCATTAAAATCACTCCGGACAGACAACAGTTGTACAAACATGGTGTACTATCTGCAAATGAAAAATGTCTGGTGCCACTTGCAACACTGGCGTTGTCACAAGTTTATTAACCGTGGGAAAATGGCCTCAGCGTGGCTCCAAGTGAGACTATGACACTGTTCTAGAAAACCTAAATCAATAAGACAAGGACTCCACCCATCTGCAGTGGACTGTTAGACAGAATATTGCTGGTGGACAGTCACAGTATCACAGTATTAGTATTGTTAGCACCTATTGTAATTCAAAAGAATACACTGTGTTCTTGTTCAAAGTGAGAACCACACAGAGACTGGAGACTGAAACAGTGGCACAGGCTGTGATCTTTTGCAGTGGACACGCAGTTTCAAATTCAGTCCATCAGCTTACTTGACAGCCGAGCTAATGAGAAGTCAGAGTGCTTTAGAGCTTACACTAAAGACAGAAATTCCTTACAAGATGGAAACTTGACTCTAATCAAAAAAGCTCTTATTAGATTACCCTCCCCCTCTGGCCCACTGAAAAGGTCCAAACACATCTTGACCAGGAATGCTGTAGCTGTGTCCATGACATGTTAAAGTGGTACGTCCTAAAAACCATGGGAGCATGACAGTAACAATGTTGTCCTCTAGCTGCTCTGCCAGTAAGCTAATGTTTGTTCCGTTTGTTAGCCGGGCTGCCTGGACTGTGAGCTCAGAGCACTGAGGTAGTGTTAGTGTTTGTACCACAGGAGTTTTAGACCAGCAGGAAGAGGAGGTTTTCAGGCCCAGGGTGCAAGGGATGGCCAAGTAGACAATGTCATCATTACAATTAGTTAATAATAAGGAATTACTAATATATTAGTTAGTGAGACATTACAGATCCAGCATGTAAAGGAATATTTATTTTCCGAGTATATGAATTATAAGTTTTTGTTGTCTCGATATGAACCCTTTATATCTACAGTAAGAGCAATCTGCAACTTCACTGCTAGGTTCCTTTTAGTACACCCCTAATCCAACACCTCTACTCATTAAATGAGAAGGGGCATTAGTCATGGGGATAAGCAATCTCTGTCGCCTACAGTCAACAACACACTAGTGATGTACGAATTGCAATTCAATAGTTCACCATTCAAATCAAATCAAATTTTATTTGTATAGCCCAAAGTCACAAAACACATTTAGCCTCAGAGGGCTTTACAATCTGTACAGGGAGTGACACCCTCTGTCCTTAGACCCTCGGTTCCAGTGACACAAAAAACCCTTTAACAGGGAAAACATGTGGAAGAAACCTCAGGAAGAGCCACAGAGGAGGGATCCCTCTGCCAGGACGGACAGACGTGCAATAGATGTCACATGTACAGAACAGACAGAGAGACAGACAGCAGTGAATCATTAACTAACTATAAAATGTAATGGAGATATGTGTTTTCAGGAAAAGGAGATGTGACTGCATCTTCAACCAATACCGTCCCTGGCATAACCCTGAAAGAGACAAACCATTAGCAATAGCTTTGAGATTTGGGACAGATGAGCTGACACAGTGGATCAGCGCCACTTCCTGCAGACTCAGAATTAGTATCACAGATCCGGGCTGAGATTCACAGGTCCATCCTGCTTGAGTGTTTAGTTAAGTTAAGGTTTCATATTGAAGCCAACTGAATACCGCTTGCCTTCCAAGCATGTAGGAGAAACTACAGTAACACTCAAAATTCATGAAGAACACAAAAGTCCCTATCTAGAACCTGGGTTTAGTTTGTCTGCTCTGGGCTACTGTAGAAACATGGCATCCTCTATGGACGAGGACATCCACAGATATAAAAGTCTCATTCTAAAAACACAACAATTATTATTTCCAGGTCATTATACAATAATGAAACATAGTTATAAATGTTATATTCCATTTCTGTCAAATTTTGTTTTAACCTAAATGTCACACACTGGACTTTTAAATTTTGCCTGTGTACCTTGCTCTGGAACTTGTAAATTAGAAGTTTAAATACAGAGGTTTAGGTTTTTACTGTGCATTCACCACTGGAGGCAAATATCACAAAGCTCCCAACAAAAAGTATTTTCACAATCAAATGGCTCTCAGAAGTGCTTTCACTGACTGATTCTATCTTTAAAAATGGTTGTGCATCGGGCTGACTTCGGACCAGCTTATGTTATGTTGTGACAGCATGACGTGGCAAAATGTTAGAAATGTTTAGACTAAATTTATGTGTGTTACTGTGACCATAAATGAATGTATAATGGTGTTTTTAATAACCTTTACAAAGAAAACACAACAAGAAGTTTACAAGTGTGTACTTCATCACTATATGTGTGTGTAACACTGCTTTTAAAGATTGGAATTTTTATGCTTTATCTGCAGACTGTCAACTATAACCTATCCACACTAGAACAGACCCTATGCAACTTGGTCAATCATCACACCTAATCATCACACCTCAATAATCATAATATGTGTCCCCACCATAACAGAATAGCACATGGAACAGAGCCATTTTTAATCTTATTAGTAACATGTGTGTATGAACTGAAGTGTCTGCTGTCTTACTCCAAGGTCATTGCTCTAGAAATACTATTTTAGCAAGGGCTCTCGGGTTTGCTGACTTAGTTTCTCATTTGGACAGCAGTCCAGGCTTTCTTCATTCTGATTGTCAGTTTCAAGGGGGTAAACTTACTGCAAGGACATAGCCAGGCCGTCAGACTTCAGTAAGTTCAAAGCTTAAAAGATGATCAAGAATGTTGATCTCATCAATTCCTTCAACTACAGAGGATTGAGGATTGTTCTAAACAGCAGTGATGTTGAAATGTAGTGAGTCCTTGGAGCCACATTGAGAAGTTAAACTCGTGTCTTCGGTATAGCTCAGCTAAAAACACAAAACACCTGACCGTGAGCTAATGATGATGTTTGAATGATATCTGGGGACTTGCCATGGAAACCCTGTTCTAGACTACTGCACCCATGTAAACAGGTTCAGCTTCAAATGAGACACCTCCATCTAATGTTGAATGTTGTGTGCAGTTGAAATCTCAGGAAGAAGCTTATAAGGAGACCATGATTTGGGATCATTCAAACTATTTTCAAGGACAAGACTGAACTTGGATGCTCAATTTGGAAACAAAAACAGAAAAGTGTAATGATGACAGCACATCCATCTCCATAGCAACTATATCCATGATTCCAACAATTGACAAAGGAAAGCTACCATCAGCAACAAAATTGTAATTAAATTGTATTTTTATATTACTATTTAATATTACTACATATCTCATTCACCCATTCACACACATTCATACACTGATGGCATTAGCTGCCATGCAAGGTGTCAACTGCTCATCAGTTTGAGGAGCTAACCATTCACACACATTCACACACTGATGGCACATCCTTCAGGAGCAATTTGGGGTTCATTCCCATATAAATGATGAGTGGGGCAAATCATCACTGATTTGGCTTTGAACAAAGTATTCCCCTCATAGCTGGAGTTGTGACACTACATTGGTGCTGTGATGCCTGGATTACCTCCAGTGGGCCATGGTCCCAACCCTCCCCTCCACAGAACTACCATCTGTGCCACTCAGCAAATCCCAAGGTCCAGCTTTCAATCTCTGAGGCTGCTCTTCATTACATCATCTCATCGCACACACTCACTCTGCATGACTGGGTTATACACACACACACACACACACACACACACACACACACACACACTCAGAGTTCTTCTCTTAGCTGTGGAGCTCTCCCACACAAGTCCAAAGGCAGCAAGTCTGTAGCAGTAAATGAGTGCAAAGCTTATTTAACATCATTCTTACAATTCATTGTTTGGGACATACAATCATGAAAGAACATAGTGAAATATATTTCTGTAAGCTCCAACAGTTCAACAAGTCCAACAGATCATATTGGAACAAAAAGAGTGTTAATAATAATAATAATAATAATAATAATAATAATAATAAGAAGAAGAAGAAGAAGAAGAAGAAGAAGAAGAAGAAGAAGATTTACAACACTTAAAGTAACTAGAAAATAAACAGAAAGGCATTAATAATATAACCCCATAACCCCTGTATAAAGCAGGGGTCAGGAACCTTTTTGGCGGAGAGATCCATGAAAGCCACATATTTTAAAATGTATTTCCGTGAGAGCCATACAATATTTTTAACACTGAATACAGATAGATGCAATGCATTTTTAAGTAAGACCAACAGTTTGAGGTGGCATAACGTTACTTTGCTTATTACTGTGGTGGCAGCTAATATGGTGCTGCATGTTGCTTGTGTTGCCACTATATGTTAGAAGTCTCTTGAAATATTTACATACTGTTTTGGTTTTGTCTGTCCATTTCTCACAGGTTGTATTTGTGTATACAAGGAATCCAAAATGCTGCCACACAGGTGATTTAAAACCTTGGTGAATGCTCTATTTCAAAGTTGTTGCCTACTGTCACCATGTCTTCCCTCATGTGCCCCGTACCTATTTCAGTGCATCCCTATATTTATTCACAATTAATTTTTTCTGTCACTTAATTCAATAATCTCTTCATATATATGGCAGGGTCGGAGGTCTAGACTTTCCAAAACCTTGCTTCAAAGGCCCAAAAAAGATGGAGGTATGAGGCTCCCTGACTCCACTACTATTGGGCCGCTAGCATTCACTGCATGGCCTTCTGGACCCACCCACATCTCCGGTCTAAAGGTCCAGACTGAACCCTCTTGGAGCTCAATTCATGCAAAGATATCTCCCTCAAGGCACTTCACCCCTCGATGGCCCTTGACAATCTGGTGGTGCATCACACCCTTAAGATATGGGCCCAGTTTTGTAAGTTCTTTGGCCTGAGACGCCTTTCCCTCCTGAGCCCAATCGCTTCTAACCACTTCTTCATTCCCTCATACTCTGACCTAACCTTTAATACATGGTGTAGGAATGGTATCAAAATGCTGCAAATGTTTTGCAGATGGATGGCAGTTTTGTTGATGGATACTTTGCCTCCTTATTTCACAATTGTCTGTGAAATACAACTTGCCAAAAACCCACTTTTTCCCAGTATTTACAGGTCAGACAGTACAAGTCCTATAGGAATATTTCAATACTGTCGTGCTCGTCCCAGGATAAGATTAGAACGGCCTGGAATCAGGATCTGGGACCCTTTTCAGATGACCAGTGGGACTCTATATTAGGGGCAATAAACAAAACCTCACTGCAAGACACTGTTGCTTCAGTTCAAAATTGTCCACCATGCTCATGTCATGTCATGTCTAATTCTAAACTGTCTAGTTTTTACCCTAGCATAAATCCAATCTCATACAAATGCAAAACCAACGGGGGTTCCCTCCTTCACATGTATTGGCAGTGCCCCAAAATACAGATATTTTGGAACAATGTTTTCAATACTTTGTCTAAAATACTGGGCAAGGTTCTCGCTCCAAGCCCCACTCTAGCTCTATTTAGCATTGCCGCAGGTGGGGATCCACACTTGACACCTAGTAAGCAACATATGGTCACTTTTGCCCTGTTCCTAGCCAGACGTGCAATCTTGTTTAGGTGGAGGGAGGCTGCCCTGCCCACACTGAGGCAGTGGCTTCAAGACATAATGACCTGTCTTAAGTTGGAAATGTTACGAGAGTTACGAGAGAAAAAAATTATAATACATGATCCTTTCATATTACAATTTCATAATATCCAAACAACATGAACTTGAATTGTGCTCAGTTTTGGCCCTTGACATAAGTATAAGCTCGACCTATGTAAGGGGGCTACACCACCCCATAAGCTAATCCTCAGACTAGTGCTTTAGAATAAATTTCAGTACCTCAAGGGGCTTGGGGGTGGGTTTGTTTGGTGTGGGATTGTTCCTGTTAAACCCTGCACTTTATGTTTGTATAAAATAAGGATTTACTGTTTCACTTTGCGATCAACGTGTGCATGTACCTGTCTGAAGAATCTAAATAAAAACATTTGAAATTAAAAAAAGAAGAAAAAGAACATATCCTACTTCTCTCACATTCATGATTAATTTTTTGTCAACCAATGCAAATCATCACACATTTGTACCAATTTTTAAATCATGTCACAACGTTCGTTACATCCCTGTCAATTATACAATTGTTTTTCAAGCCCTGATGAAACATCTTTGGATCTTCATCTTTTTGAAGTTTTATGGGCCACACAATTAAACAAACCAGGTCAGATTTGACAAAATGACAAAATGCCCTTAAGGAGCTACAGGGAGTGCATACAGCAACTGTTGTTTGGGTGCTTCACCAATCCTAATTTTATGGCATAGATGCAAAGAGAAAGCCACTGTTGAAAAATCTCATGACATCTGGACTAATGTTTGCTAGGAGGCATGTGGAAGACTGGGGAACAAAGTGGAAGTCAGCTCTCTGATCTGTGGAGACCAAATAATTATTATTATAGAAGTGAAACAATAAATGGACATTTCCCACATTTTTCTATCAAAACTGGATCACCCTGGCCTCCAGCTCCACCGTAAAGAATATTATTTTTATTGTTATTTTTGATCAGGATTTGTCCTTTAATGTCCACATAAAACAAATTTCAAGGACTGCATTCTTCCACTTACGCAACATCGCCAAAATCAGACGCATCGTGTCCCAAGTAGGGGTGCGCAAAAGAATTGTCATGACGATGCATCGCGATACTAACTTTCACAATATACTGCATCGATTCTTGATGCCAAATATCGATTATTAATAAAAATAAATAAAATAGTTTAAATGTTTGGGGAACGTCGGCCAAAAACAAGCACAATACAACTTCCCGTCCTATAGATGTGGTTGGAGTTGTTGACGACCGCTGCCTTCACGCCAGCGGCATTTCCAGCGGGCTATGTGACTGCTATGTGCTATGCTATGTGACAGACACTAGATAGCTCGGGAGAGTGAGACGGGTGACAGCGTTTTTCAGACGCAGCACTGTTGCCTCCCACGTACTGCGTGAGAAGCAGACGTCGCCACTCGCTGGAACGCAGCGGTTTTTAGAGCAACAACCTGCCATTCACGCTGCGCTCCTGTCTGCTGAAATACGGAAGTCTGAGAAGGACATCTGCACCCTTACCGACTGTGACATAACGGCTGCTGAGGAGGTCGCTGCAATGAAACCTATGAAAGTAGCTGCACTCGCAATATCAGAGGAGACTTTATTGGTTTGGTTTATTTTTATTTTTGTTATTCAATAAATTCAGTTATGAATTGAGTTGCTCAGAGTTATGTATCAATTGAAGACACTACCCAGATACACAGCCACTGATAAAGTTATCCTCTTTTTTTGGTACATTTTCACTGAAGTATTGCAATGCATCGCAATAATTCAAGTATCGTGATGCATCATGATAGTATCGCATCGTGGCATATGAATCGTGATTCGAATTGAATCGTGACTTCTTTGCCAATACCCACCCCTAGTCCCAAGCCAATGCAGAAAAACTAGTCCATGCATTTGTTACTTCTAGGCTGGACTACTGTAACTCTCTATTATCAGGCTGCCCCAATAAGTCTCTTAGGACTTTGCAGCTAATTCAGAATGCTGCTGCACGTGTTCTGACAGGAACCAAGATCAGAGATCACATCTCACCCATTTTGGCTTCCTTGCACTGGCTACCTGTTAAATCTAGAATAGAATTTAAAATTCTTCTCCTTACATACAAAGCTCTTCATGGCCAGGCACCATCATATTTAAAAGAGCTCATAGTTCCCTACTACCCCTCCAGGCCACTGCGCTCTCAGAATGCTGGGTTCCTTGTGGTTCCCATAGTTTCCAAAAGTAGACTGGGAGCCAGAGCTTTCAGCTATCAAGCTCCTCTTCTGTGGAACAAACTACCTTTCTGGGTTCGGGAGGCAGACACGGTCACCACATTCAAGACTAGACTTAAGACTTTCCTTTTTGATAGAGCTTATAGTTAGGGCTGGCTCAGGTCATCCCTTTACTGAAAACTCTCTCTCTAAACTTCTTCCCTGGAGTCTCTGTGCTCTCTCGTCCAGCAGGTTCTCATGGATCGTGGCTGCTGCTGCTGTGGTCCTGCATGACGTCCACTACATATATTATTACTGTCATTATTGTCATTATTGTTATTACAGTTTATAGTTAGTGAATGATTTACTGCTGCTGTGCATCTGTGTCTCTCTATCTCTATCACAGGTTCCACTGCTACTGTAATCATTCTACCATTTGTTGTAATTCATTGTAATTGTACAATATGTTTGTGTTGATTGTTCTGTACATGTGACATCCATTGCACGTCTGTCCGTCCTGGAAGAGGGATCCCTCCTCTGTGGCTCTTCCTGAGGTTTCTTCCACATTTTTTCCCTGTTAAAGGGTTTTTTGTGTCACTGGAACCGAGGGTCTAAGGACAGAGGGTGTCACTCCCTGTACAGATTGTAAAGCCCTCTGAGGCTAAATGTGTTTTGTGACTTTGGGCTATACAAATAAAATTTGATTTAATTTGACCAGAAAACAAAGACACTGAGTTATGTTGAAGATACACGGTGAGGTGAATAACAGGTAATGTGTGAACACACTGCATTTGGTTCAGACATGTTGTTTCTGAAGGTGACTCCTGTACATCTGATGAAGGATTACTCACTAGTGAAGTGAAATTCAACTACTAAACCTCAAATAACTATTTGAGCTATATTAGCACTATTTTCAGGAACACATGGTCTTTGGGTGGATGACTGATGGCCCAAGGTTCATAAACCTAATGGTGGCTTTTTCTCCACACTGCCATTATTATAAACCATAGACATGCAGCATGGTTTATGAATAAGGACAGACTGAAAACAAACGTGACATCTAAAAAATGACTAGCAGCTGCAAGTGGGAGGGAAGGTATCAAATCTTATGACTCATGGAGTGGGAGATTTTATTTTAGATTATGGAGGAGAGTTTGGTTTCCTAAAAACAGAGCTGTGGCAGTGAGGCAGTACGACCAGGTACCATGTCTAAAACACGTTAGAAAACCTGCTCAGAGGAACCTGAAGATATGCATGAAGAGAATCTCTGAGACAACTACACAAACTACAGCTGCTCAGTAGTCAATAAGTGGACCTTGTCAAATCAGGTACAGTGTGAATCCTGTCACCCAGGTTATTAGCCACAAGTCCCAGGACCAAGTGAATCCATGGACACAGTTAAGGGATGTTCTCTGCTATGTCTAACTGCATGCTATACACCAACCCTGACTAAGTGTACTGACAGTATCAACATCAGGTATGTTTGAATGTATGCATGTAGACTGTGACGCTGATAAGATATGACTGTACGACAGCACAGATGGAGATGAAGAACCTACACACTGCTGGACAGAATGTGGGAGGTGGAGCAGCAGCGAGTCAAAGAAACAAAGATTCACATTCAGACTTGGTTTGTTTTTTTCTTTCAAATTATGCAGATGAGCTCTCAGTGGGAATAGTGAATCTAAGCTAAATACAGCCGTTAGTTTCAGAGACATCGACTCAGTCAGTCTATGAGATGAAGAATATTCTACTCATATGTCAGCATGTGACTGTAGCTGCCAGTGCTACAGGTCTAAGGGAGCAGTAAGCAGATTCAGTGTGTGGTGCCCTGGATCTTCTCTGTTGTATGCCAACATAGCACATAGGGGTATGAACTGTTCACTCCTCTGTCACATGTAGGCCAACATGTTTTCCACCTCACTCTGTTTGAACAGCGGCAGGTCTGGGTGGGAGTTGAAGCCTGCAGTTGGGTGTTGTAGTTCATAAGGTAAACAGTGTTTTGACGAAGCTTACCTGATTTTGTAGTTCGGTAAGGTGTGTTTCTTTTTGATGACGCGCTTCAGCTGGTTGACTATGATGGAGGTGAGCTGAGGCAGCGGCCTTCCTTCAAACTGGGACTTCGCCTCAAAATCCACCAGCGGGTCCTCGAGGAAGGAGAAGGACCAATGGGAGAAGGGCATGCGCGTGAACTGCAGCCTCAGCCTACCCACCACGCGCCTCATTTTAACGAACAGGTAGGCAGACTTCCCGAACACCAGGTCGACGTCGATGGCCAGATGGAAGCCGCCATTGTATTCGATGTCCACCTCGAAGTTGAGCTCCTCGGGCATGCCGTCCTCGTTCAGCTGCACCGGCTTCATAAGTTTGGCCGTCTTAAAGACCGGCAGAGAATTGCCCAGGGAAATATCCCTGAGACTGAGTCCCTCCAGGAGCCGTCCGGCTGTCTTGGTCTGCAGCAGCTCCTCAAACTCCACCTTGATCTTCTTGGTGAGCCAGTGTCTGACCACAGGGGTGTCCCGGAGCTCTCTGAACAGGAACAAAAAGATCGCGTTTAGGAAATTGCACGTCTCGGGCTTGGCCGCATCAGCGGGCTCGCTGTGAGGAGGCGGCGACTGTTTGGGGCTGCCGCCGCTGACAGCCGCTTCCTGCTGCCGCGTCGAGCCGGCCTCTGGCTGTTTGGATGCGGTGGATGCCGTGCTGTCCTGCTGGTGCTGGCCTGGTTCGGCATGTTGGGTATTAAAGTAATCCTTCAGTGCGTTATCAGGCACTACTTTGACATACTGCACTGTCCTGCCTATGGGCTCGATGTTTCTCCGGTAGATGAGCAGGAACTGTAATAGCAACGTAACGACTGCTCCGGAGAACGCGGAGATTAATATTAAGTAAATCATTTCGAGCAGCTGCCGCCTCTGACTCCCAGTGCTTTCAGAATCAGAGGTTTATCCGTGTTAACAAAGCAAGTTCCACCTGGTCGCTCTCAAAGCTGCCATATCATCTGCTTCTTTCCTGAGCTTCAGGCTCTTCACCTGATTGGACAAACGGGTTACGTCGCTGTGCGTAATGACGGCAGCAGAATGTTTCTTTTGATGCGTTCAGTGTATGTCGGATATAATGTGGTCTGAAGACTGCTCGGCCTGCCAGCAGTGCCACAATCCGCGTGTTGATCTGTGAGGATTGTGGTTGACGGCACGCACTCAATGAATTTGATGATTAAAGCTGATCTGACTGCACCTCTTTGATTTGTTACTTGTCTGACTTATTTTGTTGTATTTAATGCCAGTGTAAGTGTCATGTTTTGAGTAGCATAAGCATAAGGGTTATTCAGTGGATCATGGCTGGTGTACCCTGTATCTAATCAGGCCTAGTATCTTGTGTCCAAATGTATCAGTGTCAAAGAACCTCTGAGTTCACTAAGAATATAGGGAATATTCTTATTGAACTCAGAGTTTCTTTGTCTCTTTCCATCCTGGATGGCTCTGCGATCGACTGGATCATGTCTGCCGATCGACTGGTAGCTCGCGATTGACGTATTGATCACCCCTGGTATAGAGTTTTGTTCTCCACATGCAAAATGTTCTCTTTTTGCAAACCTTTCATACAAAATGATATTTATTTGTAAAGAGGACATTCTTCTATCTAAAACAATGAATGACCATTCAAAAATATAGAGCAGTCCTTCTGTGTGTACTGAATCTAGTTTTTATGGCAGATGAGCCCAAAGCTTTGAGCAGTAGTTTACATGCACATACTTTTCGGGCCTAATATTACAGCTGAAGACCATCATTTTTTACTACTTGCAGGCAACAAGTTCTTATGGTGAACATTTACACATCCAGCAAACACTTCCTTTGTTACCAGTCAAAGAGTGACATTGTCTCATGACCTATTTTGATATTCTGGTTCTGGCCCCGTAAAATTATCTAATTATCGGAGAACCAAAACAGTAAGATCAAATGCTTCATAGAGCTGAGGGGAACACAGCTAGTGATCATTCTTTTGTGGTTTAACATTATAAGTGACACAGTTAATGTTACCATTTGATCCATTGTACATATAAAACTACTAATATGATTAGTGCAGCTTTAAATAATGATTTCCTCAGCAATTGTTCCCCATTAAGGTAGAAGAACAGTATCATTGATTTTGTACAGGCTGTATCTCCAGTATCAACAGATTATGACTGATCTGACTGTGACCTGCTTTCTGGCTGTGTCTCTTGTTTTCTCAGGCCTTGTGTTTCCCTGACGGTCCAGCAGAGGTCCCTACTGTAATCTTGTTTGCTCTTATTGCAGCTGTTGGCAGCGGGTGATCAGAGGTACGACTATAAATGATACCCTTGAAATGAACCCTTAAAGCAACACTGTCGAACTTTTCTACCATTAAATAACGGATTTTTAGAAACTCATGTTGATGCTACATTAACTACTGAATTCACCAGGTGAATGGTGTCTGATGAGAAATACGTAACACACAGCACTAAATCACACACCACCAACTATTTGACCGATTTCATTGAAACTGGATCATATTTTATGGAGAATATGTCTTCTGGTGTTCCCTCTGATGTCCTCCGGCTGCTCCACCTCAGAGTTTATGATGGACAGTCACGTGAAGTGCTAACTGTAGCTGCTGTTAGCTAATGTTAGCTTAGTTTGTTAGCTGGGCTGCCTGGACTGTGAGCTCAGAGCACCGGGGGAGTGTTAGTGTTTGTACCACAGCTGTTTTGGACCACCGGGAAGAAGAGGAGCACAATAGTAAATGTGGGACTGACTTTTAGTGGCTGGTGAGAGCTTGGTGAAATAAAAGGCTGAAAGACAGACGCCGAGCTGGGCTGACTGCTGTTGGATAGTCAGTAATATTAGCTGCTGCTGTGTCTGCTGTTGGTGACCTGGTTGATGTCTGGCTGTTAGCAACGTTGTCAACTGGCTAATTCTTGCTCATAAGTCATGTAATCAGAACAAATACTCAAGTACAGCTGTCCATATTTACACAGAGGGATTGCACACTGTTGCTTCAAAATAGTGATATTAGCTGCTGCTGTGTCTGCTGTTGGTGACCTGGTTGGTTGGTTAGCAACGTCGTCGCTAGTTTTTGATGATAAGTAATGTGATCATAACAAATAACTCAAGTACAGCTGAACATATTTACCACAGTGGGGAGGCAACCAATCACAAAATGATCCATTTTTGTTCAGTGTTTTAACGTTGCTCTGTGTTTGCTGTCATTTAACTGTACAAGGTGAAAACATGTCATGTTTACAGCTCGTTCAGCTCTCCTTATGCATCCAGAAAAAACAGTGAATGTTGCTCTAAGTTCAAGCTTTTATTTCTTTATTATGCTTTTGTGTATATTTTATTACCGTTTTTATTCCTTTGACCTTCTGTCTCACCCCTTTAGCTTATAGTCACGCCATCATAATCATTTAATTATCTATCAGACTTCAGATTTACAGGTATTGGACTGTTAACGTAGATCTTTGTATGTACGAGGGGGCAGTGAAGGCAGCACTGATCCTGGTCCTCTGCGTGACGGTGCGGTGTTTCATTTATGTGAGCGGCCGCCGCTGGGCTGGCGTTAAAGCTTCCTGTTCCGTGCGGGATTACTGCGTGTTTTACAGACTTTCTGTTGTCCTGATACATTTCACTGCATGAGACACGTCACTGTTTCAAACATGAAAAAAGGCAGTTTGAGGTCGTTTAAGGAGCCGTTCGGTAAGTACACTCAATATTCCAGTCTTCATAGAGAGTGTGTAGACAGCCTGTCAGCTCATCTCCTCTTTGTCTACAGTATGAACTTGAATTAAAGTATGAACATGTCTCTGGCATTCTCTCCATGAATCAGTGTCAGACCTCCTCACTGTGTTGGCTTTCTTATTGTTTTAGTCTGAACAAGCAAAATCTACTTTTATTTCAAATGTGACTCTTTGATCTGATCAGCCTCATAGATCCATTCACAATATTCTAAATTTAAACTGTTCCTACAATTCACTTTTCAACTTTTTCACTTTTGGGGAAAAAGTTTCTGTCTACCACCACAACCAAGAAAGTTTCCATTTAAAAAGTCCCCTGACTGTTCATGGAAAGAAGCCGTGATGTCTGCTCATTCTGACGTGAATGTTCACAGGTTCATGACCTGCAGTGGTCCTAGACTTTATCTGGCATGAGACCTTTTAGAAAGAGTGATGAGAACATTTGGTGGTTGGTCTGCTGTTGGTGCTTCTATTGTACATCTGCATGTTGTGCTTTATGAGCTCCAACTAATGTCTTTATTAATAAATAATTACAGTGTTTAGTCATCACCAAGAAGAACTGTGTTTTTAACTGGTATCTCCAGACTTCGGTGTCACCACCATGGTGAAAAATTCAAAGCTTCATCTCAGAGTTCAGTTTTTACCTAAAAACAGAGGAGCACTCTCACACACTTCCTGTTTGACACAGGATAATGAACATTTGTTCAGTCACACTGTGGGCTAATGGCTGTTTGTGTGCAATCCTATATGATCCACGTATACACTGCAGCTCCTTTCAGCATTTCTAAACTGTAATTTATTACAGGTCTTAAGTACGTGCTTGTCCAAGCTAAACCAGGATGTGGAGTCTTACTTCAGCTAAGTGTTTCAGTTGAGATGGCTCGGTTCTTTGTTTGGACACCATATGAACAGCAGATTATATTATTAATTTTAAGTAACTAACATTGAGAACTGTAGAATTAGTGGTGCAGTAGGCCAACTTAACCCCAATATTGGTCTCTACAGTAACCGTGGAATAAAAGTGTAGACAGTCTTTACTAATGCTACAGTAGACTTGTTTTTTGCTGCTTCACACCAACACAGCTGTGAAGTCAAGTCAGATAAGACACACTGACGCATTTATGGCAAATGTGGGTTTGCAGCTGTGATGGGGAAAAAGTGAACCACTCAGAATGTCACATCTGTAGATTTCAGATCGCTGCGATAAGTTTATATAGTAAGATTGATCATTAACTAATTAACATTAACTGAACATCACATACATCCTGGCTGCTTGTGACGTTGAAAAGAAAAGGACAAACACATTCAGTATCCATCCATCTTTAAGTCAAAGCTTTTGTTTCCCACTTGATCTTTGCAGCACAGTGGCTGGAAACTCTTGAACTTGACGTAGGGTTTTGTTTCTGGATGTCTAGGGTGTGACTAATATGGATTTTTATTGGCTATTAATAGCTATATTTCGTTTTAGAGTTGATCTCGTCACTGAAACTTGAACAAACTTTTTGCTATAGGCTTTGGAGGCTCTCAGGAGGTCTGGTTTTAGTTTTTTCTTTTTCTTTTTTAGATTTTGAGAAATCAGTCTCTGTTTTAGCTCCCAAAGAGTTGACAAAATTCCATTTATATTAGCAACACCTTTGTGTGCCCACTCTGATTCCTTGGGGACTATTTCTTTGGTAGAAAGTAGTTGTAATGAAACCTGTTCACACTTTGCTCTGGGGATTATTGCTATGGGAATGTTGCTGAAACAGATACAAAATGTAAAAATGACTTCTAGTTTTAGGGAGTTTCATGAAGCAACTATGTCTTGACTAACAACAGTTTAACAGCTCAGAACTGCTATGTAACATCTTTGACTGTAGTGTAGGATGCAAGTCTGATGTATAATCAGGAAACATAAGTTTTGGTCTGGTCTCCTGGTCAACCTCACTGTTAGAGCAAGTGCCAATGCACTCAGCAACAGTTTGTCAAGAAATTGTTTCAGATCGTAACTCCACCTAAAACCACAAAACAGACTCTGGACAAAGCCAGGCTAGCAGTGTTATGTTGAGCTAACTCCATGCCCCTACTTTAAACAAAGATTTAAGATTTGTATCAAAGTTATCATCGAACTCTGAGAAGTCAAGAAGAATTCCTTATGTCACACCCATCAGTGTGAAACTTCTATTCTTGATTGATGTCATTAATGAGGCAGTATAAACATTAATATACAAGTTTATTGCAGCTCAGACACACACCGTGTACCACCTCACTCATGTTCCACATGTAGCAGTGAGTTTGTACAAGGTGTGTGTTAACCCCAATATTGGTTTCTACAGTAACTGTAGAGTAAATGTGTAGACATTTTTTAGTAATTCTACAGTACAGTACTACAGTAGACTTTTGTTGCTTCACAGCAACACAGCTAGTCAAATCAAATAAAAAATGTGGGTTTGCAGCTGTGACGGGGAAAGAGGGAACCACTCAGATGTCACATTTATAGATCTTAGATTGCTGTTAGATTTATCATTAACTAATTAATGCTAACTAATTAACATTAACTGAACATCACGCACATCCTGGCTGGTTGTAATGTTGAAAAGAAAAGGACAAATACACTCAGTATCCATCCATCTTTAAAATGGATGGATGAATGGATCTTTAAAAGCTCCATGTGTGCTCTGTGTTCTGTGTGTACAGCTACTGTCAGTGGCA
Organism: Nibea coibor; assembly: GCA_023373845.1. Lineage (NCBI taxonomy): Eukaryota > Metazoa > Chordata > Actinopteri > Sciaenidae > Nibea > Nibea coibor. The sequence continues at coordinate 1,229,801 of CM041723.1, forward strand.
TTCACCTCCATTCATGTGTGGAAGCAAACATCATGATAAAGCAAACAGCCCGGGACACAGACTGCTTAGAAACTGTGCTTTATCCTTTCATAGGAGACATGGGTGGTCAAAGAAGAGAAAAGCTGGGTTCACCTGCATGGAATTATGGCCCTAAGCAATGTATTATGATGTGGTTTATATTTCATCTCTTGAACTTTATCCAGAGCGTGCAGTTACATGCCTCTGCATTCCCAGAGAGGGAGAAACAATGTTCAACTGATCTGAGGTTCGACTTACACTTCATAATTGGGTGACTGGCTGTAGGTCCTAATACTTAATGTACTATATTTAAAGAGATATACCCCCCATATACCCACATGAACTATATTTACTAGTAGTTTTGTATGTATTTGTATTGAGCATGTTAACTAGAAATGTAGTACTGCAGTTTAATGTGGTGATGTTATTGCAAGTTTGGATGTTTTTTGAGAAATCTCTTTTTTAGTGTGCTTGGAGACTTTTCAGAGAGTACAGAGCCTGCTGCTTTTCTACTGCAAGTGATTCACACAGCCATATTTCTTGACTGGAGGGTTCATGTTGGTGCTGAATAGTATTTTCATTTTGTTTTTAACTTCATTAATGAATTAATTAATTAATTAATTTTGTTTTTTAATAACCAGAAATTCGGTTTACAATGAATTCTCATTTACAGTGATGGCATGGCCAAGTTGAAGCAAGTATGGTGAAATGTTGAGACAGTTTTTAGAAGTCAAATGATAAGTTCACTGATTGATTTGTTAGTCATCGGGAAATTAAAAAGTAACTATTTTGAATTAAGTAATCTAAAAGTAATTCTTCAAGGAGGAATGTTTTAGTTTGTCAGATGTGAGGATTTGCTGCTATTCTTTGTCCTGTGTTAGTTAAATGAATATCTTTGGTTGTTTGTCTCTCGCAAATACATTTGGAAAATATTCCTTATGTGCAGCCTTGCTTCAATGTAATAAGAAGCAATCACTGTTTTGTCCTGATTCAGTGTTACTGAAATCAGACATTATGTTTTCAAAGTAGCAAAAGGGGCTCAGTTCATCCAAGCCAATGTCCCTAGAAATTCCACAAGGAAGTCCACATCAGACAAGTAAGCAAGAGCAAGTAAGAAACTGTTGCCATTAGACATAATTTGAAGCTTTGCAGAATCTTTAAGGGCTTAGTCATCAGTATGAACAGTTATAGAGCTGGGTGTCATCTGCATAGCAATGAAAATCAATATAGTGCTTAACAATGAGTACCCATCTACAAACCTGCAAAGTAGTAGACCCTGGAAAGAGCCCTGTGGCACTCCATATGGACTGTTCATTTTAATGAACGTTTGTTACAAAGTGAGACAAACAGCTTCTATCCCATAAGTAACTCTGAAAACAGCAATGAGGATCTGCAAAAATAAAAATAAAGAGGGTGGTTTGCATGAATTCTATAACATGTTGAAACATAAATGATAATAAATGATGATGAACATAAAGGAAAGCATGTGTAGTATATCCAGCATGTCAGTCTTCTCCATGGATTATTGATTCCACACTCAAATAAACAATAACTTTCTAGAAACAGAGAGACGAAGCAACATGAAAGCAAAGTGCGACATGTCAACATCTCCTAGTTGACTTGCGTGGGCAGGCAGACTAAAGCAGTGGTGAAGGGGCTTTACCTTTCTTTCCCCTCAGATGTATTGCACTGCCTGCCATCTCCTGAGAAATCCATTGTCACTGCATGTGACAAATCATGTTAATATCAGTCAGAAAATGCAGCACCATCACACTAAAAATACCACTGAGACACATTAGACCTACACCTACACACACCTACAGCATATAGAGTTCACATGCCTCTCATTTTGGACATTTTGGATAATGTGTGTAATGTGCTCTCGTGTTTTTGCACTTGCAGGCTTTAATGTCAGATCTTGTACAGAGGAGTCAATATTTTATTTGTGTGCGTGCACGTCTGTGCCTGCGTGTGTGCCTGTGTGTATGTATTTGAAGAGACACTGTAATTATGCACATGTACCTACAATGTGTCATGACAAGTGCTCATGTCTATGTGTTGAGACTTGTGGTAGACTGAAATCATCATCTTCAGCTGAAGGAATTTTACCTTTTTAGGGGTACATTTTGGACATTTCTTTGTGGATTTGGTTGCATTTGAGTAACCAAAAAAAAACAAAATCCCTGCTTGACTGAAATAAAGATATTAGTTTGTTCTGAGGATAGACGTTCCCACACAGAAAGAACCTATAGAAACACAAGTTTAAAGTTTTTATATAGATAGATAGATAGATAGATAGATAGATAGATAGATAGATAGATAGATAGATAGATAGATAGATAGATAGATAGATAGATAGATAGATATAGAGTAGGAATCTAACCACCAACCTTTGGGTTATTGGACGACCAGCTCCACCACTGAGCCGTGGCTGCTCCTGTATGTTCACTTATATAAGTACCTAGGTAACACTTTACAATAACCATCATTTATATAGGAGACACACCTTGTACTGTATGTACATATAGGGCTTGTATGTGGATATAAAGAAGTAATAAAGGAGACCTGCATGCTCTGTATATGAACATATATGCACCTGAAATTGGCCTATATGCAGCATATATGTGGCATATATACGCATATGCATATATTAACAAAAGTTCTCAAATGTACATTTTTACTATCACATACTGCAGCTTCACATGAGACAGTAAAAAGCGTACTCATGTCCCCTTAAAACGTTAGACGTAGAACGTAGAATGAGTAAATATCCAATAACCTTGTCGGAAGGTGTTCTCTTCTCGGTTGTGCCAAAGAGAGAAAATCAAATGGATACCGAATGTCGTCCATTATGTCTTGCCACATTTATTGTTTCAGACTGGAAGTATTTTTGCATCATGTATATTCGACTCAAACTCTTTTTGTCTCAGACTAGACATTTGTAGTACATTGTACAATACAGAAACAGCAACTAGTTTGAATCACAACTGAAAGAGACATCTCAGTTCCTACAAGAGCACACCGGCTCTGTGTGTGAACACACACACACACACACCTTGGAAGCTGCATGTAGGAAACAGCCTGCTTACACCTGATCATCCTAATTCTAGCTTCCCATGCAAATTAAAGTTTCATCGTCATAGAGTGTAACCCAAGAAAGGCCAAAGTAGTTCTTTATTTAGAGCCCTTTGGATACAATGGCATTACAGTGACGTAGCCCGATGAAGGCCCACATAGCCCCGTCAAGGTATTTTCTGGAGCTGAAAAGCCGCCTTTGTGCTGCTCTCTCAACTCATCCGTGAATGTGCTCGTTAAAAATATTCCTTTTCGGCGCAGAGGTATTTGATTTAAGAGTTCATGTTAGTGCAGAACAGTATTTTCATTGTTTCTGAGAAGCTTTCATGAACTATTACAAGCTGCTTTGTTTTTTTCAGCAATGACATGGAGGGTAAACACACCTAAACTCACACTTCTTTATTTGGCAGAGCTGAGGTAGCTTAAAGGTGGGGTCAGTCATACTTGAGGAAGATGGTTGAGTCTCATTAATACTGATGTTTTGACTGACTTGAAGCGAGTAACGCAACGCAAAGCAACACAACACAGGTGGTGTCAGTATTTGACACCCTGCTTATGGGACACAACTATCAACTGTCTTTTTCTCTAGTGCATCTGACGCCACTGTGAATGAAAAAAGGGTCTTCACCTTCAGAATTACCAGAAAGGATCATAATGTGTCATCACAGTGTTACTGTTAACATTGGCATTCAAAGTACATCACACTCACACACCAGAATGTGCTGGTCGATGGGAGGATGTGGTTTTTCTCTGCATCTTTGTGGGTGACAGTGGTGATATGTAGGAAGGAGATGAAATGAGTAAAGGACACAGTACACATTTCACAACATTGAAGCCTTTTCCTTCTTTCTAACAGACAGAATCAGCTCTGAACCCGTGGAGGACACAGACACCACCAGCTTCGTGGCAGAAATTGTGAGTACCTTTTTTTTATATGTATGTTTAACTGTCTCATTGTCTTGATGTGTCTCCTACTCCTGCCTTAGAAAGCAGAGTCTTACAGTAATCTGCTAAGAAATGTACCATAACTGAACACACTGTGCTATGATTGCTAGCGCCTGAGGGCTCATTGAAGAACAGGTTGCAGCAGGCTGATCCCTGTCTTTGCACACAAGAGAGTCATTTTCTTCCACAGTTACAGACTTCTTGAATGCTCCCTCAGTCTCATGAGTAGACTGCATATAAGGCTCCCAAGAAGAGGATTAACAGAGCAGACAAACTTGTGTTTCTTTCTCAGGTTCAATCATTTGTCTTTCTAATATTATCTTGTCTCCCACAGTCCTTGGAGGCCAATTACCCAGTGCAGGTGACAGATCCCCATGGTAAGAGAGGAAAAACTCAATGGTCCATTTTACAAAGCATGCAGTAAAGATCTACTATTTACTTCTTTTTCTCAAGGGTCTTCAGCAGCTTTTTGGTTAGTTTGGATAACTCTCAGTACTCTATATGGATAAGATAATGCTTTGAGTTGAAATATGAAGCCAACATTGACCTTTACCACAAGTCACCAACAGCAGTTTTCAGGTAGAATGCCCTGAAAGCAAACTTCTTCCACACTTAGAAACAATGTGTACAAAACCTGAGTCTCTTGTCGTCATCTAGAATCCCCCAAAAAAGTGATCCCCCAAAAATTTAATTGGCAAATTGGCAAAATTGAAACAGAAAGATAGAATTATTTGACTAGTGTTAGAGCAAGCAGGCACATCATGACTCAACATGCAGAAAATAGTAAGAGGAAGTGAGAATAGAGCCTAAAAATAGGTATGACCTGTACCTATATATGACATGCTGAGTTAGTGTCAACAGCCAATTAAACAGGAAGAGAAAAGTTTTATATCCAAATCCACTGATGTCTGTAACATGTCTCCAGCAGAGGCTGTGACACTCCACCTGAGCTCCATGCCGTCTGGATACCTGAGCCCCTCCTCAGACAGAATAAGACAGGTCAGTATAACCATCTTTGATGCATGTGTGCACATGTGACCTGCATTTGAAACATTATGTATTTATCATCATCCCTCACAGAGACTGAATTTATCAAGTTTCATGAACGTCACTAAAAATGTAGATTGGAGATTGTAAAGTGTAGATTTCTGACACATTAGTTTAGCTTAGTTTGGTTTAGTTCCACTGCATGCACTCTTATCACTATCGGATCTTTCTTTATTGCTGTCTTTCTGTCTTCCTGCTGTGGATCATTTAAGAATCTGTTTCAGCTGTGGGATGCAAGCTTAATGTAGAACTTTACCAAAAGCATGAAAAGTTCCTTCAATACAAGCATGTAATATATGCATCAATAGAATTTTAGGCTCTTTCTTTGTCTTAAATTTGAACAAGAATGCTATGTTGTAAAATGAATGGAGGTTCAACTTTTTATTTGCTCATGAAAATTATCCTAAAAGTCAATACAATCAAACTGTCCACATTAATTGATAGTTTAATGAAACAGTTATCATTATAATGTAGATAATTCTATTCTCCCTTGGCACAGGTACACACTGGGTATACTTTCTAATTTAGGCTGTGAACACACAGGATGTGGTTTGCTCCCCCTGAACTCAAAGATGCAGCTGTGTATAGCTAATAACAGAGCAGGAACACAGACAGCAGAAAGAGTGTTAACATCACTCAGCCAGGTAGCTCTCTAAGGCAGAGAGCATTGTTGAAAATAAACAGACAAGAAGAGTAATCAGTGAGACTCCAGTCTGTCCAATCAGCACTGCTAAGGTGGATACATGCCCTCCAGGTGGAGGGTCTGGATTCTCTGTCTGGCCTTGATGTACTGTTGTGTGCGGTGTGGCTTTTGTTGAGACATGTTTAACTTGTATAAGCTAGTAAAAATGCATCATGTTTACACTTCAGGCACGTAACCTGCAGAAGACGAGACATGCACCTGCTGCATCCAAACTATCGAACAAAAACTGTGTTTGAAAACATGTCCAATGTATTGTGACCTCCAGCCTCCTACTGCAGAGAGTAAAATGAGTGCTGTGTGGGAAAAACAGCTGATTTGTGCAGCTGATTGATCACATTCAAAATGTAACCAGTAAGTAATCAGTTTTGTGGAGCTGTCTAGTAAATCCTGTTTCAAGTTCAAGTTTCACTTCAATATTTTTATTTGCATAGAGAATCTGGTTAATGCTGGTTAAACAGACAAAAGAAAAACAATTTAACTATGTAGATACTTACTCATGGTAGAAGCACATAAACCAAGAAAAATGTCCAAATCTGAACAATATGAAGACGTGGAGAACGGACCAAAATAGCATCATGGATATGGCAACAACACATCTGCTTTACCCATTCACACATATATTCATGACTGTATAGTAAACTGTGAGTAAGTGTGTTTTCTTCTCTTTCATATGTATGTTATATGAAAAATGTGTCAAAAAAGATAATTCATGTAAATATATATATATATTTTTTAATGTGGTGAAACATTATTGAAAAGACTAATCATCAGATAGGCCCTCTGTCCTATGTCAACATAGGACACTGGAAAGATTTAACCAAACCAAACCAGACATTTACTATATTGTGATACTGCAGCAGTTCCCAAGAGAGAGAGAGAGAGAGAAACAGGGAGTGGGGATGTGTGAGTATTTCCAGTATATTTGTAGCAATAATATCAATACCATTTGGCCCAGTACTTGCCCATATTAATGTGACAGGTGGGGCTGCATCTTGGCACAAAGCTTTCGTAGAGGCCACAAGCTAGGTGCACAAATATGTGTGGAAGACGTTATCTTCTTCTACGTGCAGTGCGCAGTAATGTTATTGCTTCATTTTAAGATGAAGTGCATTTTGAATAGCCTGCATTTATTTATTCATTAAAATTACAGTTTTTGTTTAATGTTTATTTACACGTCTTTATTGTGTGGGGAAAACACTGTAACTGCAGCAGCTCACGCACCCCCAGGGGTGCGCACACTCACTTTGGGAATCCCTGTGATACAGTACATACAGTATATCATAGTGAAATGATATTATATTATTATGAATATGACTATGATTTTTTATGTGTCCATATTGCAGGCATGTTTTAAATCAAGTTTGTGCATTTGAATGAAAATGACCAGAACATAACTGACAGTCATCATGCTTTATTTCTCTGTTGCAGCCAGTTGAAGATGTTGAAGAATGCACCTGCCCAACATCTATTTCACCAGGTACATCAGCTCTTATGAGAGGAACATCACTAAATCATTCCATGTGAAAATGGCATTCATTTTTGGAGAATTGCTTAACCTGAAATATTGCCAAAAATGTAGATGTCATAATGAAAGTCATAATGAACTCAATGTACACATACAAAAATACACATCTGGAGCTAACTCTGTCTTCTTTGTCCTCTGAGCTCAGACTACCCCAAAGAACTGCAGTTACTAAACAGCCCCTGTGAAAAGTGCTGCTGCCCAGCACCTCCTCCCAAGATCAGCGACCTCATGAACGACAAAGATCTCCTGGACTTACTGCGGCTCAAATTGGATCCAAACCACTGCACCATCAAAAACTGGAAGAACTTTGCGAGTCGCTGGGGGATGAGCTATGATGAACTGACCCTGCTGGAGCACCGGACGCAGGGGTCCTTGTCCCACAGCCCCACTCAGGAGTTCCTGCTGCGCTACAACCAGAAGACGGTCACTGAGCTCACCGAACTTTGCCGCATCTACCAGCGCATTGATGTGCTGCGGCTGCTGCAGAGCTGGATAGAGAAGGACTGGCCATCACGCTGGCAACAGACTCTTTAACCAGTTTGAATCTGTATATTTATCCTGCATTTCTTTTTCTTCTATCAGGGTTTTATTTGTAAGGGATTTCTTCTTCTTCATAAGACTGGATAGATTTTACCAGTGTTTTATCATTAGTAACTATAGAAGTGATCCTCCGAAAAAGATAAACAATGACCAACAAGTGAAAGTTCTTTAGAGAAATGTCAGCACTCTGGGCGCTTCATGTAGCACAGGATCTTATACACAGTATACACTGTGGACTTACTACTGATAAAAAGTGTGGCTAAGTTAATCCAGACTACTGAAATGAAATATCTAAACTGGTGGATAGATTGCCCTATTATTTTGTACAGACATTCTTGATTTATGGTGCCCAGAGGATGAATCCTATTGCTTTGGTGATCCTCTGAATTTTCCTCTCATTATCTCAACATCTACTTGTCAGATTGGTACAGCTTTTTCTAAAAACATTCATGTTTCCCCAGTGATGTGTCCCGATGATTTTGGTGATCCGCTGACTTTTCCACTAGCATGGCCATGAGGTCCACAGAAAACTATTGGATGGACTGTAAAGAAATTAGTAGACATTCATGTTCCCCTCAGGTTGAATTGTAATAGATGTTTTCTTAAATGCCACCATGCAGTCATAAATTTAATTTATACAATATTTTGTGATTATGGTTTATAACGAAATACCTGGAACAATCATCCCCAGTACTCCTTTGTGTTTAGTGTGAATTGACAAATGTTAGAATGCTTAAATGGTAAACATCCGCCTGTTAACAAACACAAAGGGAATGGTACAATATTTATTTTTTTATAAAATGTTATGTTTTATTTTTGGACATAACGCAGCAGGATGTGTGTCAGCCTCTCACATTAAGAGGGGCTTAATGTTCCATTGATGTAGAATGGGAAATAACTAATTTGTTACATTTGTAAACCGAAAGATTTCAGCAGTTTAAAACAGTTCAAATGTTTAAATTTGTTTAAATTCATGTTCATTTTCTTATGTTTGAAGAAGCAAGTGGATTATATTTTTTTATTGTGCTTTTATTCTCAGTATGAAATAAACACGTCACACTCTGTAAACGCTTTTGTCATATTGAAGGAAAATGAAGGCATCAAACGTGAAGCCACATTTTACTTTTATTACAGCAGGCTTTTTTTCTCTCACGCTTTCAGTTGTTTAGGATTGAATCCAGCATACAGCAGGTTAAATGATAATGCAAATATCTGACATTTGTTTAGGCAAATGAATTTAAATTGAGCTATGATTTCAAGGGAATTTTCTTTCCCAGTACCTTTATAGGAATGTGTTAAATAAATATGGATCTGTGAAATAAAGCAGAGTAAAGCCTTGTCCATTTTCATAGATGCCTTTACTTTGGATACAAACCAAGTCATCAGTTTTATTACTTTCCTTCTTTAATATTAGTAAATGATCACAATCATATTGATTATATTGAGTTATTTATTGAACAAAAAATTAACAAATACATTCACTCACTTTTTTACATTTAAAAATGTTATGGTAAAGTAATGCACGGTTCATAAACCTAAACAGCTCAATGTGATCACATGCAATACTGAAGCAGGCATGAATAAGAATAATAACATACTTCCAAATCAATGTTTAGAAAAAGCTCATATAAATAACAGGGATATACACATTATAAAAACAAGTTTGTTCATTAGGCTACCTAAAGTTATTACTGCAGTGTGAACTAAAGGATACTACACTGTTTTCTGCAGAAAATAGAGCATGTTAAACACTTAACTTCTCTCTGTATAATCACAAAATGAGGCATTGAATTGGTTTAGTTACATGTATTTACAATGTTTTGTACTGAAGCTTAATTCATCAGGTGGGACTAGCAGCAATCAGTCAGCATCTGAATCCTTGATATTGAGGCCGAGCATATTGGAGAGGCTCAATGACAATTTGTCATTTTCATCTGATGTGGAAATTTCTGGGGTTACCAGGCCCAGTACAGACTCTGGCTTTTCTACTTTGAAAGTACCCCCTCTCACCAAAGAGGAATCCCCTGCATCTGTAGAGGCACTGACATCAAGTCTCGGGGCAGCAAGCTTCAGATCAATATCAGTTTTTGCTTCAGTTGGTGAGACATTAGCTGAGGGTGCTTTTTCTTTAGCTATCTTTAATCTCTCCATAATGTCAATCTTTTCTCCTGTATTTGATGTTGCATTCACTATTGGCAAGCGGATCCCTTTGCTGACAACATAATCCTTTTCCTGTGTGTCAAGTTTTGATGAGCCTAAGTAATCAGCAATTCCTCCTATGCTGTCAAGGCTGTTCCTTGGCAATCTGTGGAATTTGAATGCAGGAACCTCCACTTCAGCATTAGACACATCGGTTTCAGAGTCAACACCACTTCCCTCTTCATCCGTACCTGAACCAGACTTTAATCCCCATTTGAATGGCCATCTCAGTTTACTTTTTGGTGAATCTTTGATTTCAGCATTTGCTTCAGCTTTGATATCCACTTCAGGTGTGCTTAGGCTTGTCTTCACTTCAGGAGTAGAGATTTCTCCTTCAACCTCTGGAGTTTTTATGTTAGACCCTGAAAAGTTAAACTTTGGAAGCTTGAAATGTGGCAGTTTGGGCTTTTCAAGATTGGCATCAACATTTGGTGCTTTCACATCTAGTTCAGGTCCTTTGATATCTCCCTTTACCTTTGGTACGCTCAAGTCTACTGCAGGAACAGACATGTTGGCATCTGCTGTAGTACCTATTTTGACCTCTGGTGCCTCTATTCCAGACTCAACTGAAGGATGAACGCTGGGAACCTCTACTTCAGGGCTTGAAAGACCAAGTTTTGGAAGCTTGAAATGAGGCAATTTAAAGTCACCCAGATGGGGGTCAAAATCTACATCTGGTGTTTTTAATTGTGCATCGGGTCCTTTGAGGTCTGCTTTAGGCAGATTGATATCCACATTTGGTGCCTCCAATTCAGCTTTTGGCAACTTAGCATCTATGTTTGCTGCTGAGAGGTTTCCATCCATTTTTGGTGAAGACAGGTTGAGATGTGGTGCTTTCATGTTGACATCAGGTGCCTGGAGGTCTGCTTTTGGTAAATCCAGACTTGCATCGGCCTTGGGCAAATTAAGGTCCACATCTGGACCCTTAATCGTTGGGGTAGAAAGACTGAAGTCCGGTAAACTAATGTTAGTTTTGGGCTGCGAAACATCAATATCTGTCTTAAGATCTAAATCTGGAGTGCTGATATCCAGATCTGGACTCTTGAGGTCAGCATCAACATCGAGATTAGGTGCTTTTACCCTTGGTGCAGATAAACCAAACTTTGGCAGTTTCATTTTGGGTAGCTTGAATTTTCCAGCTGAGGCATCAACCTCTGGTGCTTGAAGGTCTACTTCAGGGCCTTTGAGATCAGCCATTGATAAATTAACATCAAGATCTGGTGCATCAAAACCACCTTCAATTTTTGGTGCAGACAAAGACAGATCTGGTGCTTTCAGGTCTAGATTAGGATTGGCATCAATGTCGGGTGCTTTTAAGTCAGCATCAAATTCAGGACCCTTGACTTTTGGCCCTTTAAATTTTGGTAGTTTAAATTTCGGAAAATTCAGCTTACCATCAGGTGGGTCAAGGTCAAGATTTGGACCATTAAGATTAACATCTGGAGCTTTTACATCAGCGTTAGGCATGCTGATACTGAGGTCTGGTGTCTCAATCCCACCCTCAATTTTTGGTGCTGAAAGATTAACATCTGGTGCACTCAAATCCACATCAGGTGCTGTGAGGTCTACATCTGGTACCTTCACATCAGCATCAATGTCAGCCTTTGGACCCTTCAATGTGCCAAATTTGGGTTTCTTGAAGTTCAACCATTTGAATTTTCCAGATGAACCTTCAACATCTGGAGAATTAACATCTAACTTGGGGCCTTCCAGATCAGCTTTTGGTAAGGTTAGGTTTGCATCTGGTGCATTTATCTCACCATCAATATTTGGAGCTGAGACACTCAAGTCAGGGACAGAAACATTAGCATCTAGATCAACATCTGGACCATTAACATTAGGACCTGAGAGTGACCATTTTGGCTTTTTAAGAGTGGGCCATTTGATTTTCCCAGATGGAGGCTCAATGTCTACATTTGGTGTTTTAACATCAACATCAGCTTTGGGCATATTGAGATCAACATCAGGCTGGTCCAGTGATGCTTGAGGTGCTTTTACATCAGCATCAAGGTCAACATCTGGGGACTTAAGCCAGAGCTTAGGCTTTTTGAGTGTTGGGAATTTGATTTTGCCAGCATTTTTAACATCAACATCAGCTTTGGGTAAATTCAGATCAGCATCTGGTGTGCTAATCTCACCATCGATTTTTGGAACAGAAAGATCAACATCTGGTGTGCTCAGATCTGCATTAAGGTCCATGTCCGCTTTGGGGCCATGAAGTTTGAGTTTCTTCCACTTCAAATGAGGCCAGTTGATTTTCCCTGATGGACCATCAATGTCGAGATCTGGGCCTTGAACATCTACATCAGGGCCTTTAAGATCAGCTTTTGGGACATTGAGCTCTGCATTAGGTACATCAATGTCACCCTCAATCTTTGGAGTTGAGAGATTTATATCAGGTGTGTTTAGGTCTGCATTTATGTCTAAGTCTGCTTTTGGGCCTTTGGGCTTCTTCCATTTCAGGTGAGGCCAGTTAATTTTACCAGATGGAGCCTCTACATCAAAATCTGGGGTTTGCATATCTAGATCAGCACTTGCCTTTGGCAAATTTATGTCTACATCTGGGGCATTTATTCCACCCTCCACTTTCGGTACAGAGAGATCAACATCTGTTGTATTTAGGTTTGCATCTAGGTCCAGATCAGCTTTTGGGCCATGAAGTTTGTTTTTTTTCCACTTCAGATGAGGCCAGTTAATTCTACCAGATGGGGCATCAATGTCTACATCAGGGCCTTTGATGTCAGTTTTGGGTAAGTTAACGTCAACATCTGGGACACTTAGATCACCATCAATCTTTGGTGTGGAGAGGCTGGCATCGGGTGCAGACAGGTCGGCATTCAAGTTGACACCTGGTTCTTTAACTTTGGGACCTTTCCATTTCAGATTGGGCCACTTGATTTTGCCTGATGGTGCCTCAGTATCAGCATTTGGGGTTTCTAAATTTACATCAGGACCATTCAGATCAACTTTTGGCCCATTCAGGTCTAAATCTGGGCTTTTAAGATCTAATTTTAGGGCTGACAGATTAAGGTCTGGTGTCTCTAGGTTTCCACTGACAGAAGGAATATTGGCATCACCAGAAACATCCATCCCTCCTTTTGGTGTTTTGATCTGAGGTAGATTGAAGTGTGGCATTGTGAATTTTGGGCTCTTATATTTCAAGTTGTCTGTTTTTATTTCTGGTTTCTCAATGTCAAGTGAGGCACTAGGGGCATTGATTGTGGGAGGTGAGACACTTACATCGGGTGCTTTAAGAGTGCCATCTAGATCTCCTTTTATATCTGGCCCAGTTAGTCCAAGGGAGGGCATTGTGAAATTAGCACCAGCATCAGCTGAGGGCTTATTCAGACTGAGATTTGGAAGGTCTCCATTGAGAGTGGGGCCACTTATTTCATCCTCAAACCCTGGTGCAGCATTTCCACCTAGGCCATTAAGGGAGACAGCTGGTGCCTCAGCTGCATCCAGGGACAGACCTCTGGTTTGGTTGAGCAACTGCTGGTGATAAAGTGAAACAAAGTAGGTTAAAATCAATTAAAGTAGCTCTTGTGTCATCAATCAATTACACGATGCTAAAATTGTTCAGGTATTATTGGCACTGTGTCAGGGAACTGCTGTTACTACATCTGTTTCTGACAGTTAAATGTATTAATAAAATGTTCAAAGAAAGCTCACATCAGACTGGGTCATTTGACCTGAATTACAAAAAAATATTATCTTATTTCTCCCTGCAGATAGTAAATAAGTAAATATAATTTTTCAATGCTGTGAGCACCACAAATCCCATTTACCGCCATCGTAGTGGAGTGGAGACCAGTCAGAAAATGAATTGCATAGATTGAAGTTTTTTAATTGGTTAAACCAACCCTGTGATGTTTACCTGTGAAGGGTAGAGTTCAGAACTGGTGGTCAGTTCCTTCTTTGTCAGAACTTTCATGTTGTTATCATATGGCTCTAGGACCCTCAGGATGTTAAGCACTTCATTTTTGTTCAGATGATCAAGGTGTATAGTGGCTGCGACAATTTCATCACCTGAAACATGAAACAACTCCTCAAAATCAACATATTTCTCTCTTTTCTTCTAATCATTTATCTACAGACACTGTTAAACTGATCTAAACACAGCAAGGACAACACACGTTTCAATAATTACTTCACTTCAATTCATTTTTTTTATATGTCACCAAATCATAATAGAAATGGTCTCAGGACACTTTTCATCCTCTATGTATTTTCTCTTACCTGCTTGCAGGCCACTCTCTGCAGCGATTATATCATCTGTGATTCCAGTGATGACGACACCTTTCTCAGAGTCATCCAGGACCAAACTTTCTGAAACACTTCTACTCTTGCTGTCTGCACTCTGTTTAAAAAATGCATGACACAAAATAATAAGGAGAAAAGCAACTTTGTAGCATTTTCACACATTTGCACCTTGTCTTTTGTTGTACTACATGTTGTTTTTTCATACTTACCATCTTACTCTTGGGAGTATTTACATCCACATTTGATTTATACTTAAATACAAAAAAACATGGAAACTCCAAACGACAGCCAAGTTATCTGCAAAAGACCAGAAAAAAAGGCAATTTTAGCTCTTAGTTTATTTGAACATAACATCACATAACTTTACTATGCACCATATGGAATGTGATGCAGGGAAGCAAAGAATTCTAACAAATTACCATTGTTACAGTCTTTGAATTAGGTGTAATATCTTTATACCCTGTATCATACAGACATTATCATTGTTCAAGTCTCTTTCATTTAGATTTATTTCTATTAGCTGCCATCAGCTCTCGCTGGGTATCAGATTATTCCTCACATCCTTGCCTGTGCCCAGATTTCTTCACCTGCCTTGAGTGGCTCTTTAATTTTCTGACAGAGAAACAACGCCCACATGCAGTAAAACCTCATACTTCAGGAATTCAAAGCCTCTGCCACATTTGTTCAGGGAAATGCATGCATTTAAACCAGTTGGTTTGGATGCATTCTGACATGCCACGCCACTCAGTGCACGCACACACATACACAGCGCTCCCTTCAACCACACCCCTATACTTTCACATGTAAACACTAATGTAACTCACATAGATTGAGACAAAGCAGGCTTTACCTTCAGCAATGCTGGTTTGTGAAACAAGCCCTCAAGAAAAGGCAATCATCGATACTTTCTTCCACTAAGATCTGAGCTTCACAAATTCTCTCAAAACATGTGATGTTAAAACAGTCAGCCCCCATCAGTGTTGTAACTGTCATGAACAGATGTTCCTATGCACGTAGTTATGACTGAAAAATCAATACCTTTGCTGTGTGCAATGACAGGCATGGGTATGCTTAATGCATCTTTTCAAAATTGAGAAGGAGTTCTTGATTTTCACATAAAAAATAAAAATCAGAAGAAATCATAACTGCATGGTGCCAACCTCCCCAAACCAGAAATTCCAAATTGAATTCAAATTCAATAAAAAAAAGAAAGAGATTAATCACACTGAAATAACCAGTGTGATAATAGGCCTAACCCCAAAAACAGTTGGCTACATCAACAATGATACCAACAAAACAGTGCAAAACAGCAGGGTGTGAGTCAGATGACAGCATGTCTCCATCAGGAAGACACGTTAAAAGAAGTACTTTTTATACAGAATGCAAAGTTTTATATATATATATATATATATATATATATATATATATATATATATATATATATATATATATATATATGACCTATTAAATTCAACTTGTGAACAAATTTGAAGACAATGTATGAGAAGATAATAATATTAATAATAACTCCAATATATGTCAAGAAAGTGGACATTACATGTGTGTCTATTTGGACCACACCTCATTTACAAGTCATACAATTATTTTCAACAACACAGATTTCCTCCAAGATCAACCTGAAATGACTGATCCAGAGAAGAGCCACAAGCTTTAAAAGGCACCAAAGATAATATGAATGTTTATAATATATGCCAGTTTAATTCTCTAAATTAAATTATTAAATTATCATAATAAATACTCATCATGGACTCACCGTATGCCGCAAAGACGAGTCCACGTCAGGGAGAGATGTCTTCTCCACACTGTATCGCTGCTGCTCTGTCAGGCACAGCAGGATGGATCTGCCAGTTAAAGCTCAAACCCAGCCTGGAGAACAGGTTAGTCTGCATCAGTACCGCCTCTCATAGTGCCCCCCTTTTCCCCTTGCAACACACACACATACACACGCCTTGACTTCAAACTATGTCACAGAGAGCGACTCGCAGGCCTTTCGGCAGCCGAAACCTGACTAGAAAGCACAAGAGATACCACTCCTTAACAGGACTAACCAGGTTTACCAAGACACAGGCACATAGCCACAATGTCTCACTCAGCAACACAGCTCACACATTTCATTTGGTTTCCATTTTAACATCTGATATTTTAATATTGAATTGAATATTTTAACAGTATTTTTTACATCTTTCATCACTTTTTACTGTTCAAATATTAATATTTAGCATTTCTGCTGCTGTAGTTACAAGTTTATAACACATATATTATTGCACATGCCTTGGCATGCATTGGAGTTACTGTTTTTCTATGACAAAAAATGTTTTTAGGATGGGTAAAGAATATTACTTATACCCGGTATGAGTGAAGGAAAATTATATGTAAATATCAAAAACACTGTAGTTCACACAAAATGGTTCAAAATTCCCCAAACTGGCAGATTAAACATTTACTTATCAGTACATTATTGTTGGCGATTGAATAATTTGATTTGATTTGATTTGATTTGATTTGAAAAGTAACTACTGTACATTAGTATAATATGTAATGAGGTACAGCTACATGATTTGAGTATTTTTATTTTATAGGTTTATATATGTGCTATATTTATCAGCAGTAGATGCTAGGTACTTTTCAGGGTAAGATTTTTTACACAAAACATAAGATCAATTTAAACTATTTTTATTATGGATTATACCACACAGTTTATAAAGTAGTTCAAATGGCCTCCACCTTGATCAACACCGCTACTTGCAAGGTTCAATGTGTCACATATTAGTCATTCTATAACACAGGGTTGCACAGTTGTAGTCCCTTTATGTAACACAACACTTTTTGTGTACCTGGGGTTAGTGTTTTTGCTTCCTTTTTCTGAAATCATCCATCAGCTCCCTGGTTTTTTAGATGTTGAGCAGTAGGTTGTTCTCTGTGCACCACCCTGCAAGATTGTTAAATTTCAGCCTGATATGAATTCTGGTTGAAAGACAGCCTTTTTAACACTGAATATAGCTGTCACATCTCTGTTCATTCTGAATTCTGTTTGGGGAATTATTTTATGGTTCTTGTGATCATCACATCATGGACATATTTCTTGTTGAATGGTGTTACTATTGATGTAAAATTCCCAAGAGTGAAGTGGTTCTCCTTGGATGAACTCTGAACAGGTGCCAGTTGTGCACTGTGAACAGTCCTGTAGAGTTTAGCTTTATCAGTAGATACTGTTTCTTCTGATGGCTTGACCCTTTAAATCATTTAAAAGTAAGACTTCAGGAGAAACAGGGCAATAAGGTAGGACTGAAAATGGGGCTCGGGAAGGACTAGCTTGTAATGGACCATTTTATTGTGCAGTATTGTTCTCATGGATCGTGGCCGCTGCTGTGGTCTGCTGCTGACGTCCACTTGACGTCCCTTTACTGTAAACCCTCTCTCTCTCTCTCTCTCTCTCTCATCATGCCTGTCAATGTAAAGCAGTTCGATATCCCTTAGAGTCTGCATAAACGGGGCCTGAGGTTTTATTGTTCTGTCAATCATTATCTCTCTTACACTCCCTCTCTCTCTCTCTCTCTCTCTCTCTCTCTCTCTCTCTCTCTCTCTCTCTCTCTCTCTCTCTCTCTATCAATGTAAGGCAGTTCTGTCAATTATTATCTCTCTTACACCTTTTCTTTGGATCTTACTAACTACACCTCTTCCCCGGAGTTTCTGTGCTTTCTCGTCCAGCAGGTTCTCATGGATCGTGGCTGCCGCCGTGGTCTGCTGCTGACGTCCACCATATTTAGCATTACATGCCATATATAGTCATTATTGCATCTCCACTACAGCTTTGTTGGTTAATGACTTATTGCTGCTGTGCATCTGTGTCTCTCTATCTCTATCATAGATTCCACTGCTACTGCAATCACTTTACCATTTATTGTAATTCATTGTAATTGTACAATATGTTTGTGTTGATTGTTCTGTACATGTGACATCCATTGCACGTCTGTCCGTCCTGGAAGAGGGATCCCTCCTCTGTGGCTCTTCCTGAGGTTTCTTCCACATTTTTTCCCTGTTAAAGGGTTTTTTGTGGGCAAGTTTTTCCTCACTGGAACCGAGGGTCTAAGGACAGAGGGTGTCACTCCCTGTACAGATTGTGAAGCCCTCTGAGGCTAAATGTGTTTTGTGACTTTGGGCTATACAAATAAAATTTGATTTGATTTGATTTGATTTGACCAATACTGATACCGCCGCCATGTCTATCTGATAAATAAGCTCCAGCCAGCATCTCGCTACTTCCTGTTTGCATTCTCTGTGCTAATCTTATCTGACAGCCTGTTGATTGTAGCTTCATATTTATTGTACTGACATCAGTGTGGTATAACTCTTCTCAGCTCTCATTATTTGATCTGACACCTGTAGTTCCAAGTTATTTGTAGATTAAGATTTTAATAACATATAATGAGGTATGATCTGTAGTTTTGCAGGGCTCCACTTCCATCAACCACATTATTAAAAGAATACATAATGATGTCCACCCATCTATCCATTATCTTTAACCACTTATCCTCATCAGAGTCATGGTGGGGCTGGAGCCTATCCCAGCTGACTTTGGGTGAGAGGCGGGGTACAGCACATTAATAACAATTAATAATAATACTTTTACTTTAATACGTTAAATATACTAAGCTGATTATAATGTACTTCATGTTTGATTTTTTATATTACTGTATCATGACTTTGTTGATCTAATTTGTGTGCTCTGTTTCAGGTAGTTAAGAATATACAGGGGAGGACAAAATAATACAGCCACATGTCAGTCTAATAAAATTACACCTCTGTGATGTTAAGGAGTAACCAAAATGCGTTGCTTTATCCATGTGGTAAGTTGTCTGTCCATAATTTGTAGCGCTGCTGAACTTGACTGTTGTAAGGCGTTTCAGTTATTTCGAAGATGCATACCAAGCTATGCAGCATTAGTCACTACCCAACCCAACAAATCATTTAATACAATGTGATGACTGTGCTGGACAGATTGAGAAGGGCGTGTTGATCTTAGACGATAGCTGAACGATGAGCAATAGAAACTAGAATAAAGACAATGGCATGAGAGAGTTAACATGGGAGAGTCCTGCTTCAGTGTTAAACACTTTTTCTCACACAATAGGTTCCCTAATGAAGTATGTGCTTTGTCTAAAATAAAAAACTATGCATGTGAAAGTTGCAGAACACTGCATGCAATTCATCACTTCACTATCAACTGAAATAAGCATGATGAGACACTGAAACTTTCCAACGGTCAATAAAGACATGGAAACTGGATATTATTGGACCTACTGTTTCCATAATTGCATAATACAAAGAACATTTAAAACCACCTATCAACATTGCGCCATAGCACAACTAGTGGTCAAAAACATTACAGGGAACCTTTAAGTAACCAGGTTACAGTCAGCTTTTTCTAATCTAATTTCTTAAATGTCATGTAAATGAATTTGGTTACACTTGCCTTGTTTAATCTACCAGCAATTCTGTCACAGACTGGTCTTGCTGATTCTCGTGCTTTACCTAAATTTTCAGTGTTTCAGGCAGCAGAAATCTTTTTAGCTTCTCCTCCTAAAATGAGTTACTCATTTTATTTTTAAATGATGAACTTTCCTAGATATTAATATATGTTGCATGGCATAAAAGATAAAAGGCAGCTAATATTAAAGTCTCACTGAACCTTCATTCAGTTACCTTGGGTAGCTACGGTAACTGGCCTAGTTGGACTTTCATTCAAACTGGCCCTTCTACATTTCCCTCCTTTAAACAAATGAAATGGATTCATAGTCAACGCTTGAAATATATAGTATGAAGATTTAACTTAACCTTTGGCAGGTTATATTGATTTGAAATGTTGACTTTTATAAGGTTTTAAGATTAAAAGGTAAATTTAAACTTTAAAATTCTAATTCTATTCAATATGTTTTCTTATGTTTAATTTCTCTGATTGTTTTTGTTCATATGTACGTGTATGTGAGCCTTATTATCAATATATAGTTCTGTAGTTCACAATATTTGAACTTGACTCAAGTCTTGACTGACTTGGGATAGTGTAGGACACACCTGTGCTAGAAATAGCCATGCTGTAGATGCTGTTAAATTGTTTTTTCTTCAGTTTAAAATCCATCACGATCCTCATCTTATCCAACAAAGCTCCTTGTTTTTCAGCAGATGACTTCAATTGCTAAGTTGCATTCTGAAAACTGGCAGTGGGTTCAGCCAATGAGCTTTGTACAAATCCTATTTGCATTTGTATGACCACATGACCTTTGACAGGTAAATGAATTTAAGCAGTTGGTATCTTCAGTTTCTGTCCTTCCTGTCCCTCAGGCACATGACTTCAGTTCAGAAAGGAAGAATGTAGCATCACTACTCAGCATGCAGATTGTCAGGACTGATTGTATGTTAAAACTAACATGATATTTGACTGCTCCACTTTAAAAGGGAAGCTTCCAGATGTATCTCACATAAATAAATCTGCATGACATTTCTCAAGACACTGTATAGTGCACCTCTGTAATTACGGCATTTGAAACAGAGAATCAAACTTCACTTTCTACATTTTTGAGAGGAAAGCTCCAGGAAATGGAGGTGCTGACCTACTACGGTAACAAAGCTGCCAACTCTCACACATTGGCTGTGAGACTCACGCTGTAATGGCAGATATTGGCTAGCAGGAATTGTGGCTTTCAAAACAATACAGGACAGGACATGGTAAAAAAAAAAAAACATGTCTCCACTGCTAGCCTGGCGTAAACTACCCCGTTAAATTACCGTTAAATTATCTTTAAGAGGCAGCCTCGCATGCTGACACTCTTGTCAGTGTGCGACACTTAAAGATAGACACTTAAAGATACAATACCGCCAGCATTAACTTAAATGAAATAACCTGTACGAGACAGAGAAGATGAACAATAACCATATTCAATTGAAGTCACCCATCACTGACTATTAGACCAATATATAAAGGTACAGTACAATATATAGTTAAATTAAATAAGGAGAAATAAGAAATTAGCAAAGCCGTTTTTTGCCTCATACATATCCTATACACAATGTGTCCTTTATTTTGGAGGTGTTCCACACTTGAATAGCCTTCTTGAGCTCTCGCTCTGCCTGCTGCACCATTCAACATGACTCCCTGATGAGAAGCACCACAATCAAATACAACACACAGCTTGTATTTCTTAGGATGGTACACTCCATGGTCTAGGATGTACCAAACCATTCCATCGATGTGGTCCAGCTCTTCATCTGCAACCTTCACTGTAGAGCTTTTGGTGATCCTATCACTCATAAAGGCAATGTAGTCCTGATTCTTGAGTAGCTTCGTCTTCAAGTTCAAGGCCCGCTGTTCTGCTTAATATTTTCATTTTTTTTCATTTTCATTCATGTAGTAATACCCCTCTACCAATCTAGCAGACTGTGAAACACTGTCCATGAATTGGAGGTCTTCTTGGGACATCTCCAGCTATTCTTGGTTACTTTCAGGAACGTCATATTTGAACTGTTGATTCCCCAGCTCATCCAGTTTTGACACTGATATTCTGTTGGATGTAATGTATTTTACATTTCCAGAAGGTTCGCAGTTGTTGTCCCTCAATGGCCCATTCACGGCCCATCTACGGATAGTTCACACAGCATAAGGTCCATTGTCGACACTCCTGATGACCTCTTCTGGTTGTCCACCTGTCCACATCTTCTTGCTGTGGAATGCTCTTTTTATTAGCTGGAATGGTCTTTTTGAGACGACAATTGGACAACTGGAACCGAGGGTCTAAGGACAGAGGGTGTCACTTCCTGTACAGATTGTAAAGCCTCTGAGGCAAAATGTGTTTTGTGACTTTGAGCTATACAAATAAAGTTTGATTTGATTTGATTTGATTTGATTTGATTTGATTTGCTTTGCTTTTTATCCCGCTGATCACACTGTTTCTCACCATCATCTGATGACTGTTCCTTAGGTGTAACTTTGTCTTCGCTCTTTATGTGCAACAGTTGGATGAAGCAATGAGCAGGCCTCACAGTGTACTCTCCCGTGATTCTTACTCTGTGTGACCCTCCGGCCAGCTACTTCAAGTCTGCTAGTATGGTCCCTAATTTCATTTTCATTATACAGCTACTACAAATTTGCTTGTGATATTGCCAACCTTGTTTTGTTTTTGAATTCAAGATGACAATCAGGCAATGTTCAGGAGACTATAGGAGGCATTCTCTGACCCCATGATTTTTATTGCATGATGAGGTACAATGGGAGGGTGGGAAATATACACACGGGATCTGTTACTGTCTGCTTTTTCTTTTTGGTGTTATGACGCAGCATTTCTGCTAGCCCGATTTGTTGTATCTTTGACAGGAAGAAAGCTGAACATTGGCTTCACCACCAGGCAAATCTCCACAGGCTCCTGGATGATGGTGACATCACACCACTGCAGATGGAGAAATGTCATGAAGCTGCTTTGGCATTTCTCTTCAGTGCTGTGGACTATGCTTTGAAGGTTAGGATTTTTCAGCAATTTTACTGTAGACTTTTGTTTCTAAGCACACAAGCAATCATTTAATGGCTTCTTTTTTAAATGCTTGCTCCTTTGGGTTAATGACCATATATCAAAAACAAATAACTTGTAACTGTGCTTTCTTAAATTAGGTTTTACCACCTGCTCCTCTTTCATGGGCCACAGGAGCAATGACCTACTGAGCGAAGAGTTCATGGAATACCAGACTATGACAATACCACCCCTGCAGGACACAGAGGAAATTGAGATGGAGATGGAACTTCTGGGCTGAAATGGCAACCTGAAAACACAAGGTAAGAATTATTCCTGCACACCAAGATCTCAGTGGAAACAACCAGTATTATTGTTTTGTTTTTTTTCTTTCTTTTTTACTTTTAAAAAACTGTAAAACTGAAGGGTGATGCATAGTTTATTTTGTCTATTAAGACATAATCACGCATCTATATGCTGCTTTAAGTTTGTATACACATTTTTAATGTAGCATATAGATACATGATTATGCCTTAATAGACAAAATTAACTATGCATCAACCTATACTTATCTCTTATAGGAGAAAAAGAAGAAAACAAAAAACACTTGAGAGCTTATTTGCACTGTGTTCTTGGTTCATTCCTCACAGATGACAGGACTCCAACTGTTCCAGAAGCTTGCCAAAATTGCAAAGTTGGTCCTGGTGCTGCCCCACTCCAATGCAGATGCAGAGCAAGACCAAGACCAGGAACAGCTTGGCCCTGGATGGAACCCTGTCATCAATAATGACAATTAAGATGGCAGGCCTCGAGCCCTGCTTTACGTGGGAGCCCTCTGCAACCATCATCAAGCCTCAAAAAAGGCCACAAGGCACTCCAACCAGGCACACAAATCTTAAACACATGCCTCCCTCTTGTGATCTTCTCCTCCTATCCTATCTTATCTTAGGAGGAATATGTTAAAGCTTCCTTTGTGTGCACATTTTAACAGTAATGCAACATGCTGTACACTCATTAAGATACAACAATGTGACAGTCTTTGCCATTCAATATTTGTCAGTGTTGCCATATTTGCATATTGATGTTCTCCAACTCCAGTCATCAGTAAATCATCTTCCTCTTCCTCTCAGAGAGCAGCAATGAAGTTTCTGTTACCTAGTAACCCCCTCAAAGAAGAAGTTTATTTGAGGATTTTCAGTCAGGATTTAGAGTGCAGTGTTTAGTGTAGCAGTACGAGCATTTTTTTTTTAGTTTTGTTTCCCCTCGATCTTTCTGTTGCTTGTGGTTGCTATGGTTTTCCTTCCTCACTTCAAATCAAATCAAATCCAATTTTATTTGTATAGCGCAAAGTCACAACACACATTTTGCCTCAGAGGGCTTTACAATCTGTACAGGGAGTGACACCCTCTGTCCTTAGACCCTCGGTTCCAATGAGGAAAAACTTGCCCACAAAAAAACCTTTTAACAGGGAAAAAATGTGGAAGAAACCTCAGGAAGAGCCACAGAGGAGGGATCCTTCTGCCAGGACGGACAGACGTGCAATGGATGTCACATGTACAGAACAATCAACACAAACATGTCGTACAATTACAATTCCGCCAGTCATTGAGGTGAGCCGGTATAAAAGCGTCAGTCCGCCCACCGGTTATTCCTCTGCGCTCCCATCATCACCCGTGATACTTTCGGGTCAGAGGTCGTGTGCCAACAGGTATGGCTGCCCGCTGTTTCACCCCGCTCGTTGTTTCGTTTGTCCTTATACTTATTAGGTATTCGTAATTGTTATAGGACGACTGTTGGTGTGCTGCTCCATGCTCCCTGTGTGTGCTGCTGATCGTTGGCTGGCGGTAAGTGTTGTGGTGTTTCGGCGTTGTGCTTGGTGCTGTTAGGTGGCTAATGCTGGTCTGGCCACAGGTAGATGCTGGCGGCTGCCTGGAGTCCGTTCATTCATTCCTCCTCGTGTGTGTTTTACTGACAAGGTATGTACATTGTTACATGCCACCGCATCAATTTTACTGCATCTAACACATGCTAATAGTGTTTTCTTTTTGACTAGGTGTTGTAACCACCTCATTGGGCCGCTGCTGCTTTGTTGGATGTGACTTTTATGCTGATCTCTCTGTATTGCCGTTACCTTTTGCTGCTCACAGCGTTCTTCTGCGGCTTCACGGCTTTCAGGAAACACGCTGTGTTCGGCCATGCACTGCGGCTTAAGCACTTTTTTTTTTATTGGGGACTGCTCCCCCTTAGGTTGAATGAGTGTGTGAACGTATGATTGTTATAGTGTGTCTAGGTTGAGCCTGGATTTGTTTAGGTAATTCTATTTTTAATTCAGAGTTGTTTTGTAAATTGTTTGAGTTTTGTTTTCTTTAAGCTCTTGGGCAATTATTAAGCTGGTAATTTGCTCATTTACTTATAGTTTTGTTACGTTTTGGGTATTTTCTTTCTTGTGTGTGTGCAACCCCACTAATGTGTTTTTCCTCTTCAGTTGCTGTAGGCCGGTGGTGGCGGTACTGGTGACCTGGTGGTGGTGTCCCCTCTCCGTCGGTATTGCTGTGTCCCTGGGAGTGGGTTTCTTCACTGAGAGTGTCTGCCACGTGTGCCTGGTGATTTAAGTTATATTTTTGCCTTTTTGGTGGATCCTGCCCCTACACTATCCCTTGCCCATCCACTCCGGCCTCAGCCCTGATTAGGTTTCTCTTTATTTATTTTTTTTATTATTTGGCGTGTTGATCACAGGTGGGGACAGCGAGCGTATACTTACTAAAAATGTCTGTCATTACCAAGACATTTTCCATGCCATTACTAGCAGGATTCAACAGGGTCTAGTCGATAGCCAAAATCTCATTTGGCCTGGCTGCCAAAAGATGTCCCATAGTGTTCCGTGTGGTGGGTTGGTTGTCCTTGGCAAACTGACACTGCTTGCATGCCCGGCACCACTGCTCAACCTCTGTAGACATACCTGGCCAATAGCACCTGGATCGTAGAAGAGCTAGGGTCCGTTCCACACCTTGATGGCCATGCTCTTGATGAACCTGAGTTAACACCTCCCTGATTAAAACCGCAGGCAAGAGCTGGAACATCGGCTCAGCACCGTCAGGGCGGAAGATCTGCCGATACAGGATACCATCTCTCTCCACGAACCGGCTCCATTAACGCAGCAAAATGAGTGCAGATGAGGAGAGTTGCTGCCGCTCTCCATAGCTGGGACGCCTCCCCTGCTCCCAGTACCTGTGGACTTCCTGGATGACCGGGTCAGCCTGTTGAAAGGCCTGGATATCTGAGGAGGTTTTATGGGGCAAAACAGTCACAGTTGCTTGGCTTAGCACGGTCTTTTCCATTTTCAGGGCCTGCTGGAGGGGCTTAGGAATCGAGGTGCCGGGGAGCATGGCTTCGAGATCTGATGGACCAGGTGAGTGCTGCCGGGACAAAGCATCAGCATTTCTGTTGCTTCTGCCAGACCAATATTTCAGCTCGAAGTCAAACAAGGCCAATTGGGCTGCCCAGCGCTGTTCTGCAGCACCCAACTTTGCAGAGGACAAGTGACTGAGAGGATTATTGTCTGTGTAAACAATGCAGCGGTGGCCCAACAGATACTCCCTGAATTTCTCACTCATCGCCCACTTAAGGGCCAGGAACTCCAACTTCATGGAACTATAGTTTGACGTATTACGCTCTGTGGGCCTCAGTCCTCAGCTAGCATAAGCTATGGGCCTCACCTTGCCTTCTTACTCCTGTGAGAGCACTGCTCCCAGTCCACCATGAATGGCATCGACCTCAAGAATGAAGGGCAGGGAGAAGTCTGCGTAGGCGAGCACTGGGGCAGTGGTGAGCTTGGTCTTCAAAGCTTCGAAACTCTCGCTGCACTCCTCTGTCCAGTTCTCAATGGCATTCTTGGTGGACTTCCGCTTGGACCTGGTGCTTCCCAGCTCAGCTACCAGTCGATGAAGGGGAGCTGCCAGCTTTGCAAAGCCCTCCACAAAGCGGCGGTAATAGCTCGCAAAGCCCAGGAAGGACCGGAGCTCAGAGACTGTTTTGGGAGGCTGCCATTTTGCCACGGCCTCTATCTTAGATGGATCTGTGGAGACACCATTAGCAGAGATTCCATGGCCCAGATAACGCACCTCTGGCTGGAAGAAGGCACATTTGGAGAGCTTTGCCTTTAGTCCCTCCTGCTGAAGCCGACCCAGTACTGCATCAAGGCGCTCAAGATGCTGCTGTACAGTGGAAGAGAACACAACAATGTCATCAAGGTAAAGTAGTAATGAGTGACCCTGTTGATCACCAAAGATTCTCTGCATTAGTCTTTGAAAGGTACTGGGGGCGTTACAAAGTCAGATGTATACTTCCTAAGGAGAGACCTCACCTGACCCTGCTCTTCTAAGGACAATGAAGACAGAACTAAACCCTCCATCTGATCCTGCACTGTAGGTAGGGCTGTCTGGGATGCAACAGTAGCTACGGTGGCTGGAACCTCTGTAACTCCTGCAGGTAAGCTCACAACATTCATCTGTTCCAGAGTGCCAACAACGGTGCGGGGGTATAACAGTACCTCGATGGAAGAAATGTTAACGATGGGTATAAACGCTGTACCCCTAACCACCCTAACCAAAGATGGAGAAGCCAGCAGACCTGCAGGTAATCCAGATTCCAGGGGCTCAAACAGCACTGAACCATCAGAACTCCGCTCTGAGCATGTGACCGCTACAATTTTCATCACGCCACCTGGAATGCGGTATGCCTGCTTACCTCTGACCTTTACCTTTCCTGTCAGCTCTGGTGGGGTCTGTGTGGTTGCTTGATGACACTTCTGAAAAGCCTGTGTGATGGATTGTGGGGCCTGAACAACAAATGGCAGTTCAAACAATGCTAGCCCATGCTGCACAAAAAGCATTTTTGGATCACATTCATCCCCATCACACCAGGGATGTAAAGGGAAGCATCACCAGGAGGATCCTTCACTACCAAAATGCCGCACTGGGAGATCACCTTGCCATACAACTCAACATTTAGCTCTAGGTAACCAAGGAAAGGAATATCCAACCCATTAGCTGCCCTGAGTTGCAACCAGTTACATGATTTAAGGTGCTCATGACCCCATGGTTCAAAATGCTCACGGAAAAAGCTCTCTGTGACAGTGGAAACCATCGAACCAGTATCAACCAAACAGGGCACCTGAACGCCACCAATGACAACCTCCAAATGGGGACAAGACACGACCAGTTTTGACGCACAGCATTTGAGCCAGTAGAGACCCCACCCAAACTGTGGCTCTGCACTTCGGTGGGTACTAGTTTTCCGGAGCTGAGGTGGATTCTGGCTGCCTGGCTAAGGGCCGGGAAGTTTGTGAGGAGAACTAAGAACGAGAGGGAGCACGCACACCATTACACTCTCTAGCAAAATGACCAGGTCGCTGACAGTGTCTACATGACTGGGTGGAAGAGGACGCTGCATTAAAGCAATAGTTTGAGTTATTAGAGTAAGCTGTTCTTGCTGCTGCCTTAACATTTCCTTCACTGCCTTCATTTCACTCATTTCAGATGATGGGGGAACACAAGCAACTGGGTGAGCACCCTGGACCCCATACTGAATGCCACTGATGGAGGGGACAGAGTGGCTGCGGCCTCTAAAAGCACTTGGTAGACTCTCGCGTTCCCACCTAATTGCCTCCCCCCCTGACGTCAAGCAATGTAGCTGTGGGCTGTCTACGCACAAACTGTTTAAGCTCTCGCTGTAAGGTGCTATCTATGACCTGCTCAACAAACTGATCCCGCAACAGAACCTCAGAATTGAGCATTCCGGTCGGTGCATGCTGCTTTACCCTGCTTTACTCATCAAGGCAAGGGAGAACTCCAGAAGTGTTTCTCCTTCATGTTGCTTCCAGGAGAAGAAAGCCTCCTGTAAGGCTACATAAGACTCAGAGCAGCCATAAAGTTCCTGGAGTATAGCAATTATCCTAGCTGGATCCCCACGCTCTACACTAGAGCGGTATTTGAGCTCTTCACACGCTTCCCCCTCTAAATGATCGAAGAGGAAGAAAGCCTGATCAGCTCACCCAGCACTATCCCTGATCTTCCCCTGAACATGGGGCATTTCCTGTCACGAGGCACAAACACTAACCTCTCCGCTGCAGGGATGCTGGCACTGGCTGTAGGCTCCACTGATGAGGTTGAAGGTATGGCGCTAGGGGTGAGTCCAACAGGGGCCAGCTCTTGACGTAGCCTCTCATTGTCAGCTTTCAACTGTGCAACCAGATCTCGCAACTCTTGCAATTCCTCTTCCATGAGTGCAAATTTTAATAATGAACCGCTGCTGCTTTGTATTAATGAAAAGAAAAAAAAACGAGAACAAACAATGGAACACACGTCTCTGCCGTACTTCTACAGTCAATTTCACCCAGGGAATTACTAAAACACAAGGTACACAGGTTTGTAGTTACTGGAGGACAAGAGACGTGGTTCAAAGTTTAAAAATACAAATTTTATTCCACATTTATTCTAAAATATACTCCATAAAAACTCATTCACCCAAATAAAGAGAGTGTGTTCTGACAGGAACCAAGATCAGAGATCACATCTCTCCCATTTTGGCTTCCTTGCACTGGCTACCCGTTAAATCTAGAATAAAATTTAAAATTCTTCTCCTTACATACAAAGCTCTTCATGGCCAGGCACCATCATATCTAAAAGAACTCATAGTACCTTACTACCCCTCTAGAACACTGCACTGCAGAGCTTTCAGCTATCAAGCTCCTCTTCTGTGGAGCAAACTACCGTTCTGGGTTCAGGAGGCAGACACGGTCACCACCTTCAAGAGTAGACTTAAGACTTTCCTTTTTGATAGAGCTTATAGTTAGGGCTCAACTCGTTGCAATCCTGCATTTACACCTGCTTCATGCAGTGATAGGCCAGCTGTACAGAGATGACAAAGTTATCTATTTCTGGTTCATGTGAACCACCAAGTCCATCACTATGACTGTCTTTCAGGACAGATTGTAAGAAAATGTGCACCTCCACTCCATATTTAAACATCATAGACTTTACAGTGTGTACAGGGTGACTGCCCCTCAGTTCATGTGAGGAAAAACTTGGCCACAACTGCATTACAGAAACCTGTGGATGACTTCACAGGTGATGTTCATATTTATACTGTCTATGGTTTACACCTAGCAGAGGAGCTGTGGACCACCAGGAAGAGGTTTTCCGGCCTGCGGTGGGAGGACAAAGAATAGAATGCTGTTGGGGAGCAGCGCTAGAATGGGCACAGGAGCAGAAGCGAGATGTGCAGGCACCACCACCACAGTTAACACAGCTAACACTGTTGTAAATGTTTCAAGAGTTCTAAAACAACTTTTTGTTGAGTCTTTAGGGGGTGAGAGGGGTTAGATTGTTAGTCTTAGTGTATGATATTGGTACTCTTATTACTCAATACACAATTTGGTCTATTTATGATGATAGACATGACCAGTGCTCTGCTGTATGCTTCATGCCTCAAAGACAAAATATTGACCCTGAGTGTGAGTGAGGATGAGGAGAGGATCAAACGGTGAGCACTCTCAAAACATATATCCCAAAACTGATCCGGATCGGTTTGATAAAACCTTCATACAAAGGGCAAGGTCACCACATCACAAAACTTCTATCCAGAAAATGGACCGTTTCTCAAACTCAAAATAATTGTCTCCTTCAACATTCAACATTCAACACAAAAACAGAGGGAAATCATGTACTTTATACATTGATATAGCAGCTACAGTATTAAAGTTGCTCTTTCCCGCAGGTGCAGCAAACTCAACAGAAGGGTGAGAGCAATGTGAGGGTAAGGTGGATAGATGATGTGCAGTCTTTTAGATTTTACATACAGATCTCATCAAACCCTCTAAATTGCCTGTAGGTGTGAATGTGAGCATGACTGATACATGATAATTCTATGTGCCCTGGCCAGAAATACTGTGCTGAGTTCAATCTCAGAAATAATCTCAGCTTTCAGATGATGTATACCACTTCTGTGTGGGGTACACTGCTGACATACTATCTGCCCTCCCCTTAAAAAAAAAAAAAAAAAAAAATCTGATCTACAAAGATCTGTTGGGGTGGAGCAAAGGAGGTAAAATAAGCACACTGAAGGGAGAGGAATAGAAATGATCCAAAAACTGTTGGTAAATCAGCTACAGTTACCAGTTTATTCATTAAAATCTTTTCTGACTTGAGTTTGTTAACAATGTTTTTCATAAAGAACTCATCAAATTCTGAAAAGAACACATGAAATAAAACAGTGCAGCTTTTTAAACTCAGGTCTATCCACATGTCACTTTTCATATCAGTTATAATCATGGATGTGGTGAAATGCATGAGTTTTACTGTAAAATGACAGAGAATGACAGCACATTGAGAGTGAGGGGTTGATGATGATTTTGTTGGTACACGTCTGTTAGCTGAGGGCTGCTTTTTCTCAACTCGGAGAGAAAGAAGAAGAAACGTGTCCCCGATTCATGTTTCATTCACTGCCTGCACGTCAGGTCTAAACTTGTGCCTTTTAATGAATACCTGTGGAACAGTGCAGAGCAGGCTGGGGTCTGTAATACACACAGACATAGAAAGACACACACCTCCTCTACTGTTACAACAGCACAACTGTTATGTTTGTATCAGTCAACTTAACTAGTTTGTTGAAGGCTTTGCAGCAGAGAATTTTGTTGTCCAGCCAGTCAGTTGCATTCTCCTCATAGCTGGCCTTCTTCTCAGTTCAAAGCACATACGTGACTATGTTGATAGGTGAGTGTTCAGACATTGTCATTCTGGTTATTGCATAGCAGTGTTATCTGCTAAGTGGTACCCATCTTGAGGAAAGGAATGTGGAGCATGTAGAGGAAAAGTGAGCTTTTTACAGACACAAGCTCATTCATTCAAACATGAAGTGTGCCAAGGGTTACATACCTTGTGTTTGGTTCATTAGCTGTTAATTCTGAACTGACTGAGCTGAAAGAGGCACCACATCCATTAGCTCCATAAATTGTCCTAACCACTGGGATTGTTTGATTTGTCAACCGAGTTGCAAAGTGGTAACTTATTTCAGACTTCTCTGGTTCTAGAATCCAAAAAGAGGTTGAGCGTGGGTGGAGCTGAGGCAGGCTGAATGAAACACCTGTAAACATAAGTCTCCATGTTAGACAGCAGAAATAAACATGTTTACAGCCTGGTACAAAAAACAGTTTTGGTCTCTATAGCTCATTTCCCCGTTCATGACAACTCTACTACTCAAATTATTTTTTTTTTGTATAACCCAAATTCATAAAACATAATTTGCCTCTGAGGACTTTACAGTGTGTACAGGGTGACTGCCCCTCAGTTCATGTGAGGAAAAACAACTGCATTACAGAAACCTGTGGATGACTTCACAGGTGATGTTCATATTTATACTGTCTATGGTTTACACCTAGCAGAGGAGCTGTGGACCACCAGGAAGAGGTTTTCCGGCCTGCGGTGGGAGGACAAAGAATAGAATGCTGTTGGGGAGCAGCGCTAGAATGGGCACAGGAGCAGAAGCGAGATGTGCAGGTACCACCACCACAGTTAACACAGCTAACTGAGCACTAACACACCTACTGCTGCCTGTGAGCACAGTGAGAGGAGAGGCAGAACATGTGCAGTGGGCACTGCAATGTATTATTCATTTTATTATTATAATATATTTCTCATATTTTCCTTCATAGTCTGAATAAGTAACTAAATTTGGACACCCTTGTTGGTCTTGCTGTTCTGTAAAATAACCACACAAGACAAGAATGTGACATAATGAAATATGAATACTGTGAAAAAACACATTTTATTACCCATTTATTTATATATTTTATATCCTCTCATTTTTTATTTGAAGATTTATTTAAAGGACTATATACAATAAATGATTTATTTATTTGTTCATTTATTTAAAATGGAATGAAGTTTTATATAAAATAGAATGAAGAATTCCATAGAGGAGTCATGGTTAGTACTAACAGCAGGACAGTGAGTGTTTTCCGACTGATGCTGCTGATGAGTTTGATGGACAAAGTACTCACAGTGCTGAATGAATAGTTTTGTCTTATTGTTTGACTTCAAGTCATTTGTTAGAGAAACAGCTGTAGTGGAACTGATCTGTCTGAGAGCCTGGACAGTAAACAGTCTTCAGTCAACAGAAACAGGCTGCTCTGAGTTACACAGAAGAGGCTAGACAGGAAGTGATGTAATGACTCAGGCTTTCAGGACAGGGGGGTTAAACAACATAGATATTTTTAGAGCTAAAAGGTCAGAAAGATGACATGAGAAGAGAATGCAGGTGTGTATCAAACAACAGTTATAATCACATAGTTATATGCTCAGTATATATGGGAAGTCCTTCCAAGTGATGACATCATGAAGCCGATAAGCTGTCATAAAAGCAAAAGGTGGCTGCTTCCATTTGATTTCCTCAAAAACTTTTTGAAGCATGTTCACTGAAGACTTTTCTTATTGAAAAGTAAGTGATAAAGACATCAAGGCAACAGGAG
Source organism: Nibea coibor (assembly GCA_023373845.1). Classification (NCBI taxonomy): domain Eukaryota; kingdom Metazoa; phylum Chordata; class Actinopteri; family Sciaenidae; genus Nibea; species Nibea coibor. The sequence goes on from CM041723.1 coordinate 1,263,157, forward strand.
AAGTTTGTATTAATACTTTCACATTTGGAGAATTTGTATTAGTTCAAAAGGTAGTTTCCCAAGACCTGTCCCTAAGATGTGAGAGGTGTGTGTGTGGGTGTAGGGATGTGGGGGTATTTCGCTGTGGGTATTTTTTCAGTGTGCTGTGACATTTAATCTGTCTTTATTCAGTCAGTACTGATCATATCATAACAGTAATACCTAATACCTAAAAATAAAGCCACGAACAAGAAACACTAACACACGTGAGACCAATTTTGTTTTATTAGCATCTTGTTCAGTTGTTCAGCATCTTGTTCAGTAAAGGAATGAAGAACAATATATACACACACACACACACACATTGTGTGGATGTACGTCTCTTAGAATAATTTGACCTAGCGTATTGTTGTTACGATCCTCTGTTTACAGAATGAAGATTTTAAGAGTTATAAATTTAATAGAGTAGAACATAATTTATAATTTATAATTATTAAATAGAATTTTATATATTAAAATCTTAGAAAAAAGCAACCCCATCATCTTCAACCCTGTTACACACTTGGTCATAATGGGGATGGGTTTTGGCTTTGATTATTGTGTTATTACCCTCCACAAAACAGACTTAGTGACCTTGACCCTGGCCTGACCATCACACGTGTCTTCATATAATCATATAATTCATATAGTTAAATAGTTTATAGGTGCAGCAGTTTTAATCTGAACCATGGATTGGACCTGCATAACAGCACTCTTTGTGCTAGTTCCTCCCAGCATACAGTGGGTGCCTTGAGTGAATTGATTACTGATATCATGAATTATCTTTTATGACAAATATCATTTTCACTCGTTACTGGTTGTATTTGAGACATCTGAAATTCCAACAGTTCCTAGACATCAATAATTTAATCTGGATGAGTCCAAATTGAATTTTAGACAAATAGAATTCCATCCATGACATCTGCAGTATAAGAACAGTTAAAAAAAAACAGTGCCACTAGTGAGAGGTTCTAGTACAATGTTTGAATGTTGTTGTTATCCTTACAGTTAATAAAATTCTGGTCAATCACAATTTAGATTTGTTGTCTTTAATTACAAATACAGTGTTTCTACACTAGTCTCAATCCAGTCACAGCCACATTTTTTTAGGATTTTTTTTTAAAGTTCATGAGAAAGGATTTGAACATTTAGAGCAATCAGAAGAATACTGATTCGGAAGTGTTCTATTTACAAATATGATTCAATTAGTATTAAATTTCAGACACATTTTGACAGTGAATCAATTTTTTTACATTTACATGCTATGGCCATTACAGACACATACTGCATAAGGCTGGGTGACAATGTCAACTTCGCCTCTCCTCCACCCTGACACTGAGGATGTGGTAACTAGGTGGTAAAATAAACTTCCTTCCAAACAAGGTGTCATCAGATCATGGAAAATACATCATATTTTCACTCTTGCACTTCAGAGTAACTTCCATTGCCAGTTGTAGCAACAGTAATATGCCAGACTTTAAGCCAGACCCATTCTGGTCCAAGACAGACTGCCGCTGACATGAATATGGTAGGTGTGTGTCATATACAACGGCCTGTACTTTTGAACATTTGTGCTGTTTGTGTGAGTAACAGCAATAAGCATACATACTTCAGCATGTTTAGGAAACTCACTATATATTATATAAATATGATCCCATGTGAGTGGAAGAGGTTGTTTTATATGGGCCTTCCAGGTTTGCATGACAGCACCATGTTAGTCAGAAAGACAAGTCTTGGTACAGTCTCTGCTCATGTAATATGTTCAAAGGGGAATGCTGTGGAACTGCATTCTTAGCACACTGTTGAGCAAAGCAGAGACACAGTAAAACCTGATGTCTTACTGTTGAAACCTTCAGACTGTTTTTATATGTAACCTCTGCAGTACTGTGTATGGTTTGAAGTGTTTTAAGAAGTGATTCCAAACAGGCTGTGACCGACACGGCACAATGTTTACTTTCATAGGTAACTAGGTAATCTATCTTCATCACATTCCAGCATTGAAGCAGGGAAAAAAACATGAAAAATTACAAGAAATGTGATCAGTGTCTTTGTCTTTGTCTCTTTTATGTAACACATCTGTAACAGTCAAACCTAATTGTAGATTTCTGTAAATACTACATGTTCCTATTTGAATTTTCCAGCTGTGGCCTTATAACATCTCATTCCCATATTGAGCAACAATTTTCACTCCTCTTTTAAATGCAGCCAAATAATTCTAGGTGGAGTTCAGCAAGTACAATTTTACCAAAAATTCAGTTGGACCTTGAAGTATATAAGTCAAATTTCTTAGGAGCTGTGAATTGTTTAAAAGTGTTTCACATCCTCATGGTTAGTGTTTTTCAGACTTGAAAGATTTTTTTTGGGGCAGTAAACAAAATGGTAAGTGAAAGAAAATGGCAAAGCGGATAACAAAAGCATATGTCAAGGTTAAAGCAGTCAGTGAGGCCACTGGCCCCTTGTGCAATAAATCAGGCTGGTTGAACAACACCTGAAGCATGCCTGGTATCTGGATTAGCTCAGGTATTTCAGCCCCACAGGAACACTGTGGAATGACAAATGTAATAAAATTCACTTGGTACAGTAGTATTATACTTTTATTTTATTTTATCTATTTATTTTACCATTATGCATTTTTAATGGCTTTTGTTTTATTTCTTATTCTTCTTCTATTCTATTCTATTTTATTTAATTTTAGTTTAGTTTAGTTTAGTTTAATTTAGTTTTAGTTTTTGCAGTTTGCCCAATCCTCAAATTTCATCCCTCTTCAATTTCCAAAATAAGCAGTTGAAGAGAGGTAATTTGAGAGAAAAAAAAAAAAAAAAACGCTGAAAGTGCCCCTCAAACAGGAAGGATTTCTGGCTAAACTGTATTTCCAATCATTGAACTGGCTTCACTTTAAGCATCTTGAGCTCTTCCTGAATGTCTACATAGGTATTTTGTGTGTAAAATAAAGAAATGTTACCTGTTAGTGTGATTCAAAGAAGTTTTATTTTTGCTTTCCTCCAGAAATGTTCCCGCCTTTTTAAGATGTCAGTCTATGAGGCTGTGGATGGGTGTTGCTATGAAAAAAACTATGAAGCTGACAGCTTCAGCAGACAAATATGAGTGAGAAGATGAATTTTCCTATGTTTTTAGCTATAAATTGTGACATTTGTGACCTCGGGTGATCAATGTTCACGAAGTACAGTGATGTTACGCACTGTACCTCGTGAACATTCTGCCAATACACAGCTATTCATTCATTGTGTTTTTTTGCAAACCAGCAAAACTCATTGCCCGCATCACCTGGCTAAGCCAGTCGTTTTGATGCCTTTTTGTGTATGTACAACCAAAACTGTGGGAGAAGTAGCGAGCCAAAAAAAGGCTTAAGAATAATAACAAAATTAAGTATGGGGAATAATAGATAGTGTGCTCTTTCAGGCACACTCAATTATGTGGTTTTTAGGTCAGTAATATAATTTACTAAAGCTACCAGACTAACTATGAGCCCGCTTTTTAAGAGGTCAGCAGTAAAGGCCGATATTTGTTTTCAAAGTGATTCAGATGTCACTGTGTGGAAAGGGAGAAGCTTGCGCTCAGGCTCTCAACACTCTTCTGAAGACAGGAAGCCAGCAGCTGCCACATTCCTCAGCTTGCATGCAGGTAGGGCATTGTGCATTTTACAGCAAGGTAATACATTCTTTCACTGCTGTGTTGAAGCAACAATAGCAATAATATGTGATGCAATCTCACTTCATGCACCTCGGTTGTGAAACTCATCACCAGACACAAGACACACTTGAATCAGAAGATCAGAACTGTTTATTAAAACAATACATCAAGAAATACAGAAGAAATCATGAACATACGTGGTATGTTTAAAAGCTTCACTCCCACACAGTCTTCACAACACTGCATGAAACATTCAAAGAATCCATCAGAAGCTGGTGATTAAGTTCATGTCTGTCTGAGATGAGCTGGCCAGCAGGTTGTCTTTGACTGGGGACATGGGCTCTCCATTCTTACGGAGAGTCATCTTCTGAGCATCTCTGAAAAAAACACAAGAAGGTGTTTTAGTGCTGTTCCATTACAACTGATTAAAGTTAATGTTGTCATTGTGTGTCTACAGAACTTTCCATATTTTAGTTGGAGTGAGTCTGCAACCTAAAACAGTTTGTTTCATGAAATAAAATTCCATTTCCATCTCATTTCTCTGATTCTCACTCATTCCTGCAATCAGCAAACAGCCCAAATATGACATTTTAAAGGAAAGCTGACATTAAATGAAAATGTTTGGTACCACACGACATCTTTAGAGGGTTTAAATAGTGTAAATGATGCTTTGGATCAGCTGACCTAAAAACACAGTGTCTGTAATGTTACTATCTGTAATGGCAGGGAGAATTTTACAGCTGGTTTCTCATTAAAGCTCTATAACTGCTCTATGAAGCATGAATAAATTGTTCATTAAAAATGTCACTAATTAAAAACCTAAACCTATCATAAAACATGACTGGTTTTATGGCCCCCCTAACCCAGCTGGTGCAGAACTTTAAAAAGAAAGTTTCAGCAACAGTTGTCAAATCATGTTAGAGCGCAAAATATATGGAAATGTTCATTTCATTTCAGGCATTTAGTCCATGTCTGACAGCACATAGGGAACATGCTCATTGAAATCAGCTCTTCTAGTGACTGTTTGGAGTGCAGTGACACTAACAGGAAAGACCTGACTCAGGATCAACAGATAGGTGTGCACAGATGTCATTTCATGAATAGCAATCAGTATGTTATATTATCCAATATGCTGTGCATTTGATTTATTATTTAGGCACCACCAAGAGTCAGCCTGATGAAAATGATTTATGAATGATGAATTTGAAAAGTAACAGAGTCTTTCTTTTACTTTTTGAAGCTGAAGTTCTTCCAGAGGCTGCTGATGGTGGCCTGGACACCAGGACTGTTCTCATTGTTGTGTAAGGAAGTCTTCCTCCCGGAACCCGCAGACTTTTTACTCAGTCCGCTTGCCCTGGCTGGACCCAGCGTTCGCACCTTTGTTGCTTGATCCTGGCTGCTGGACTTTGGTTTCGACAAACCTGAAACCTGGAAGAAAGATGTAGAGGAGACAAGTTTAAAACACACTTATCTTATCTTCATCTTCATTATTTCTAAATTGTGAATCAAATAATTAATCCAAAAGAGTAACTGTTCTGTGTCAAACAAGCGTTGGAGACAGTGACTGTGTAGTACAGCTCCCTGAGGTCATCAGAGAGGGCATGTTTGATACTTAGCTATGAAAACCTGTGCTAACCAACAGTACCTGGAAACTAGCACTATAACTGGAGCTATAAAACTGTTGTTTGTTATAATATAGATCTGCTTCGTGCTGGCTGATGTCTACAGCATAGGCAGCGTCACATTCCACTTCCATCAGTCTGTCATTCTAGCACAATTGTCCACCGGCTCTGTCACCAGACCATCTCACTCAGAACTCTTACATGCCAGGTCTTTTTCTTGGAGCACTTCCATCTTTTCAATTCACTTGTAAATATGTAGAATATACATATTAGCAGTTGAGATAAAATTAATATTTATTGAGGTGTCTTGATTAGGGATGCAGTGATGGATCTATTTCACTATTAATTGTGGCTTGAAACATCAGTGTTTTTGCACTTAAAATGAATGAGTTCATAGCTGAACTTTCAGTTCAGTGTAAACTAAAAGCAACAAAGCAGGGAAGGACTGCAGCACAGCATTATGTAGAAATTGATCTTTAAGTGATTTAGTGCTTCCAACATGTAAAACAACCTTTGATCTCAGCGGGCGGTGTTTCTTATCCGTTTCTGTTGAATTGGTAGAAGTCTGGTCTGGTTCTGAATCTTTGCTTAAATTCATTTCCTGAAAAAGCACATGAAAGATAACATATAAAAACACAACACATGCTACCAAAATAGCTTTCTGCACGCCCACCAGATTTTGATGATATGCATGTGTGAAGGCGGACCCAACCACAAATGATGTAAGGATATTTATAAAGTTGGTGGAGATTTGTAGGAACGTACAGGCGCAGCATCCTCGTGGTAGGAGGGAGGGGAGCTGTAGGCGGGGACTTCCTCATTGTGGCAGGAAGTGAGGGAAGGCTGGGACTGGGAAAAGTAGGCACTGTCTTGGGATGGAGGAGAATCTGGGAGGTCGGCCATGTAGTGTGTGTTTCCGTCAGTGGAGGGTTGACACAGGGGTGAAGTGTCTTCTGGGGATCTGTGGGTCTTTGAGGAGGAGGAAGAAGTCTCTTTCTTGTACTTAAACAGCTGCAAGGCAGCAAGACCTGATGTGTTCTCAGGTTTTCTTGATCGTTCAGTCAAGGTGGAGCTGCCTGACCAGTGGAACAGCTTGAGGCCCTGACTGGCTGAACTGGGGGATGTGGTGCTTGGTGATGGAGGTGGGCTAGGGGTATCCACAGATGCAGCATCAGGACTATCACCGTCACTGGTCTGGGTGTTTAGAGAGTTGTTTTGAGTAGGACTCACGGCTCTGGGCACCACATGCTGGGCAGACTTAGTGCTCAGACTGACTGCTGAACTGGAACTGCTGAAAAATCTACAAGTGGAAAAAAGGAAGCGGATCAGATTAATACAGTGTCACAATGTGATTATTTCAATTTCTTGTTTTAAAAGAACACTTCAACATTCTGGAAATGTTCTGATTTGCTTTGTTTCAAAGAGTGAAAGAAAAAGATGACTAAGACTAAAATCTGACATCTGAAACAGCACGGCCACTGCACTTGGCTGTTCTTTCACTTTTCATTGCTGAGCCGGTGTGTTTTCGTCATCCAGTTAAACAATCACAGTAATCAGTTTTGCTGCCAGCATGGTAAATGGGTTTACTCAGACAAGGTGGGTAAACAAGGCAGGCGTGCAGCTAATAAAGTTAGATAGACTATGCCTATGTGTATAATATCTAGAGAGATAACAATTAAGTAGATGAAATTAATGTGATTGCATTAATGATTTTACTTTACTTCACTGCAGAGGGACCAGGCTTTTATTTGGAGCAGGCCCTTATTTTTAATTCCCTCTGAGGTCTTCTTGTTTTCTGCTCTGCTCCAACAGCCCATTTTATGATGTTATGCTGTAAATACAAGCTCAGCTCTTTCTGTTTCCAATGGAAGGGACCAAAGGAAGGAACACATTAGTTATGTAAGTTAGGATCCCTAACCCTTATATGTAGTTGATAATGACTAATAAAATAATCAGACTAGGTTTGATCTTCTGTGTTGTTACCTGCTGCATGTGGCCTGGCTGTCCTCCTCAGTCTCCTGATTCCTCCTCTGCAATAGGGTGGCAAAGCGGTTGCGAGGGCAGGGATCCCTCGTTAATGTTGGTTTGTCTGGCTGCTGAGCCAACCTGGATCGCTTCTGAGTGGAGGCCGAATACTGCTCCAGCACATCCTGGTCTGATATACTAGAGTCTATAGGAGGCAAATGAATAATCCGAAAAATCTGTTTAGATTTGTTTTGTACTTTCACATTTAAATAAACAACACAGTTTACATGTTGAAATCTTTGTATCAAAATAAATTCTTATTATTATTTTAATTTTTTTCTTATGCACAGTGCATCCCCTTAAAGGAAAATGTAAATTCAAGTGTACCAAAACTTGTTAGCCAAAATTAAATTAAGAGAGCACTGATCTCACCTTCACTGTGACACATAACCTTGTACGGCATTGTGATTATCATCATGTACCAGGATATCATTAGCAGCATTATTCTTTTTGACCTTCATGTGTTCATTGTTCTGCAGTTTGTCAAGTTTTCCAGGTGATTAAAAAAAATCAGATGTGCTGTTTTGCAGTGTTGTGTGCTAATTTGTTTTTACTCAACATCACTTGCCCCAAATCCCAAATACTTCCAAACAATGGATGATGACTGGCTTCACCTCCAGACTTTTGATTTTGGTTTTGCCTGTCTGTTCTCTGTAGTATATTAATATATAGATATATCCAGACTGTAGCTGTAACGTGTTTTGTACATGCTGTTGCTGCAGAGTGCATGTGCTGCCAAATTCGTGGTTATAAATAATATTCCATCATCTGTGCAGCCTAGCTGAACAACGATGATTGATAGAAACTCCAGAATTAGTGAACCCTTAATGAGCTAAACTTCACAGCAGTCTTTTATCAGCACGAACAAAAACCTTCATAATTAATGTTTTGAAGGTTTCATTGACTTAATGAGGTTTAACCTTTCACCTGTTAATGCACAGGCAGATTAAAAGCAGGAAAACTTCTAGACTGAAATTACAGACAAAAACACTGACAACAAACAAAATAACACATTTTTCATAAATAATACTTGAATCAGAAAAATGAATGTGCAGTCATAATCCAACTCTATTGTGAAGCCACACCTCTTTTAGTATTTTTTTTAAATTTCTTTTTAACTCTTCTAATTTTTATATTAAAAAGTAGTAGACTCCTGAACCCTGCATGTTCACAGCTCACCTTCACGTGGTCTCTTAACCTGTAGCTCTCTGCAGGGTAGCCTCAGACCGTCCAGGCTGATGACTCTCTCCTTCCCCCTGGTGGAGGGAGGCCTGTCTTGGGAGGCAGCAGATTGGGTTGGGGCAGCAGACGATGGCTTGAAGTCTCTGCTCCAAATGCTGGGCCCAATGGGTGCTGCTGATTCGTTCCAGCTGTGACTGCGGGGTTTAGAAGGCTGAAAAGAGATTTGCAAAGTTGTTTTAAATGAAATGTGATAATTCACTTTGATCACCAGGAATCTATATTGTGATCTGATACCTGTGGAAGAGGTTTGTCTGGACTAAAGTCATCTACCCTCTTCATGGTGTTAATGTCGAGGTTTCCCAAGGCCATCTGAAAGCCTTTATCATCTCCTACATTACTGGATTCAATATAATCAAGGATTAAATAGTATGCAAGTGATGGAGCCAAGAGTGACAAATCATTTCCATTATTTACAAAGTCAGGAGTGATTCAACACGCAAGGATACAGTCCAGCGTAGCTGAGGGCGGCCTGGTCAATGTGCTCTGGGTACGAGTTGAGTGGTACAACCTTCCTCCTGATAGGATCAAACACCAGCTGATAGAGGAAGGTGTTATTAGCTCTGGTGAATCCCTCAATGTACTGTTCAGGGACGACGAGATTCATCTTCAGGTACTGGCCCATCTTCCTGATCACCTAACAAGACAACAAGAACTCTCAACAGTCACTGCAGCTCTGTTACAAGCTTGACTAACACAAGCAGTTTTATAGTAGTGTTGGAATGTGACTGACTGAATTCACTGAATATTTTATCAAAACAGACCCGTGTGTTTGATTTGAAATGATTGTTACACTATGTCTACTCAGAATTTACAGTTTTATCTAAAATTACAATCTCTGTTATTTTGTAAGAGTCAATAGCCAATCAGCAGTATCATTCATGCCTGTCTTATTAGTTGAGACGCACACACACACACACACGGTCTCCTCATGTGCTACCGTGGCATATTTTGTTTTTGCTGCATAAACAAAATGCAGCAAAAACAAAAGGGAGGGAGCGTTATGAAGTTCTACTTTTTCCCAGTTCTGACAGTAAGTCTCACCTTCAGGATATCAGGGTCCTTGGCCAGGCGCAGCAGCTTGCAGGCCTTGCCCAAGCCGATGCCATGCAGGGAGGGGAGGTAATCGCAACCAGAGAGAATGCACATGTGCCGAAACTTCTCCTCTGTGAAAACGGTCCCCAGAGAGCGACAGCGACCCAGGTTACTTTGGTCTATCTCCAGACCATTACCCTGTTTATCCATTTTGAGGATCACCTGCATGGTTGTGAAAGAGGATTGATTATTGAGTATCAGCAGTGATTCCTGTGGAAGAAGAGACACAGCACTTTGCTCTAAGAATGCATGGACTTCTATAGGGAAGAACAGAAGACAGTTCTAAACTATTTGTTTGGTATGTAGTCTGTCGTTTTACTCGTTCCTTGTTGTTTTTACCATGGCAAGAAAGAAGAAAGAAGAAGAAAAGCAAAATTACTATTGCATGCTTCTAGTTAAATGCCCTACTTCCATGATATAATATTACTGTAGCATGAACTTTTTCTATGTTCCATAAATTTTCCCAAAAGCTGAATATCCCTAACTTTTTGTGAACGGTATATATGCAGATGCAAAGGCAGCACCTGGGTACAAGATACCTTTTTGCAGCCAAATGCCAGCAGGTCAGAGTCTTCTGTGATGACAGCCTGGGCCAAACCAGATTTTGTGAGGTAAGCCAGCTGAGCATCAGCTTCATATGGAGCCACAATGCAGTCGACCCCTCTTGCCCTTGCAGCCTGGTTTAAAAAACAAGGCAAAAACATGTCAGACATAACTTCTCGACTGATGACTTGAATCACTGACTTTAAGGGAGGGAGCGTTATGAAGTATTCACCTTAATAAGGTTGTGAGCCATGGATGGAGTGATGTTAACACAGCGGGTAAAACAGTCTCTGGCCTCAGACACTTTTCCTTCACGTAGCAGCTTTCTGCCTTTCTCAAGGTTGGCTTCTCGGCGCCTGAGATGGACACAAAAGAAAGCTGAAGCTGGCAATAAAATAAAATCTAAATGTAACTTTGAAACAAAATGAAAACTGAAACTGAAGCCTAAAATTTTTTTGTTGATTGTGATGTTTTGGCCGCAAACAGAAAAGTAGGATCATGCTCAGCTTCCATGTCAGAGAACCGTGAGGTTTTGGATGTCTTTTAGTACTTGATTTTTGTTTGTGGAGAGGTTGTTTGGTGTCACCTGTCTGCAGGTCTGTACATTCCTCTCTGCCCCGTCACACACAAACAATGTTGCACTGTTAATGTTTTGGAATGCTGTTCTTCAGATAAAGCAACCTTTGTCTGAATGTTTGTTACCAGGTATGAAAAAACTGGAATGTTTGCCAAAGTGCTTCAGAGAAACTCTGGATGATAGTGTAACACATCCATGTTCTGTTCTTTCATTCCTCCTCCAGTGTCCTCAGTGTAGTTTGTTTCGGTTTGAATGAGGTGCAAGTCCTATCTGCTATACTCCTTCTCCTAACTAAGTATTTCTTGGCACTCACAGGCACTCACTGGCTTTCCAGCCACATCTTCACATATCTGACATGGGGGTAGGAATTATATTTGATTAATCTGTTGATTACTTTTTAGATTTGGCATCTAAATTAAATTTAAAAAATAAAGATTACAGTACACCAGTTTCAAGGGGGATATCTATTTTGTTTTTTTGTGCCTCACCAACAATCCAGAATCCAGATATAGTTTTTAATGATATAAAAACAGAGGAATGCTGTGAATACTCTTGTCTGACAAGAAGCTGCTTTATGAATGACTAAAACTATGAAACAAAAAAGAAATTTCTGTCAACAGGCTAAATGACTTGGCTAAACCCAGGAGAAGCTATCCGGTGCCTTCCACTCCACTTTCTCTTCAATAAACCTTGTTATAATATAAAGCACTAGTTTGCAGTCTGAGTTGAGCTCTGCTACATTTTCCAGCGTTTCTTCTGTGCTTTGTCAACACCATGTAAAAAGTGGCATTATGTTGTATGGCACTAATTACAGTTTAATTTCTCAATGTTGTTGACAAAACATTTGAATTCCTTGTGTGGTGTGCAGTGTTGCCAAGTAGTGTTAGGAGTGTTTTGTGTTATGTGACTGAACTAATGCTGCTGTTTTTTGGGGGGGCTTGTAGAGACTTGGAGCAGTCTCTCCTCTGTTGAAGCCATTAAGATCACAATGAATAACCCTCTATCATTTTCAGAGCTCAGACAAATGGCAAAACATCCTCAAAAATTTGGTTGAGATATTCTAACTAGTGACATTTATTTATTTTATGTGCTAGTATTATACCTCAGTGTCCCCCACATAGGAGGTGGAAAGCAAACCAGAATGACTGAGTTTATGAAGGGATTAACATGAGGACTTGTTTTTGTACTTTCCACTTAGCTCAGCTTATTCACAGTGCATCTCCTAAAAGCAAAATCTTAACAAATAAATAGTCTCAAAACTTAAATTAATTAAAATCCAATACAAATCCTGTTTTTAAACTAATTAAAAACAGTTACGAGGATTCAGTTAAATAACTTTAGCAGTGTTATTCTTCAATATCACAGTCCATCGTGTTCATTTAATTGTTTCATCCCTTTCATACGTGTTTAGGTGCAGACTGAGTTTATCTTAGTGAAAATATTTTGGAAATGTAAAAGCATTTAGGACTTTAGGACGTCGATGTAGGCTGCATCCATACACAATCAAGGTAAACACTCACTCTCTGCGAGCCTTTTCCACCTCTTGTTTTGAAGGTAGGTTGCGTCCATCAAACACCAGAATTGGTTTGACTCTGAAGTTCAGCAGCATGTCCACAAATTTCATGCAATACCACACATACCTGGGATTGGACAAATTTGATGGAAAATGGAAAATTTCAGTTCCGGACATGCAGACAGCATTAAAAATAAATACTTAACACGTTTTCTTTTTTAAGTCAGTTAGAATAATACAAATTGCTCACTGATCAGTTGGTTCTCCTTTAGCAAGCTTCTCAGCACATGAAAATGCTCCTTTATGCAGCCAACAGTAGGTGTCCACAGCCACAGTCTGGCCTTTGTATTTTTTCACATTGATGGGCTCTGCTGCATCTTTGATGAACTGCAGCAGTCCAGAGATTCCCATTTTCAGCAATTTTGCTACAAGGATTCTGAAACCCTGAAAGGGGAAAACAACCAACAACTGCTTCATTTAAAGAGATGCAGTATGAGCCAAGTACTGACAGACAAGGATCCAGCGTCAGATGTCATTCTGGTGTTATTCCAGTCTAAACACACATGAATAACATCGTCCTCCATTAACACACCTATGGATCAGTTACCGCTTCCCCTTCACATGTGCATATGCATGTGTAACAACACTAACAGCTACATCACTTCCACACACGCTAGGAGTGTTGACATTTAGACACGTTCGTATGTGGAAGAACACAGCTACCAACATTTCTCTTAATGGTTGATTAGATAAGCACTGTTTGAAAACAGTCCATACATCCTGGAACTATACTTGTTATACTGTAACAAACCCATTTGCATATGTTTGTGTGTTTTATGTGCTCTTTTTCATCATTCATCAATCTTGTATTCATCCACAGAGCTAAAGCTAACGTGAGCTAAGTGCAGAGCTGCTTTTCAACGTCTGTACACCGAGTTTAATCTCTACGTAATCTCCACGTCACAGTACATGGTGTGGCACACTTTCTTGGGCCTCTACTTTTCTTGTTCGTACAAATGTTGCTAGCTGTGGCAGAATTCTGAAGTCATGTTTTGTCTAAAAGGGAAACGTTAATGTTAACAGTCGTTAACAGTCAGCCAGTCGTTGACGGAAAGCTCAGTAACTAACCGTGAGTTTAACGGCTGTCCGCGAAGAGAAACATACACTGACCAAGAGCACGCAACACGCAGGCCAATATAATGTTCAGCTGAACGAATGTTGAATTCAAACTTACTTTTCTCTTGACTTTTATCACACACAGGCAGCTGGTCCGGACACAAACTACAGCGTGTTTAATTTTAGCGGCAAACGAAGCGACTCAGTATACGCTGCTGCTATTGGTCAGCTGGACAGAGAGGGCGGGGACAACGGAAGTAAGAGGCGTGCACTCCATGGTCGCAACGTTACAAGACGTTAGCATGTTTACGGTGATGCTGAAGAGCAGCTTCGTGTTTACTCTGGCACGGCTCACTCTCAACTTTACTATCCTCCACCATCTGCCGCTGTTTCATTTGCTCAGCTGAGACAATCATCGATATACATGTTGCCCCATTTGCCACATACACAGCTAGTTGCCCCGCCCTCGCCTCTTCTATGTAAAACGAGGCACGCCGGTGTTCATGACGAGCGCCTGCGTCGCAGGGCAAAGATTTCTCATGCAAGTCAGTGCTGCTAATATTTCAAGACTCTTTCTTTCTTTCTTTCTTTCTTTCTTTCTTTCTTTCTTTCTTTCTTTCTTTCTCTGATCAGGGTGGTGGAGGCTCTAAAATATAAAAGGGTGCACAGTGGCAGATTTGTAAATATGGAGTTATGGATTCCACCTGTCCTAAATCCATGCTGATAGTTCTTCTCGTGTCCTTTCATTTCCACATAATATGTCAACAGTTTATTTATCGTTTTCTACATTCATTATACAATACCATACAAACAGTGGATGTTAAAGCAGTTGGTCTGTATTTCCCTGGATCACTGCACTCATTCACTGGTTTACAGATTGATACTAGTGCAGCCTCTTTCCAGTTTTATGCCAACTTTCCTTCTTCCCACACTTTATTACACATGTCTGATATCTGAAGATGAGGTGAATTACAGCCATTGAGAATGGAATATTTAATCATTTATTTGTCACTGCAATAATCATTCTCAGCTATTGCAGCATCTCTGCCCATTCATCACTCCTCTATTATATTATCTGAGCTATTGAACAATGTTTGTGCCTACAGTATTGTGAGAATCTGAGCTTTCTCTTCATTTGTTTCACCATTAACATTAAACATCCACATTCTGTAATTCTGTAATTCATTCTTCTTATCATTTGCAGTATTCCACGAATTGTCTTTCTTCCCACCAAATTACAAAAGTTTCTCCAAACCTCCCTTGCCTTTTATTGTAACCTTGAATTTATGGGTTCCTTCCATGGTACAATTTCTTTTTAAAGGTCCAGTGTGTTGGATTTAGTTGCATTTAGTGGTGTAATCTCTGCACTGCAATCTCCTCACAACACCTTAGCCTACCTAGTAAAGGAGAAACAACACTTGAAAGGCACTGTCTAGAGTCAGTATTCAGTTTGTTCTCGGTTGACTGCCTCCATGGAAGAGGACCTGCTCCCAATATAAACATTAAAGACACATTCTAAAGTAACGATAACAAAAAGATTTTATTTACAAAAGACTTATTTTCAGGTGATTATACATGCATGAAAATAATATATTCCATGTCTGCCTTATTCTGAAAATAGAGGCCCACAGTTTTACACACTGGACCTGTACACTCTCTTTCTTGGAATAGTTTCACAGCACCTGGAATTTTGATTTCATTCATATTTTTAAACGCATTCCAATCTTCTAAGCCTACCACAATTATAATAATCTGCCAACTCAATGGTGTAGGGTTCATTTGACATCCATCATATCTGTGCTGAACTGCGTTTTCTAGTGAGAGTGTGGCATGTCCCAGCTTTATGCCGGGTCCTGAATGCATCATAAGACGTGTCTCATTTCCCAGCTTCCTCTGCACTTCCGGCTCTCCCGCTCTGAGTGACAGACGGAAGGAAAACAAGATGCGAGAATAACTTCAGTGACAAGCTGTGATCAATGACAGACAGCGTCATTAACGTCATTCACTGCTCTGTTTCACTAACCATTATTTAAATGTCATTTGTTTGTAGCGGAGGTGTGTGAATCAACGAGAATCAGCATGCAGTTCTCTCCCACCAACGGAGACTTCACGTTCGTCTCCTCCACAGAGGCTGAAGGTAGGCTAATGCCAATGCTAATCCCAGCGCAGCTCCGCGGCCAACAGGCCTGAAAGGAGCAAACATTCACTCCCTGTGTACGAGCTGTATCTACTGTCAGGAAGCAGCTAAACATGTACACAGTGAAGAAAAGTGCTGCCGTGTGGACACGACACTGCGCTATTTAAAATGGCTAACATTACTGTACGTTAGTAACTGAGCGAGCTATCGTTAGCTAGTTAACTCCTTACAGGGCGATACGTGTCGTTCATGAACATAGGTAACTTATGAAAACACAGAAACACTGGAGGCCTTTTATCTAGATCATTTGTCTATATTAAATAAATACAATAAAAACTATTCAAAGGCCTCAAGTCAAGTTATTTCTCTGTATGACGAAGCACAACCTTCAGTTATCTTCTCTTGTTTACACTGCTCACAAGTGACTCACTCATGAAGTAATGTTCATGCTGAATAAAGCCCAGACGATTATCATTACAGTTATTATAACATGATGAGCTACGAGCTTCAGTTAAAGTAGAAATCCGGCTGAACACGTATACATGTTTCTGGCTTGTTTAACAGATCATAAACAAATGAGGTATGTGACAAGTGAAAGGTCAAAGAATATAGAAAAAAAAATTGATATTGATTTACTACTATTATTATTATTATTATTATTTTCTCTTTTGTAGCTCATTAGGAGTATTTTTTAATGCAGCAGTTTCCTGCCAACTGTTCTATCTTGTGCAATGAATGCAGAGAGAGTTGAGCTGATGGTCATAATAAGGGATTCACATTTGCTATACAAGTTATTGCACATATGTATATTTTTATGTATATATTTTCTTATGTATATTTTTTAGAGGTAGATTCATATGTTCTTCCTCATTAGAGTTTATTCGATTCTGTACTGTGTCACCATTTTTCTATCTATCTATCTATCTATCTATCTATCTATCTATCTATCTATCTATCTATCTAATGCACCCAGCTGTTGTTGTCAGTTAGAAGACAACACAGAGGAGATGTTACCTGGGAGCAATGACCCCCTGATGAAGTGAGATTTGTGATTAGAGTAGAGCTAGATTACTCTATGTATCGCCACAGTGATCAAACAAACATGTGCTCCACAGAGCTCAGCGGCACCATCAGCGCTCCGGACATTAAACTAAACATGGGCACTGACAGTGTTAAAGATCCGTATGCCACCACCTTCTTGAGGCAGCGAGGCTACGGCTGGCTGCTGGAGGTGGAAGAGGATGACACTGAAGAGAGCAAACCTCTTCTGTGAGTACATGTTATTTGTTTTCTATGAAAGCACCACATTTATCAAATATCACCTGTGCCCAGCTAGGTGGTTCCGTCCACATGTGACAGTTCACACAATCCAAAAGGTCTCCAAAGGAACAGAAAAGGCCCTCATATATTCAAACGGATCGTTTGTCTCTATACAGTAGCATTGTACACTAGTGTACTGTGGACATGCTGAGCAGCTTTAATCATGAGTGTTGTGGTGATGTTACTCACATCCACTTTGTCTATCTTCACCGCCAGCTTCACTCACACGTTATAGCCGCATTGTTTCTGTGGAAAGGTGGTGCTGGGCAATTAATGTTATGACAGCCAACATCATGTCTCTCAAACAGTCATCATGTTTTATGAATTAATTTCAACATACAGGTTGTCACAAACGACTGTAAGACACCTGAAAGTAAAACAACAAATCTAACTCTGTAAGCCTGAGTACACAGCCGGAGTGTGTGCGCGCAGTCCACTTACCACTTCTGCTGCTGTGTGGCGTAGATATATCTTGAGCTTGCAGTAGCAAAGAGATCTACGCTGTTAAATGTCCCAAGGGCTACTCTGACTGACAAGTAGGTGGGCAGTCACTCCCTTTCAGTATCTGAGTTGACGCCCCAATGGGTTATCAGGTATGGAAGCTAATTTAAATATCCCATCTTAAAATCAACCTAAAATGTTCCAGCATAAAAGGTAATGTTATAACATTTAAAGCATTCAGTTTATACCACTTGTGTCATAAAGTGTCATATTCTATGATAGGTGTTGTTTCTGAACACTGAATACATTGAGTCTAATACAACAATGACTGTTTTATAAAATAAAAACAAATGCCCATAACAGCAGCAGTTGCCGTGTACTAGCTGCCGCTGCTACGAATTGAGCCAGCTTCTTACTACTACTACTACTACTACTACTACTACTACTACTAGTTACTACTTGTTGTTGTTATTATCGTTATAAATGGCCAAGAGCTCTAAAAGTGAAACCTGGCCCAGTGACAGGAAATTCCCAAGAAACACGATCCCAATAATCCAGATGCTAGTGCTGAAATTAACAAAAATGGGTGAAAATGGACACACGAGTCCAGTAAAACAACCATGAAGTGATGTCTTCTGGTTTTGAGATCCACTTGAAGTACGGCATGGGGTACAGCCTTGAGAGGCACGCTGTACTTATAGCTCTGCTGTGTTTGTCTGACTGTCTAACAGCTAAAGCAGCATCAAACCTCGTCACACAGAGCCACTCTGATTATCCTGTGTATGATGCATGCTCTGCAGGACATTTGCTTGACTTCATGCAGTCCTAATAATTAGTTATGATAAATGAGATTATTGACAAGGTTAATGTGATATTGATTTTGGGTAAACGTGTGTTATTCATTGGCACGCAGATTGAATGAGCTGGCACAGACCTGAGTTCAGTAAAAGGTTAACATCAGACCTGTTGATGAAGTCCTACTTGTTGCTATTTAATGTATCTCTTCAATAAGCAGATTTAACCTTGTGTCTCTCATCAGTCTCAGTTTAAAGCTTCTGTCGTCTTCACTGTGTGAGCAGGGAGGAGTTGGACATTGACCTCAAGGACATCTACTACAAGATTCGATGTGTGTTGATGCCAATGCCATCGCTGGGTTACAATCGGCAGGTGGTGAGAGACAACCCGGACTTCTGGGGCCCTCTAGCTGTGGTGCTGCTCTTCTCCATGATCTCCATCTATGGACAGTTCAGGGTGAGCAGGACATGCTGAACATCACTGTTCCAGGATAGTTTTCCACTGCAGGAGTGTAACTACCTGTAACTTGAACTGTGAAGAACCTTGTGAGGCTTTGGTAAAACTCAATGCCTTGTTTTGGAGGGGAATGAAGAAAAGTTTCATATTTGTTGCAAGCAAGCACCTCTTCCTTGGCCATCTACAGTACAACCAGCAGCTCTGCCACTAACCCCTGGAAACACAAGGAACTTGTATTTCCAGTAGTATCACCACCTGAACATTGGCCAGCATTAGAAGTGTGGAAACAAAGGCAGACTCTGTGATAATGGTACACATTATGTTGGCCCAGTGGAAAAGGATTATACTCTGTGTAGTCTCAGGGGTTCTTACATCACTCACAGTCTAGATTTAAAAATAAAGGAGAAAGCAATGGGCCTGTTTAAAATGTCAAGAAATTCAACTTCAAGACAACATAATTAATTTAAAGTGTCGTGCAGCTGTTCTTTAGTACACAGGATATGCTTAATTATGTAGATAGTATGGACGTAGTGTTGTAATGGTGTGGTAGTTTTCATTGACAGTTGAAAGTCAGCTTTTGTTCCGCAGGTTGTGTCTTGGATCATCACCATCTGGATATTTGGATCACTAACAATCTTCCTGCTGGCTCGTGTTCTCGGTGGTGAGGTAAGATCAGCTGATACAGAGTCGGGACTTGAACTTGTTCTTGTATAACATAGGTAAAATGGTGCCCTGATGTTCTTTTGTACAGGTTTCCTTCGGCCAGGTTCTTGGAGTGATTGGATATTCCCTTCTTCCTCTCATCGTTATAGCCCCTCTGCTCTTGGTGATTGGAGGGTTCGAGGTGGTTTCTACAATAACCAAAGTGAGTCAGAGACCACACATTAACACTTTTATTTTTCATGTTGTGTAAAAACAAAACTTTAAAAAATTGGATACATTATGTGTCTGATAACAGTTAATGGGGAGAATTGAATCCCACTGTCCTTCTGTTAAGTGAGTGGAGGCAACAGTATGAGTTGAATCAATGAAATTTTCTGATCTCATCACAAATACACCCCCCTGCACAGCCATGCAGCTGATCATCAGCTGCATGGTTGACACAGGGCTGAGCAGCAACAATAAGCCCTTGAAATCTCCTTATAGACAGAAAAAATGATGAGGTCTGCAGGTATATTTGTAGTTACAAAATATCTAAAATGCCAGAATAGTCCCCACATAAGTCCAAAGTGACATCTTCATATAACTTGTTTTGTCAGATATGTAAGATATTATACGGTTTTATATTATAAAGGTGTCAAATGCTCTCCTTTTAAGGAGCCAGAAACAACCCCTTGGCTTGGGTGTACACAAGTCTACATAAAACCCAGTACACATTACCTGCTGTTTAATGAACTGCCTGGAAGGTAAAGGTAGTTAATTAATGCAGTCCATTTACTGTTTACCATATAGATCACTATGCTTCTCAGATGATGAATACATGTAATGATACTTTACTGTCTGTTCTGATTTTTCAGCTGTGTGGAGTCTTCTGGGCTGCTTACAGTGCTGCTTCGCTGCTTGTTGGAGATGAACTTAAAACAAAGAAGCCCCTTCTCATATATCCCATTTTACTTTTGTATATCTACTTCCTGTCACTATATACTGGTGTGTAAGTGAATCAGTTGAAACTGTGGCCCTTTTCATGGACATTGACTCTGGAGCATGGGAAAAAGGAAAACAATGAAACCAGGATTTTTTAAAAAGGTGTTTATTTCTTTTTTAACTCATGTTCAAGTTCATGATGGTGGGGATGTCGGGAATATATATCATTGTATATAGTTTTGTTCTTTATGTCTTTAGTCAATAAAACATGCAGACGGTTTTACAGCTTAAAATTCTGTATGCAGACTTGTTCACCAGTGGAATACAACTCCCATAGTCCTGAAGTTGAACAGGAAATAGTCATAGGGTTGATTTAATTTAAGAATTGTTTTTTCTTTTGTACTCTTTATCCAATTGAACAATGTGGTGCCAAATATTTGTGTGTATATGATTAAGGGAACACACAGAAAGAAAGAGATTGAGCCTAACTCTATTGTTCTTTATTGTTACATACTGAATGTACTTGGTGTCCATTTCTGCTTTTCATTTTCACACACTTGTTTTCTTAATTTATGGGTTTCAGCAGCAGGAGCAGGTTGACTGGGGCAGTTAGAGTGATATAAAATCAATGTCTACTAAATGTGGTGCCTTGTTTTCACACTTCCTGTGTTCTGGCAACAATTTAATGCAGGAATATGATCATTTGATCAATAATCACAGTAAATTAATAGTTATTTGTCACTGCTATTTCCTGACTGATTCTTGCATTGCAGTTAACACAGCTGGTCACATTAATATATTAAACAGTGTTGTATATTGCAACACCCTTAAGGTGGTATCAACAGGTTCCATCTGCCTACAAAACTTCATTCAAAGCATGAGTTTGTAATTCTGTCATTTAGTATGAAGGTATAAATATGTAACATAATGTCAAGGATTTGAGGGCTATAGGATAGATTCCAATTTTGTCAAAATGATCATTTGAATTGGATTCATTTTATTCCTATAATGAGAGAGGGAGCATGTTTTCAAAGACCATTATTGTGCTCTCTAAAAGAGGAGCAAAATTAAGCTTAAAGAGGTCAGATCTTCTGTACAGCTGCATGCAAGTAAGTCAAATTGGCAAAGGTCACCATAAAAGATAGAAATGAAAGGAAAACGATTGTGCAGCAGAATTGGCAGGAAAAATCTCATGCCCAGAAAGTTTGTAAAAGTGTGTATAGTTCAGTGTATAACAACAATAACAATAACTTGTGTTCCTGTCCCACTCCTGATATGCCATGATACTGAGGTGAGGAATGTAGTGAAATCAAGAGGCTTGACTAATAATATGTTATGAATATATGAAAATTATTCAAATACAGGCTTTGTCCGAAGAAATAATATAAGTTAGAGCGTTCTCTACAGTGAGCCAAGAATTTACCATCCACATGAAGGAGTGATATGAACAAAATGATTTCCTTTGTAGGTAGTCCTTCCAATTGTTCCATGAATGGACAAAGTTCATATTTGACTAGATGATGGTGCTAGATGAGGATAGTTATAGGCTTGCTGAAGTTATCACAATTTGTCCTTTTGGTTTATTTTAGTCATCTGTTGACTCAGGTTTATTTCTTAGATACTTATGTTCTAATTTATATACTGACTGTAATAGTTGAAAAAAAGAGACAATTTTATAGGCAATATTGATAGTGTTTCATCTCAAGTGGCCATACACCTGCATAAACAGCCATGGGAAATCTACAAGTCATAAATATCAGATATAGATATCATTATCATCATTAAATTTATTTCAGCGAGAGGAAGTGCAAATGCTGTTGTCGCTCATATAATAAACCACAATTGAGCTTTATGTTGTCTTACAGGGGAGAGAAGCAGGTGAACAGAACCATTCTTTGTTGGTGGTTCAATTTAAAATTGAAGTTAGAATTGAGATGAAATACAAAATACACATTAATGTTGATAGTTGTTATGGATCATTTTGTGATATCATGTATTGGAGAATGAAAACACACTGTATCTATCTATAAAATGTTGTGTAAATGGCTGAAAATGGGTTAAACCTAATATTGGTACACAGGACTCAAACCACTGAAATAATAATGAACCAAAGAAAAAAAGAACCAAAGGCCCCATATAACAGCAACTTTTGAGGCTGGCTGCATAGCTAATTAGAAAGTCCACTGTCACACTGCAAATGTTAACATGAGCCAGTTTAGATGGCAAAAAATTATATGTTTATGAATTTGACGAGGAGGGATAGTCATTGATATTGAGTGTATCAATGGTAATGTTTGGAAAAATGAAATCAACCTCTTTCTTAGTTGTATTCATGACCTAAAAGACACCCACAAGCATAATTTTAGTCCCCAAAAGAGCCAATGTGGAATTACTGGTATGTTAATTAGGAACATTATTAATTAGGAACAAATCATTAATAAAAACTAAACGAAAGGAAAGTAATGTAGTCTGTGATGCCTTTATTTCAAATAGCTGAAACATTAAACCTGATGAGATTTCTTGTTCTTGTCTTTATCTAAGTGTATTTTATTTGGTTTCATTCATCTGTTTCCCCTCTTTTGTTTTATAAGTGATGATGGTCGAGTGTGTATCAAATAGTGCTTTGTTGCACCAGGCTAGTTATATTTGTAAAAACTTTTCATATGTCTTAATAAAGGTTCTATGTAAAAAAAACAAAAAAAAACAAACCTATTATCCGCTGTTCTCGTTTGCACTCGGTGTTATCGCGGGAACACAGAGAAACCCAGAGATACGCTAGCTCCGTTTACCTACCGTGGAAGTGACAGAGAGCCCTGCCTGGAGTTCCTCAGAGCTGATGGTGAATAGCCACTGCTGCGGTAACGGGCGGAGGAGAAGAAGCCGCAGAAGGAGTCAGCAGTGGCAGGGGACTCATAGTTCGGAGTTAGTCTTCTAGATTTAGCAGTATTACGTGTATCATCGGATCCCCACAGACCCAAGAAGGGAAGGGAAGGGAAAATAAGGAAAGATGGCGGCCGCGGCCTCGCCGGGCTCCGGCTCGTCCACCTCCTCAGACTGGATTGTGCTGAGAGACGGTTGCCTGCGTTGCGACGAGGAGGGCCTGCGAAGCCTGTCCTACCACCCGGCCCTCAACGCTATCCTGGCCGTCACCAGCCGCGGCAGTATTAAAGTCATTGACGGCACTTCAGGGGCGATTCTTCAGGCTTCGGCATTGCACGGTAAGCTCCGGTGCCCTCTATCAGGCCCTCACACCAACAGTTTGAATTTTGACAAACCAGCCTCGGATTGTCAACAGACACTGAACACGACACGGAACGAGCCGGGACTCAACCAGCTAACGTTAGCTGTTCCTAGCAGTTATCTTCAGGCCTACTTGGATTATTTGGTACATTTCGTTTATCCTGCTGTGCTTTTGCAAAACGCAATGTTTGAACATGAATGTGTCTGTGGTCCAGGTTTAACTAGTGCCTCCTAAACGCCACTGTTTGCCACTGATTACCACATTTGCGACATATTTACCATACAGGCTAACCGCTACCTAGTTAAGTTAGCACAACGCTAGTTAGCCGGTCATCAGTCCCTGTCAGCCTCTGTCATTCTAGAGGTTAGTCACGAAATGCCGTTATAAGTACAGTTTGTACTCGTGACAGGTGAACGAGCACATTCACCTCTGCCTAGTTAAAGTTAGCACACTGTGTTAATGTGTATTTCTGGTAGAACCGCTGAGCCAGCTAGCGCCTTCTTAGCTGCTTAACTTCGGAAGCTGTCGTGCGCTCTGTCAGTCATTTGGTGTGATGCTGAAAGTAAACTGACTTGATGCTGCAGTGTCTCTAATGGCTCATGTTCACTTGCTTGGCTAATCCAGTCGAATGATGTGTTGCATGTCGGCACACAATGTCCTGTCATAATGCACTGACAGGACGCTGCAGGCAAAGTTTCCGCAAGAATTACAAAGAGTTTGAGCAGCTGTGCTCCAGGCTCACCTGGTACCTGCAGCACTGATCACTGTCAGCTCGGAGCACGTGAGCACCACAAGACAAATACAGGGATGTAGCTATTAGGGCGTTATCGTGTGTATTTCACACCAATACTGAGGGTGTATAAAACCGCACGAGCAATTTCAAACAACCATTAATAGTAAAATCAGCTCATCGCTGCATCTCCTGTCCTGGAGACGGTGCTCTGTTCTTACCATCTGTTTACGTCTTAAATCACACCGATCTGCTGGAGCATGTCAGTATTTCAGTAATCAAAGTGTTATAGTAAAACAAACTGGGGAAATACAGTTATTTATCAGCACCTGTTTCCATATAAAGCATTTACTGTGACTTTTAGGAGATGGACATCTTACAAATAACCATCTTCAACATCCACTTGTGTTTTTTTTTCATTCACTCTGTGTCTGTATGTTCATAGTCTACATAGAAATGAACTCTGAAAGCAAGAAGTCAAACTTGCACACGTGCAAGCTCACTGATGTGAGGGATGTTTTGAGTGGATACTCTGTGCTGTTGGTAGGTTGTCAGTGCAGTGAACTGTCATGGGTGGTCATTTGAGTGGGTCAGTAATGATCTCCTAATCTCCTCTTTGTCTGAGGACTGACTGTTTCCAGTTCATACACCACTACGCCAGTTTCTGATCTCAAGTTGAATACGCAAAGTTTCTTTGCTTACCTGCCAACAAAACTCTGCATAAAATATTTCTCAGTTATTTCTTAGAATTCACACAAACCTCTCCGTGTCCCTCTGCACACATTTACTTATTTACAGGGAAAATATGTCAGTTTAAAGCCGGTGTGCCTGTTACTCCAGTTATGTCCTCCTTCAGCACAGTGAGGAAGAACACCAGGAGCAAATGCCAGGAGCTGAGTTGTTCGTTCAGATAACAAGATGCCAGATTAATCAGAGCATACCAGGACAAAATGCCTCCTAAATGACCATAAAGGCAGTTTTTCTTAAACAGAGAGAGTGTTCACACAGGAGAAGAAGGAGGAAATAACAGCATCAGTGATCTGTTGGAACTGCATATTCTCTGGTGTTGCTAAAAACACTGAATCTGTCAGCACATTAACATGTTGTTCACTACCGAGCCTGTTTGTAACCGGTATGGACACCTGTGTCTGCTCCGCTGGCCTCTGTGCGACCTCGCTCACAGTTAAACACAGAGTTACGAAAAGAGACCCAAAACAAGTGCACATAAACAAGGAAAACCCCGGACACATCGATGGTGAGTAAAAGTGTCCTTTGGGATTTGAATGCATCACAGACATGGGACACGTGCCTGGAACATCACTGCATGATGTTTTTGTTGAATTTACATTGTTTACCTTTTCCTTGTGAAAAACCAACATGATGATCATCAGAGTCCTCTTGGCATATATACTCTTGACTGCATTTCTGCTCCACCCACCAAGTTCATGTTCTAAGCAAGCCAACGGACAGAAATCTGTCAAACAGAAGGTTTGCTGTCCACTGAATGTGACTGCTGTAGCTCCTCCACTAACTATGCAGAGAAACTCATGCAGTAAATCAGTATTCAACGGAGTCCAGCAGCTCCAGCCTGGGCAAAGTGTAATTGAAAAAGACTGCGTTAGTGCACTTTGCCCTAACACTTTACATGTACTCGTAATACATAAGCTTCTAGTTTAGATGTAGTCGTACTTTATCGTCCTGTGACTGGATGCAGATTTGAAGATGCTGACTAATCTAGCTCTCATACAAATTATAATAAGATGACTCTGCTAGCGCGCACGTCCTCCAGCACAGAGCTCCGTCCAGCTCAGTGTCTTTGAATGAGCATATGGAATGAAGACAGGTCTGGACCTGGTTTTGATCATTTTCTTCATATTTTCTCTCTTGAAACAAACAAACAAACAAAAAGACATCCTGATGATTGCAGTGTGAGAGTCTCTGTGCTTCCTAGGGCTACAGCTACCACTGAAGACACTGAGGTCGCCTCAGGATCTCTATTTGACGGGGAGGTTTTATGTAGTTTAGAGCTGGCACTTAAAGAAGGTGATATTATGATATGACTTTTAATGGTCCTGAAAATTCTTTTTATTTTATTTTTGGGAAAGCAACCACTTTTTTTACACTGCTCACAGAGTTCAGCATACTCATATGTTGGACATAACTGTTTGATTTAATTTGATTAAAAAAATAAATCAAATGTTTAGGCCTAGAATCTTTATAATTTGTTGATGGAAAGAGTGATCAGTACTGAGGTCATTTCGGCCTACACTGATACTAGTGTTGTTTGTGTTTAATTGCAGTAGCTGAAAGTGAAAGTGAAACACGTGACGATGATGACGACGATGTTGTAGATATTCAGAAAGAGAAACATTCATCTGTTCAATAAGCAATAATTGTCACATTTAAATTAGTAATTATTTTTTGGAAAGTATTACGTTGTGCTCCATACATGCAGTGACTGAATGTGATAGAAGACACAATTAATAATTGTGAAACACAAAGGCAGAACTTGCAAAGTCAAAGTGTCATTGAGCAGGGTCCACAGACACATGAGAACTGTGCATCCCACAGGCAATCTGTCTTTAACAAAAAAGTATTTCTATGCTTCAGTTTGTTAGGTGTTTGTATCTGCTTTATGTAGCAGTGATTCTACAAGAAAGTTAGTGCATCCATTGGGTGGTTTCAGACATACATCGTGCAGAGTGAACTAGTTTCTAGTTCACTGTAGTCAGTCAGATCCAGAAATGGTTTAGATTGAGTACTTTCCTCTTATGTGTGTATTCATCATGAAGTGAATTCAGCTTCATATAGTCTGTCCAGTATCCACACAGTAGAACAACTGATGCTATCAGTGTGGCCTCAGACTTCTTTGTCAGAACAAATGTTTGGCTTTGATTTTTGGTGAATAACCAAGTTATCCTGTATTATTACCACACACTCCACCAAAGATACGTGTGTGTTTCAGCTTGTAACTTTGGACCTTGCTTCTAGCCTCCTCTTCCTCTTCTCTCTTCTCCCTCAAACCTTCTGACACTGTGTGCTGTCCTTTGTTCTATCACAGCTAAACCTGGTGGTCGTGTCAGGTGTCAGTACTTTCCCGCAGTGGACAAGGTGCTTTTTGTGGATGACTATGCAGTGGGGTGCAGGAAGGACCTGAACGGCATCCTGCTCCTGGACACAGCTCTCCAGCCTCCAGTGGCCAAGCCAGAGGATATGGTCCAGCTGGAGCTGCCAGTCACAGAGGTAAGAGAGGACTGCATAATTAACACCAAAAACACCAGGTAGGTGAGTTTACACTAGAGGTGGAATGATTCATCAGCTTACCTGTGGACGGGGTAGATTTCTATTATTTCTTATTGAGATTCTACTTCATTCTTTCAGATCATTTTAGTGTTTGCTCACAAACCATCTGCTCATCCTACTTTTTTTGAACTGAGCTGATTTTAGTTTTGGCTGTCTGAACTCTGTTGCAGCCTAAAGGTGAAGCTGAAACATCTCCATCACCTCTGGTGGCTAGCTGTTAGTCTAGGAGGAGCTTAATTTGGTATGCAGCAGAGTTTTCTATGTGTGGAGCAAACATCTGAAACATCAAAACCAATGTCCATCATGGTCATTCAATTGTAGGAAGCCAAAATCACGATCTCATTCAATATTTAGTTAATTGTGCATCCCTACTGGGAATACATTAGTTCTCTTGGGTTACAGTACCTTAACGTTGGGTAGATGGCAGATACGGTGTACTGATTCAGTCAGACGGTTTTTGACGTTTGTTGATTCATCATTGAGCTTAAACAGTTAGCCCTTGTTAAAAAAGTAGCTCAAAATAAAACATCCACACTGTCACAAAAAGTAAACGTAATCTTTAGACTTCATTTGAAGTTAGGCCGAGCAGTCTCCACGAGGGTCCTCAAGTTCAGACGTTTTGACTTCCTGACTTGTAAATGTCATTACACGACTACTAAAACACTTTGGGGTGGTTGGGGGGTAAAATATGTGTAAATATTATTTTTACCAGAAACTTTCTAGCCCTTTGCCATCCTAATCAGAACACACATAGGTTGGTTGGTTTGCTTGCTACCCAAACTGCCCTGTTAGCTACAAAAAGCGTTGCCTCATAAAACAGGTTCCAACCAAGCATTAATTCATGCACACGTATTTATCAACAAAAGCAACAAGTCATAAACACTTCATGTAGTGTATCTACAGACTGAGGTGGGACTGAAGTCACATGATCCTGCTTCAGCCATCATGAAGGCAGCACCAATGGGTGACTCAGGCATTTCCAGTTCTAACTCAGATATATGTGTGTGTCTCTTCAGGCCCAGCAGCTGCTGTCAGCCTGTCAGGAAAAGATTGATGTGTCCAACACAGAGGGCTACGAACTCTTTCTCACCCAGCTCAAAGAAGGCCTGAAGAATACCTCACACGAGACAGCAGCCAATCATAAAGTGGCCAAGGTATGTCTGCCAGCCTTTCATAATGTGCTGTTCTGTTTTATTGTTTCCTCTTGTGGGAATAGAAATTTACTTGTGATATTAACCACATGACCGATGTGTTCATGAGATATCTACTGTGGGGTGCCTCCTTATGCTCATCACCAAAATGTGTTTCTGTGGGGTCAGGTCATGTGAAATGCATTGTCACACACGGCATCCAGTGAAGGCCCGACCTACTCTTGCCTCTTACTCATCAGCCAATCAGAAACACAGCCTCTGATTGGCCAACAAACGTGACCCAGAACATTATGGGATTAACAGGGGACAACTTTCCAACAAGAACAAGAACTGTTCGTGATGGAAAGTTGAAGGCTGGATTCCAAGTCTTGTGTAGAGATGTGTTAATGTCCTGCTGTGGAATAATGACATATACACCAGAGTCCTGACATGTACGTGCTGTGAGACGAGCCAGCCAGGGAAAACTAAAATGTTTCGTCACTCTGGAGAGTAATTCACTGAACTTGTCCCTGTATTGTGTTTTTGTGTTCTTCTCTGTCTCAGACCTAAAGCTTCCTTAGGGTGAGCACAATAACATGAACACCTGTATTATCTAGCCTTTACTATGCGCTATGTGTTTTTGTGCATTTAACAGATGTGACATATTTAAATGTTCCTGCTGTAATTATTAGGGATCTCCCTGACGACTCTTTTAGCCATTAATTAATGATGTGATAGCTTCTTTCTCAATGCTTAATGTCATTGTAACAAACTGTGACATCCCTCGTTATTTTGGCTGAAATATGACATTACATTTATGTATTGTCATATTTCAGCCAAAATAAGTATTTCAGCGTAACAGAGTGTTGTATGACAAAGTAACAGACCCACTGGATCCCCTCACTGGAATCCAGCATTCAGACCTGTACTGTTCTCTTGGTGTCACTTGCCCACTTGTTGACAATCTGGTGAAGGATGACTCATATGAGCAGCTCACTTTGTTCCACATCTCTGCTTTTAACACCACTGAACTCTCAAATGTTGACATGTGTATCATGAGGACTTCATGCACTGCAGCCTGACTGTAATATCCTCTCTGTGACTATGGACAGACTTAAGTCTGATCATGCCCTGCAGTGACCTTCTCACATGAGAAGGTATTGTACTGATATTGCACAAGGATCATGCGTTCCAGTGTCCAACCCTCTTTACTGATGTACTCATGTACTGAAGTCTACTGTCCTTCCCACAGATCTCCATGCAGATTTAGTCACTGTTAGCCAGCTTTAAACTCATTTGTTGGTCTGTTCTTCTCATCATCTTGATACAAAATCAGAATCAACTGGTCCTGTCAGCATTTTTCTACATGCCACAGACCATGATGGGATGTTAATTGCTTAATTGTAGCATGTGGTGTACCTGTATCTAAGCATCTGCATTCATTATATCTCCCCATTTATTCGTATCTTCATCTCTAGTCCAACATCTATATTCTAATAAATGTTAGCCTCTAACATGATCTTTGTCATTGGTATTATGACTGCAGCAACCAAATGTTAGTGGTTTCATAGATTGTAGTTAATCCTTGAACTAGAAGAAAGCTGTATATTAGTCATCATAGTAATATATGTTTGTGGTATTCATGCAACTTGGGAAATATCATCTGCCTTCCCTCCACTCATTGAGCGGAGCAGCTTCAGTCTTCAGCAGTCTCCAGTGTTGATAAGCTATGACTTGTAGCAACTCAGAAAGTTTTTGATTTTGAATGTCTAAATACTTTACTGCGCCATCATGTACAGAGCTTTGCTATGGTAAATGCACTGTACTTATATATCTCCTTTCTAGTCTTCTGACCACTCAAAGCTCTTTACACTACATATCTCATTCACCCATTCATACACTGATGATATTAGCTGCCATGCAAGGTGCATTAATGCTTATGGAACTAATTCTGACACATGAGCAAATGTTAAGCCATGTGTAATAATGTAGTTTTAATTTGAAGTTTGACTGTTGGATAATGCACAGAACTGACAATATTGAATATTTATCAATATAAGGATGCAGTGCTGCCTTCAGACAGCAGCAGTGTGTCAGAGAGAGCTTTGAATGAACATGGTTCCCTCTGTAAGCTGCCATACTGTGTCATAATAACACTAACATCATGTGATGAAGTGAACATGTACCGGCGTCTGCTTCAGGATTTGATCTACTTTCTTTCATCCGTCTCTTTTCTCTCTGTGACCTCTTACTTCTCTTTAATTCCTTCAGTGGGCCACAGTGACCTTCCATCTTCCCCACCACGTGCTGAAGCTGGTGGCCAGTGCCATTGTCAATGAGCTGAAGAAGATCAACCAGAACGTAGCTGCCTTGTCCGTGGCCTCATCCATCATGGACAGGCTCTCCTACCTCTTGTCAAGCGCCAGACCTGAACTCGGGGTGGGCCCCGGGCGCCCTGTAGATAGGTGAGCAAGCAGTACAACAAATGATCATTTGATGTTTGAAGAACCAAACAACTGAACAGTTTCCTTTGGTATGGCATCACTGTGTCACTATAGAAAATATTCCAAAACATTTTAATGTGCTTGTGAGGCCATGTTGTTCTGGTTACGTCTTGCCACTCTTCTCTGCTCATATCATTGGTTTTAATGAAGTAGATAAAATGTTGAAAGAGGTTTTCACAAGAATCATTATTATCACTGGTAATGCAAATGAAAAGCATGAAAGCAGTGATGATAATGATTTGACTTACAGGCTGTTTGAACATTATGATCTGTTTATTCATGTGCACAATTTAAATAATTAAGGAGAACAAATTAGCAGTTTGGATGTGAGAGCACATTTATTCATTTATGCGCACAGTTTTTTATCATTATTATTTTCTCCGTGACACCAGCAGGGCCCGGTCCAGCTCAGTCCAATCATGTCAATCCAACTATTTTTCATTACGGTTCATGAGGGGTACATGGATGTGTGTCTGATACACAACATGACAAAGCATTTCACACAGACACATTCTAGACCTGCATACAGAATACTGTACATTCTTCTAAAATGTGTTGTTCCCTACAGATCGCTGATGTACAGTGAGGCCAACAGGAGGGAGACATTTACGTCATGGCCACATGCCGGATACCGGTGGGCTCAGCCTGATCCAATGGCTCAAGCAGGGTTTTACCACCAGGTGGGTTCTTGGAGAGCACAGAGGACCACAGAAGTCTGTAGGCATATACTCAGTAGTTTATATCTCTGTTTGTATGCATTCAAGGGGTTATTTCCCTGCACAGTAGTGTTTCGGTTCAGATGAAGAGACGTCACTGCGTTGGACAGAATCTAATCATGGAGACAAGTCCTGTTAAAACTCGCGTTCTTTAGTGTCCTGCCAACATATAAATGTACATACAACATAATAAATGTAAATGTTTTTACACCTGCAGTTCAAACTCTGAATTCTCCAGAATAAAAGTGGGCAGATGGAGTTGTAGCTGTGTAAGTGTTTGTAAGCTTTACTGGTCCCGTGTCTTTCCACAGCCTGCTTCAACAGGGGACGACAGAGCCATGTGTTTCACGTGCAGTGTGTGCCTGGTTTGTTGGGAACCTACAGATGAGCCATGGTGAGTGGAGATCATTAACATTAATTTAGGGTGTCCTGTCTATCATTGTTCATCAAAGGCATACAAAGCTAGAAAAAAAACAAAATTTAAAGCTTCAAACTGTTTTTGTTTTGTTGTCTGAGGACGTCGACGTGGTTCTGAATTTTCAGGTGTTTCATACATACATACATACATACTAATTTTAATATCAACATTTTCCATCATTTTCCCCAGGTCAGAACACGAGCGACATTCACCCAACTGTCCGTTTGTGAAGGGCGAGCACACACAGAATGTGCCACTATCAGTGACACTGGCAACCAGTCCTGCCCAGTTTCCCAACAGCCCGGACAGCTCCGACAAGATCGCCTGCTATGGCTTCGGCAGCTGCCCACAGTTCCTGGCTGCTGCCACCAAGAGAGGCAAGATCTGCATCTGGGATGTCTCAAAAATGATGAAGGTCAGAGTTGCAAACTGAACGTTTGTTTGTGCCTCTTGTGTTTTACATCTATTCATTTACAGTGAATGAGTGTGTGTCTCTGTGATGTTGTGCCAAACAGGTGCACTTGAAGTTTGACATCAATCCATATGACCCGGCCATCCTGAGGCAGCTGATCCTGTGTGGTGGTGAGCAGAGTCAGCAGACACTGACCGAGTCTCGAAGACCAACTCTAGCTTGGCTCGAGGAGTCCTCATCCTGCTCTGACCTACCCAAGCTAGAGGGAGACAGGTGAAACACACACACACACACTCTTCTGGCCAACTGATTGGGCATGATGCGTATCCCCTGCAGTGTTTCCCCCAGAATCTTTTTCAGAGCATGTGTGAAATGACCTTGTAATCCTTATTGACGGGATTATACATGTTTGTATTTTGTCTCAATTTACATCCAGTCTGAGCATTTGATTTGTCTGGGTTTTTTGTAGAAAAGCTCCAGAGCTCTTCTGTAGTAGAGCTCAGCAGTGGGGCAGCCATTGCTGCTCACACACATGCAGGTGATCAGACGCTCCCTTATAGAAATACAGCAAATAAAACAGGACTCGTGGAAATGATGAGGGTTAGGCCGCTTCACTGTCACTTTCTCTGCCCGCTCACTTGTTGCACACTGCGGTAATGAGTTAGGCTACACTGTGTTACGTTAACGTTACACTTAACACATAGACTGTGTGTAAACTTGAGCGTTACTTTAGTACTGTAGACGTAGTGTGAAGAATGAGAAGTGGGTCAAAGAGGATTTGATGCTCTAGTTGCCTCAAAAGAAGTTCAAAATAACGCAGTGTGTTAGTAAAAATCATCAGTCGTGCATTGATCTTGATCTTGTGAAATTTCAGCAGCAGTGCAAGTAATCTTGCAGCGGTGCTGCGCCACTACTGAATGAATATAGGGGAAACACAGCCCTGTGATAGTTGTTCAAAGGCGTTGGTTTGTCACTCTTTGTCACCCTAACTAACTGATGAATGACCACACATACCACGTTATGTGAATATTTCCTCCACATTCTGTGACACAGTCACAGTGTCTTACTTACCTCATCTATCTCATCATCTCTTCCAGTGATGACCAGTTGGAGGATTCAGACAGTGATGAGCATTCCCGATCAGAGTCAGTAACAGGTATGAAGACATGAAGGCACTGTTTGTCATTCTGAGGGCTGGTGGTTCTCTGGATGAACCATATTTTAAGTCATGCTGTAGCCTCATTAAAACAGCATTTTCCATTCTTGGAAAGTTCAAACTTCTGAGCCTTTCTTTTTGCTTCTGTTTCAGGCCAACAGTCCCAGTGGGAGAGCATGGATGTGAGCCTAGGGGTGACGGCGCTGAGTGTGCTTCAACAGCCAGAGAAGCTCCAGTGGGAGGTGGTAGCTAGTGTGCTGGAGGACACTGTCAAGGACCTGGAGGAGCTGGGTGCCAACCCCTCATTGAACCAAGCCAAGGCTCACAGCCAGGCCAAATCAAAAGACAAGGTCCCTGACCACCACAGCATTCCCTTTCCCTGCCTTCTAGCTGGAGGCCTGCTCAGCTACCGCTCAGCGTCCAGCACCCCCATGGCTGGACCCCCAGCCCCATCGGCAGCCCCAGCCACAACACGCAGGACCACAGATGGTCCCCTTAGGACTCAGGGCCCTGAGCCCTTCCACACTGGGCCTCTGCAGGACCAAGGCCCCATGGAGATAGAAACCTGCAACGCCCAGACTGCAGCCCAGGAACAGGGGTTCTCTAACCTTGCAGGTTCCCAACCTCCAAGCCCGTCTTCTTTGCAGGCTGTGCGCAGGACTATACCTGTGCTTCTGCTGTACAGTATCCGAGAGGTAGATGAAAAGTCCTCAGGGCAGGTTTTTGCTCAAATGAACAATCTAATGAGCAAGGGGCTCCACGAGGAAGGCTTCACTGTGCCACAGATTATAGAGATGGAGTTTGACACGCATGAGCAGCTTCTTCTTCAGGATCCTCCCATCACTTACATTCAGCAGTTTGCTGATGCAGCAACTAATCTGGCAGGGTTAGATGGTCATGTGGACAAATGGAGTACGCTGGCTGCTGCGACTGTCTCCACCCCGCCTCGCCCTGGAGCACTGGTGCAGTGCTTAAGGCTGCCCAAGCAGCTAGAAGACGAGAATCTTTATGTGGACTCTATCACGCCCTGCTGGGATGGTGTGCACCTTCTGGTTGGCCTGCAGCCATGCGGTGCTGAATCTCTGAGCGCTACAAACCAAGTGGAGGCCCTGAACAATCTCAACCGCCTGCACTCTGCCCTATGCAGCCAGCGCAAAGGAGACCCTCTACACCCTGTGGCCAATGGGGTGGAAGGCCACCACCCAGGGGGGTCACCGCCTCAGACACCTCTCATCCTTCCCCCAGGAGACCAGCAGCAGCAACAGAGGTCCCTGAGTGGTGGTAGTGGAGGCTATCTTGCACTCTACAAGCTCAATTACTCCACCCGTATTGTCACGTTGGACGAGGAACCCATCAAGGTACAGCAGATCTGGGACCCTTGTGATACCATCACCTCTCTTATATTGCTTCCTCCAGATGTGCTTGATAGCAGGGAGGATGACAGTGAAGAGGCCCCTGAGGAGGCTGTCCCCTCTGGGTCAAAAACTGGCTCATCTGGGTTTGGAATGGGCCCAGCAGGCTCTGGAACTGCATATGGAGCAGCCACAACGAGCAGCAGCACTACTGTCACCAATCCCTCCACCTCTGCGCCCAGCCACAAAGAGTGCAAGCGGTCAGAGGTGACAGGCCTAGGCCACTTGGTGGTGACCACACGGGCTGGGAACATTATGATACTGGACTTGTCCACGTTGGAAGTCTTGGCCAAGGTGGAGCCGCCTAAGAAGGAGGGGTCACCAGAGGAAACTGACCCCTTTGTCTCAGTTACCTATTGCTCTGGGACCGACCGCCTTTGTGCCTGCACCAAAGGTGAGTGTTTCCTTCCTGGACGATTATCTGTCCTGACTACTGGGATGGGTATGCTGGCTTTAACTCTCCCCTGCTGAAGGAGTTTTCTTTTATTTGGTCTGTGTTTATTCATGTGTACATTTTTACTTGTATTTAACATACTGTGTTTAGGGGTTCACCAATAGTAAGGCTTTTTCTTTGACAAAAGTCTGTGTTTTATATTTTCAATATTTATTTATTTGAAGGATATGACTGCTGTTATTAAATTTTTACCTGTTAAATTTGTTCATTTCTACTTAAATGAGTTTAAATTAGTTTTTCAGCAGAAGCATTTTAATCTACATCTGATGCTCTAGTGCGTGTGAGCTCTACACCACATGGAGGTCACTTCATTATTTAATAAAAAACACTTCTTTTTATTGCATTTGCTTTTATTGCATAATTGATATCCTTGCTAAGCACTATTTTAAAGCAAAGAAATTGTAAGAGCTCACAGATTATTGTTCTTTTATGGTTATGGTTTTCATGTGTTTTGTTGACAAAATTGAAGTACAGAAATGGTAAAAGATTAAGAATGAGTTTATCTTTCAGCTGTAAAATGTTTTCCTCAGTACATCACAATTTTAAGCAAACCCTACTTAACCCAAAAATTGTATCGTGTATGCAACCAGAAATAAGAGTTTGTCGATGAGTTTTTGGTGGAAATATCAGTCTCTTATATTTTCAGTGTTTCGAGTCAGTTTAACTTGATGTGGATCGATCTTCAAAACAGTTCGCCTCATTGCTGCGGTTGTCCCTCACAAAAATAGCGCAGCTAACCAACTGACAAAATCCAAAATGTGAAGTTTGTACAGAAATCTTGTGTTTCATAATGAATTATTCAAATTTCAGATTTCTTAAATGGGGTTTGGTGTCAGATTTTCCCCGGACAGCGCAGGCAGCTTTAGTCCACTTCAAACTGCAAATATGTTTATTTCTGAATGTTTTTCCAATGACACAGAAATACTGAGTAAGTGTTAGTATGATACGGTTGCCGGATGTTGACTGCTGTTAATTATTGCTGTGTGTAATAGTTGTGTATTGATTAGTGGCGGTGGCTAATCAGGTTTATTATCAGCTAATTGTATTCAGTTCCTCACAACAGAATCAATAAGTGGTTTACATTGTGTGTTTTTAAACTACTTGTAGAAATCTAACTTTGACCATCTAAGTCAGATTCTAATTATTAATGTAATTTTATTGTAGCACTCACTACAATGCCTGTAAAGTGGAATGATACATGGAATGCCTCTTGTCCAGTCAAAATACTGAGTGTGGTGTGTATATACTGAATACTTTTTATCTGGTACATACAAATGATGATGGTATTTGATTACTTTTTTTTACTCTTTCAGCATTTCTCTGGCTGAATATGTTTCTATAATTCACAGTGTGCATACATTGTAGTGGGTCCGTGTCTGCAGGTAGATATTAAGATGCTGTGTGGATGAATGAACTAAAGGCATTCATTTTGTTTTTGCTCTCATCTGAAGGTGGAGAACTTCATTTCCTTCAAATTGGAGGTGTGTGTGACGATATAGATGATGGAGACATGTTTATTGATGGCCCCCTTTCTAAAGGGGCTGAACTGCTGCTTGAGGGGGCCAAGCCCTCCTCCAACCCCTCTAGCCCTGGGATCACAGGTAAAACTGAGACAAGACACCATCAACCATTAACTGACTAACCGTCTCAGTGTTCCTTCCTTTGGCCTCTCCGTAATGCTGTTGATCTGGTGTCCCCCAACTTACCTTTTGTGCAGGAGTGGACCTCCTGGTGGACCAACCGCTCACCACAGAGAGCCTGATGTCACTGGTGGAGCTGACACGCTTTGAGACATTGACTCCCCGCTTCTCAGCCACAGTGCCACCGTGCTGGGTGGAGGTGCAGCAAGAGCAGCAGCAGCGACGCCACCCACAGCACCTTCATCAGCAGCACCATGGAGATGCAGCCCAACACACCCGCACCTGGAAGCTTCAGAGTGACAGGTAGCTCCTTATAACTTGTAAGGGTGTATCCCTTAGATAGATAACCGTAAATACCAATATTTGGCTGGCTGACGTGATGGGAAGTAATAGAAGGGCTCCTTCAATAATGAGCCATCTACAGTGCTTTACTTGAATAGTTTCAAAGTAGTTGTTGACCTATGTTCTCTCTGTAGCTCCAGCTGGGACGAGCATGTGTTTGAGCTGGTGCTGCCCAAAGCCTGCATGGTGGGCCATGTGGACTTCAAGTTTGTCCTGAATGCCAACATCGTCAACATTCCTCAGATCCAGGTCACTTTACTGAAGAACAAAGCACCGGGGCTGGGCAAAGTCAGCGGTGAGGACCCTGCTCTGAGATTTCTTCTTCATGAAAGCTTTGAATTCGAGCTGTACTCAACTCAGAATGTTTAGTTGAATAGGATTTGGTTGTTCAACAACTATTTTTCTTTTCATGTGACTCTGACAATCAATAGTTTCACTGATGAAATTGACCACAAAATCAAATGCAGCAGACTTGTGTGTGTGACTGCCTTTCCTCATTGTCCACCATGAGAAAACATCAGCTTTAAATACACTGAGAGGAAGTCAAGGTGAATGGCCTGTTCATAGTTCAGTTATAAAATCCCAGTTCACCTCGGAGTGTCTCTCCTGCCAGACTACAGACAGCGCTGTCAGCCCAAGAGTCAATCACAGTGAAAGGCCGTAGAGGAGGTTGGACCAGTGTCTGATTCAGAGTCTTCCATCTCCTCTGGTAGAGTGCATGCCCCATTCACTAACACTAAGAGTCCTGACCGCAACAGCCCAGGTTCAATTCCAGCCTGTGGCCATTTGCTGTATGTCTCTCCCAAGTTTCCCGTCTATCTTCCATGATAGTAGTTTAGCAGCCATCATGACAGTCGGAGCAGAGGAGTTTACAGTCTGCCACACTGTCGCTCCTGAATTGTTTGGACAGCTTTGCAGGATGATCTGTCTGTCTTTGTGTCAGAAACAAATGAGAAGATTTGAGTATGGAAGCCCTAACTTTGTCCAAATCTTGCTTCTCTTGTCTTTTAACAGAGACGGCAGTTGACAGACAGATCTCCTTCCCTCTCTCCAATGTCCTCCATGCCAATGGGGAGAGGAACGGCCAGCCTCTGCTGCATGACTTCACAGAGGACATCCAGTTCATGGACATAGAGGAGACATCAGGTGAAGAAACAACCTGTTTAGTTTGTGATTACTTTTTATTATGATGTTATGATGGTGACTGTAGCGGTGATTGATTTTAAATAAAATCAAGCACTCTTAACAGATGAATTGACAATAGAGAAGGTCCTTTCTTATTTACTGTCTAATTGAATTGATGTCTTAAAATTCCGACTTGTGCTAATCTTTCAGGGCTGAAGATTGTTGTTAGTTGTTGTTGTTACAGGCAAAGTGGCAGAAATCAGCAGCCAGTTCTCTGACCAGCTCACTCCCAACCGGACTCATAACACTGTGACATGTAGCAGTCCTACTACATTTCTCTCTCCAGCCCAGCTGGGCAGTACTGAATCAGCTGCACGTTCGCAACCCAACACAGTTGCTTGCACTTCTTTTTTTTTACACCCCTCTCTGAGAGTGAGGTATCCAGGTGTCCTGTTGACATATAGCATCCTACTACATGTTCGTTGGACCCTATAACAACAAACCTTCTTCAATCCATTAGCCCAGCCTAGCCAACTATCACACATGTGATAAACGCGTCACTGACCTCTGGCACTTTTCCCGCTGCATTCAAAGCAGCTCGTCTCACTTCTTCTTCCAAAACTATTGAACGGGCGGTCGCTAAGCAACTCTCAGAATTCCTTCTACAGAACAATCTTCTTGATCCGAATCAATCTGGTTTCAAGAGCGATCACACGACTGAAACTGCCTTAGCCTTAAAAGCCTTAAAAGAAGCAAGAGCAGCAGCACAGTCCTCTGTCCTCATTCTACTTGACTTATCAGCTGCCTTTGATACAGTTAACCATCGCATCCTCCTCTCTGTTCTCTCAAACGTGGGCATCTCTGGCCTGGCTCTTTCCTGGCCCTTTCTATTTGCTATCTACACCACCTCCTTGGGTCCAATTATCCACTCACATAGCTTTTCCTATCACTGCTATGCAGACGACACTCAGCTGTAGCTATCATTTCCTGTCATGTCTGGCTCCCACCATGGTGGTGAGGAACTTAGGGGTTATGATTGATGACCAACTAACCTTTTCCAATCATGTTGCCTCAGTTGCCCGGTCACTTTACAACATCAGAAAAATCAGACCTTACTTAACGCAACATGCCACTCAGCTCCTGAACAAGCTGTGTTCAGGAGCTCATCTCTAGACTAGACTACTGTAGTGCCCTCCTGACAGGCCTCCCAGCCTGCACAGTGAAACCTCTTCAGATGATCCAGAACGCAGCGGCGCACTGGTCTACAACCAGCCCAAGGTCTCACAGAGGGAAACTAATTTCGTTCCATCCCATGTTTAACATGTGTTGACATGACAATTAAAACTCTTAAAACAGTTGCAGCCCGCATTAAATTCAAAGCACTAATGAGCGACGCCTGGCTCTGCCACCTGTTCTCTCAAGGCAATCCAAACTTTTTTCGTTTGTTGCAGTTCCAGTTCCTACCAGAGCAGGAGCCTCCCTCTCTACCTTTAAAAACCTCCTGAAGACCTCCAGCTCTTCAGAGATCACCTTCTCTCCTAGCACTACCTACAACTGGACATGGGAAAGCTAGCCCTTTTAGAATTGTCATAGCACTTATTGTTGCACTAACACTTTCTTATCGCACTGGACCTTGACTGTTCCCTTCTCTGTAAATTGGTTTGAATTCTATTTCAACTGAAATAGTGACTCATCTGTTTGCTGTAGGCTCTGTGCTGTGCCCATTCCTTGAGGACCACAAGGAAGACATCCTGTGTGGTCCAGTGTGGCTGGCCAGTGGGCTAGACCTCTCTGGCCATGCGGGTATGCTCAGCCTCACCAGCCCCAAGCTGGTCAAAGGTAACAACAGTCACATTTACCTGGATGTGTGAAGTCACTCAGTGATTTGTGATGATTCACATGATATGATATTATGATGATATTAAGAATCATCTATACAGTTGTGAGTGTGTCTCAGTTGTCCTGTCCTTCCTTCACTGCAGGCATGGCAGGAGGAAAGTACCGCTCCTTCCTGGTTCACATAAAAGCAGTGAGTGACAGGGGCATGGAGGAGAACCCTCGGCCTGTGTTGAGAATGCCCAGTGCCAAGCCTCAGGGCACCAAAGCCCACTCATTGTCTACCCTGCTCCAACGGGCTCAGGCCTCCAAGGTACAATTTCACATCTTGCAATAAAATATAATAAAAATAGCTTTATATTTAAACAATCAGATGTTTGTTTAACACAGGAGCAGTTTTTTCTTGTTTTAATCATTCCTCCATTTCATCCTGACCACGAGTTTTTCTCCTAATGTGTTTCTAATGTACGTGATCAAGTCCACTGTCCTTATTTGGTCCACAATGTATATATTAGGTTAATATGGAGGTTTTATCATCTGAGGTTTCTTCAAGTTTTTTTATGGGAGAATTCACTTTTTGTATTTCCCCACACAGTGTTTCACAGCTGCATGACAGTGGATGATTATTGTTGTAACACTTGGTGCCAGAAATACAGTAACCTGCGATACTCACCTGATTTGAGCCTCATATTTGCGTCACATAAACTTACAGC
Source organism: Nibea coibor (assembly GCA_023373845.1). Taxonomy (NCBI): domain Eukaryota; kingdom Metazoa; phylum Chordata; class Actinopteri; family Sciaenidae; genus Nibea; species Nibea coibor. The sequence goes on from CM041723.1 coordinate 1,304,421, forward strand.
ATAGCTTACTTTAAATGCAGTGTATTTCTGCACAGAACACAGTCTTGGTCTCTGATTTTACAGCTTGTTAGGCAGATTGCTATAAACAAGTTCACATTCTTCTACAAGTCAAAATAAAACGTCTCTGTCTTACCTAATGTAAGGTTAGTAGCATTAGTTAGTTTGCCCGGTGCCTAACTGTGATACATATAATCTGTCCTCCTTGCTAAGAAAGTTGTTAACGTGCCTCTAGGTTTCTGTTGAGTCCTCCCGTTGAACAGGAGTTGCGTGAGGTACTTCTCATACAGTCATAATCAGTCCCAAGTCAAGTCCAAGTGCGGAAGTAGAGCAAAGTGCTGCTGTGGACAAACTCAGCAGAAAAATGTGTTTTACCCAGGTAAAAAAAATCCCACCTGGAAAGAAAATCAATCAAGTGTATGCTGTGGTGAGCACATTCTCATCACTTTACCTTACAAGACAGCTCTTTTATTTTTACGTTGTCTCAGATGTAACTTTTACATATTCCTGCACCTAATCCCAACAGTGTCAAGCACACTGTTATTACATCAATGATGTGCGTCGTCTTCACAGGGTCAGTCACACATTTATTTATTCCCTGTGTGTCTGTGTGTGTCTGTGTGTGCATGTGCAGGAGAAGGTTTCTGCAGTGAAAACCGAGAGCTCGGTACCATCGAAGAAAGTAGAAAACCTGCGAGGCTGTGACCTTCTGCAGGAAGTGTCTGTCACAATCAGAAGGTTTAAGAAGACGTCGATACCCAAAGAAAGGTCAGATCACTGTTGAGATGGAGCATCGGGTTCTGTTTCCACTGTTGTCAAAATGTTGTCATCCTGAACACAAAGCAGTAAGAGGACACATGCAGCAGAAGGTCACTTGTGAAGTGTTTGTAGCAACAGAGAGTGTCCATGGATTGTTAACTTTAAAGTGGACTGCTGTTTTTCTCTATGCTTTTCAGGGTCCAGCGCTGTGCTATGCTACAGTTCCTAGACTTCCATGAGAAGCTGTTAGATGCACTGTGCAGGTGGACAGAGGGCAGCCCAGCCACAGAGCACGCCCAAAGCCTCATCCTGGACATTCTGTGCTGGTTGGCCGGGGTTTTCTCCAATGGGCCCTGCAGGTAGGACTAAAGCTCCAGCACATGAAATCAGACAGTATCATCTCAGATATCGAAGTCACACAGTACTACCACTGTGACAGTTTTCACAGACAAGTGATATATGCTGTAACTGCTCTTTAGTTTGCGAGAAGGAAAGGAGGGCCTGCTGGTGAAAACCCGGACGCGGCTAACGGATATTGTACGGATGTGTTTCTTTGACGCCGGCAGGAGCATAGCGCACAAATGTGCTCGCTTTCTTGCACTTTGTATTAGGTAAGAAACATGGTTGATTTCAGTGATGATGTTTTAGGCACTTTTCCAGTAAAGGGACACTATAACCCTGTTAACCTGGAGCTTCCAATTATGATAACAGGAATATATTGTGTATATATATTGCATCTAGTTAGTTACTTATTTATTTTATGTTAGTCCAGCTGTTTTATCTCTCTCTTGCATTACTTCATCACTTTGTATCATAACTGTTGTACAGCAGTTTCCCTCGGAATAATTCAAGCTTCTTGAATCTTGAATCAGGCCAGCCAGAGAACTACGACTGTAGACCACGGATGTTTGTATCATGGAGTGGGTCTCAGCTCACTGCTGAACAATATTTTTAACAATAACTCCCTCAGTTGTTTACAAGCTATGTAGTTCAGTGACATGTTAAGGCACAAAACACACCATGAACACGGGACACACAGGAGTATACAGGGACCCAACAGGACTCCAGGCAGCATGTTGCATGTGCTGATTTTTAAACCTTGTCATTTGGCTCCACCTTATGTTCAGGGTTGTTCACTTCCTGTAGTGATGAATGGATCATTTGTGCCTTTCTGGTTTTTATGGAGACAATAATGCTGTTTGATTTCTTGCTGTAGCAATGGGAAAGGGGACCCAAGTCAACAGGGTTTTGGTGTGAGTCTTCTGAAGGCTCTTCTAGACAATATGCCTTATTTGCCTGCAGCATCAACAGGTGGTAAGTAACTGAACAAGAATCCAGAACAACACACGGCACCTTTCTTTTGTTTTGTTTTCTCTCCTCTCACTCTCCTGTCTGATTTCAGGCTCAGTGTTTTGGTACTTTGTGCTACTGAACTATGTAAAAGAAGAAGACCTTGCAGGCTGCAGCACTGCTTGTGCCTCCCTTCTCACCGCCATCTCTCGACAGCTGCAGGACCGCCTCACCCCACTGGAGGCACTGCTACAGACTAGGTATTTTACCTTTACTGTAGCTATTCAGATGAAGACTCAGCCTCTGTGGTCTAATGATGGACATATGTGTCCTCACTTCCTGCTGTGAACACAAGCCTATCCTGTCCACTTCCTTCCAGGTACGGCCTGTACAGCTCTCCGTTTGACCCGGTGCTCTTTGACCTGGAGGTCAGTGGTTCCTCCTGTAAGAATGCCTTCAACAGCAGCATTGGAGTCCAGTCAGATGAGATTGACCTCTCTGACATTCTCTCAGGTATTAGCTACACACTGATTCACTGCCATGTTATTCTCCTTACTTTAAACCTTTTCACTGTGTACTGAGGAGGGACAACGAGACACTAAATATGAAAGGAGATTATAACAAATGTATTTGCTTATTTAACAGCAGGGAAGCGTGCATTAAAGTTCCTTAACAACTGATATGATGATATAACCAGAAAGTCAGTGCATCAATAAATCTAATTTAGTTTTAACTTTGGCCACTGATATATATGTACAGTGTGTCAGAGTGTTTGTTGGTCATAATATTTAGTATTTCTGGAGTATATTTTTATTTCTCCACTGTGTAATAAAAATTGTGAAATGCTGTGAGTGTTGAATATTTGTTTTGGTGTTGCGTGCCCCTGCAGGGAATGGAAAGGTGAGCAGCTGTGCAGCAGCAGAGGGCAGCTTCACCGCATTAACAGGACTCCTGGAGGTGGAGCCTTTGCACTTTACTTGTATTTCCACTAGTGATGGTACGCGAGTGGAACGAGATGATGCCAGCATGTTCACTGGTAAACATTACCTCTCTTTTCCTTTCACTTTTTCTTGGGGTCATGAACTGGTCAACGTCTAACCTTCTGCACTTGAATTCCAGTGAGTACGTTTGGTGTGACGCCTGCAGTGGGCGGCCTGTCGACAGGAACGGTTGGTGAAGCTTCTACAGCTCTGAGCTCTGCAGCACAGGTGGCTCTCCAGTCACTGTCCCATGCCATGGTGTCTGCAGAGCAGCAGCTGCAAGTCCTGCAGGAGAAACAACAGCAGCTGCTGAAGCTGCAGCAGCAGGTAAAACATCAAGTCACACAGACACAGTATTTCACTTTAGCATTTAGAGAAACACTGTTCCACTGTTTTCTGCATGATTTGGTTCCTGGAACTTAATTAGACCACTTCTCAGGAGGTGATATCAAATACACAATTTATCATGATCAGTCAAGGAGATGTGTCACTCACATGTTTTTCTTTTTGTCTGTGAGAACAGAAGGCCAAGCTTGAGGCCAAGCTGCATCAGACCACCTCTGCAGCTGCTGCTGCCTCCGGTGTGGGGCCCATCCACAACTCTGTGCCTTCCAACCCCCCCTCTGCTCCAGGTTTCTTCATTCACCCCTCAGACGTTATCCCTCCAACACCTAAAACCACGCCCCTCTTCATGACCCCTCCTCTCACGCCTCCCAACGAGGCAGTGTCAGCGGCTTTCAGCGCTGAGCTGGCTCACCTGTTCCCCGGCTCCATGATGGACCCTGGACCTGTTAACTTGGCCACGCACAAGAACACACAGAAAGCCAAGCCGGTTAGTTCCATGCTGCTTGGCGTTCATTTTGTAGTTTCATGGCTTGGTACCAAACCTCAGTACTTTTTCAGTAGTGACTAGCACTAACTGTTAAAATGGATTTGGTTTACCTCTCTGTTTGGTCATATAGTGGATGTTACATCAGACAAGGCTGGTGCTTTTTTTAATGCAGCAGATTGAAATGAGGGACTCAAACAAATGGAATTAAGCCAAGCGCTCTGTATGTGTTTGTAAAGATTTATACTGACAAGATTTAAGATGTTTATTCCAGTTTAGTGTGAATCAACAAAGATATTGACTGGTGGTTAACATTCAGTTCGTCATGACTGTAGCACCACAGATCAGTTGCCTTATGATCCAGCAGAGGGTGCTCCACTATCATCGTGACCTAATGCCCTCTTGACTGATCAGTAAACTAAGCTAGTAATGTTGTGATACAGAAGTGGATGGCACACACACAAAGGGTGAGCAAAGCCATCCTGACAAACTGTGTGTCATTTCAAATTCAATTGAACTTTGAATTCTGGAAGGAGTGACAGCCCCACCAATAATTCTATGCATTTGTTGGAGTGAATGGTCTTTGTTCTTTTAATGCTTTGAATAGTGGAATGATGCTGTAATAATGTTTCTTTGTGCTGCAGAGCCCCATGGGCAGTGGTCTGGCTTTAGCCATTTCCCAGGCATCTCACTTCCTGCAGCCTCCACCACAACAGTCCATCATCATCGAGCGGATGCACTCAGGTATGGCATGTAACAATGTTTCATATTCACCACTTAACTGCTGCTTGAAAATGTTTATTTATTTATCGGTACAACTTCATTTTCAGGAAAGTTTGATCATTCTGGTTTCCACTGTTCTTTCCTCCCAGGAGCTCGTCGCTTCGTCACACTAGACTTTGGCCGTCCCGTCCTGCTGACTGACGCACTGATCCCAACCTGTGGCGACTTGGCCTCTCTGTCCATAGACATCTGGACGCTGGGGGAGGAGGTGGATGGCCGCAGGCTCGTGGTTGCCACTGACATCAGCACCCACTCCCTCATTTTACACGACCTGCTGCCGCCACCTGTCTGCAGGTTCATGAAGGTCTGAACTTTGTCTGTGTTTTGATTTGGATGGTTGAACCTGATGTGTTTGAGTTTTTGGGGCTTTTGTTAGTCCACCAGAATCATTTAGTCTTGTTTGTCTCTCAGATCACTGTGATCGGGCGCTATGGCAGCACCAATGCTCGGGCAAAGATCCCACTAGGCTTCTACTATGGCCACACTTACATCCTGCCATGGGAGAGTGAGCTTAAGTTGATGCATGATCCTCTGCGAGGAGAGAGCGAGGCTGCCAGTCAGCCAGATGTGGATCAGCACTTGACCATGATGATGGCGCTGCAGGAGGACATCCAGTGCAGGCAATTAACAGCCCTCAAATATTCCAAGTAGTGTTTGTTTGGACTCTTTTTAAAAGGTGCATTCATTCACATGAGGTGCTCTCCTGTTCTTATTTACCAGGTACAATCTAGCTTGCCATCGGCTGGAGACTCTTCTGCAGAACATTGACCTGCCACCTCTCAACAGTGCTAACAATGCCCAATACTTCTTACGAAAACCAGACAAGGTAGTTGAGGAGGACCAGCGTGTTTTCTCAGCCTACCAGGACTGCATACAGCTGCAGCTGCAGCTCAACCTCGCTCACCACGCCGTACAGCGGCTTCGTGTATCGTTAGGCGCCAGCCGCAAATCGCTTCCCACATCCGGGGCTCCAGAGGCCCAGGAGCTAGTCCACAACTCCTCAACTGAGCAGCTGAGGACTATCATCCGCTACCTGCTAGACACACTGCTCAGCTTGCTGCACTCCAATAACGGTGAGCGAGCTGCGTCTGCTCCATGAAGTGTTATGTTCACAGATGATGGGGTTACAAAGAGTGCAAGGTGAAACACTTCATTCATGTGTCTGTATATCTTCAGGCCACTCGGTGCCCTCTGTTCTCCAGAGCACCTTCCATGCCCAGGCCTGCGAGGAGCTCTTCAAACACCTTTGCATCAGTGGGACACCTAAGATCCGTCTTCACGCTGGCCTGCTGTTAGTGCAGCTCTGTGGCGGCGAGCGCTGGTGGGGCCAGTTCCTCTCCAACGTACTGCAGGAGCTCTACAACTCAGAACAGCTGCTCATCTTCCCCCAAGACAGGTAAGACCATCAGACGCCACATAGTTTCCACAGGTTACGTTCAAAGCTTGCTTTTGAACGCATTGTATGGCATAACCTGTACCTGCAGCCGGTGTAGGTCTTCCATTGTTCTTACTGACCTGTCACATGAAGTTTTGAAATTGAATGAAGTCATTAAATTTGAAAAAGGTTTTCTGTTGGATTCTGATCAAACAGCTGTTAGAATGATGAATCATGTACCTGTTTAAGCTTGCTGAAGGTCCTTTGTGCAGCTTTGTGAACCCTGTGAAATGCTTGTTCCTGTGGACCATAAAAGGTCTGAACCCAGAGTCACCGCTTGCAGCTATATGTTTTTGTCAGTTAGTGTGAATATCCCCTTCACAGATTTTGCACTCACTGCACTGCCTGATGCCTTAGCTTAGCCAATAAGCAGTTTGCTTCAGAGATTCACGAATGCAAGAACTGCAAAAGTGTTTTTTGGAGCGTAGTGCAGCCTTCTGTAAGTATTTGGGACAGTTTTATTTGTCTACTTGTATCTTTGGAAGTTAGATCAGCACAGTTTCTCGAACCCTGGGCACCTCTATTGATAGAATTTGTTCCCCTACAAACATATCTAGTTTAGTGCTCATCTAAGTTTATGTGCAGACACTGCAGAAAGTAACTGCAATGTTTTCCGGCTTATTTCATCCCAGGGTCTTCATGCTCCTGTCCTGCATTGGCCAAAGATCCTTAAGTAACAGTGGTGTGTTAGAGGGCCTCCTGAACCTCCTGGATAGCCTGCTGTCTCCACTGCAGCAACCACAAGCTGCTGCTCAGCGCAGGACTGAAGGTAAAGCAACTGTCACCGGCAGAGTTACTCATGCACCAGTCTCTATAAACCGATATCTGCACATGAATGCAGAGCCTGCAGAAGTGGGACTAAGATGTTGGCACTGGTAGCGTTCTGCTTTCTGCACCAGAAACACTGGTCATACGATAACACGATTTATTCATTTCACACATTAGGTACAAGAATTTGTGTGTGTGTGTGTTTCCCAGGTGTTTTGGATATCCCCATGATCAGCTGGGTAGTGATGCTGGTTTCCAGACTGCTGGACTATGTAGCCAGTATAGAAGATGAGGCCTCTGGTGGGAAGAAAAACCTTGCAGGGAAAGAGCGAGAGAGAAGCGTTACAGGTAAATGAACGTTTCATCTGAGACTGACAAGTCACACCTTTTCTTTTTCAAGTAGCAGCCACTCACAAATCATCAATCACCATTTTCTATCTTATGCTGCTCAGTTTTCTTTCAGGTTGTACGTACATGTTCTCTGCCATCCATCTAACACACATGTAGTTGAGACCTGCAGCTGCAACTGTGATTTTGTTCTGTCCCCACATCAAAGAACTGATGAGTGTTGCCGTCGGTCTTTCCTTCAGGAATTCAGTGGAGCTTCATCAATAACAGCCTCCAGTCCCAGAGCTCCAGCAGGTCAGCTAAAGGCAGCAGCAGCCTGGATCGACTCTACTCCCGCAAGATTCGCAAGCAGCTTGTCCACCACAAGCAGGTAAATGTGTCTCATTCAAACTTTACGCTCTTTAAAGTCTGTGTAAAGGCAATTCCATGTTTTCTTAAAGGAGACCACCCAGCCCCCCTTAGCGCAAGGTGGTTAATAACATTTTCTTCTTTAGTCTGACAAACTAAAAACTTTTTTTTTTTTTTTACTTTACACAGACTTTAAATAGTTGTATACAGTATAATACATGAACATGTCTCGTTTCCCTTCTGTTTGATTTATTTGCCAATCTGATGGAGCTGCTGCATGAAGTGGGTTGTCTGCAGCAAATGCTTTTGCAGTGCTTATATTTATTATGCCCTTTTTATTGTAGCAGTTAAATCTATTGAAAGCAAAACAGAAAGCTTTGGTGGAGCAGATCGAGAAGGAGAAGATCCAGAGCAACAAAGGCTCCTCCTACAAACTGCTCGTGGAACAGGCCAAACTCAAACAAGCCACGTCCAAGGTGAGCAGGTCATCATTCACCGCCGTACAGACAGCAGGCAGCAGCACACTCATGGCTCAGAAATGACCTGTCAAAGAAGGGCCCGTGTGTAATTGTAATTGCCTTCATGTTTTGCGATGAGCATGCTAACACAGTTGTAAGTGTGCATGAAGACAGTCACACAGATTTGATTCTTAAAGACTGTTCTCTGTCTGTGATGGATGTTATCCACCTGCCCGTAGAGATGGAGTCCACGATAGCGTGGGCTGAGGGGATTCATCACAATATCATAACCTTTTCATATTAATCATGGATCAGATCAGCTCTGTAAAATGTGTCACTCGTAGTGATAAACCTACAATGTGCCTGTGAAGTGAAGTCCCAGACCTTCTGGATGCATGCTTGCTTCCTGCAAAAATAAAACTGTCATGACAAAATTGTCATTATTGCTTTTGTATATGTGTCTTTTTCTTTTTATTATTCTATAATTTTCTATTCTATTATAATTTCTATTAATTTAATTGAATTAAATTAATTTCTATTATCATGGAAACAAAAGTACCAGCCGATGGTTTTCCACTTGTCATGAAGTGAAGGAGGGCTAAATGAATTCCTCAAATATGACATAGTCATTTACCCCTCCCTGTCTGTTCCAGCACTTTAAAGACCTGATCCGTCTGCGGCGGACAGCCGAATGGCCCCGTTCCACACTGGACACTGAGTCAACAACAGCCAAAGAAGCCCCAGAAGTAGAACCTCTGCCCTTCACACTGTCCCATGAGCGCTGCATCTCTGTGGTGCAGAAGCTGGCCCTCTTTCTCCTCTCCATGGACTTCACCTGCCATGCTGACCTGCTGCTGTTTGTCTGCAAGGTATTTATCTGATCCTCGTGTATGGACATGTTTAGTTCTGGCATCTCTGAATAACTTTAAATAAATTCCCCTCAGGTCCTTGCAAGGATAGCCAACGCCACCAGACCCACAATCCACCTGTGTGAGGTGGTGTCCGAGCAACAGCTGGAGCGCCTGCTGCTGCTGCTTGTGGGGACTGACTTCAACCGGGGGGACATCTCCTGGGGGGGTGCGTGGGCACAGTATTCCCTCACATGTATGCTACAGGACATCCTGGCAGGTGTGTCTCAAATCAAAGTGAACAGTTTTTGTTGTCTTTTCTGCTGAAACTCCACAATGGGTGTGTGTAAAGTTCTAGATGTTGTTGTCCTTCAGGTGAGCTGCTGTCTCCAGGCTCTTTAGACGTCATGGATGAGGTGGCGGTGGGTGAGGAGGCAGGGGCATCGTCCTCCTCAGCCGGGGCTGATTCGGACGACTCTCTGCCCCAGCCGGCACCCATCCCCCTGGTAGAGAGCATTGATGAGGCCCTGGTGCCTGATATCATCGCAGGTACTACTGGGACATCCTCAGTATTTCAAAGTGCGTGGGTAGCCCCGTCCATTCTCCACACTTCCACAACACCTCACACTTTGTATCACCATGTTCTGTTTGTTAGCCTTTGTGTGGTCAAATCTTCTCCTCTTCCTTTACATAGCTGCATGTTGACTGTTTTTCCACAGTATGGTTTCTGTGTATTGTTATTGAATATTTGCAGTGGGAGTTCAGACATGTAGACTCAGACCCATGAAATAATGGCTTTCACATTATTGAACTGTAAAGCTAACATTCCTTTGGACACATATAATTAGTTAAGTGCAACTTAGTTAGTGTGTTCACACACAAATATTGGTCATCATTGTCTCTTGTCTGGCCTCTCCCTATAGTACAGAATAGAGGAGCTGATAGCTTTAAAATTAGCATTAAAATTGCCCAGTAACGTGCTAAAGAAAGCGTTTCTCTTGCTTGTTTGTTTTCCTAGTGTGCTTGCTTGGCAATATTAAAGCTGTTTTCATTATCCAAAGGTGCTCCACCTCTGTCATCTTTGGAAAAAGATAAAGACATAGACTTTGACTTGCTACAAGACCTGATGGATGTTGATATTGATCCTTTAGATATTGATTTGGAAAAAGATCCTCTCGCTGCCAAAGTGTTTAAGGTATGTTGATTATGACACTCTTCTATTATCACTATTATAATTCTTCTCATTACTTAGAACTGGCTTGTGCATTAATGGAATGACTGCAGTTAAGTCATTGTTGATATCATATCAACATGTAATTTTACAAGACAATGTGTTAAATCATTCTTTCAGTAGGATTAGTGATACAGAGATGAAGCTTTTATATTGGAATAATCTAGTTTTTCCTTGAAAGCTGCGTCAGTGCATCTTCCACAGATTCCTTAAACTCAGTCACTAAATTTATAAATCATTTTCACTTTTTAAATGCAACTGCTGACTTGAACTCTGAAATGGCAGTATCCTGCAGTATTTTCTCCTGCTTAAACTCTATGTTGTGACCTGTTTACATGTTACTGTGCAAAGCTTGACACTTCTGTCCTCATGTTTCTCATCCTCTCCATCTCTTATCTGTTCCCAGCCTATAAGCAGCACCTGGTATGACTACTGGGGTGCTGACTATGGCACATACGGGTACAACCCCTACATTGGAGGGGTTGGTATCCCAGTCTCCAAACCTCCAGTTGCTGCTGAGAAGCCGGGGTCACAGGGTCTATCGGTGTCTGTATCACAGGGTGAGTTGAGGCTGGGTTTCAGAGCTTGTCTTGACCTCTTTGAATGAACATTTTGATGTTTACATCTAACCTTTGACCTTTTGCCTCATGTTTTCTACAGCACTGGATGCACGGCTCGAAGTGGGCCTGGAGCAGCAGGCTGAACTGATGCTCAAAATGATGGCAACTCTACAGGCCGACTCCATTCTACAGGCCCTCACTTCAAGCTCATCCTCAGGTAACCACACGACACCAAAGAAAGTAGTACATGCTCATTTAAATACTGCTCAACAGTACTTTAAGAGCTCAAACTGGTGACAAAGTATTCTTTTCCTTGTCTCAGCTGCTGTTCGTGTTTGTATTAGCAGTCTGTGTATATCATGCTGTAAGACTTGTTGTCTGGCTTTCAGTGAGTCAGGCCTCCAACGGGACTGATGACTCCCTGCTGAGGGCTCTCCATGGAGGAGGATCTCCTCCAGGAAGCAGCCTGATAGTCCAGCCCTCATCCATCCCCATGTTGAGTACTTGCTTCAACAAGCTCTTCTCCATGCTGCAGGTCCATCACGTACAGGTCAGCACTGCACTGCATTGTACACATGTAAACCTGTGTGCATTTATCTCTACAGTGAATTCTTCCAGGAGATCCTGTAGAACCTGCTGCTGGAGTGATGAAAATAAAATAAATACACTCTCAGAAATCTTTTCATCCCACTGAGCTGTTATCAGCTGCTCCAACAATCACCCTGAATTCTCTGCTCCATGAAATGAATGTCACTTTATTGTATTTCATAGAATCCAGAACCTCTGTTTATGTTGCCTGTTTGAAATTCCACTTGTACATTTGCCTGTTTTGGATTTTCTGGAATGTTTCCAGTGTTGTGAAACTTGAGATTTTATGAAACTTGGTAGAGGGGTGTATTATGAACCAACGGAGAACCTAATAAAGGACTACCCAAACATTGCAATATAGTTGCACAGAGGCAAAACATTGATGTTGGTTTGTCAAACTATATTTTTGAGACTGACCTTTTATTTACCAGGACACCTTGTGAACTACACTTGGTGCCATTTGAAGTAGAACATATCAAAGTGATTGAGCTCCTCTTCTCTCTCAGCTGGAGTCCCTGCTGCAGCTGTGGTTAACACTCAGTCTCAACACATGTTCTGGTGGCAGTGAAGAGAGTGGGTCAGACATCTTCCTGTTCAATGCCAGCCGAGTGCCTACCATCCCGCTCAACCAAGGTCAGGACTCACTGTCTTCTTAACACCTCTAGTGGAGTGTTAGATTCCTGTACGATGGCTTGATTTTTTTTTTTTAATTGTATTGAATTGCATACTGTGTGTCTGTGTGTGTGTCTGTGTGTGTCTGTGTGTATGTCTGTGTGTATGTCTGTGTGTGTGTCTGTGTGTGTGTGTGTGTGTGTGTCTGTGTGTGTGTGTGTGTGTGTGTCTCTGTGTCTGTGTGTGTGTGTGTGTGTCTCTGTGTGTGTGTGCCTCTGTGTCTGTGTGTGTGTGTGTGCGCCTCTGTGTCTGTGTGTGTGTCTGTCTCTGTGTCTCTGTGCCTCTGTGTCTCTGTGTGTCCGTGTCCAGCATCCATCAGCAGTTTCCTAACAGTGCTGGCGTGGTATCCCAACACCTCCCTGAGAACATGGTGTCTGGTGCTGCACTCTCTCACTCTGATGACCAACATGCCAGCCTGCGGTCAGTCCCACTCTACTCTTTCTTTCCTCCTGTCATCAACACCTGTGAACAGTCTCAGACAGGGGTCCACAGTGATTGGTTAATCAGTGAATGTGGTCATCAATTTATTTTTCCTCGTTACACAGTACAGATCAGACGAATATAAAGAAATGTTCAGGACTGTAAATTCAAAATATCTTTCATATTTTCATGAAACTGATTTTGCCCCAATCTTTTTAGACTTACATTTTTGTGTAGTATGTTTTGCCATCAGTAATGGTTCAGTTGATCAGTTATTGATTGTCTGATGTTCAGTCATTTATATCAAACCTGTGTTTGAACTTGAAGCCTCCAGCAACGGGATGAGCTCTCAGGAAAGCACAGCGCAGCAGATGGTGTCTGATCCCACCCTGGTTCATGTCCTAGTGCGCTTCCTGTCCGGCAGCAGCACCAATGGGACAAGCCAGCACAGCTCTCAGGTGGGACCCACTGCCACCCAGGCCATGCATGAGTTTTTGAGCCGGCTGCAGGTTCACCTGTCCTCCACCTGTCCACAAATGTTCAGCGAGTTCCTGCTCAAACTGATGCACATTCTGTCCACTGAGAGGTATGTCAGGACATATTTTTTCAATCAATAATGTTTGCATGGGATGGCATAATCACTCATTTTGACAGTAATGATGAAAGTTCAGTGAACTAATAGTCCGCTCTAATCCTTTAGGGGTCCATTCCAATCAGGCCAGGGTCCGCTGGATGCCCAGGTGAAGCTGCTGGAGTTTACTCTAGAGCAAAACTTTGAGGTGGTGTCTGTCGCTACCATCTCCTCTGTGATCGAGTCCATCACATTCTTGGTTCACCACTACATCACCTGCTCTGACAAACTAGTTTCCCGCAGTGGCTCAGACAGCTCTGTGGGTGCACGGGCCTGTTTTGGTGGCCTGTTTGCCAATATTATCCGGCCAGGGGATGCAAAGGCTGTCTGTGGAGAGACAACACGTGACCAGCTGATGTTTGACCTCCTCAAGCTGGTCAATGTGCTGGTGCAGCTGCCTCTGTCCGGGGACAGAGAGTTCAGTGGACGGCTGCCGCCAGTCAGCAGCGGAGCAGCTGATAGCAGCGTGTCAGACGAGGAGAAGGTCTGTGGCAGCAAAGAAAGTGTGGCTGGTGGATCCAGTCAGGGTCCCCCTGCAGGCGTGGCCGACCTGGTGCTAGCCAATCAGCAAATTATGAGCCAGATCTTGTCCGCACTGGGCCAGTGCAACAGCAGTGCCATGGCCATGATAATAGGTGAGACCGTCACACTTGATCACACTTTCTAAAAAATGATATGATATGATATGAAACCCCAGAGTGCATTGGATGAAATGTCTGTAAGAGGAAGAGTGTGTTCTTTTGTGGATGAATACACTTTGACTTGTTGGTGAATTCAAACACGGGGAGGATAAATCTGCTGAGCTGACACCTCTCTCTGTTTCTCAGGAGCCAGCGGCCTCCACCTGACCAAACATGAGAACTTCCACGGCGGTCTGGATGCCATTTCTGTGGGCGATGGCCTGTTCACCATCCTCACCACGCTCAGCAAGAGAGCCACCTCAGTCCAGGTCATGTTACAACCCATCCTTACATACATGGCCTGTGGTTACATGGGCAGACAGGTGAGCATCAGACTGTGGTCATTAAATATGTCTGAATAAACATTGTACAATGCCAACACTGACTTTAATCTACAATTTCTTGCCATGGGAAGGGATCTCTTTCCACCTGCCAGCTGTCAGAGCCTCTTCTGTGGTTCATTCTGAGGGTGTTGGACACCAGTGAGGCACTCAAGGCCTTCCATGACATGGGTGGGTCTATACAACACTTCAACACAATGATGATGTTTTTGTTTATTGCATGTCATGCTGTGTGGCAGATTGTGGTGCACATACTGTACCTGCTCTGATCTGGCCTGTCACTTCCCTCAGACATGCCACAGACATGAACAGATACAGGTATCAAGATTTTGTTGTGTTTTACCAGGTGGTGTGCAATTGATCTGTAACAACATGGTGACCAGCACCCGGGCCATTGTGAACACAGCACGCAGCATGGTTTCCACCATTATGAAGTTCTTAGATTCAGGTCCTGGAAAGGGAGCAGACGGCAACCTGAAAGCCAGAGTGATGACGTCTGAGCCAGACAATGCAGAGGGGCTCCACAACTTTGCTCCTTTAGGTGAGGTTATTTTCCACTCTGTTGTATTTTTATAGTGACAAAACTTTAAACCTTACATCGGTTGTTTCCTGATTTTTAAATCTGTTTTTCCTTTCACAGGAACCATCACATCCAGCAGCCCCACAGCGCAGCCGGCAGAAGTCCTTCTCCAAGCCACACCACCCCACCGCCGGGCACGCTCAGCAGCCTGGTCCTACATCTTTCTGCCAGAGGAGGCCTGGTGTGATCTCACCATCCACCTCCCTGCTGCTGTGCTGCTCAAGGAGCTCCACATCCAGCCACACCTGGCCTCTCTAGCCAGTGAGTATCACCCAATTTAACAATGTGGATTAAAGTCAGTAAATTAGTCTAATCAGTATATTCAAAATAATTTGAAATTCATGTGTGATTCTATCACTACCAACCAAATCTTGCCCATCTTGGATGAAAACTCAGCTGTGCTTCACTGTGTTCCCTTCCTCCTCCAGCCTGTCCATCCTCGGTCTCAGTGGAGATCAGTGCTGACGGGGTCAACATGTTGCCACTCTCCACACCGGTCATCACCAGTGGTCTGACATACATAAAGATCCAACTGGTGAAGGCGGAGGTTGCGTCGGCTGTTTGCTTGAGGTTGCACCGTCCTCGTGATGCCAGCACCCTGGGTCTGTCTCAGATCAAACTCTTGGGGCTGACAGCATTTGGTAACACCTCCTCCGCAACAGTCAACAACCCCTTCCTGCCTTCTGAGGACCAGGTCTCTAAGACCAGGTACTAAAGCTGATCCTGGATTAAAAGCACGTCTGTTTGTATTCAATGTGGGTGTTGTTGTAAATATTGGGTGTTTTCTTTCTCTCTGTACAGCATCGGATGGCTGCGTCTTCTCCACCATTGCCTAACCCATGTCAGTGACCTGGAGGCCATGATGGCCAGTGCAGCAGCACCCACTGCCAATTTGCTGCAGACCTGCGCTGCACTGCTCATGTCACCTTACTGTGGCATGCACTCACCCAACATCGAAGCTGTGCTGGTCAAGATTGGCTTGCAGTCCACCCGCATCGGACTCAAACTCATCGACATTCTCCTGAGGAACTGTGCCGCCTCTGGCACTGACCCTGCCAGTGAGTCAAACATGCATCACTGCTGAGTGTTAACGTAGGCAGCAGATCTACAGAGACTGGAAAACATCACAAAAGTCACCCAAATAAGCAAATTTTCTAAGGCCTAAAACTGAGAACTGCTTTCGGATATATGTGATGTAATGGGTCGGGTAGCAGAAGGTAGTTCAGAGGGATTTAAAAATCTGGATTTTTCATCTGGATCAACTTGTTAACTATTGAGCGTGATAGCCAGCCTCATTTTAGTCTCTGCTTCTGTCTTTGTAGATTTAAACAGTCCTCTCCTGTTCGGGAGACTGAACGGCCTCTCCTCAGACTCCACTATCGACATTCTGTACCAGCTGGGCACCACACAGGACTCTGGGACCAAAGACAGGTACATGAACAGCCTGATTCTACTCTACAAGAATAACGACCAGTGAGAATCAGTTTTGTGTCAAGGTGATTTTCCAGACAGGCTGACGAGCAGAGAGTAAAAAGTGTCCTTCCGCTGTCCTTGTTATCTTTTACTGTTATATGTTTATTGCATATTAATCCCACTATGACGTACCTGATCCAGGGGGAGTGACGAGCTGATGCTGTGTTTTCTCAATCATATGATGAGTTACTTATCAAATGTTAACCCTGCAGGATCCAGGCTCTTCTCCAGTGGGTTCATGACTCTTCCCGGGTGGCGGCCCACAAGATGAGTGGCCCTGTGGGATACGCTGGTGCATGCTCCTCTGCTTCATCGAGGGAATATGGCCTCCTTATGCCTTCACCGTCCCACCTCCACTGTGTGGCAGCCATCCTGTGGCACAGCTATGAGCTGCCTGTGGACTACGACCTGCCTGCACTGCTCAACAGAGAGCTTTTCGAGTCAGTCAGTTTTTTCCATATTGTGAACATGCATGCTGAATTGCTCTCATTCCTGGTCTACAAGCATGCAAATAGTATATTTAAAACAAACATTACTTGTTGAGTTATGAGTGCACATGTTCATTATTGTTGTTATCATTTACCCTTCTGACTGTCTTGCAGCCTTTGAGGTGGACCAACATAGATTCATTAGTGATTATTGATTCTCCTTCCCTCCAGGCTGCTGTACAACTGGTCCATGTCATTACCGTGCAACATCGTCCTGAAGAAAGCCGTGGACAGCCTGCTGTGCTCCATGTGTCACATCCACCCCAGCTACTTCTCCCTGCTCATGTCCTGGATGGGAATCGTCTCTGAGCCAAGTGCCAGTCACTCTCAAGCTCAGCACCACCGCCACGCTATGACTGATGACGGTAAAAAGCAGCACGACGCCAACACCAGCGCTGCAGGACTTACCGATGACTCCAAACATGCAAGACCCCCCATAAACCTGTCAGAGTCCCAGTTGACCACGCTGGCAGCTGCCTCCCAGTCTCCAGGAGCCATAGAGCAGCTGCTGGACTCAGGCTTACCCTCACTGCTGGTTCGAAGCCTGGCCCAGTTCTGTGTTGGCCTGCTGGCCAGTGCTGACCTGCCTCTGCCTGCTGCCCAGGCTGAGAGAAGACACCATCATCACCACTACCACTCATCCTTCTCATCATCACACAGCCGGCCGCCTCTGGCTGCAGATCTGGCTGCGCCGGTGCTCCGCTTCCTGACTGAAGTAGGCAACAGTCACGCTATGAAAGACTGGTTAGGAGGACCCGAGGTCAATCCGCTGTGGACAGCACTGCTGTTCCTGCTATGCCATTCCAGTGCCAGTGCCAGTGCGGGTGCAGGCACGGGCTGTCAGTCACTGGGCTCTGGATCCACGGCAGGTCCCCCTCCATCCCAGCCTCAGCCTGTGGGGTCACGCTTCTCCCTGGCATCTTCCGGACAGGCAGGAGGACTCACCACCCAGCAGAGGACGGCTCTGGAGAACGCCACCGTGGCCTTCTTTCTGCAGTGTATCTCCTGCCACCCAAACAACCAGCGGCTCATGGCTCAGGTCGGCTCTTACAGTCCACTCTAAAAAAGACTCAAGCTTAAGTGGAACTCCTGATGTAAAACAATCTATTTTTTAACATAGCAGATGATACTATTTTACTGTTTTACTTTAATGCTACTATTGGTCACCAGTCTTGAAAATGAGATAAGAAGATCATTTCACTGTATCCACACAGACTCTTTCTGTGTGGATACAGTGTCTGTATTGATTTGAAGAGTCAGTGGTTGGTTTATGGTTGCAGGTCCTCTGTGAGCTCTTTCAGTCTGCACCTCAGAGAGGCAACGTGCCCATCTCTGGAAACATCTCGGGCTTCATTCGAAGGCTTTTCCTGCAACTCATGCTGGAGGATGAGAAGGTCACAGTCTTCCTACAGTCTCCCTGCCCAGTGAGTCACTTTCTCTCTTGTTGAATATCTCTTGATGAATCCACATGGAGTATGGCATGGGCCAAGGAAGAATCCCTTAAGAGCAGATCCCCATCGTAAAGCAGGTCCATCATCATCATTTTTCACCATCTCTGGAAAAAATGAATCTGTTGTGTATGTGTGAACTCATTGTTGTGTGCCATAAACATACAACAAAACATTCAGCAGAGTCAGCACTAGCCTCACTGTAGAAACAAACACAGCAGACATGTCACATGTCAGCGGTTGTGATTTTTCTTGTTCTGGTGTTCAGAACTCGCTGACCTGTGCAAACCAGCTGTAGCTTAAGTGACAGCTTACCTTGCAGTTGTAACACGCTGTGACCCCACACCTCTGCTCATGACTAGGTGGAGCTCATACGGCCTCACCTCAAGAAACCCAAATATTTGGGTGTGTACATGATTCATATAGTTTTAACTGTGTCCACAAGGGGACAGCGCAGCAATACGAAGCAGAAGCCTCCTCTCCTCTCACAGTGATCTCCCCAGACTGATAAATGCGTGGTATAATGTGTCCTCAATGACACTCTAATGCACTGTATATTACACAGCTCAGTGATTGGTTGTCAGAGGAGCTCTTTTCAGCAAATGAATCTTCATGATCTACATGCTGAACATCAGCATTTTAACTGTAATTGTGCATCTTTAGCATTCAGCTCAAAGCACCGCTGTGCCTGAGTGCAGCCTCACTGAGCTGCTAGCATGGCCTTACACCCTTATGATTAGTAAAAATTGGATCTTGTTCGTAGTTGTGGCCATCATCAGAACATTCCTTGATCATCCAGCAGGTACAGGAAGGTCCTCCAGTCTATTCCCAGTGTTCAGCTGTAGACTGATCATCTGACCGTGTGTTTTTCTTGTGAGACAATGCTTGTAATTGTTTGTAGTATGCAGAGTTCAGCAAAGAACCTACTTTCTTTAATTCACTCCATCTGAGCTGCCTGTAGTGTCCTTCAGAGAGTTTGTGTCTGTCTTTCTGTCAGGCAGTCTGTTAGGATGAATCACAGCACTCTCTGAAAACTATTTTATTTTTAAAACATGCTAACACAAAAACTCTGTCACTGTTTTCTGTCTTTTCAGTTATACAAAGGACGCATTAATGCTACCAGTCACATGATCCAGCATCCCATGTATGGAGCAGGCCACAAATACCGCACCCTCCATCTGCCCATCTCCACTACGCTGGCAGAAGTCCTGGACCGGGTGTCTGGTATGTTTCAGAACATTTAGATCTCTGAGCAGCGTGGACAGCCAATGCTGGCAGTGCTCATGTGTTTTGTGCCTTATCATATCGCTGTGTTAACAATCTACAAGAAACATGTTCTGCATTAGTGTCTCTATTTTTCTGCTTCTAATGACTTGATCAGCTTTGAGTTGTAAAAGCATGAAGGACAGGGGCAGATTTGATTGGAATGGCGTGTAGTTTATTTGCAGCCTTCACTCTCATCAAGGCCTGAATGATTAGAGACTCTTTAAAGAGTTTTTAAAGCATGACAGCTGCAATTTCATTCTGGATGTCCTCTGGCCATCAAGGTCAGCAGTGCAGCAGTGATGCTGTGAGCTGGACTATTACTTGTTAGCTTTTATCCAGCTATGTACATGATAAATGGCTCACCTCTTGGGAACTACACTGCTGCTGTTATGTGTGTGTGTGTGTGTGTGTGTGTGTGTGTGTGATATCCTGTACTTTATTCTGGCACAGATTGCCATTAAAATTACCTCTTACCTCTCTTTTAAACTTGTCAATAAATAAATGAATCAATTGATATGACAAAAAGAACACATTACTCAAAAGATTTAATGCACTTCTCTATGTACCAATCAGACACACCCAGCATTACAGCCAAGTTGATCAATGAACAGAAGGAGGACAAGGAGAAGAAAAATCATGAGGAGAAGGAGAAGATGAAAGCTGACAGCGGCTTCCAGGACAACTACAGCGTTGTTGTGGCCTCAGGTATTTGGATCCGTTCCATACACACCTCATCCAGTGGCAAGGCAAAATATTAGTCGGCTGCCTACTCCTCCTGCCCAGGGTTTGTCTCATACTGTCTCTCTCTACCATCAGGCTTAAAGTCCCAGTCCAAGCGGGCTCTTTCAACCCCACCCCGACCTCCCTCAAGGAGGGGTCGGGTGATGAGTGATAAGTTGACTGCTTCACCTGGTGTTGACCCTTCAGCCAAAACCATCAGTGTGCCTGTCTTCCACCTCTACCACAAGCTGCTTCCAGGTACTGCACACAGAGTTCAGTCTGGCAGCAGCACATTGAGGTGTTTGAGTCAAACACTCACACTAAGCAGCCAGAGTTCACATATTCACATTTACCCTGACCCCCCTCCAGGTCAACCACTCCCACCTGAGATGACTCTGGCCCAGCTACTAACACTACTGTATGACCGAAAGCTGCCACAGGGCTACCAGTCCATTAACCTGACTGTCAAACTTGGCTCCAAGGTCATCTCAGACCCCGGCCTTTCCAAGACGGACTCCTTCAAGAGGCTACGCACTGAGAAAGGTACCAGAAACACACAGCACAGTACAGTATGTTAAAATAATATTCCAGTCAGCAAAAGTCTTGATTACTAACTCAGGATGGTAAACTGTCAGTTTTCCCAAAATATGCCTTCACAAAATGCTAATGTTTTGGATCACTACTACTTAGTAATGAGAATTAAGAGTTATCGCCCGACTCCCCTCACGTCTGTGGAACTTTATTGGGACTTTGAACAAATTGTCATGTATTCTTGTGGTTCACTTTTGCTCTTGGCTACCAGAGGCAGAGCACTTCAGTGAAACAGCTATATGCAACAAACAGCAGACAGACTAAGTTGATAACTAGGATATTGAAGCATTTAGCAGCTATAGCCAGATATTTCTCTCAGGAGTAGGTAGAAAAATCCAGGTCAGTGACTATTAACTCAGTGATTTGGTGCTTTGGTCCGGCCTGACGTCACCTGAGCTTCTTCTTGGGCTGCTTTAAGCTTGTGGAGTGGTTTTGAGCACATACTTTTGAAGTGTCGCTCTTTTCCTCACCTTTTAAAGCACTCAGGGAATGGTTGTGTTTTCATCCTCAAGTTTTACAATATTGATGAAACTTTTAGATGATAATGCAGCATTCATGTACAGTGTGTACATGAAACATATAAAAGATTGTTATACCAGTGTGCTGTGTGTGTATCGTCCAGCTGAAGTTGTAGTTGTTCAGTCAGGACAGGTTGTTGCTGGGATCAAACTGCTGATCCTCCTTTAGCCAGAGGAAACACTGCTGCACCGCAGAGCTGGTGACTTCACGGCTGGTTATATTTAGCCATCTTTTCTGCAGGCTCAAAGGTCATCACCAGGTCACATTAATTTTTAACACCAATGTCTTGCTTTGATGATCTCAGCAGTGGTGAATCTGCAGAACTACTCACACACCTTTTGTCTGTCGGTAATGTCCTGTGCATGATCCACAGTTTCCATTTTAGAACTGAAGTCTCCTGGATGACTTTAATGATGGATTGTTGGGTAATTTACTGTTATAGACATCAGACTTTGAAGGACATTTTTTTGTGCTGTATCATCAACAGCTTTGTTTTCTTTTATATTGTCTGCAGAATTTTAAAGTTTATCAGTCAACCTTTTACATGGAACTCATTCAGAATGGAACAGCAGGGAAGGTGCAGCTGTGAATCATGACATTAATGATGGCTCATTTTAGTTTCCCAGTAAGCCCAGCAACTGAAACATGACATCTTTCTATTTTCCTTTTCTGTTGTTCTTCTAATTCTGATCAGATTATCACGAGTGTCTAAGATTTTAAAGATGGAGACCTGGAGTGTCTCCCGGAGCCAGACTTTGCATCAGAGATTTCAGATTGAGTTTTCTAAAGCTGGTCCAGTTGTTTTGCCTCTCAGACTGCTGACTGCTGTCTACCTAAAAGCACTCACATCATTCTGCTACATTTATTTACACTACCTTTCCCTGAAAAACGCTCTTACCTTTTGAGATGGTCTTACCTTCTCTGAAAACCTTTTACTGCAGATAAAAAAGGGAAATGGCACTGACCCCTTAAACAGAGGCATTTCATAAAAATGTAGACTCCATGTACTTCAGTTTCTACTGTGCCCACAGGGGCATGCATACATACCAGTATGTACTTTTTAAAGAACCCCTGGCATCAGTATGCTTTACTTCAAACAAATGCAGTGACCCCACACCTTTCAGGAGCAGGAATCGTGTGGAGGCCTAATGCAGTGAGTGTGCACAGGTGTGAGTAGGGAAGTGCTTTTATTCTTTACACACTATTTGTGTGTACCTGTCAGAAAGTCTGTGATTTTATCTATCTATGTGTTGTTGTATGCTCTGAAGTGAACCTACACAGAAAACAGTTGTAGAGGGGCCAGGCTAGTGTTTGCTCTGCCTCCAATGTCATCCACTTCTTGACATGTTGAGGCTCAAACACACAGAGCTGCATATTCCCATCAAATCAGGCGTGGCCTGATGAGGCCAGAAGTGATGAGGTACATAATAAATAATTGCTGATGGAGACACCAGACTCCACCTCTAGCACTCCTCTTTGGCAGTGAGCAGTCTGGTGACAGTCCTGTCAGATAAGCAACGACAGCCCGCCTCTGCAGGGTATCCGCAGAGTCTTAAAACGTCTTAGAACGTCTAAACTCCAATAATTTCAATTTAAATTCCTAAAATTTTCTTAAAACCTCATAAAATGTCTTAAATGATTTTGAAAGGTCTTAAATGTATTAATGTTACTTTAATTTAAATTAATTTAATTTAATTTAAATTTTTCGAGGATGTTAACATAACTAAAGTACGTGTGCAGCTGTGCGCGTGCCGCGGTGTGTTACAGCGGAGCATAGCAGTGGAGAGAACGTAACAAAAGCCCACAGCAAAGCTGAATTACTTGTTTAAGATGGGTAAGTGCAAGTTCAATGATTTGTGGCTCCAGAACGATCAATTTAATGCATGGTTGAAGCCGGTTTTCCTTCATGTCTTTTGTACTTTTTGCCAGTATGGATTTGAAATGGGTCTTAAATTGTATTCATTGTGGTCTTAAAAACCTTTTAAAAGTCTTAAATTTGACTTGTTGAAACCTGCAGACACCTTGCTCTGCTCCACTGGCCGGTCGGGTATGTCACAGACAGAATTCCAGCGTGGTCTTGAGTCTTGGAGGAGTGGCAGTGCTGTTTGTTGCTGTTCTTGTTGGGTTTTGGTGCCAACGTGCTACGGTCAAAGCATCTCACAAGAAGAGAGAGATTAGCCTTTTTAGATATACAGACTCTGTTGTTGCTCATGAGCTGAAATATCGGCATCAGAAAGATATCTCAGTATTTCAGTGGACCTCATCAGCCAAGCAGAGGCTCCTCTGACATCGAACAACATATAAACCATTGGCTTCCGTGGTTTCTATTTGAAAGAACAAAATCATATGGCAGAGGTAATGTGTAATTATTACTGAGGCAAGCTGCCAAATCCCCCTCTCATCATGGCCCTCCTGAGTACACAAGCATTTCCTGATCCAGTTTTGGACACATTAATCTTTTCTTCACATTCCCAGTGAGTTTTAAATTCATCACCAAGAGAAAATGTCTGTATCCACCTGATTTTTACCTCTGTGAGAGATGACAATGACCTATCAACCAGCCAGAGCTTTCTGCACGGCCATGCCATCACAATCAAATGGTAATGAGTTAGCACTGATGGAGGTAGTGTGTGTTCTGCCTTTCATCTTTTGAATATGGCACTGAAGACAAAGTCAGACGGTCAGAATTAAACAAAGTGTAAACAAGGGCATCAGGACCCTGTTTGATTTTCTCCTCTCTGATGAGCACACAGTACATCGACAGGCTGCTGTGTTCTTTATTCTTTACATGATGCACGAAGGCCCACATTTCCTCAGCAGAGAGAAGGAAGTAAATCAAGATATAATTCTAATACAGTCATAAATTAAAACTGTAATTACTTCATTCAAAGTCAAACATGGGAGGAGGGTAAGACAAACCACAAACAACTTATTGTGTGTTTTAAATGTGATGTATGTGATTATTTTTTTATTGTTAGAATGAACATTTCTATTCATTGATTTTAAACATATACATTTTGATATGCCCAAATTATTGAAAACTTTTGCCACCAATATTTAAAAATGTTGTCAGTGTTGTCAGCCATCTTCCCCAGCTGGAGAATCCAGGGAAGATATTAGTATGTAGTAATATTTAGTAGTAATAGGAAGTACTTAACTTTAAACTTAAGACAGATAACTGAATCATTGTACTGCTGGCTGCACAACAAAGTTACTGACACATGATGTAATATTAAAATATGAGCAGCAGTGCAGAACAGGACTGGGACTGTAAATATATCATCTCATGGTGGGGACAAAAACTAAACGTGATTGCTGTCATCACAAAGCTTTAATGAACCTTTTCACCACATTGTTGGGTCCGTGCCTGAAATACTGAGCTGCAGCTTCTTCTCTGTAGCATTCTGTTTTTTTCTTTACTGCAACACAAATCATTGTATTTCTATAATTGATGAGTCACTCAAGCCCTACTTCACTGACTCCTTGTTCTCAGTGACGCACAAACGCAACATAAACATCCACTAAAGCAAATCACCACATCAACAACATGCATAAAAAGTGAGAAAACCGGGGTGTTGGTTAGCTCAGTTGGTGGAGCATCCGCCCCATGTACAGAGGATCAGTACTTGCCACGGTGGCCCAGTTCAGTTCAGTTCAGTTCAGTTCAGATCGTTGGATTCTCCTGTTATTAATTGTTTAAACCAATCCAGTCTCCCAGATGCCAGATTGTGCATGAACATACAACAGGTCCTCTCTTTGCTTTCCTTGCAGTGGATCATTGTGACATGCTGAACAGCTGTCCTGAAGATGAACCAATGACACCCAGTGAAGAATGTTTAGATGCCACCACTGACGAGTCCCTGCTGGAGACCAACCCCATCCAGTCACCACTGCAGGTCTTTGCAGGCATGGGTGGCCTGGCTCTGATTGCAGAAAGGCTTCCCATGCTCTACCCTGATGTCATTCAGCAGGTGAGACCTAAAGCCAAAACATTCTTTTTGCATTGCAGTTTATCTTCTATTACTTGTTTGTCGATGGTTTTGTAGAGAAGCCAGCAGTCTCTCCTTTCTCTGGCTTGAATTTGCCACATCATGACACAGCAGAGTTCCGCTCTCCTAAATTCTTATTGTCTCATTCACTCCCCTCAGCTTTGCTTGTTACACACTAGTCTTCTGGATTGTATTTTACAGGTCAGTGCCCCAGTGGTGCCCTCTGCCACGCAGGAGAAGCCAAAGGACAGCGACCAGTTTGAATGGGTGACCATCGAGCAGTCAGGCGAGCTGGTGTATGAGGCGCCAGAGTCCATCGCCACAGAGCCACCACCAATCAACAAGCAGCAGTCCCAGTCGTCCTCGTCATCATCATCCTCAGTGCAGACCATGTCACCCATTCCTGCTCACTCACTGGCAGCTTTTGGTCTTTTCCTGCGCCTGCCAGGGTACGCCGAGGTTCTGCTGAAGGAGAGGAAGCACGCCCAGTGTCTGCTGCGCCTGGTGCTGGGTGTCACAGACGATGGAGAGGGCAGTAAGTCTGAAAGCACTGCACAACCATGGAGAGGGATGAGAGGGTGTGCTGCTGAATGTCAGCATGGCTCTGAGTCATAGTGGCAGAAAATGACAACAGTTCTACATCTTAATTTTTTGGTCGTCAGTAACAAGTGACAAGAGATTCAGTTTTTTTGTTTAATCATTTATTTGGCTCCAAGACCTTCTCCATTTATTGGTGACTGTGTCACTATTCTAGTGATGTGGACCGTTTGTGGGTTTTGATAAAATCAAACATGTTTAATCGCAAGACACCAGGAAGGAATGAACAGGAAGCAGGAAACTGGGTAGTTATTTTGGTAACGGTCAAAAGGAACACACACGACACACAGTGCTTAATTCTGCATGTATCTGATCCAACCAGCTCCTGTTTTATTCAGAAAGCTTTGAAACAAATGAGGCTGGGAGCAAGTTCATGAAACACAAAAACCCCAAATGTAAAACTGCTTTATTATCAGCTAATCATATTCAGTTTCTAACAGCAGTGCAGCAGTGCAGTGACTGTATGATGAATGTAACATTATTGTCACGGACATTAGAACATGTAGGAGCCACATGTGGAATAAAAAATGTGTAACTAATCACCACATGGCCGTTTCCTTAATGTCAAACAGTCTGGTGTAAAAACAGTTGCTGCTCATATTTCACATTATTTTTGTCAGATTTTAAGGTGTCTTTTTCTATATTGTAGAAAATCTCTTGATAGTGCCTCTCCACAACTTTGATATTGATGAATAAATCCCTTTGACATCCAGACATGAACAAAAAGCTCTCAGTCCTCTCACTTCCTTCTCTGCTCGGCCTCGTCATAGGTCACATCCTGCAGTCTCCGTCAGCCAACGTGTTGCCCACGCTGCCGTTCCACGTCCTGCGAGCGTTGTTCAGCAGCACTCCTCTGACCACCGACGATGGTGTGCTGCTCCGCCGCATGGCTCTGGAGATCGGTGCCATCCACCTCATCCTGGCCTGTCTGTCAGCTCTCAGCCACCACGCCCCCCGCAACCCTAACCCCAACTCCAGCACCAATGTGTCTGAGGTATGGCCCAGGACAACCACACACACACACACACACACACACACACACACAAGACATGCTCCTCCACGAAATGTCACTGCTTTTATTTGAGGTCTGATCAAATTAGAGCTTCATCGTTGAGTGTGTTTTGTACCTTGAATGTTTGACTCGGAGCTAACCATGAAAAAGAAGTCAAAGCCTTTTCAGGATTCTGTTTTTAGAGGCTGCTCTGTCACGTGATTGTTTTGCTGTTCACAGCGATAGAGAAGCGAGGGAGGGGGAATCATTGACATTATTAATGGATCTCTGTGAGCTGGCCTTTACTCGAGGTCTCTTGCAGCGAGCGCAAGACAAATAGTTTAATTGTTTGGCCTGAATGATAAGAGGCAAACAGCGCTTTGGCGGGTGTCAGACATGTCCTTTGTATTATTGACACCTTCAGGGTGAGAAGCAACGGGACAGGATTATCGTGAATGGAAATTGACTCTTAAATTGCCCTTGACTGTCCTGACTATTAAACTGACTGAGAAGATTTAGTTTAGGTTTTAAAAGTCTAAACAACATGAGTCAATTCATTCAATTTAGACTTTTTACAGATTGCATTTGTAGTGGTTCACGATCCGTAAACTGGGACTGAGAGGTCACTAGATGATTATTATCAATCTTGGCTTATTTCTTTTACACTTCTTTTAACCTTTTACACTTGTTTAAACATTCCGAAGGTTTAAACTACACTTGTCACGATACAGAATTGAGTAACCACGATACTACTATACCAGACAAAGTATCAGGGTTCCGGGTATTATTGCGATACTGCAGCCTTTTTTTGTTATTATTTTTATGAACTGCAATGTACGAGTTCTAAATATTTATTAATGACTTGTAATGTTGTTTGGTGCATGATAAACATAATATTGGTGCCACTGACGACAACGCCACGGCAGACTCGCTGCTCGGGCCTGGGCCGTTTCCCCAACGTGCGGAAACAGTCTACCATATCCCTGGATGTTGCCATGTTGGTTTGTTTACAAGTGAGCAGCATGCAGTGAGAAGCCGGTAGGAGAGTAGAGGCGGCCGCTATGTACCGGTAGTATAGTAATCCACAGTAGTACCGTCGTATAGAATTTCTAGTATAGTAGGAAACGATATGATTCGGCGCGGCAGGATACCGCGTGTACTGTGGGAATCGTGCAACTCTAGTTTAAACAGTGGGCTGTGACAGTTTTGACCTGTGAGAAATCACCAACCAAGCAGGTTAGGACACATTACAAATTACTGCATTACAAGGAAGGCATGTGTGTCCACAAACAACCATGGAGACACCTAAGTATACTGATGCTGGAAATGGCACAAATAAAGAGTTTTTGACTGTTGGGACAGACAGAGAGGACAGAATACATCACTCTGGATCTAAACAACATTGGTTTTCAAATTACACAATCAGCATTTAATACAGTGATATCTACTTCTGAAGACATAAAAGAGATACTTTGAAGTGGTCAGTGTGAATAAAATATTATCAAATGTTCACATGTACCTTCTAATCTTGGTCGTTGTCCTGACAGCCACAGATATCCAGTTGTCATGGTGGTGGGACCAGTGAGGAGCAGCAGCTTTACTGGGCTAAAGGAACTGGTTTTGGCACTGGATCCACTGCTTCAGGCTGGGACGTGGAGCAGGCCCTTACTAAACAACGGCTAGAAGAGGAACACGTTACCTGTCTGCTACAGGTAAATCTACCAAACAATGTTGCATCAGTTTTCATAAACAGATTTTAGAAATCTAATGCTTTCAGAACCTAAAAATCTGATCCACTTCACCCCTCCCCGCCATAGACCTAGGGAGACGTGGGGGATCTCTTTTCTAACAGGTCAACATAGAAGTGGTATACATCATCTTAAAGCTGGGAACCTGAAAATGTTCTAGTCAAAAATCTGTAATAAATGTGTTTTTGATAGGTGCCTATTCAAGTTTAGAAAGTTTAGAGTGAATGAAGGCTTCAATCATGATTCAAGTATCCTGTGCTCAATTGAAGTCTCTTTACTTGTTGCAGTCATTTTGGGTTTCGCCCCAAAATCTCACCTTAAGACATAAAGACCTTCAGGAACAGCCTAAAAATCATGCTGTGATTTGGAGTTTGCTTACTCTCTCGTGCTTACAAACCTTTCCTGAGTGTATTAACAATAAGGGTATTGTTAATATACATAGAAAAGCCACACATCCTCTGAATCTCCTATGTTAAACCACAATAGTTTGTGGTTGTCCATTTTCATGAAGATGTGATTTTCCTAAAGGGCTCACTGCATTGAAACTGCTACTATGGGGACCAACATCACTACACATGAATACAACAGGGATCATTACATACACAGATCCAATATGACATTTCATACTCTTTAGTCTTTAAATACACACGGTGCAAATAACACATTTATTCTACATGCAAAAAACTGCATGATTTTTAACCAAGCCAAAACTTCATGGGACTGATATCCATAGAAACCCGTCTGCTTTCAGGTGTTCTGAGGTAAGTCACAGGAAAATGGTGATGCAAGCCAGTTTTATCCTCGACAAAATTTAGACTAACTTTGGAGTTAGTTTTTGGTTTATGTGTACTATGATGACAGCATGGTCATGGTCAACATGGACAGATTGTCTCAGGTTGGCCCTGTTCCAAAGCAGGTCATGTAAAGTATGTATTTATTTTTGTCCATTTACGAAAGTGAATTATCTTACAGTAATCTAAACTCTTTTGTCCACTAGGTCTTGGCAAGCTACATCAACCCAGCAGGCTCCAGCAGTTGCCACGGTACTGATGCCTCCTCAGCAGACAGCAGAGCTCACAATAGCTCAGCACTTCCAGCAGTGCTGCAGGAGCTGCTTAGCCAGTCCTGCCTTATCCCTGCCATGTCCTCTTACCTACGCAACGACTCAGGTAGGCTCCCTGTTTTTACAAATGAATGCTATTATACACAAGTAAAAGAGAGAGGATTGTGGCTAAGTGATCACAGAAGATAGTGATCACATAGGTAGTACCGGGTGGGTTACCCATTTCCCTGGATGTACTGCATTGGACAACCAATGAGTGACCAGGTTTCCATTTCATTTCTGCCAACTTTCTCATTCCCACTATTGAAATTTGCTTTCAGTGGCATCAGGACATTTCATTTAAAAATCTGAGCTATATATGAATGGCCACTTATAACACATTCACATTCACTTATACACACACACAAACAAACACACACACACACACACACACACACAATCATACACTAAATGGCAGAGCCTGTCATGCAAGGTGCAAACTGCTTATCAGGAGTGGTACAGCGCCTCCTATCCAAAGTGCTCATGATGATACTAAGCTCACTCACACAGTCATCGAGCCATCAAGAGCTATGTGAGGTTAAATATCATGCCCAAAAGCACTGAGCAGGGAGTTGAATCAGTGACCCCCTGATCATTAGAGAGAGGTCGAGGTTGAGGTCAAGGGGCGGGCCCCACACCTCAGCTCTCCCTTTCTCTCTTTTCTCATTCTGACAGAGCAGAGACATAAACGGAAACATGAGCAGACTGTCCAAACATTTAGCAAAAAGTCATCACATACATAGAAATGCTTCGTTTTCATACCTCTCATTGTTGCCCCATTCACCTTAAGTATGTTATATATTAGGGCTGGGTGATGTATCAGAATCAGAAATACTTTAATAATCCCAGGGGAAAATTATTTTTGTTTTTATATATATATATATATATATATATATATATATATATTTGCTAAATATTTACATATTTGCTTTTAACCGCGGACATTTAACTCCAGGCTTCTCACACTCGTTCTCGTCTCTCCCTCTCAAACAAGCACACCTAGTTACATATGTCAGTCTGTCATGCATGCAATGTCATACGCCCTCACCCAGCAGAAAGGTAGCGGCAGCAGGTGCTAATGGTAAAACATGGAGGAGGACAAATGAATTCTGAAGAAAAACAGTACAAAAGGGCACTTTGTTTGTTTTAAAATATTGTAGTGGCATTATGTACAAAAAGTGCACTTTGATTTTGTGTTTTGTTTTTTGAAATGCCATGTGAGTTACAGCATGCACAAAAGTGCACTAATTTCTTGTTTTGAAATGTTGTCTCTGTGACAACAATAATGTTTGTTTGTTTGTTTGTAGTTGTGATTTCTCCTTTTCTGCATGAAAGTTTAAAATTAGCATAAATTAATGCAGTATGAACAAGAATGTTTTAATGTAGACCAGCGGTTCCCAAACTTTTTTAGCCGTGCACCCCCTCCTATGTTCCATCCGGGTTGACGCACCCCCAATCCCCCACACCTTCAAAAAAGCCATATTAAAGGCAGCATGTTTAATCATGCTCAAATGACCAGAACATACATACCACAACAATGTGCTCAGGATCAGAGGCATATATCGCCCAACCCTATTATATATGCTAGCAACCTACAGCCAACACAGGTAATTAAGCAAACAAAGCTAATTCACCAACCAACTGCATTTTTGGTCAGTGTTCTTTTTTGTGTGTTTGTTTTTGGCTTTATGGGATCATGTGGTGAAGTGAAATATGTATGTGTGCACACTCTTTGCATTCTTTCAGTCTGCTTCATGAGGTAGTCAGGTATGAATTCCTATACCCAGTGAACCAGTCACAGGGTATTCCCAGCAGATGAAATTTTGTTTGATCAGGCTCAATTTGAGTTTGAATAGGACTGTAAAGAGGATTATTCATTACTACTGTGTACTGGTGCTAAACAGCCCAGAGCCAGTAACAACTGGGTGTGTGTCACCTTTGTGTCTTATGCAGCTCGGATATTTTATGTTCATGGGAGTCTCTCTGTGTGCATGCTGGTGTGTGCCAATGCACCCTGGTCTCATTATTAAATCACAGCTGATAAAAAGCATTTTGAGTGTTGTAACTGCTCCTCATTATCTGGTAAATGCCTCTGACACACTTACTGTGTGTGTGTGTATGTGTTCAATATGAAGTTTATAGCCCGTTGCTGAAGCATAGCCTTAATGATGATGCATTATCACTCAGTTGAATGACAATTGATATTGTATGGTGCTAACAAGCTTAAGGCTGTGCAATTTTATTGATCCTGCGATTTATATCAATATTTTGTTTCCCCAGAAAGTATTGATTTTTCAGCCGCGAGTATTGATACATTAAGTCCCATTCAAATCCCTGTGTTCCGCCTGGCGGAACTAGCAAGTTACCTGTCTAGATACATTTTACACACACGCAGATGTGTTCTTCTTCCTGTTCACGCAGTCAGAGTGAGGAGATTCAAGAGAATGGCGGCGAACATAAATCCAGCACCTTCTCAATTAAACACAGAAGTGCTCCCACCCCTTCAGGTTTAACCCCCTGAGGACAGATCCGCCCAAAAAGTCGACAGACTCCATACACAGTCGACTAATGGACGAACGTTACTAGGCAGACTAGTTTCTTTTTCAATCGGTGGACGGCATCTATGACTTATTCTAGCCAATCAAAGGACTCTTAGGGGGAGGCACAACAGAGAAACAGCAGGTGGTATAGAGCAGAGTGACAGATGGCCTAAAGTGACGGCAGAGTGACAGAATAACTTCATAAATACTATTTCTATTTAATGACAGGTTCCCCTCAACTTTCTGGAGGCTCTTTGCTTTGATAAGTGGCATGCCTGAGGAAAATGAGGCAAAAACGTACAGGACCTTTTGTATTTAAAGGGCATTTGTTATGGAATTTTCTATGCTTAGGTTACACAAGGTCACGTGTGGGCCTTGAGGTCCTCAGCAGTATCAGTTGTTTGGCTTTGGTTGGGAACAGTAGGTGCCAGTCTATCTCAACACTGTGAGGGCCAGGGTTGAAGGGACCTATTGCTGCCTTCATAGACATAATAGATAGCTTGCCATTGATGGTTCAATCTGCGTAAACAGACATCTGTCTCCAGACTAGAATATGCTGACAGTAACACCTCCATGAGTAAAGACATTCTCTTTGTCTAATTCTGGGCGTATAGTATTTGTGGTGTTATCTTGGGGTTTAAAGTCTGTAATTCTCCTTGGCCAAGCATCAATAAATATTACAGCAATGGACATCAGAGGCTCCTGAACACTTTCTTCCTTGCTGACCTCACCATTAACCTTTGACTTCAGCAATTTCTCCACAACAGCATTATTTCATTGTTCTTCACATATTTGGTTGAAAAACTGTATGTATGTCAGGCAAAGGGGTTGAAAAATAATATTTTCATTCATAAACTCACTAGTACTGTTAGAGGTGTGAAATGTCAAAAATCTTATTCATTTTGTCCTGCAAGCTGTAGACTCTCTGTCCAGTCGGAATATCAAATTGTATCGTTGGCTGAATATTGTGTATCATATCATATTGTGAGATTAGTGTATCGCTACAGCCCTAAAGAAGCTATTGTACCTACCATATTCAAATCATGGAGACATGGAGCAAATGACAGCTGGGGGCTGTCGTACTGCCTTCTTTATGAGAGCTGGTTGCCCAGGAGCTCTAAGCTGTCAATATATGTCAAGAAGAACTGGCTGTAATGAAAAACTAAGGGACCTGAGTGCCCCCCTGCTTCTCTCAAGTCCGAGAAGTTGGTAGTGGGTAAACAGATGTTGTATATGCTTTATTATGAAGCCAGGCAAAAACAGAATGGCGTCAGGGAAGATGATGCTTATTTGACTATGTATTGTTGATCACCTACATTTGTTGCATGCATGTCTAGTCAGAGAATGATAGTCCTGGATGACATGACACTTTGAGACCGTCAGTAATCATCAGTAGGCACACAGTAAATAGCCCTATTCAACTTCTGTAGTATTCCATAATATGGCAGAAATTGGCTTTACTAAGTAAAGAGAAACTTTAAGATTACTTTAAGACACGAAGACCAGTCAATCTGGAAAATTTCAAGAACTTTGAATATGTCTTCAAGTGCAGTTGCAAAAATCATCACTGAAGAAACTGGCTCTCAGTTCATTATAGTTACCAGCCTCAAAAATCAGATCAACTGTTTGAAGGAGACTGTGTGAAGCAGGCCTGCATTGTCGAATTGTAAAGAAACCACGACTGAGGGAGACCAACAAGAAGAAGAGAGAAGAAACACAAGGAATAGACATTAGTCCAGTGGAAATCTATATTACCCTGATATTTTTGTGTCCAACTGCTTTGTCTTTGTGAGACGTGGAGAAGATATATGGATGGTATCTGCATGTGTGGTTCCCACCATGAAGCCCGGTGGACAAGATGTGATGGTATGGGAGTGCTTTGCTGGAAACACTGTTGGCGATTTATTGAAATTTAATGGCACACCCTTCAAGCATTCAGTGGGATCACCATTTGTTTCTTAATGTGACAATGACCCAAAACACACCTTCAGGCTATGTAAAGGCTGTTTGACAAAGAAGGAAAGCGATGGACCACTGCATCAGATGACCTGCCCTCCACAATCACCTGACCTAAACCCAGCTGAGGTGGTGTGTGATCACTTCAGATCACCACAGAAACAACTCAGCAGCTCAGCATATATCAGAACTCTTTCAAGACTCTCTGTGATTCGAGTTGATGACTTATGAATCTGATTGAGAAAATGTCAAGAGTGTGCAAAGCTGTCATCAGATAAACAGGAGGCTACTTTTAAGATTCAAATACTAACCATATTATTTCATAATTTCCATGTCTTCAGCCCACCACCACGCAGTCCTCTATTTCTGTCTCAGAGCTTCTCAGTCCAATCAGCCTTGGGCATTGCCCCACATTAATCCTGGGTGTCTTGGCAAAACCTTTTGGGATACATTACAGTTTCCCTGCCATTGCCTGGCACTCCATCACAGGTAGCTTAGCCATTAGTGAGAGGTAATACCTTTGAATGTCACCACAAAACTAATTTATCTTAATTGAAGATTAGAATTCTTTCATGATTTGTTTTACACTAAATGCTTTCCAGGTCTGGTGTGGGATTTCTTGTCTTTGTGTTATATTTATTTTGATCCATCACTTCTATGGATGTGCGACATGATGTTGAAGGATATTCTGAAAATAACTAGTCTCTTGGTGGGTGGTTGATTCATCACTTCAGATACAGTAGAGACTATTTTTAACAGAAGTGTGTCTTCTCTAACAATGAATGTGTGTCTGAGGGAATAGTAGGGTTTCACTACAATCTTGTACAAAGTGAAAAATGAAAAAGCCACTGCACCACCACATTCATAACCACTCCTTCTCTGTGGATTGAGAATATTTGCTGCTCACTATAAACTGTCTAAATAAATATGGACATAGTGTGCTGAATGAGGCCTGGTGACTGAAACAAGCCACCTGTGACAGCAACCACCTGTCACTCAAACAGGTAACAACACTGTTAATTCTGCATAACTTGAAGTCTTCATAGAATTGGAACAGGTGAGTTAGATTTTTTAATATCTGGGCTCATTGGGATTGTCTTACTTTGTAACCAGCCTCAAGTGGCCATTAGAGAAACTGCAGCACTTCTGTGTTAGCTTCATTTCACTGGCTTTTCAGTCAACAGTTCATGTAGGTTGATAAATATGCACTTTGGAGTGGGTGGGGGTCAGGGATGAGAGGTGGGGTGCCACCAACAGTGGTCGTAATTGTATTTGCAGGAGTCATGGTTCTTCGATCTTCTGTGTATGGGATGCAACCAGTTTTTAGGCAAAAAGAACAGTCTTTGGTCTATAAGGCTCAAGCTAAATAAAACTTTTGCCAGTATCTGGGGATTTTAGTTCAGCAGAGGGGAACTATTTCCGTGTAATTATGAACATGCAACCACAATGGTGCCCTT
Source organism: Nibea coibor (assembly GCA_023373845.1). Lineage (NCBI taxonomy): Eukaryota > Metazoa > Chordata > Actinopteri > Sciaenidae > Nibea > Nibea coibor. The sequence continues at coordinate 1,339,852 of CM041723.1, forward strand.
TTGAATCCTATTTCAATCCTAGTTTCATGAAATCATATATGTTACATATGAATACATAATTGAATAACCACTATGATTCCCTCTTTCTCGGTTATCCATTCATGTACCACAGAATTTCTAACAGATAAGGCTTGAGGTTATTTTTATCAGCTATCTCTAATGTTTATTGTTCAAATGTCCCTTATTGCACAATACATTTAGATATTATTGAAATATCTATAAAAAAAAAACCTTTAATACAGAAAAGGCATTGCTGACCCTACCTTCAAATCAACCTGAACAAATGAATCAAGATAATCTTTCAGCCTTCCTCCCACTCACTTTCATCTTACATGTAAATCAGCTACATTATTCATTTACAAGTTGATTTTCCACCCTTAAAGCAACATTATGTAACTTTTGTACCATAAAGTAAAAATCACAATTTCAAATAATTTTGATGCTACACTGTAATTGACCCCGATTATAGTGCCTCCGCCATTCCCACTCTGCTCCTGAAAGCCTGTTCATGTGCTGTGTAACTTTGGGCTCAGAGAAGTACCCAACACTTTACAGCACACCACCAAATATTTCTCTGATTTTAGTGAAACACACATTTTATAGAGAAAATGGGTTTCCATCTGATATCATCTGGCTGTTCCGCCACAAGTTTCCTGGTGGACAGTGAGCTATAGCTCACAGCTGTTTGCTGTGCAAATGTAAGCTCACTTAGCTAGCCTTGTCAAGTCTCGGAGCTCAGAGCATTGGAAGAGTGTCAGTGTTTGTACTGCAGACATTACACATAGACCATTGGGAAGAAGAGGTTATCAGGCCCTGGCCAGGGGGAATACTGACAGGAAGGGATTCCAGAGTTGTATTGGGCAGCAAGACCAGAGCCAGGTGAACAGGCAATGTAACTGGGCTGAGCAGAGGCCGATCATGGCATATAACTGTTATATTTATGGCAGTGGAATTACATTCTGTAACCAGGAGCAGTAATTACCAAAAATGCCAGTTTCTACATAATGTTGCTTTAATTTTCTTGCAGATGTAACAGACCAGTTTTATATATTCACAGTTTCTTGAAGTAGCTTTTATAGAAATTCATCATTATCAAGATGTTTTAGCAGTTTGTTAAAAAAGTTATTATTCATGGGTTGAGAGCATTTTTCAGACTGCAGGTATTCTAGGAGACAACAGTACAACAGAGCTTATCCAGAGCCATGTTTCTGAACTCCCTGAACTCATGTAGCCCTGAAGACTAACTGAACATGGTGGCCAAAAGAGTCTCCAAAGCAGCTTCCCAGCATAGTTCTTTTTATGCTATTAATCATGTCGCTTACAATCCCTTCCTGATGAGTAACAATTACAGTCCCACCAACTCAAAAATGATATAAAAATTGTTGGAAAAGCATCAGTGTTCACAAGACGATCTTGTTTCAGCAGTCCCAAGAAAATAAGATCAGAGGGAAGTTTTTTTTCCTGGCTTGCTAGTGTCCATCTGGCTCTCCTTACTGAGGTCCTTGTACAGTATAGCCCTGTTGCTGCCATGTCTTCCAGCCCTTTGTTATCTTCCTGGCTCATGGCTGTGACTTGGCAATATGGCTTCTTCGTCTTCATCCTTAGCCAGCCTGTACAGTATCCTCCTCCTCCTCCTCCTTCTCTCTCTGTGGAAGTGTGTGTTCATGTCAGACTTCTTTCCTCAACATGTATCACTTCCTAATTAACCTGTCCTTCCCTACTGCTACCTTTCATGTAAAAGTCTTAACTGACAGCTTTATTGAAATCCTTTTCCTTCACGCTCACTTCACAGTGTGGTGTAGATATAAACAAAAACAATTACAAAGAGGTTAAGGAATGTGCCAATGATGCCTAACAGGGCCAATATGGACTCCTCTTGCTCCTCTTTGACTTCCAGTTCCCGCACATCCTCAAGGGTGATGACTGTGGTGCCCATGATCCTGACGCTCACCTAATCTGGCAGGGGCACACTTATCTGGAATAAAAGAAAATGGAGAACATGTCAGAAGCTGTCACACATGCACACATGACAACAACATAATTTCAGAACTAACATGCTGTTCACATGCATTGATTCTATTTAGTTTTACACAAAGCCCAGCCAATGTAATCCTCCCACCAGAAGGAAATGAATCGTGAATAGTGGCCACGCAGAGCAGAGTGGAGATTAGTCTGTGAACATCAGTGTTTATGACCTTCCACAGTTTGAAGCCAAGCTCTTCAACAACAGCAAGCTTGTCACCAGCACTCGTTCAGCCTATTATCTTCAATGGTGTTCAATTTCCACCACTAATGCTCAGTGGTCTTCCCCTGTTTCAAAATAATCATGCTGCCATTTAGAGAACCCTCGAATCTGTAGCCCTCTTTTCACACGCCTTTAATGATTAACAACCTCAGAATAACTTACAGCGGTCAGTAGTTATTCTGAGCAGAACTTCCACTTTTCCTATTGAGAAGTCTTAGAATGCAAAGATAGCTGGAGCTGGATATGGTGCCATCCCACAGAGTGAGCAAAGGAATTAAACAGGATCATTCGTGGCTTGGACTCATGAAACATCTTTATCCCCTTCAACTCTCATGCCAACATGCAGTATAGTTGTATAGAAAATCACAAGCAGATTAAAAACAATGGTATAAAGAATAGGTGTCTTACCCTAAGGTGTCTAAGGTAGAGGACATCATCGGCATGCTTTTTGGATCCTCACTGGAAACCATGGCTTTAAGGGCACGCTACATGTGGCAATAAGGGGGGGGGGGGGGTGGCGGCTGTGGAGCTTCACGATGTTCAACTAGACTTCCACTAAAAAACCTTCTCGTGTCACTTCTCCACTCCCCCAGTCTATAGTGCCACCTGTCAACTTCAACAACCCCCCACCCCCAATTTTCCCTTTGCCCTCACAAGTCTTTGTAGGTTTTTAACAACAAAACCTACAGAAGCACTAACACCCTCTGTTTACGGGGCGAGGAGGAACCCTCTCCCCATCCCCTCCCACCTCCCCACCGTTCCTCTCATCCTCCCTGCCTGCTCGCTAGCTTGAGTCACTGTCTAAACTCCTCCACACACCTCCTCCACCTCCCTCTCCAGCTTATCAGGAAATCTACACACCCCCTTGTTCTGTAGCGTCCCTCCTGCTTGCTTCAGACTTCTCTGGGGAACAGTGCAATAAGTGCCTTTCATAAAAGCTTCTTGTCCATCACCGAAGCCCCATGCTAATCATGCCAACAATGTGCACGATTATGTCTGAAGGATCAGCTGATAGTGTCTCGATGACACACAGCCTCCGGTAAGCTAGGTAAAAACAGGCAGTCCCTGAATTAGTTAAGTCTGGCAGGTGATATTCCAGAAGACGAGGAAACGCTGTAAATTCCCATGGTGCAGACATCTGTAGGAAGGCAGAGGCAGGTGGAGCAAGAGACAGTCGCTATGGCATTATGAATCCGCACTTACCACCAGTGACAGAATGTTACGGTACGTCTCCAACACCAGTTAGTCACCAAGGGAGGACTGTGCATTGCATAACCAAGCGGAATGATGGCGAGAGAGGGAGGATGTATCCTGATGGCTGTGGCAATGAAGGAGAAGGAGCATGAAAATGAGAGAAGGAGGAAGAGGGAGGGGGAAACCACATAGCTCACGCTTACTGTTGTCTCCTCCTCTCCCACTGCTGTGGGGGCTGGTGGAGAGCACACACCCTCACAGCTAGCACCTAAACAACACACAAAAGCAAAAAGAGAAAAATTCAGAGATTCAGCCCCACTGTGTCACAGTCTGCTCTGAGTTCAGTCGAGCCCATCATGAGCTGCTGTTATTCTGGCAGACCATGGAGAAGGGAGCAGTGGAGGAGGGGGCAACAATAGGACGTGGCGGGGAAATAAAGGATGGAGGACAAAGAGGCAGTGTAAATATGTGGCAGTCTGTGCACGCAATTACATATTTATTTCCCAAGTGTGGCGTCTGGAATGAAGTCACCATGCTTGCTGCACTCTCTGCTCTTTAATGTGGTCTAACTTCCCCACCACACATGCTTCTCCGCTTTGTGAAATCAGCATCACAGTCTACACCAGCACCAAGTTAGTTACTTATGGTTAGTTCTGTGTAAATTGTTATTTGTACCAGAAATATTTTGGCCCACTGGGAAGAGATTTTCAGACCCTGGGTGTGGTGTAATACTGATTTTAAATATCTGGTCTTTGACATTTTCAAGTAACTGTCAATGTGGGACCAACAGCTCTCCTGCAATGTTTCCCAGTTCTGTATAGTTTATATTAATGTATGAAAGCACTTTTATTGGACGGATTTTGTCAGTGCATAATTGGCCATAAGGATTACATTGTGGCCCATTTTATGGCTGCAGCAGACTGACTCAGTACTGGATCTGTAAAAAAGGTTGTCCTCCATTAGTCACTTTGATACAAAAACATGTAATATGCAGCTATCCAAGTCGCCTGTTAATGTAACAGAATAATACCAATAGTTAAGTTAACTTTCAAATTGATCTGTTTCTACCGCAAATCAGATGACAGGTTGACAGATAAGATGGAAATCTTTAAGAGAAACCATAGAGCCTTTCGAGTCAAACGTTTGTGCAGATGATTTTAACCTAAAATGACAGAAGTCCGACTTTTCTGGGTCACAATAAACAAATTTCAGTTTCAGAGTGAAACAGATTTATTCTGGCTTCTTGGGGCTTCATTTTTAGCTGTTTATTGTAACCCTGTTAAGATATCCACAGAGTAGGTCAACTCAAAACTGACTTAGTTTAGTTGTCTGGTTTCAAATGAGATTCTTTGTGCACAAAAATGCAACCACAGTTCCTTCTGTTCATTGAAACAGCACAGAGCTTCAGGCCCCTTTTTTTTCTGGTTGTTCCACACAGTTTTGCTTTGTTGCACATTATCTCCAGTGTCCACTGAGGCAGTCTGTGTGTTGGCGGAGAGATGTCACAGTCTTACTATTTCAGCTCCTCTCTCCTTTGTTCTGTTGCCCTAGAGGGGCCAGGGAGACCTGACATTGTCCAGCTATGAGCTTGAGTCAGAGTATTAGCCACCCACTCAGTGTGACTCGCACGCTCAATGCCTTTCCCCCCTCAGGAAGTCAACAGACACTTGTCCCTTGTGGCAGCATCCAGCCCACCCACTCTCCTGTTCATCCATGAGTTGAGACTGGCAACCTGTTCATTGTTTTCTCATATTGTATTTGTTGACAGTTACAGTTAACAAGAAGGTGTGTGGAGCATGTGGGTTTTATGAAGATGAATGACATTTCATTTCATGTGGCAGATCTGACTGGCAAATAGGGTCTGTCAAAAGTCTGTAATAAAACTAAAGAAAATGAATGTTTGTTTTTTTTTCCGCTCATTTAAGTGCTGGCTGCTTCGGCTCCACCGGACAGTGCTGCACGGGTGTCCACGAAGAACTGTTTGGTGTGCGCGGGAGTACTTGAGCAAAATGAAACAGAGCCCAACTTCATGCTCCGGCCGCCATTAAACCCTGGTTTAATAGGGCACCAAACTATGTGGGGCAATGATTCATTTTGGCAACAAAAAATGGGAAAGTATCCACCCCATGTTCAAAGGCTCAGTCCTTGCTGTGGAAGCCCAGGGTTCAAATCCGACCTGTGGCTCTTTCCTGCATGTCATTCTCTATCTCTCTCTCTCTCCACACATTCCTGTCACTCTTCAGCTGTCTCTGTCAAATAAAACCTAAAAAGGCCAAAATATCTTTAAAGTTCTTTATGTTCCTCCAGTCCTTTGTCTCTAGTCTCTGTTCAAGTTTAAACATTTTCAACTTCAGCAGACCCGTCAGCATGTGAACATGCCAGTGTTTTGCAGGTATAATATTTAACCATTTCACCATCTTAGTAAAGTTAGTTTTGTAACAATACCTAGGTAGCTATTTGTTCATAAATAAAGTTGTTTTTTATGATGGTTGCTGGGATATTTTAGTCTAGAACGTTATGACAAAGAGAAGTGAGAGACTCCACACAGCCAGTAGTAATATTGTTCTACTCAGAAGAAGAATAGCCTTTTGTGATCAGATATATTACAGTGTCCATGTAGGTGAAGGAATTTCTTAGTATGTGTGTAATAGTATCACCTATTTGTGACCACAGTGACGCTGCCCCCCTTAATTGACACTCTGCTATTAAAAATCTTCTGTCTAATATGGACATGAATACATGTTTTCACGTTTCCTAACTGCTGTGGCATTTCCTTCACTAGTTAATACCTTTGTGGTAATTACAGGTTCAGTTTTTCACCTGTCTCTGTTCCCTGTGTGGTTCCACCTCCCCCATCGTACAACCCAAGTAAAATACCAAATGTCAGTCTGTCAGCTGTAATTACAGGGATCTTCCTATCTTTAGAAGGAACTGCATGGAGGGAAAACACTAAACTGGGTGAAAAGTAAGGCAGGAGTCATGAGTGGACTACAGGGTTTGGAGGTTAATTTGAATTTCTCTGTTTGGCATTTGGTAACAGTGCAGTAGTAGTTGATTATCAATGTTATTTCTAGGTTTGAACTAGGGGACAATGAAGTGTCCGAGATGAGATGATGTTGTACTTGTACACGTGTGCAAGATAGTCTAAAAGTATATAAACTCCATGTATCTTTAGACAGTGAGCTGTCAAGAGACATAACGCACATTTTACATGCTTTATAAAAGCCATGAACTAGACTAAGAACCTTCAGAGCAGTGATATGACAATCAGCATTCACGTGCCATTCAAGGACTTACAAAAAAGAGTCTTGGAGAAATTTCTTAACCCAACTGGAAGTCATTTTCAATTTAATATGCAGTTTCTGCATGTGGTGATGTGCTAGCAGCTATAGCAGGTTAACCACATCCACCTCAAATATTGAATTAATTTTATTTATTTGTTTTTAATTAAATTTTAGAAACTTTATTAATCATGTTGAATGTGAAATGACTTCCCTGTGTTTAACCTGTAAAGGCTGGCACCTATACACACCCATACACATGCACAGGGTCACACACTCAAATGCGGAGGTTGTTGCAACTGTACAGCACATTGTCCATTCTGTCCAGCATTTAAAGGTGTGGTAGGAAATGTTGGGAAAACGGTTCCAGCAAGCTATATTTTGAAAATACACACCCGTGCCTTTTCTTCAGATCTCCCCTTCAAACCACACCACCAAGTAATGGAAGGGTCTCTATTCATTCACGACTGGGTGAACGTGCAGAGGGGGAGGGAGAAGCGGACTGAAGTTTGATGGATGTGTCAGGATCCAATCATAATGCATAGCCTCACCATTGTGATTGGACGGTGTTTTCTCAGAATTTTGTCCTCTAGACTGGACTAAAACATTTTGTTTTTTTGACAAACCTTCTATTTTACTGGCTGCAATGGGGTGATGAAGAGGTTTTCAAGCAATATGGTAAAAAAATACTCTCCTACCCCACCTTTAACATTTTTTTAACATGTCCCATCCAGAACAAACCATACAGACGGGCACTAAAATAAGCCTAAGAAACAGTTTCGACAACACTGCTGTAATATTGTTTGAGCCCGTTGGGAACTGGTGACATGTCTGTTGCATTACTCTATCTGTTTTCAGTGTGTGTGTTTTTTGGTGATGTGATTTGAAATGCAAACACACTGTTGTGTGTAGGTAAGGCTATAGGGGAAGACAGAGAGATGTTAGAATCCTGCAATAGTGCCTTTATTTCAAGCACTCCTTGTGCCATGCTAACTCATCAGAGGTGCTCCTGCTCAGGTCCAGAGGCCCCCATTAACTATTAATCAGCCTGAGCATATATGGCAGCACCCATCTCTGTACGGCCCCCAGAAGGCCCTAAATCACAGAGAGCGGAGTCTTGCTGTTCCTAGCACTGTGATGACTGTAGGTCAGCACTTACAAAGATAGTCATAGCTGTGATGAATGTCCAACCTCTTTGGGATTCCACGTGTCCTGTGGCTGGACATTGAATCACAGAGTTGTATTTCAGAGAGTTATGGAAATGAAAGCAATTTCACAGCATTTAAACAACACACACTTATTTTTATCATAGATGTCAAACGTTTGACCTTAGAACAGTGTGCAATACTCAAATGTCAAAAGTTATTGCAAAACAAGGTTGCTTGGGCTGCACAATTTAGTATTCATGAAATGGGTTCTGTGAAAGAGACACTGGTGTAAATCAACTTTTTTTTGTAACCAGAGTCATTAGGATACATTGACCAGGAAATACTGAATGTGTGTACGAAAGTTCCATCTACCAGATGTTTCACTGGATAGCTGAGTTAGTTAGTCAGGGCGGATTTTTATTAGTGTCGGTCTCAAATGCAATGGAAATACCCCCAGTGTGTTTGTGTGTGTGTACGCGTGTGCGTGTGTGTATATATATATATATATATATATATGTGTGTGTGTGTGTGTGTGTGTGCATGTACATATACACAACAAATGTGTCAAGCCAACCATTATTGGTATTCATCCTCTGGGGGTCATAAATGTTTGATGGACTAACATTGCCATTACTAACAACACTAACCTAAGCACAAATAATAAATGAAAAACTGTAATTGGAAATTAAAACAATAATAAAAGCAACTGTTACATTTAAATGTAACTTAAATTCATAAGTTTATATATATATGTGATCAGAAATGGTTCTGTCCAAGAGGATTTCTGGTGTCTAAAAAATATGAAAATGGATATAAGGGAACAAGGACTGTGACATGTGCATGGTCTCCTAGCTACTGTGTCTTTGTTGTTGTTTTTAAAGCCTCTGTCTGTGGAGGGAAAATGGTTGGCTCTGTTCTCTTTCAGTAGAGTCTGATCTGTACAGGAAAACAGGTTGACGTTGACACAAAGCAGTAGAAGAAATTACACAAATGCTTACAAGTAATTACATCAATGTATATAAAAGGATTGTGATGCTGTAGGTGTTGCTCAGAGAATCTGGTAAAAGCATATGAGAGCAGATTAAAGCCCTGAGAGGTCAGTGTTGTGCAGATGCTGGGAGGACGGTAGGGAGCTTGGAATTTCAATATAAATGTAAAACAGTCTGGGAGCCACAAACACAAGCTCTTCTATTTATTTTGAGGCTGACACTTCAAGGCAAACACATGGATGCACAAGTACCTCCACACACCACAATGACCCTCTCAGAAAATGATACGGTTGACATGGTCAGCCTGTTTCTACAGACCCTTATGTTTGATTGGCTTCTGCTCAAGTGCTGCTTGATGCAACTGAGAAAATATCAGTCAGCTGAGAATTAAGACAACACTGAGTCTTGGATAACATTCAGGCAGTTGGTCTGTTTTTTTTTTTTTTCCCCAATGACACAAACCAGTAACACTCTTTACTGATCCTGCCTCCTCCTTATAGTAAGTTGCTTTCATCAAGCTTTGTGAAGATTACTCGAGGATGCGATATTCCACAGTGTTTCACAGTCAGTTTTTTGAAAGACATTCGTCGTCGCCATTTGACGAATCTTATTGCGCTTGATCTCTTGACTCAGTGTTTCGTTTAACCAGCTAGCTAGCACGACATCTATTATCAACTGGCATACATTTAACACCTACAACTGTAGGCCATCTATAACGTCTTATTTCAGTCAGGCTTGGTTTGTGAATTTAGAAAGGACTGAGGTAGATCATTGACTCCCAGTCAGAGACACAAACACACAGTGCATCCATCCATCCATCCATCCATCAGTATTACTTCTTCATAACTCTGGTCTCTTGATGTCCTTGCCATTCTTTCTTTCACATTTTATACTTCTCCAGAGCCTCTTGTTCAGTTTGCTTCTTTGCATGAAAATGACCCTGCTGTGAGTAATCCATTTATTAGATGAATTATCTGCCACGGCCTTTGCTTTCATTTCAAGTAGACTTATTCATAGTTTCCTTATTACTAATTCACTCCAACATTATTGCTCTGTCCCATTTTGGAAAGAGTCCAACCTACTCCCACTTCAGGGTTGTCCCTTAGCATGTCATTTGTCTTTTTATCCATTTGGGGAGATCTGATCTTCACTGTCCCCTTTCACAAGGTTGTTACCTCAAAGTACAATGTATCATCTTTTAATGACACGTGCTGTGTCCCTAATCAGTGTAATCTCAAAGTAATCTAGACACACAGCATCACTTCAGGTCACAAGATAAACACTTTTGTAATGTCTTCTCATGAGCTTTAAAATGTAATGATTTCTAAATCCAGCGTACAGAGTTGTTTTTGGTTATTGTATTGTTGGCAGTGGCAGAAAATATCCTTTAAAAAAGCCTATTGTTCTCAGTTAGCACGAAGATATATAAGTGCAAATGCACTGATTTGAAATTCCTTACAGGGTCATAATCTATTGACTACTTATGTATCTATAATTTTCAGTATCAAAGTTAGTCATGATTTAAGACCATCATGTAACAGTAGTCCTACATGACTATCTGACAGAATTTCATCTGCCCTTGTTACGTACAGAATGACAAACTCTTCATAGTGCTCTTTAAGCTGGTAAAAGAAGTCAGACAGATGTAAGGTGACAAGAAAGCACGATGAACTGGAAGGAAAAGTTTTCTCCACTGAAGTCAATACAAACCATGAACAATCCAAGTTAACCCAAGATGTCCTGGTCCTCTTTGTAACCTTCTTGTCTCTCTGCAGTTCTGGATATGGCACGCCATGTGCCTCTATACCGGGCACTTCTGGAGCTGCTGAGGGCCATTTCCACCTGCACGGCCCTGGTTCCTCTGCTGCTGCCTCTCTCTGGAGACCTGGGGCAGGATGAGGAGGAGGAGGATGAAGAACATTCCGAGGGGCAGACCTCTGTTGGAATGCTGCTGGCCAAGATGAAGACATGTGTGGACACTTACACAAATCGGCTCAGGTAAGATGGAGAATTAAATTAAAGGCGTATCCCTACAATTCGGATCAAAGTATTGCAGTTTGACCTTGTCTCTCATGAAAAAACACTCACCAGTATCATTCTGTCTCTTCCTTCAGTAATACTGCTGAACTGGGAATCTTGCCCTGTTTAAATGTACCCTGGGTGTTGTGTGTGTTCCCCCAGAGGCACTGAGAAAGCATTGAGATTCAGTCACTGAGCTGCTTTTGGAGGTTGTTAGGGACACGTGTCCAGAAATGTGTTGTGTGTTTTTATTATGGCCGGAAAAGCCATAGCCATAGACAAAATTTATTGCATTTTATTGCACAAAGTGGCAACGAAACATAAAGCCAAACAGCAGAGAAGCCGTTAGTGGCATAGATGAGACACAGATCGCACATGTAACATTTCCCACGTGCATTAATTACAGCTATCGTTGCTTCAGTACCACGGTCACCTCACTAATAAGTCACAGAGATCCTTTTTAAAGGACAAGAGGGTCAGGTTGTTCTCACTACAGAGAGTCATGGAAGGGTGAAGATGGCTCAAAGTAGTTTACTGAGTTTCATTTTAATTTAGTTTCACATAATTAAAACCTTAGTTTTAATCCATAATTAAAAATAGTTTGTTTGAAATGATTCTGTGGTTGTGAGCGACTCTGTGAGCTGTGAAGGTTCAGGTCCATTTTTTTTCTGCTTTGAAGTGAGAGGTGTAAGAGAGGCAACCAGTAAAAATAGATTCTAAAGAAATGAGCCATCATTTGGACATCAACATTAACCAATGCACTGTACCACAAAATACCTACCGGCTGTATCAGAAATCATTATTTACTGAGAATGACTGAAGATAGTCTGAGTTAGATGAACAGCTGAACAGCTCTGTGCTCACTCTTCATTAAAGGTCCAGTCTGCTAGATTTGAGGCGTCTATTTTCAGAATAAGGCCGACATGGAATATAATATTCATAACAAGAATCTTTTTATTTTTGTTATTTAAAAATGATCCTTTTATATCCACAAGAGTGGGAGCAGGTCCTCTCTCATGGAGGCTGCCATGTTGAAACACTGTTTCTACAGTAGCCCAGAACAGGCAAACTAAATAGTGACTCTAGACAGGGCCCTGGATACTGGACTTTTAATGGTGTCAGTATTTTCTGTAATGTCTGTGTTGACCTGCTTTCAGACAGCCAGTCTTCATTCCCAGAGACTGCCGTCTGCTGGTGACTGAGCAAAAGAAGTTTTAAATACCAAAATACTGAACAAGTTGGAAATCAACCCTGATCCTATCCCAGGCATCACTAGTTAGTACATATATGCCATTGAAATCTCTGGAATACAAGGGAAGTCAGTTGATGTGTGTGGATGCCATAGACTCAGTCATAGCATGATATACTCCCAGGTAACATCCCAGATTTATAACACACACACACACACACACACACACACACACACACACACACACACACAGAGGAGCACTGGGGGCTTTGAAAACCTTGAATATATTTTTCCTTGATCTCACGTCCACCCTCAGACATTTTAATGAAAGAAGAGCCTAAGGGCAAATGACCAGTCAGGGAGGCTGAACATTTGGGATTGTCTGCAGCAGATAGACAGTCTGAGGTGTGTTTACCTCTGCACATTTCCTATTTGCATATAAAAGAACTCACTCGCTCAGTGTTAGTGGCTCCTTTTATGGTGCTTGTAGAAGTAGAAGGCGGGATGTTGTACAATGATTTGTGTGAGTGTCTCTTCAGGAGCATTACTACTGCTTCATTTCTTTTCACAAACATTCATATACATGTAGGTAAGCTTTGAAATCCAAGTTCATACAGCAGCCAATATTCAGTTGTGGTTGAAGATATATTTGTGTGCGTGTGTCCAGATCAAAAAAAGACAAGAGTAAAGGTGTGATGAAGACGGAGAGTTCTGATCCAGAGCCCGAGGGTTTGACTCTGCTAGTGCCTGACATCCAGAGAACAGCTGAGATAGTCTACACTGCTACTACCAGCCTACGGCAGGCTAACCAGGGTATGTATACAACACACATGGCTTTAATGCCAAACACTGGAGCTGGAAGACTTCACACAGTGATACATATTTACAGTTGTGCATATGAACTACTGAACACAACACAAACTCACTTTAAGTGAAATCTGTTGTGAATTTGGTATTTGTCGTCACCATATTCTGTCTAAGCTCTTTGTACCTGTTCACTGGCCTCCACTGTTTTATTTCATTTACCTTCTCTGAGCTCGATCAGAGTTATTTCAGCACCTCCTGTCTCCATTTTTCTCTCACACCCTCATCTGTTGTCTGTGTCCTGTCCTCTCTGTACAAGGACAAGAAAATGGGTCTCTAAGTTTAGCTTAGCAAAAAGTCTGAATTCCCTGAGCTGTGATTGACTGCGACTCCAAAATTTAATCTTAATCAAGGACACAATTGGCCTGTTTTTGAAAGTTGAACTTGACCACGGTCTCAAGCTCAACAGGTCAAACTCGCTCTAGGTGTCATCTAAAACATTCTGGTATGAAGCCTACAATGCACGGTGTAATCATAAGTTATTGTCTCTAAAATTCTTCCAAAAGCCTCACCACCTTTTCTAAGGTTGTAAGACCTGTGGAGATGTACAGTGTGCTCAGAAGATTGAGACATTGTAATGTAGAGAGCCTAGTACACATCGGAGATCGGAAAGAGATTTTCTAGATGGCCATCAATAAAATGTTCACAACAGGATGAAACATCACACCTCCCCCATTACTTTGTTGCTACACAGTACACAATATTAATTATGGCCCTTCCCCCTCTTTTCTTCCACCTCCCTACAGAGAATTTTTATGTTCAGTCCACATAAACAGCCGTCTAACTGATCACTTAGGTGGGGGATGCCATTAGATGTAGTGTGTGCATGTGGGGTACAGATCAATGTCATGTCACTTCCCATAAAGAAAGTCTTATGATAAAGGCCTCTGGAATCACATGTAACTCAGAGCTGTGCAATGTGGCAATATGGAGACCTTGACAGATATATAATCATTTAATTACTACAGAGGCATTAAGAAATATCTGTGAGTGGAGCCATAACCTGACAGGAGCAGCACAGTATTGACCAAAGAGAGGAAATATTGCTCTGCAGCATCGATTTACCTATGAAAACTGAACGGGCCAAATAAATCAGATCAACAACATTTTCTTTTCCTTTCTTTTCTCTTGTGTTTCCAAGGTTGGTTTGTAGTGCTGTTTTTTTTCAATGCGCTTCATATGGTAAATACCGAAATACGGTGGGGTCCAAAAAATATGATCAAGGTATCTAAGGGGGCAGGCACTGAACAATGAGATGCTTTGCAGAACCTGAATCCGTTGTTTACCAAGCACAATCAGGCAGACCAAAAGTGACCAGACCATCAGAAGATCAATACATCAAGCTTAGTTCCCCGAGAGATAGAAAGACTCCAATCAGCAACAATACTGTCAAAAGAAGACCTGTGATGTCTTGTGGTGGTTGACAAGTATTCATCTAAACCACTTCTCAGGAAGGGAAACAACTACTAAATGCTCAGTAGACTAAATCAGTGTTTGACAGTTGATGACTGCAAAAAGTCTGTTTACTGAAAAATCCAAAGTTGAGATGTACGGCAGTAACAGAAGGGTGTAAGCAAGAAGAGCAACAGGAGAGAGAACGACATCACAGTGCGTCAAACATGGTGGTGTCGTTCTCCCGTCTGCTTTGCATCTTTGTGGAGAAAGATTCATACTGCAACAGCAGCCAGGGATGACCCCATCACTTTTTTCCTGCTGATTCTGATTGCTCATCACCTGAGTCATATCAGCCAATACATTTCTTCTGTTATAGTAGCTGGAGAAATATATATTTTAGTAGAATTTAAAAAATACTTGCAGGGTTGTCACAATGGAAGCTGTTGTGAAGCCTCCACCCTGTCTCCACCCTGCTCTTTTTAACTCATCCTTATTTGTTTGTTTGTGTTTGCCCCCATACCTCACTATCTCAACCAGAGAGGAAGCTGGTGGAGTCTTCAAGGAAGGTGTCAAGTCGGCCCAAACCTCTGTCCATTCTGCGCTCTCTAGAAGAAAAATACGTTGCTGCCATGAAGAAGCTGCAGTTTGGTGAGTTGAAATGTCTTCTTCTGTTTTGTTTGTTCTGTGCTTTTTCTTTATTACACATTGGTGCTGGAGCGTCAGTGCCAGTCAAATATTTGGACACACCTTCTCATTCAACAGACAGGAGACGAGACAAGAGTGTGTATGTGGGGAGAGCCTGGGGGAAGAAATGTTTTCTACATTTTCGAAACAATGAAGACATCAAAACGCTGAAATAGCACATAGTGAATTATGTGGCGAAGCAGGATATGTTTTTATTTTTGCATCTGCCCCATGAAGCTGATTGAGAGGTGGCTTTGAAGAATAAAACCACCACATATTTCTATGTGTGTTATTTCATAGTTTTGATGGCTTTGTTGTTCATCTACATTTTAGAAAGTAACGATAACAGAGAAACTTCCCTGTCCTCACACAGTCACAAGTCTCCTGTCAGGTTTGATCCATTCATGCAAAAAAGTTCTTGTTGACTTCTTGTTCTACAAATGTGGTTCTGCTTTTAACTTTGATATGAACTAATTTAACTTTACTTTAAGCTTTTAGCTCAAATAAATAAAGTCAGGCTTGCATTCAAATCCAGTGAAGCTGTCTGAAGATGTCTATGGAGCCCAGAAACTGACATAATGTCATAAAAGATCATCAGACAAGTCACCTGAATCCATTCATAAATAGTAGTGTTAGTTAAATATTTAAAGACTGCTGCAGCCCACTTTAAGTTCTGATTCGGAATCCATTTTTAGATGCTTTACAGGCAGTTATGATGACAGTATCAACTTCCTCACTCTGGTCTTTTCTCTTTGCAGACACCTTTGAAATGGTTTCAGAGGACGAGGATGGAAAAGTCATGTTCAAGGTCAACTATCACTACATGTCGCAGGTGAAGAATGCCAGCGATACAAACAGCGCAGCCCGATCCCGCCGCCTCGCTCAGGAAGCGGTCACTCTGTCCACCTCTCTACCCCTGTCATCTTCTTCCAGTGTCTTCGTCCGCTGTGATGAAGAGAGACTGGACATCATGAAGGTAAAGTCCTGCTTCAATGCCTCACTAACATACTTCATAAGCAGTCTTAATTAGAGCCCAAGCGATATGGGTCTATCATATTTTTATATTTTTTCTTTAAAAAGTTATTTTCTTTTCTATCTTTCTATTTCTTATTGTTATTTTTTATACATATAGTTATTTATAATTATTGAATTTCCACTACGTTTGTTTCGCTCAGCCTCGACTTCTATATTTAGTTTTGTTTTTTTTTTTTAAAGATTATTTTTTTGGCCTTTCATGCCTTTTAATGATAGAACAGCTGAAGATAGACAGGAAGAAGGGTGCAGAGAGAGGGGGAGTGACAGTAAATAGCCGTCCGATGCGAGTCGAACCGGGGCCAGCTGCAGCGAGGGCTGTAGCCTCCGCACATGGGGCGGCCGCTTAACCCACTACGCCACCGACCGCCCCCTATATTTAGTTTTGATGACTTTTCTGCAAGTTGCAGTAAGTGTCAGTACTGTAAGGGTTGTACCCTGTGATAAATAGAATGGAGTTGGTCTCGTGCACTTGTGTTTTCATCTGGATGTTGTGTCTGTCATGGACAGCTCTTACTCATTCCCCCAGTGACATTTAATAAATGGCTCTCACCCCACAAGTTGATTAATGGCAAGGTCTTCTTTGCTAAATGTCAAAATCCTCATCAGTTAAACTCAGTTTTGACTAAAGAACTCTTTTTTTAAAAAAGGCAGCAGCATATTGAAAACAAGTCGGAACAAAGTGGAAACTGGCAGCTGCTCATCACGAGCAATACAGCACTTCCCCTCCCAAGATGTGCTCAGGATACATGATCAGAGCAGCTAGCCTGGGAAATCCCATACTGCCTTGCACAATCGTTCCGATCCGAAAGACAGCATAGAAACCTGGGCCAAAAAGCTCGCCTGAGATAGAGAGACAAACAGAAGCTTGTACTTTGTTTGAGACTGTTTACGGATCCAATTCAACATGACATAGCGCATGACGACAGTAATCGTCCGGTGCCATTATTTAATCATATTTTTGTTTTGCCTTCTGTCTTCGTGGAGACTGGGGGAAAATGACAGCTTTTCCTTCTCGTTGAATTTCTGTCGCTCTAAATATGTCATCGGGTCATTTGAAGCAGTTGGGGGTTCTTCAACTGAAGCAGGGAAAAAAAGCCCTCCCATTTCTAAACAACCACCTGAGTCACAGCCAAAACAGTACCAGTCAAAAATGTAGACACACTTTCTTACTAGTATCTTCTTAGTTTTTTAAATTATTTTAGTTGTAGATTAACACTGAAGATTTAACATGTACAAAAATAAAGTAAAACCACTGAATGAGATGCTATGTCCAAATCTTTGACTGGTGCTCTTTACTGCATATTATGACTTTAAATAAGAAAGGATACTGCTCTACTGGTTGATTGGCCACGCAAAACAGAACACCCATAATAAGAATATTATATCCATAATGAGAAAAATGTTCGCTGAGCTGTGATCACAAACACACCAATCAAAAGTCATCTTTTAGCCCATAATAGAATGACCTCATATAAGGAGCAGCATCAGCAGAAAGGGGAAATGAGGAAATGCTTAGTACATACTTATACCTCACCTAGGTTAGTACTGAAACAGCCTTTGTCTTTGTCTTGGGAAAAAATAACTCTTCATCATTCTCCCTCAATCAAGGAACCTGGTGGCTTCAAGGACCCCCCAGCATAGTTTGCCCAGCAAAGTGCTACTCAGCCAAAATAACTGAGGACATGTTTGTGGTTTGCAGGCCTGGAAAGAGCTCTGAAGATGCATCACCATAATACCAGTCCCTTGGTGCAGTAGCGTACCAATGCAGAGTAATCCAGCAAAAAAGTTGGCCCTGGCTCAACTTTTGCCAGACTGTATTGCATGTCATTGGGCTAAGTGCCGCAGTGGCCAATATCCAAGCACACGTCTGCTCTGGTTGCCACATTTGAACATTTCCTGCTCTTAGAGAGTGTGTGTGTGATTTCAAATAATTGACCCTTTATAGCCAGTTTGAAGAGCTTGTTTCTGTTATTAATGAGCTAATCTGATTCATTTAGGCACTAAATTATTTTTTGCTACAAAGCCACGAGACTTGAAGATAGAACTGGGCTCTTTACTGTGTGTTACACTGTTGTGCCTCTGGAAGTGACTGGGAGACTCTACATTGTTTCTTATTTTGCACTTTGTCCATTGTTCAATCCATATTTACTGTTAGCAGTGTATCCACCTTTCTTTCATTAACTCTGGTTCAGTGTGTGATTATTAACCACCCTTCTCCTCGTTCTGTTTGTGTTTCCAGGTTCTCATCACAGGCCCAGCTGACACACCATACGCCAACGGCTGCTTTGAGTTTGATGTGTATTTTCCCCAAGACTATCCCAACTCACCTCCTCTGGTCAACCTGGAGACCACGGGCGGACACAGCGTGCGCTTTAACCCTAACCTCTACAATGATGGCAAAGTGAGTTGAACAAGGCTCAAAGTCTGTTAATGTCAGTCTTGCTGGCTTCCTTCTTGAAGAGTTGGGGGTTAAAGCTCACACCATCTGCTGCACCTCATTGAGCATCTGCTGACATGACATGTTTTTCGTCCTCAGACAGTGGCCACGTTTATGCCTCTCATTTTGCAGAGATTGATTGCTTCCTTTTGTGTGTTAATCAGGTATGTTTAAGTATCCTCAACACATGGCACGGGAGACCAGAGGAAAAATGGAACCCACAGACCTCAAGCTTTTTACAGGTGAGGTGAAGATCCCTCATGATGGAGTCACCTGTCTGAAGGGATCAGCAGGGCCGTTGTCTGAGTCTTTGTGTCACAGGTTACACTTTATCACTTCCCTGTTCCGCTACCCAGGGCTCTGTATTAATGGGCTTGGTGTCTGGACCGCTGACATGAAGGATCCTTTTCAAAGCCAAGTTATTGCTTTGCCTTGATGATAGTGTGTGGGAGTTAATCAAAGCCAAACACAAAGTGGGATCATTTGAACATCCAGGTTACGCCTGCTCACACACATTACTCATCTGGAAGACAACCTTAAATCTTCAGTTGCACGTTTAGCCCAGATACCACATGCCTTGATTTAGTCACCTGCACGTTTTATTCCGAAAGTCATCCCTTTTTTGTCATCCTAATTTCATTTGTTTCTTTGAAATATGCCAAAAAAAGACAAGCCTGACATTCTGAACATTTCTTTTATTCTTGCTGTGAAACTCATGCCCCAAAGTTTACCTTCATGTGTGTGCTGTCAGCCAATCATTGACTTCCTTTTTGTTCAGATTTTTTTGTTTTGACATGAGAAACAAACATTTCTGCCTGTTCCACCTGCTGCATATCTACTGAGTTACTGCTAGGCTCCAGTTTTCTATAAGAATTTCATTCCTTCCAGTGCTATTACTGACAAAGGGAATATCAAGCTTTTGGTTAAGAGACTAGTTTATCTGTGTTTTCATCATCTAAAGGCTCGAGGGTTTGGGCATAAGTGTATGTAGGTGATAATGTGTAGCATTCAGGGACTGGGGTATCCAAAGCAGTGCAGAGGCTTATAGATTAACACACAAGTACTTGAACGCAGCATGTTGATACACCCACACCGTTTTCCATATATATTGATCCAACAACAGGGCCAGGCTTTAGAAATACATCCCTCTTTTTTATATTTCCCTCATTTGCAGGGTTTGAGAGTGCACCGAGACGCCTCCATTGATTATCATTCCAGTTAGCGTTCTGCAGATCAATAACAGAAAATAAGGGGGTTGGTGAATTGGAGGAGCGGGCTGGGATCAAGCAGGTTGAACGTTGTCTCTGAAATCTGTCAACCCAGTTTAAGACAGACAATTTGCATCAGCTGAAGGTCAATAGTGTCCTCTTGATGGAGCATTTTCAAGTGCACATTATCCAGCTTCAGTGTGGCAGGGGCCAGCAGGCATGCCTCCAAGCCTGAGATCGTCATTGTTGGTAATGTGGCTTGGAATGGACGGAGTGATGCAGGAGGACGTCCGTAGTCTCCTTGAGACAGGCCACAGCATTAATCGAGCTGTTAATAAAGATCTACTAAAGGATATATTTTTATGGAGCCAAAATATTCCTTCCTTTTGTCAGACTCTCTTAGATGTTGAGGACACTGAGGGGATTTTAGGATAATTTACCAATAGATCAGGATTATGACTAGCTGGAGACATTCATTGTATTTTAATATGTTTCTTTTATCCCAGCTCTTCTGGAAATCAAACCTTTTCTGTCATTTTCACTTTTCTAGGTGCTAGTGTCGGTGCAGTCCCTTATTCTGGTGGCTGAGCCCTACTTCAATGAACCAGGGTATGAACGCTCCCGTGGGACCCCCAGTGGCACCCAAAGCTCACGGGAATATGATGGCAACATCCGACAGGCTTCTGTCAAATGGGCAATGCTGGAACAGATGCGTAACCCCTCACCATGCTTCAAAGAGGTAGGCACCACTGTACCTCACAGACTTTCACGTCAGTGTTTGTGTGAACTAAAGTGCTGCTCAGGCCGAGTGACTGAGTCACAAAGGCTGATTCTTTAGAACAAACAAGCCCACATGAACAGATCCAGATCAGAACCTGAGGACGGAACAGAAAACTTCACTAGAGAGAGGATGTACAGTACAAATTTGACACACTTTCTCATTAATTCTTTTTAATAACAATTTTGTAGTTGTATTTTACTGTTCATGATAGTCATAGGCACGTCATGACTTTGAAATGGTCAAACAGGTCGTTGGAGACGTGGCGGGCTGTGAATTGGGAGACAGCCAGTATTTATGTCAGAAATTGAAAATTGGGCGCACATTGGTGTAGTTATTAGCACTGTCGATCGTGAGAGTTTGCATGTTCTCCCGGTGTCTGTGTGTTTTCTCTCCAGCTACTCCAGCTTCCTCCCACACTCCAAAAACATGAACCTTAGGTTCATTGGTGACTTTAAATCGCCTGTAGGTGTGAATGTGAGTGTGAATGGTTGTTTGTCTCTTCAATATGTGCCCAAAGTCAGGTGGGACAGGCTCCAGGCCCACCGTGACCCTGATAAGTGCTTACAGATAATGTGTCTTGTGTCTATACACACAGTCGACTTGGAAAGACGTGGAACTTTGTGCGGTGAATTGTCTTCGTACAGTTTGATCTGATGGAATCTGCAGTGAATACACACAGCAATGAAATCACACAAATAAAAGCACTGTGTTGGATTTATTACATGGATTAAGGAGAACCACATATTTGTCATTTTGCTTTATTCAATTGAAAAAAAACAACTGGATACAGCATTGGACTGAGCGATACTGAGGGGACATTGAAGGACTTCATCACACACATACCACACTACATCCAGCTGAGTGAGCTCACACACCCAGAGTTCACTGGAGCCTGGAGAAACTCCCCTGAGCGCTGCTGTGTGCTTTTCTCACCTCTGGCCTTTTAGCACTTGAATGTCATCAGCTGAGACAAAACAGCCACCAAGAAAATGGATTCATAATCATTTCATCAAGTGCCTCATTTTATTCCTGCACCTTCTCACATGATTTGACATGCATGCATGTTTATATGAATGGAAATTTTCTTTCAAGTAATCGTCTCATAAGTAATCTAATGTGAGGAGGCCCTGATTCATTCAGTGCTGTCTTTACAAATCTCTAACATGTCCTGTGGTGGAGCTTTGAAACTCTGTGTATCAGTTAAGCATTCATGAGTGTTCAAATCAAATGGTGAAGGTGTAGAACCCCACTGTTGATTTGTTATTAGTCTCGTGCCTCTTGAGGTTCAAATTGACACAAGCTGCAATGTGATGGAAACATGTTCAATTATTTATTATGTCTGACATCATGTGTGTCAGCTGATTTCTGTTTTTTTGACATAACCAATCAGATGAGGAATGTATTTGTCCCACTGACATCATTTTTAGTCAAGACAGAAGCTGTGGAGGCTTTTTAGTGCACAGCTGTCTCAATAGTGAGCTAGCTATGTAAGAAGATGGATGACTTCTTCTTAATCCCGCCTGCGTAGCAGCATCTGATTTGTCAGTTGTTCCTCCAACCAGCAGAGACGGTTATTACTGAGCACAACAGCAGACCTATTTGCATGATTAAAGGTGAGGGCTGTGATTCAGAGGTCACGGACAGGCTGCAAAGAGATTACTTTTTGCCAGAATCTGTCCAACGGAAAACCAAATGATTTCCCCGTGGACTGCTCAGCGTTGTGTTTGAGAGTCACACAGTTGACTGTTCCTCAAAACATTTGGCACGGCTTCTTGTGTTTGCAGAAGTGGTCCTCGCTGTAGCTCAGGTCATGCATCGAGAGACTGACGCACGTCCTGTCGGTCTTCATGAGGCAGTGTGGAGTGAGGGGCATCTTCTCAATGGTCTGTATTGATGATGTGCACACATATAGCGTGTACCTTATCTGCAGGTTGGTTCACAGTGCAACAACATCACATGCATGGTTCCCTACTAGTGCCCCCTCCAGGTCTCTGGAGACTGTCTTCCAAAATGACTGAAAATCAATGGGGTCACTGAGCCTGTCCTAGAAGACGCCCTGCATCTGAAACAGTTGACTCGTCTTCTTGTAGCTGTCCGATTTTTGCTGTACTGCTCCATCAGAAGCCTCCATATCAACCTTTACTGTTTCTCACTCTTGAGAATTATAGCAGGCTCTTAACTGGCGCCAACTCCACTATTCTCTAACCCTGTCACAGAGTTCTCGCACATATCCATCATCTTGACCTCATTTTGATCACTACTGTGTTCAAAAAGTGTGCTGACCATATCAGCTCAGGAGGGTCCTCTGGAAAAACTACATCAGGATTTTATTTTCACACTGTGTTTGGTTGTGAAACAGAAATCCAGTTCCACAGGCAGCAGGAGTGTATGTGCATTAATGCTGTCCAAATGTAACCACATATTGAATGTTCAAGTTATGAATTTGGCATCAAAAAATGAAGATAGTGACACTTTATCATGCTCCGGGATGACCACATGCTGTAATTTGGACATTTTAGTCACTGAGCATGGAAAGCCAATCAAAGTCTGTGTGAGAATACATACTCACCGAATGGCAAGAAATATTTTTAGTGACTAGTTGTCAGATCGGTGCAAAGAAATAAAACACCCAGTTCACTCCAAACTAGAATGTTCTTTGCATCATTGTCAGTCCAGAGCAGCAGAGGCAGAGGTTACATAAGGCAGACTGCTGCTGAAGTTTAGCTTGCAGCCTTCACTGAGCAGCTCCAGTCCATGAACGACGAGGACAAGAAATGTCTTATCAGTGATACATTGTTAGGGATTGGATTCAAATTAAAAAATATTTTGTTTTGTTTGTGTGTGTGTGCATGTGTGTGAGAGAGAGAGAATTCAGTGTTTCCACACACTATTTATAGAAGGAGATCTCGAGAAGGAGTGCAGGCTTCAATTATGCAGCAGCAGATTGTCAGGTGGAATTAAAGACAACAGGTTGCATGTTGAAATATGGATGTGTGTGTGTGTGTGCAGAGAAAATGTTCATGTTTGAGGGAAGTGAGAACCTCACTCTGTGTATGGGCTCAACAATCTGTGTGTGGCCTTTCATATTCACACCTGCACTGAAGTTAAAAGGACCTTTGAGCTACTGACAGGTGAAACCCTGCTCCACATCATCTCATGCAAATGCCACTAACACTGTCCCCCCTTGTGGTTCAGTAGGATAGGGTGAGGGTCACTGTCATGGACCAGACTGATTCATAGCTCTAAGGAAAGAGGGTGGGGTACGTGACAGATCGTGCTGTGCAGGTAGCATTGGAGATTGAATCCTCTTCCATATATTCTTTGGCTGACGTATGGAGACCATGATCATGTGGTGTGCCTGCTGCACTTGATGAACCTTCCACAGCTGCACAGAGGCTAGTGCTGCCTAACATGCTCATGTTTATCTCAAGTACATGTGTGCAGCAGGAGCACTTTGAGTCTTTCCTATTGACTGCATGCAGCATTGCACGGTCTCACACACAGCACAGAAGAAGCTGTCCTGGCAGCCAAAGGGATCGCTCCGCTGAGTCTCTATTAGTGCAACAGTGATTAGTTCTACAGAGACATCTCTGTCTTGGCTGCCAGACCTCAGTGTCAGAACATTCAAATAAATGAACATCCGTTGTTGTGGTTACTTGGCTGTAAACGTTTTACAATAAACTGCTCATACTGCAGGAAGAAGGGCCCAGAATCACCAGTTCATACGATATATATGGCTAACTGCTAGCTAATAGTAGGCTAACTAGAGGAATTAATCTCAAAAGAAATATTTTAACCGTGACGGCGGCGTCTCTCTCTGCAAGGTTGCGATTGGTTGGCCTGTTGGTCAGCCTCAGCTGCGTGTTGTTTTCTGTGCAAATTAGCTAATGTTAGCATGCTAACACATAACTATGATATGCAGACCATAGTAAACATCATACCTGCTGCATGTTACAGCCTGCTAGCATGGTTTGACCTAACTGCTGATCGTGGTATAGGGCTCTGTGGGTCTGAACAGTGTTCTACCTGTCAGTGTTTAGTTACACACACATTAACATTTACAGACATGTAACATGTATCAGATTTGTTTGTGTCTTTGGATCGTAGGAGGTTCTGCTCAGTTGGGAGTATTTGTTGTCCTGTATCAGAGTGGGTCAGGGCTGGTGCCTGAAGCTGCTGCACAGTACTGATGAAACACTGAAAGCGAAGAGCTAAGTGTGTGAGGATTATACATGGTTAGCATAAAGACTTTCCTTGCATGCTGTGATTGATGGTTATGTCCAAATACCAGAAGTTAAAGCCCCTCACCACACGGAGCCCAACATCATTTGCTGGAGCACGCTCAGTGTCAGGCGTGTGCTTCTGTCTTTGTTTCTTATCATCAGCCGTATACGGACTTTGCATCTCTGTTTCTGTACTTTGTCTTGTTGTTGAGCCACATCTCATCTCACCATGTTTAGCACACATCTGTGACCTTGAAACACTGTCCCCCCCAGACTGTCCCCCACCTCACTGGATGTAACTTAATCAGCTGAGGGAGTGGGGGGTTGGGTTGGAGGAACAATAGACGGAGGAAGAAATGTGAAGTAGCGGCACAGATGGAATGAAGATAAAGAGAGCGGAGGGAGATGTAGAAGGAAGTGAGATTAAACCACCCCCAACCCCACCCCACCCCACCCCAAACCCTTCTTGTGCCTGTTTGCCTCTCCTCTCCTGGTAAACAGCAAATCGGCAGCCACCATAATAACTAATTCACTCCCCTCGCCAGCAGAGCAGCAGCTACAGACACATCCACCACAGCACTCACTGCATACTGATTGCTCAGCCCTGGCGACTGTTGCTAGGAAGTGAAGTGGAGAGGCAGAAAAGCAGGCGACTCGGGTGTAGATGATTGACATCAGTGTGGTATGTATGATGTCAGAGGATGACTTAAGCACCTTAATAGTAAACAGCCCTTCAGTAATGGAGACATGAAGAGAGAAGTTGATCCTGTTGACTGTCTCATTGTGAACCAAGATTTGCTTCACTAAACAGAGCGAGTGAACACTCGCACACACACGTTCCATCAGGTCATCAACAATCATCTCAGGTACCTTCAGCAGAGCTGACAGGTATTCATGGTGTGAAGAGTGTGTGTGTGTGTGTGTGTGTTGACTGTAGCGGTCTTTAGTTATTCTAGCATTCTGTGAAGCTGTCTTTATGCACAGCAGTGCTGTGAGCTCACATACAGTGATGTTCAGCAGTCAGGATCTAAATATCACAGCTGCACTGTAAGACAGCGACATAGAGTGTATTTTCAGGTTTCGTGTCCGGAACACAAGGGTTCTGTGGTTGAACACTGTTGTCATGTTTCAGGTGATCCACAAACACTTCTACCTGAAGCGGACAGAAATCATGTGTCAGTGTGAGGAGTGGATCACTGACATCCAGCAATACAGCAGCGACAAGAGGGTTGGCCGCACCATGTCCCATCATGCTGCTGCACTAAAGGTAACTTTATGAAGCCTGTCTGATATGCTGAAAATTCATGTTGTTATAATAGACTCTTAGAATGTATGAAAAGATAAACAACAGTCCATCGTTACTGTAAGACATAAGCTCAGTCCATCCAGAAATCCAAAAAGCCTCAAACACTCCAGCAGAGGAAGACCAAGGGCTAGCACTGCTGCAAAGAAGTTTGTCAGGTTGTCAGCCTCAGATGAGAGCCCACATGAAAGAGTTAACAGTGAGTTCAAGTAGGAGACACATGTCAACATCAAGTGTTCAGAGGAGACTGTGTGAATCAGACCTGATAGATTGACCACAAAACCGCCTCAGCGTGTTCAGTGACTGAAAAAAGAAAAAGCATCTCTTCTGTGTGGCTACCACTGTATTTTTTGCCATGGTCCTGAATGGGTGTGTCTGTGTGTGTGCCTGCAGAGACACACGGCTCAGCTCAGAGAGGAGCTTCTGAAGCTGCCCTGCCCTGATGGTCTGGAGCCCGATGGGGACGAGTTCTCAGAGAGGAGCGCCGCCCTCATCCTCAAAGACCTGCCCAATCAGGACACAGAGAAGCCAGGCGGCAGTCAGGACAACCACTGCAGCGAGGGCCAGCTATGAGCCCCCACTCCCCTCCTTTCCGAGAATCCCCCCCACACCCCCACCCCTTATAATTAATACCCTTGAAAGACTTGATGGCTTCAGAGCACAAGCCTCCACTTTGTCAATATTTGTATGTAAAGATCTAATAGCAGAATAGCAAGAATGAGGTGATGCGGGGAACCAGAACGCAGTGAAATGAACTCTGAACTATGCTACGCCCATACTGAAAACAGTCGACAAAAACTTTTATTTACCTGTAAAAGAGTGTAAACATTTTGTGCTTTTTTCCAATTGTGAAATAACCACTGATTGGTATGTTATTAAACTTGTTTATGTATACATAATGGCAGAGGAAAATGACAGATTATATAAGGGAAGCTACCTTTAGAGAAGAATGTTTACTGAATGTTAATTTCTTTTTTTGTTTCTGTTTCTTTGACTGTTAGTGAGAGAACAGTTGTAACGAGGATATATTGGTCATTCTTTAAGGATACTATTTAAAAAAAACAAACTAGAGAAACACAATAGAATCTGAGAAAAAAAATCCCCTCTGGCCATCCATTGCTTCTTTTTGATTTCTCTTGGATCATTTTCAGTTGACAAAAGGCTGAGATGGATATTCTTAAATGCTATGTTATCCCTTTTACAGGCTCCAAATTAAACAGCACCATGCTCTGGATAAACATTTGTTGCCTGTCAGAACTTCTCCGTGACCGTTTTCCATTGACATGACTGTAGATCTTCAGACTGTGTCAGAGCCACATGGGAAATGTATTTGAAGGCTTGTGCATGTGTATGTGTGTTTTCTGTGCGTGTGCAACAATCCCCAGTGAGATACAAAGCTGTGATGTGCCTTTGATCTACACCATACCACCAAATACTCCAACAGAGTATCTTTACTGATTTCTTTGCTATTTCTACAAAATTAATAATTCTGCTCCGTCTGACATAAAAACTGCTTTGATCTTTTTTTATTATGTTGAACTCCAGTGAACAAAAATGCACTTTCTATTTTACTCACAACTTAGAACAGTCACATACTCCTTTTGCTAGGACATTAAATGGAGCTTGAAAGTATGGACTGACTGTGCGAATGTTTCTTTCTGTATTGAACAAAGCGTCGTCAGCCCTGCAACCTGAACGACAGACAGTGACACGGACGATCGGCTGAGCTTTCAGTTAGAAAACAAGCTGGTGCAGTAATGAAGACTATATGTATGACGATGAATACTTTGTTGGTCAAGATGGTGAAAGAAAAAAAAACATCAGTTTTGGGATGAACTTTTGTTTTTGTTTTTTCAGGAAGTCTTCAGAAATGTCAGATTCATTTTAAAGCCCTAAAATCATCAAATCTGTATTTCTCAGTAACATCAATTCACTCTATAGAACATCTGGGGTTTAACGCAGACCTCAGTCATGCTTGCAGTTTGTGAGGCTGTACTTACTTACTATCTTCACCATCTCTGTTTTGCATGCTAACGCTTGTCTGCTCATTAGCAGCAAACACAATGTCCAGCTGAGTGAGGCTGGTGTGACTATCATTAGTTCTGCTGGGCCTTGGTCATAAACCAAATGACAAGAACACATTAGTAACGTCAACCAGCTCGTGGCATCAAATGAAATGAGCCATCGCCAAAGTAATTACAATTTATCCTGATCAAAACAATGTCTGTACCAAATTTCATGGCAGTCCATCGATAGATGCTGAAATGGCAAAGGCAGAAAAACAGAAGAAAACAAGATGTCGTATGAAATAACCAAAACTGTTAGAAAATCTAGTGTGTTCATGTAGGACCACAGCACTGATTAAAAAAAGCAAACCCTGAAAACACTTCTGCAGTCTTGCTGTCTTGTCGCGGGTAAATGGCTGCAGATCAGAGCAGAATTCAGCATGATCCTCCTCTACAGCTTTATTTCTTCAACCTGAGGGCAGACTGAAGGCTAGAATGCCATAGCTATTGCCTCCTCACATTCTGTTAATAATGGCAGTTCATTTTTTGGAGTTGTGACCCTCATCCACTTGCCCTCCTGTTCCAAGCTTGAAAAAGGAAGTATGGCTGTAAAAAAACATGACGTTTAGAACCAATGTTTAGTTCTTCCCCTCTGTAGAAACATGGAGGTGCAACATGGTTGACTCTGCAGAAGAGGAGCTGCAGATTCTACAGATATAAGAAGCTCATTGTAAGGCAGTAAAACATGACAGA
This sequence comes from Nibea coibor, assembly GCA_023373845.1. Classification (NCBI taxonomy): domain Eukaryota; kingdom Metazoa; phylum Chordata; class Actinopteri; family Sciaenidae; genus Nibea; species Nibea coibor. The sequence continues at coordinate 1,368,606 of CM041723.1, forward strand.
GGGCAGTCAGTGTACAGAGCAGCTGCATTCACCTGCATCTCAACAGGATTTACAGCACATTAAGAAAATACCGTGCTCTCAGACACAAATAAATAATTTAAGCCACTATCACTGTATGACTCATGTTGACTAGCAATAACTAATGTATGCTGCAGTACATTCCAGATCGCAAGGGAACAAAGAACATACATTGAAGGGAGTGCAGAGATCTGACCACAATATGAAAGAGAATACCAAGAGAGAGCCAGCGCACCCCAGAAAACCTCAGGCCATAACCTCACTACTCTCCTGGAAACATGAGCATAAAAATGAAGGTAAAATCAGCAAAATGACAACTAATCCATGGGAGGAGGAGGAATAATTTTACCCCAAAAGCTTCAGCATTGATCACCGAGCAGCATGTGTTTTATAGACACTGCAGGATGTGGAAGCTGGCTTCTCCTAAGATCAAATTCAAATCAAATCAAATTTTATTTGTATAGCCCAAAGTCACAAAACACATTTTGCCTCAGAGGGCTTTACAATCTGTACAGGGAGTGACACCCTCTGTCCTTAGACCCTCGGTCCGAGTGAGGAAAAACTTGCCCACAAAAAAACCTTTTAACAGGGAAAAAAATGTGGAAGAAACCTCAGGAAGAGCCACAGAGGAGGGATCCCTCTTCCAGGACGGACAGACGTGCAATGGATGTCACATGTACAGAACAATCAACACAAACATATTGTACAATTACAATCAATTACAATAAATGGTGAGGTGATTGCAGTAGCAGTGGAACACAGATGCACAGCAGCAATAAGTCATTAACCAACAAAGCTGTAGTCGGGATGGTAGCAATAATGACTATATATGGCATGTAATGCTAAATATGGTGGACGTCAGCAGCAGACCACGGCGGCAGCCACGATCCATGAGAACCTGCTGGACGAGAAAGCACAGAAACTCCGGGGAAGAGGTGTAGTTAGTAATATCCAAAGAAAAGGTGTAAGAGAGATAACGATTGACAGAACAATATCTGGCTATATCACACACCAAGCATCAAGACAGTATTGTATGCATGCAAATGCAAAAGGTTGAAATCAGCTGCTCAATAACATCCATGATATGCACAATGCAAGATCAGGAAGGATGAAGATTAAAGTCATCTTATTAAAAACAAAGTGCTGGGGAAAAAATCATGGAAGTGAAAACAAGTGGTTAAATTCCTCTGTTACAACTCAACTCAACTTTATTTATATAGCCCCTTCATGCAGAGATGCAGCCCAAAGCGCTTCACAGAGCAGAATAAAGACAGAAATAGACAACAACGAACAGTTCTTCAGGCAATAGAGGAGTTGCATAAAAATGAACACTAAAATAACAAAGATAAAAACTGCAACAATGAAATAAATAAATAAAACAATATAATATAAATAAATATAAACAACATAAAAAGTAAGAGGGAATGATCAGGACCTAAAAAATCAGTGAAGCAGTGAATGGCGAGGCACCTTAGGTAAGCCAGGCTGAAAACATACAGTAAGTCTTAAGTATTGTCTATAAATGTCTACAGAGGTGCGGCCCCTCAGGTCCACAGGCAGGTTCCAGAGACGGGGGCCACAGTAGCTAAAGGCGTCCTCACCATACTTCTTTATGGAGGTTCTGGGCACGACCACGAGTCCAGATGCTGAGGATTACAGAACTGAATGGAGGTTCTAATCCCTGAGGGAATCCATTAAATCTGTCACCTCAGCTTTAATTGTCTCACTCCTCTTCTCTCACCTGCTCAAGTTTTGCAGAACAGAGGAAAAATGTCTAGTTTCTGCAGAGTACCCATCATGTTGTAGCATGATGAAGCAGATGGTCTTCCCTTCCATTTGCATGATAATGCTCTGTGCAACTGTGAGGATCTTGTTTCTGTTGGTAAAATGCAGCAACTTCAAGATGATGGTGCAAGGAATAAGAAGGAAGAAGTCCACAGCCAAGGTGAAAACAATAATTAACTCTCTGTTGACCACCACATGAAGTTTGTCTCACTTCTGTCTCCTAGCATGCAACGTGTGGTGGTGTGCACCACCAACAGGGTAAAGAACAGAATTATAAGCTGCTGAACCCAAAACTAAGTTGAACTCCTGCCTCCCTCTCGCAGTGCATCTTCTTTTATGCTTTTCTATTTTCCTCCCATGGTACAGCTCAGCTATGAGTCCCCCTTTTATTCCTTCCCCCATTTCTTCAATCATTTATTTTCATACATCCTTACTTCACCTTTATGCACTTTCAGTCTTTCTACCTCTATCTGTCTCTATCTGTCTCCTCTATCTCTAGAGGCTTCTCCCCCGCTTTCCACACTTGACTGTGTCCATGCTCCCAACTTTGAACTACCAACACACACAAAACACAGCAACTTGAAGATTAACCAGTGTATTATGCAATCATTGCAAAACACAAACCTGCAGTGAAAGCACACAGAATCAATGTAATCCATTTCTCAAAATACAAAAACCCACTGTACACAATAACTGAGTCATTTATCAATAAAGCTTCTTCAGGTACCACAATAACAGGAAACAACCACACTAATACGTCCTGCATTCTGCCTGGCTCTTTGGTCTGTTTTGTGTATAACAGTTGAGTACTGCACATGCTGTAGGTTAGACAGCCAACAGTTAGACAGTTTAACCTATAGGCATTTCATGTTTGCATTCTCATGCTCATCTAAAATATGTTAAATAAAGACTGAGCGTTAATGTAATGCATGGAGTCTGTAGATACTACGTCAGTGTAGGTCTGTGGTGGAGGGGGAGAGAGTGTCAGAGGGGGTTCCAGGCCTTGTTGATAAGGCCAGTGGCAGAATAAAGAAACTGTTGATCTTGTGGTGTGAAGTCCTGGTCCTGATGGACTGCAGCCTCCTGCCAGAGGGCAGTGACTCAAAGAGCTTGTGTCCAGGGTGGGGGGGATCAGCCACAATCTTCCCTGCATGCCTGAGAGTCCTGGAGCTGTACAGATCCTGGAGACAGGGAGGCTAATCACCTTCAGACCAAATGACACGCTGCAGTCTGCCCTTGTCCTTGGAAGTGGTAGCAATGTACCCAGTGGTGATGGAGGAGATGGGGATGGACTGGTGTAGAAGTGCACCATCATTGTGTTTGGCAGGTTGAATATCTTCAGGAAGTACATCCTCTGCTGTGCTTTCTTGATGAGGGATTGTGATATTCAGCTCATACCTAAGGTCCTGGGAGATGATGGTGCCTAGGAAGTGGAGCACAGTCTCAGTTGTGGAGTCATATAGGGAGATGGGGGCAGGCAAGGCTGAGTTCCTTCTAAGATCCACAACCCTCTCCATTGTGTTTAGAGTGTTATGCTCCAAGTTGTTCTGGCTGTACCAGGTCGATCTCCCACCTGTAGGCAGACTTGTCCTCATCAGAGATGACTCCGATGAGTCTGGTGTCGTCCGTGAACTTCAGGAACTTGACAGACTGGTGACTGGAGGTGCAGCTGTTGGTGTACGCAGAAGAGGAAGAGAAGAGGAGAAAGAACGCAGTCCTGGGGGGATCCAGTGCTGATGGTCTGGGAGTCAGAGACTTGTTTCATGCAGACAGGAAGTCTGTGATCCACCTGCAGGTGGAGTCAGACACACTCAGCTAGGAGAGCTTCTCCTGAAGCAGAGCTGAAGTCCAAAAACAGAATCGTGGCCTAGACTCCTGGGGAGCGTGGAATGTTAACTGCATCACCAGTACAGGCTCTGTAGGCAAGTACAACACAATAATAACATCCACAATAATAATGATGAAAATAATGATCTGGATCAGCCTAATCATTAAAAAAAAAAAATCAATGAAATCATTTAGCCTTTGGTAATCACTCTTGTTTGGAAGTAGCTTGCTATGTGTGTGTAGTTGTTCAGCAGGGTGTGGGCTGGTTTGTGGATGGTGGGCAGCTCCCATCATTAGCTTTGGAGTCAGTGGTTCCACTGAAAAGTTATCTTTCATTTTTAATCTTTTTATTTAAAACTGAGGCTCTATTTGACTGTCGTTTATCGACTCCAGTGATGGCTGCAAGCGCGTGACAGGAATCAGGTGTGGGCTGTGACTTTGAGGTTTTTATTATTATTATTGTTTTGCAGCATATATAAAGCATGCCACGATGTCTCTACTCAGCCTTAACAGTACAGGTCGTTACTTCATTTAAACTCCATCAACAAGTTTCTTACTGAGAAACAGAATGTGACTGAACCTACCATGTATTCACACACACTGTACAGCAAGGCAGAGACCACACCCACTCCGATGACGTCAGACCAATCCAAACTATTATGGCAGGGGAGCGTTGATTTTGAATATAAAATAGAAACATCAGTGAACTGATCAAAGCACTGGCTGCATAATATTCCATGTGCTGCATGTTCATGATAAGAATGCAGTGTGAATGCTGCCTACACAGTAACACGTTAAAGTGAAGCGATAAATAATGAGCATGACAGCTCACATTACATGTCATTAAACAAAGCCTCCATTAAGCACACTTCACACACTTTTATTACTGAACGCTGCCTCGCGCTCTGATCCGAGGTTAGCGTCCCTGCGCGAGGCTTGATTCATTTTCCCACAATGCACTGCGCATCTGTCATGGCTGCTCACTGATGCCACTGGCACCACATGGGTGGAGGTAAACGTTTTTCTCCGTGATTGAGAAACACCGTGTCAGCTCATCAGTCGCCGGCTTTGACCGAGGACCGCCGTGCCTGAAGTCCGCAGCTCCCGCTTCACTGTGACAGGAACACAGGCGTCCAGAATGCCGCTGGATGTGGAGATCCCCCTCCTGCGAGGCTTTTTAACGCCGAGCGAGGCAGCGGGATGGAAGCAGAACATCTCCGGCACTGCAGGTGAGACACCAGGGTGTCGTTTTTATCATTTCACCTCCCAGCACCAAAAGCAGCCTGTGTTATCTGAAGGGAGCTTTCAACAGACGACAGTGGCAGGCTGTGGTCGCTTCAGCAAAGTGACATTCAAACGCAGCCATGGATTTTTCCCGGTGATGAAACTCACTGTAAGGACACCGGTTTAGCCGTGACTGGCGATGACAGGGTTTAAATGCCATGCTAATGAAAGCTATAACTTCATTAGCATGACAGCTCCGTTACAATAAACTGCTGAGCGAGCTGCTAGCGACGCTACGTGCCGGCTTGCCGGTGTGTGGACGTCACGGCAGACCGTCAGGTGGCCTTACTCGTGGACGCAGAGAGCACCTCATGGAGTGTTGCTTTATGGAAGCGTCCTGGCTCTATTTACTATTCGTGTACACGACACGTGACTTTGATGTCACATGACATAAAATATAAAGTTTTCTCAATAGCATTAGCTAACGTTAGCTTCAGTTCGCCCAGTTTTAGGTCAACATACCGAGGTGGAGGTTAGCTGAGAGAGGTTTGGTTAAAGCTAGCTGTATGCAGACCTCTTAATGTCCTTATGTCGGGGTGTGTGTGTGTGTGTGTGTGTGTGTGTGTTCTCAAACAGGACGAGCCCACTTTAAACTGCTCTGGAGTCTGCTGTGACGTCTCACTCCTTCCCGCTGCCGCTGGCTGGCAGAGACATCAGCACAGCTGTATACACCTCAGCTGTACGGTGTGCTGGAGCTCTGCCTGTCTCACTGAGTCAACTGTGACCAGGCAGCAGCCAGCAGCTGTAGTTTGGGTTTGGCATTGTAGCATGCATTAGCTAAGCGTTTCATTACAACCATCCATCAGTCCATCAGTGGGCAGATGTTGGAAACAGTCCAGTTTGACAGCAGAACCTTTCACCCACAGCAGCCCGTCCAGCAAGAACAGCATGAAATGTTTGTTCTGTGCACTGAAATATGGCATTAAGTTTGAACGCCTTGAAGATTGAGCTTTCAGACACCATGTCTTGCAGCAGGGCTTCAGTTGTACTATATGGTAGGAGATGGCAGAGGTAGCTCTTCAGTTTTTCTGTGACGCGTTGGCTACATGTTTGAAATCAGAGTTGCTCCTTTGGACAGGGGCTCTTTGCACAGCTCACACTGAGTGACACTGCTTCTGTTCTTCTGCTGCAAATGGTCCATTGCACTCTGCCGAGGTGACAGGATATGGTGGAGTGAACAAGGACGCGTTTGTTTCCCTCTAATTTGATGAATTGAGCTCACTATGACACATTATCCAAAGACAGCCCTGCTGCTAAGGTGTAAATGTACACAGTGCACTGCGGTCTGAGTGTGACTGACCAGGGACGAGCTGCTAGCACTCCTGTTTCTCTACACTACCTCTTTGTCTTCTTTCAGTTGAACTAACTGTAACTTAGTTAGTGAGTCGTCTTCTTAGCAATTAGTCCTCATCTCCAGCTGTCATGTGATCCTTGCCTTGTCTTATCAGTCGGCCTGATAAAACTGGCACATATGCACCAATATGAAAACCTTTTTACAGTACATGAAATGCTCAGTCTTAGAGAGAATGCTGCCATCATGTAGTTTGTCCAGCAGAGCGTGCTCAGTCTCCATTGTTTACACTCAGTCAGCAGCACATGTATTCGTGCGTCACAGCTGAGCAGACAGTGGTGTGGATGGAGTTATGTCCTGTCTCCACTGTAAGATGATTCCCGTGGCTCCTTGAAATCCTCGGGATGAATATGAGGTAAATAATAGACCTAAATAGACATGGGTCACTAAAACATCATTCTTTGTCTAAGAACAGAAACATACATCTAACGTTAGTAAATAGTTCTGTAACAGTGATTCATCTTGATCCCTTTCTGTGCTTTGTCCTTCAGTTTGAGGGAACTGGGCCTTGAAGGCCCTTGAAAAGTCCTTAGATTTTATGTTTTAGAAGGTGTGGAAACCCTGAAACATCATCCCCATCTTCTAGTCTCTGTGACTGCAAGCTAATTATATTCAGACTTAATAATTAGTTAGTTATACATTAACATTATTATTAGCATTATACATTTAGATCATATATATGTTCAGTTGTTTAAGAAATAAAAGAACATTTAATTTACATATTTAATCAACGTCTGTTTAAGAAAGCAACTTTCTGAGCACATTTGCAGAACAAGTGCAGAGTTGGTGCAAGGTGCAAAGTTTCTATTTTCATTCCAGCCCACAAGTTCACTGTGAGCCTCCACATTCCCCCTAAAACTGGCATTGATCTCAAAATGCCTGGGTCGGGTTCTACTTAGAATTCTAGCAGCTTCCCAGGTTTAAATTTTCATATTTAAATCTGATCACAATGCCGGCAAAAGCTCCTGTAATCAGATGTCATAATCCAGACACATAACATATCCACATTTTAGATCACATGTTCCAGGAAGGTGCCGGGTTGTAGAGAAATAAATCAGTGGGCTCCAAAAGTATAGAATATTTTCTGATGTAACATGGGAAATCATAAGTGAAAGTGTCAGGAGTATTCTGGGTGTTGTAGTTCTTGTCACAGCCCAAATGTCAGGCATAAATGTCTCTAAATCAAACAGTACTAATACCCTCATATGAAATATGCATATAACGCACATCCTAATGTTTTCATTTCAACAGTGTGAATGAGTACATCCAGAACCAGAACAATAAACTGTTACTCCCCAGATACTTCTGGAGCTGATTGTATTAAGACAGTCCTTTTATCCTGATGTAACCTGATCCCATTTTAAAGCAAACTCACAGTGATTGAAAATCACTGACTTATTATAATGAAGATTTTATCAACTTTCACTGATGTCAAACTAACTGCAGTGAAAAGAAAACCGCAAGCTGGAGCAGGTCTGCGATAATTAGTGAATAAAATCAGTATTTATGAGCAGCAGACATGTTTTTGTGCTTTTGCTGATGAAATGAATCCATTAACTGCCTTTATCTGAGAGTTCACAGTAATATGTTAAATAGATCTCACATGTGTAATCAAGATGTGACAAATTCATCTGAGTATACAGTTTGTAGCTGCTCATCAGTTTTCTGGCAGAAGGTTCTAATACCATGTCCACCTGCTGGCAAAATGTTGATGGCAGAATGTATGCATTTGTCTAAAATGCAGATGATCAAACTCCAGATTAAAGATTTTTAAATGTTGCTCAGCTCATTAATGCTGTGTGAACCACCCGAGATATTCCTGATTGTTGGTTCATCATTGTTGTATGTTGCTGCACAGCCCTGTACACTGGCAAATTCTATTCACACTGTGGCTATTTCCTCAACCTTTATGAATTATGAACTAATTTGTGGGCTTCTGCCATGTTTTCTATAATTGCTGTCATTTCATCGGCAGGTCTGAAGAGTAGCTGAAATGTCATTAAACGTGTGGCCATACCTCAGGCTTTCATTTTCCTCCTCATAAAGCCAGAGCCCTCCCTTCTCCTCATCCTCGCTCTCCCTTCCCACCTGCTGTTATGGCAGCCCCTGGGTTTCATTAGATCAGCCGTGAGATGAAAATCTCCACTCCTCCTTAACAACACCAGGCACACTGCAATTGCTTATTAAAGCCAAGGGTACAGTTAAGGGATCATGTGACTGAGTGGGCCAGAAACACGTTTCATGCGATCATGTAAACCCATCTTTGACACAGGGATGGAGTCTGTTGTGTGTGGGCGCACAGCATTGTGAAGTTGAGGTTATCTAGTGATGTAATAAGTGTTCAAGCCCTGACAGACAATCCAAGAACATGTGACTTATTGGGTGTCTGAAGTAGGCTGGGTTTGAACCCCTCTCTCAAGCTCTGAACTGAATGCAACACTGTGAATGCCTTTGATGAGTCTGTGCGTCTCCTGGGGAATCATCCTGTTTTCTTTGGTTTTTAAAAGATCTGCATGAGTCTACAGTTCGGCTCTGTGCAGTATGTTAGTGTTATGTTTTCTTTACTTCTATATTAGTTCTATATGGTGTAGTTCTGCTTCATTCACTGCTCTCATAACAGTTTGGAATCTACAATCTCTTGATGCATAAAGAGACATTTAGATACAGCACATGCACCTTCTCATTCAGTGTTTTTATGATTACTTCTTTCTACATCGTAGATGGACACTGAAGGAATGACGTGACAGCTTTGTCAGTGCTGACCTTCTGTTGTGTGGATGTATAAGACCTTTCATGGCACTTTGTTCTGTTTCTTCATTATGCAGCTCAGAACAGCAGCTACTTCCCTCTTCGGTCTCTGTTCTCTCCACTGGGGCAACACAAAGCAATCAGTGCTAATGAGCCGAGCTCTTCAAATAAAAAGCTAATGAAAGGCGGGGAGATGTTGAAGCGGGCACAGGAGCAACACAATTATTGCTGTTCAGGAAGCTGTAGCCCCCCCTGTCCTTTCGTAAATCAGAATCTTTGACCATCTCACCATCAGCCTCCTCAGCTGCCTCCTCTCAGCACAGTGCACGGCAGTGTGGGAGTGCTAAACGTTCACACACTGTGATCTTATCCGTGGGGAAAGGTGCATATGGGGTTAGTTTAAAAATCACTGCAAAACAATGTCTGACAAATGAATGCCAATTGTCAAGTTGACTGGAGCTTTGGCTGTTGGAAGGCTGCAGGAGAAATGATACAAAATACATGAACACCCCGAGTTTCTTCAGTGCTCCTCATTAAAGACAAACACTACTGTCTGTTTTCCACTTGCACTTAATAATTGTTTATCACACAATCTTGTCCCCATTCATATCAATACATGACTTCTGACTGCCACTGTATGAAAACTTCTTATAATCTTCTGTATAATATCTGTCTCCTATCAATGCACTCTTTGTAGACATGTTGAAATCAGATTAAGAACACTATGTGAGCTTTAACCTGTACTTTCTCAGAGGCCATGTCTCTACTGGAGTCTTTGATGGAGGGGGACTTTGAAGTGGTCCTGCTGAGCCCCCAGGTGTTAGATCTGCTCATTGGAGATGGCAGCTGCACCGAGGAGGAGGACATCGAGGCTTACCTGGAGAGACGGGTCCTGCTGTACCTTACTTGTGGCACCAATGATGATGACCAGACCAACAGGTAATGCACATAACAATTGATTTCAATAATATCATGTTAATGATAATAGTAAATGAGCTGCTGCTGAGGTGAGCCTGCTAATTAAAGTCCCTGCGATGACATGATGTGTTTGGTTCAGGTGTTGAAGTTCACAAAGCTGTACTGTTTGTTCATTTTCCTTTTACCACCTTCCCATTGTTGTAAATTATTCATTTTTAATAAGGACAGCTTCACATCAGCCTTCTCTCTCTGTGTGAGGAAATGCAGCTCACGTTGTTCATCCTTTCCTCTCTTCTATAAACCTCCATGCTAAATGGACTACACTTACTGTGTATACTGTGATGATGCCTTTACACTATCACATGCATACACTGACTGCAGAGACTGGCATGCAAGGTCCTAATATGCTCATCAGAAAGTAACTTATCACATTCACACCAATGGCACAGCCTTCTGAAGCAGTTTGGTTTCAGTATGTGGACCAAGGACACTTGGACACGCTCTGCCTCCTGAGCCACAGCCACCCATCGCTGTCTGAGGCTAATAGAAATGCAGCGATGCATGTCGATGGTCTGTGGATGTTTTTTTGTAAGGTGGTAGCTAGAAAACCTTTTCAGAAACTTGTGGGAGCATCTGTCAATACCACAGAATGCTTCTCTGAATCCCGAAAACCTGCTTCAGTCTAAGTATGTCTAAGTATGTGTCTTGTCTCTTTTGCTGCAGGGAGCTGGTTATTCTGGCTCTGGCTGTCTCTTGCCTCCACATGTTTGCCCAGAGTAACTGGACTGGTCCTCCGGTCTCCATCCATGTCTCTGACTTGCTGCCCCCAGCCCTGCTCTCCTCTAGGGTATGTTACCATTTCTTCACTCTCTCCTCTCACAGCTGTAGCTGACAAGCTAACAGTTTACAGACAGTTAGCTTTTTCTTTTCTTTTTTCTGTAATTAACTTTTTTCATTGATTCCATTCAGAATTTGACATCTCATATATATGTTTTCCAGATATCCAGAACACACCAGAGAGTAAAAACAGAAATAGCCATACATTCACACTTAAACACAAAGTTCAGTAGACTAGAGATGAATACGATTTTCACTTCTGTCCTCATTTTTCTGCATAAAATATGTTCCACATCAGAGTCAGTCATCATCAGAGTCAAAGGACACTGTGTGGAAGGATAAACATAAATTAAAAAAATAATAATGATGATAGAAAAATAAATGAAATCATTTCTTTATATTTGTTTTCATTGTCTTGACTTAACTATATATAACTATAACTCTAATAATATGATGTAAATGTGTTTCCTACATGTATCCATTGTATATTATATCTAATCATTTTTGAACCCTTGACAAAAATCAAATCATCTTTACTGGGAGTGATAAAAGTTCACTCTACATTGGGGTATAAAGAGAGCTGAGCCAGAGCAGAGCAGAGACCTATAGACTGACAGCTGTGTCAGTAATGAAGTATCTCTGGGGTCCTAATTGCATCGTGTTGAGGAGATTGCTTCCTCCAGACAGACACCTCTGTGCTGAAAGTGCTTCACACTGCCATTACACCAGAAGAGAGAGCCATTTCTTTTATCAAAGTAATCTCTCTGACATCAATAATCTATCTGTGCTGTCACACCAAGGAGCTTCTGTTGTAAAGCAAGTAATCCATGCATCAATGACAGCACGGCCACATTCATCAAGGGACAAGAGAAAAAAGTCTAATTCATGTGGATGTTTTTCTAAATGACCCTTCTGATAAGCCCGAAGTTTAACCATGAGGAAACTGGCCAATGAAGACGTACTGTTTGGACTGTACATGCAGCACTGATGTGCGGTTAAAGCTGCAGTGTCTGCACATCCTGAAGAATCTGGACAACAGTAACCTGCCCTGTACATTTACAGTTATAACTACAAACTTGTTTCTAACCTGCTTCTCTTTCTTTATCTCACACACACACACACTGCCCACAAACATCACACACTGTCCTATATGTTAAAGGCTCTGCTGCTCTTCAAACACCTGTAACTTTACTGAAAGCAGCCTCTCTATAAAACATCAGTACGGCAAGTAATAAAGAGATCACCTGAAAGCTTGAACATCTTGATAGAATTTAAAAGACAGAATAGCTCACAGGCTGGTTTGTTGGGTGGAGGGTGGACGTGTACATACAGATTCGTTTTACTCTGTTTAAAGATGCATTATTGTTTTATATTGTTATTGTTTTATTATGGTAGGCTGCAGTTATTTGTGAATCTCACTTTTTCCAAAAAACTAAGATCATTGCAGATGGTGTCCAATTTGTTGGTCAGAAGATCAGGGTGGTGTTATACAAATACAAGTCCATTTATCATCCATGTCAAGATTATATTTATGTTAAATAAAACAATTACTGCCCATGATATTATCTGAATTTTCATTAATTCATGTGCCAAATATATAATCCATATCAAAAGTCCATTATTGGTGTTTTTTGTTTCTCCTGTAAACACAGCTCAGCTAAAAGATGAAATTACATAACTTCATTTGAGTAGAGAAGACTCAGCTTTCATGTCTGACCCACAGACCCTGCTTGATGCTATCCATTCCAGCCTGCTCTTGGATGGGGAGTCTGTGTACAGCCTGGTTTCCAACCCTTTCCTCATCCTGCTGGCCAGAGTTATTCTCACCAAGTGCTCCTCCAAGATGGACAGCCTCCAGGTAAGTCTAAATATGGTCAAAAGGTCAGACACATGTTAACGCTGGTGAAATTTTATTTCTGATAGACATGGTTGTGGAAAAATGTCTCAGTAGCACCCCCTGATAAGGAGCTACGATGTAAAATTGGAAGGCACATGTAAGATGGTATCCTAGAGACCAGACACAAACCCTACAGGAACCATATATGGTCAAAGTAAGAGGAGCCATGTATCGATCTTCCAGTGGAGAACAATCAGTCACTGTGACAAACTCTGTAGCTTTGAGTTCAGTTCCAATCGGATTGTTGTTGTTCTCTCCTGGGATCTGACTGACTCACCATTTGAAAAACATCTGACAGAGAATTAGACCATGCATTGCACAGACCGAGGCTGTATACACCCTCTCTAGGGCTTTTCTCCAACACTCTACCATCCTCAGATGGAGCTGGAGCTGACTGTGACCAACCTCCATCGCTGGAATACATAAGTGACAAAAATTGGCTGGCTCCAGAACTCCTGTATTAAACAGCTTTCCCAGCAGAAATAAACATGTTTACAGCCTGGTACAAAAAACAGTTTTGGTCTCTATAGCTAATTCCTAAGTTCATGACAACTGTACTGAGGGTGAATTTATATACAACTCACCTGTTCACATTATGTTAAGGATCTCCCTCTCTGTCTTTTACCGGTTGTGATGGATGACTGTCTACCAATGAGTTTGGGTCTGCTCGAGGAAGTTTTTCCTTGCCACTGTCGCCAAGTGCTTGCTCATGGTGGTTCTGTTTTTTATTTATTTATTTATTTTTATATATATATATATATATATATATATATATATATATATATATATATATATAGATTAAACATCCATGTGAGCATGTGACAGAGGATGGGCTCAACTTGGAAATGAGGCTGGATCCCTGACATATAAATAAGCTGTTTACATGCTTCACTTCCACTCTCCCATTTGTGAACAAGGACACGATGGCACAGGGGATGAAGGACTTTGGTGTCACTTTCCCGCTCTGTGTTCTGGTCAGACACTAAATGTGTGATCAGCACAACGCTCCAGCATACTCTCTGGATGTTGGAGCTAACAGAGCCACTTTCTCTTATTGACCTGAGCTTGGAGTATGTATAATATATGTATAATATATACCTATTTATTATTAAATACCTTCCCAAAAAGTATTCCTGCATCAATAATAAATTCTATATGTGCTATTGTACCAGTAAATGCTGATGTGTGTCATCAAACAAGAATATTCCTCAATAATATCCAGCTATACTCTGATCATTGCAAATACTGTCGATTGCATGTGTCACAGAATAATATTTGATATCTGACTGAACTCTCAATAACGTGACCACAGCGCTACATTTAACTGGTAAGGTTATCTTCACAGTGAAGCTGAAACTCTCTCTAATTTTAGACATAGCATCAATGATAGTTTGCATTATTGTCCTGTAAATTCATGGGTTGTTTTATAAAGAGCATGTTTTTCTGTTGTAGCCACCGAAGGGTAAACATGGCCTTGTCCAAGAGTGTCCCATACGCAGCTTTCAGGCTGATGAATGCAAAAGTCCTCAGATATTTGCACATAATATCAGTGTGTTTCTGTTCAAGTTACTCGTTATCGTGCACCTTGAAACAGCCACACCACGTCTGTTAGTGAAGCCTGTTTTTCAGCTTGTGGTTGTTTTTTCATTATCAGAGTTTGAGCTCCACTTTATATCTTTTTATGGCCATGTCCTAATTCATCAGAGATCTCATCTTTCATGCTGCATCAGAGCTGTTTTTAGTGTTTCCATCACCTCCTTTACTCATTTCATTTATTACTGAAAGGCCTGTCTCTCATTGTCGCGCAGTCTTATTTGATTCTTCTCTTGTTGTTTTTTTCATATTACTCTTTCAGTTGCTGCCCTGGTGGACTCTACGCTACATCAACCTGCACCAGCAAATCCTGGAGGCCTGTTCTCCACAGCTCCTTGACTTGGCCCACAGCAGCATAGACAAAGGTCTGTGAGCACTATAATGTGGACATCCACGTACAAATATCATATATCCTCATGTGTATTTTTGGTTCTGGTTTGTTATGCATGGTGTCCAACAGCTTCATGATACTATGTGACTCACATACTCCAAACACTCAAATCTAAAGTGAGAGAGCCCAAAGCATCGACCCACCAGAATCCTAACACCTTCATCTACTGCCCAACAGCACAATGTTCCCTTAAATATTGTGAAAGTATTATTGAATTGTACTTAGATACAGCTGTTGATACTACTCGATTACTCTAGTTTACAGCATATGAATCTACTCATCTGTTCATACATTCTAATACAGTAATTAAAGTATTTAAATGTCTTAATGAGTTTGTTTGTTGTGGCCTAGAGTTTATTAATGAAAGAAATATTAATATTCAAAAATGTGTTAACTGTTTAAAATGTAATTTAAAAAACAAAAAACAGAATTTTAAATAGTTAAGTCAAGTCTTACTAAATATTTTATCTAAATGTGTCTATTTAAAAATAGCTAAAAATAAGCAACTTAACTCATCTAAGGATTGATGTGTATGCAATTGTCAACGCTGTTGTGGCAGCAAGCAAAAGTCATCCCGTCTACAGCTGAGGGATTATTAGAACGTTGCTGTTCATTTGTCTCTGGACCATCAACTTGATATCATGAAGCCAATGACACTTAAATATGGTAACATTATTTTAATTTATTTTCCAGTGTTCAGTTCATTTCACTGCTGTGTTTGTGTGTGTGCTTCTTTTATGCTGCCTGCAGTTCAACAGCCAAAGCTTACAGACAGAACCTTTAGCACTGAATTTTCAAATCCAACATGATGCATTTATGAAACCACAGAGAGAACAGCTGAACAGAGACACGGACCATGCAGCCAGAGTCCATCTAACGTCAGCTGCTGTTAGCTGATAAAAGTTCAGTTCAGTTTTACTTGTCCATCCTCTACCTCATCAATCCCTTTTTTCCATCTCATTTATCAACCTCGTCACAACTACTGGGCTTCCTAAAGGAACTCACTCATAGCTGCACATTGAAAGACTCCTGGGCTATGTAGTTCTATATCCGACCAATGCAATGCTAAAGCCAGCTGCACAGCAAGGTCATGGTGTGAGGTCAAAGACAAGACTACTAAACAATAGCTAACTAACATGTACACTCACCACTAACTGGACAGGCGGTCTACATTTGGTTGTTGACTGTGCAGCTTGTGAATGCTTTCATATTGTAGATAATAATAATAGTGTGTTAATCTGACAAAATGATGGGTGGCCTTCAGATTTTTCTGTCATTCTTACAAGCATTCAGTCAGTGACAAAATATTTAGCTGACATGAGCCCTGGTTGCCACACATAAGTTTAAAGCCCTGATAGCTCATCAAACTTATAATATTGCATGGTTTATGAGACTGTATTTGAGCTGCGTTTAAACACTTTGGTGTGAAGGATGGATTCAGCTGCATAGATCTCACACTCCGTCTGTCTACCTTTGTATGATGCATGTAGACATTTTGAGCTTACTCTCTCTGTGATGCTGGTTGCATTTGACCACAATGCACTGAGGAAATAAAACCCCTGAGGCTGTTATTGGTTGTCACTTTAATAACAGTTATCAACTCTCCTCGTCACAAAGAAAAGGTAGTTTCGTTTTTTAGCATGGGAAACCAGTGGGGCTGTTATCAGGATGTTTTAGGAGAATATTGCTTGCTGGATTAAATTGTTTGACAGCAGAGGGTGTGTTTGTTGCAGTGACGTTTAACAGAGTGTGAAGGGTGAGCAGTATGTGCAAGGTCCCAATAGCCCAACTTACAACTGTGTTACATCATCCTCCTCAGGTCAAGAACTACCGTCCTGTCTCACTTCTTCCTTCTTTTTATCCAAAATTATTGAACGGGCGGTCGCTAAGCAACTCTCAGAATTCCTTCTACAGAACAATCTTCTTGATCCGAATCAATCTGGTTTCAAGAGCGATCACACGACTGAAACTGCCTTAGCCTTAAAAGCCTTAAAAGAAGCAAGAGCAGCAGCACAGTCCTCTGTCCTCATTCTACTTGACTTATCAGCTGCCTTTGATACAGTTAACCATCGCATCCTCCTCTCTGTTCTCTCAAACGTGGGCATCTCTGGCCTGGCTCTCTCCTGGTTAAAATCTTACTTGACAGGGTGCTCATTCAGTGTATCCTTGCTTGGACAGTAGTGGCGGTAGTAGTCACAAACTTTGGTATACATGGAGGATTCACCACTGACGTGAGCAAACTGGGATCGATCTAAGAAGTACGACCTAAACCAGCTTAGGGCGGTTCCTTTGATGCCAATCTGATGTTCCAGTCTCTGTAAAAGAATTTGATGGTCAATGGTGTCAAATGCAGCACTAAGATCTAACAGGACGAGTACAGAGATGAGTCCTTTGTCTGATGCCATTAGATCGTTTGTGACTTTGACTAGTGCGGTCTCTGTGCTATGATGGACTCTAAATCCTGAAAATCCTCAAATAAACTGTTCTTATGGAGAAAGCCACACATAAAGCTTTCTGGAGTATCTTAGAGAGAAAGGGAAGGTTTGATATCGGTCTATAATTGGCTAAAACCTCTGGATCTAGAGTGGGCTTTTTAAGAAGAGGTTTAATTACAGCTACTTTAAAGGACTGTGGTACATATCCTGATAATAAAGACAGGTTAATCATATCCAGTAAAGAAGTGCTAAAGCTAACTAGAGGTAAAACATCCTTGAGCAGCCTGGTTGGGATGGGGTCTAAGAGACAGGTTGATGGCTTGGATAAGACACCAAACTTTGATTCTCCCTCGCCATCACCTCCATGCTCTGGTTGTCATTTTAATGTGTCACCTCAGGGTCTCAGTTCTTTCCACTGGGACTAAAGACTGCAGCTGTACTCTGTTTACATGGAGAATAGGGCACAACTTGGATGTCTGACCATGCTTTTAAGGACAAAGCAGTGACTGCTGTGAAAGCTCTATTCGAATGCAGTCAATTATCATTAGGGCTTGAGTGGGTTGAGGGCTAGGCCAGGCTGGTCCAGTACCAGTAGTGCCCTGTTGAAATCACTGATTTTTGTTCAGGTCTGAGTAGCAACCAGTATTATTTTTCTGACACTTGAATCACATTTCTGCAGCCTAAACATGCTTCAAAGTTCATGAAATGCTCTACACAGTCAGAAGAGTTCATCAAGCTGTAAAGCAGGTGTAAAGTTGAGGCTGTTTTATTGTGATAATAATGAGAAAAAAAACTTGACTTGAAGCTTGTTGACTATCTCAGTGGGTTACTCTGTTGTCTTATCTCTATCAAACAAAACTACATCTGGGGACTGGATTGTAAGTGATTGAAAAGTCTTCTCTCCTCTTTCACAGTGCTGAAATGCTCGTCTGTGTTGTCGGAACAGAGAAACCTGTCTATCCAGTTCCACCTCGAGTGTGTCTACACCAGTCTGACCTACTATGAGTACCAGCCAGCCAAGGAACATATCAAGAGGGCCCAGGAGCTCTCAGGGCTAAATATCAACATAACTGGTAAAGTCTTGGAATATAATTGAGTCACGTATTGAAAATGCAGACAAGATACTTTAATTTCATGATCCTCTGAACCCATTGAGCCTTGGTGAACAACTGATTGTATGTGGTCAATCTAGGTGCTCTTGGCAAACGGACACGTTTCCAGCAGAAGTTCTTGGCTCAGCTCATCCTTGAGGTCAAGAGAAAGCAGGGCCAGCCTGGCCAGACAGATAATGAGGCCAGTCCCACCCCCACACCTCTGGCCATCCTACCCAAGGTATGAGCTTCTGTTTTGATGCCCTTATTTTATTACTTTGAACCATTTTATTTTTCCCTTGAGTGTCTGTGGAATTCTAATACATGTTATGATGAGTGAAATTTGCTGCAACACTAAGTAAAACTAAAACATTTTTAAATTTGTGAATGCTGGAAAAAATCCTGTTCACAACCAACGACGGCCACCTTAAGAAAATAAGAAAACACTGAATCAACCTATAAAACTGTCAATCAGAGGCTGCATAATATCCACTGAGACTGCACAGTAATATTTGGGCTTTGTCCAAGGTCACATTTAAGTGATTCATACTCTTGATCGCACATTACCGTGTGATTTTAATCTAAATGTGGTTGCAGTAAATGAAAGACATTTTATTGAAATAGGGCATACCTAGAAAAACTGATTACTCAAATTTGGCTCAAATTAGTTGTTGATTGGATATGAACGGTGGAATGAGAACACTGTTTGATAAATGATGAAATATGGCAGCTGTTATGTAAAATCAAGGTGTCATGCTAATTATGGCTTGTCAAAAGTTGTTCCAACATTCCAGCCCACACCACAATGTCACAAACTTTGAGTAGTGGCTGAAACAATGTGGCTTCCTCTGCGGGATGGTGGGACTCACCCAGAGATAAGGTGAAGAGCTCAGACATCTGGAGGAAGCTTGGAGCAGAAGTGTTGAAAGGAGCCGGTGGTGTCTGAATATATGATTAAGATCCTTTATTGGCACCTCCCTTTGGAGCCTGTGTTGAATTATTCAGCAGGGTAAAATAAATTGGAATATTAAGAATAAGTGAAACAACAAGAGCATACAACTGCAAAAACACCATTTGAAGAATATAAAATCACAATGTCTCACTTGGCAGCTCTCAGTTGATTTTGTTTATGCTGTAGCATGTATGTAGACATCTGACTCCTCTGTTTCCATGTTTCCATGCAGGACTACAATTTAGGTGATGACACGGTTCTGGATAAGATCAATTTAGCTGAGCCAGACCAGCATGAGCTGCCTGACCTCAGCGCTGAGGAGCAGGCCGTCATCCTGGGTGTCTGGTAAGTCTGCTGCACAACTTCAAACTTTTTGTCAGGGTATCTGTCACATCAGGAGAAATGCTGCCAAATCCTAAAGACTGAAATCATTGTACACCCACTTGAACATTAATAGAGCTAATGAACCTCTTAGTCCAGCCTCCTATTTTCACAACATTGTACCCTACCTGGACAATGACTCAGGGTGGAGGCTAAGGACACCAAAAGAAATTTATACCAGACAGTGCAAAAAAGAAACTTCACCCAGATATCAGCCATTTCTCCTGCTGAGCTCAGGTAGAAGGTTCTAAATGATTGGTACTGCATACCTACATGCTGCTCCAGGATCAAAAGTGACATCATACAGCCCCCAAAAAGTTGTCACGCTCTGTAAAATGTACACATAAACAAAATGTGATACCGTGCAAAACATTGAAGCTACATATTTGAGAAATAGTTTTTGTAAACTGATATGCCCATTTTGAATTTGATGCCATTTGATAAGTCTTTGTGCTATTTTCTATGAAATATGACAACAGGGTTGTACATGGTAGGAGGCTGCACTGCTGACATTTTTACTGTTTGTCATGGTCAGCCATGTGTTTTGTTTACGTTTGGTGGATATTGTGACTTCTGACAGACACACAACTGAAGTGCAGCCTTAGAAATACAGCTAGCTAAGCTGTATACACTATAATGTATATACTGTTGACCAAGAGTGTTGTCTTGCAGCACTGACTTCAAGAAGAATAACCCTGTCCACAAACTGACTGAAGAGGAACTCCTGGCCTTCACGTCTGTATGTTATTTATTTATTTATTTATAATTAGATCTTATTTCTCTATTGATTCCTACGACACCCATTCTAAAAATAAAGCAACAGAATGCTGCAAGCTGTAAAACCTTTTCACCCTATATTCAGCTGAATATAGCACAAAGATGAGATGTTTAATGTTGTTATAAATACACACTCATTGTGAATTAGATGTTGCAATTGAAATCTCAAAAGTCACAAGTCCTAACATATTCATATTTACAGCTTGTAGTGCCACCATGTGGTCAGTTATTGCATGTTTCCAATAGCAAACCAGTATTTGAACAGTCTGACCAAAACACAGCAGAGGCTCTGGCAGAGAAGTTGGTCCAGATCAGGCCATCAAATGATCCAGGTGGAGTTCTTGGACTAAACTTTGATACTATACCAGTCAAATGTGGCTGTTAAGAAAAATCAGAACGTAGCAGTGAAGTTGCAGATTTCAATCAAATGAACACGTCTCACCATCTCCTTCAAATATGTAGGAAAAACTCTGACTGCAAAAATGACATAAAAAGCAAAAGGCCTTTTCTAAATCACTGTTTGCTTTGTCTGTTCTGAGCTACTGTACAAATGTGGTGATTCAACATGGTGGACTCTTACTGTAGATATAAAGGGTTCATATTAAGACAGCAAAACATGATTCTTATACTCAGGATATCATACACTGATGGAAACATACTAATGAATATTAAATTCCATTCCTGCCAATAGATACTCTGAAAGCTTATACACTGGACCCTTAAACATTAAACATCTTTGTTTTGTATTAAATGTTAACATGCTAATAATGTCAACAAATACTAGAATGCTGATGTGTATATATACAGTATATATAGGTCTAATATTTTCTATGTACACCTTAGTTTAGACATCTTAGTGTAGCGTGCCAAATTTTGAACAGGCTTAAATTCTGACATGATGATGGTGCTGGAAGAAAAGTCAGTGGATCATGAAGGTTTCCCCCGGTTTTTATCAGGCACTAAGTGTGCAGCAAAGCAGCTTCCTTTCATTTTCCATACTTACTTTTAATTAATCTGACCGAAGCCATTCACCCTGTGGGATCAGAAAGGATGGTGTGTTTTCTCAGTCCACAAGGCGAATGATATGTCACATTATGTGGCTTACAGAACCTGGTTTCATTAGACATACCATACAAGTGATTTTATTCAAAATGGTCTCACACCATCGTCACACTTTGACATCATCATAGCTGTGGCTTTGTTTTAAACAATGGGCTGGATTGTATTTTGTATTGTCACTGCATGGAATGGGAAAGCTGCCAGCTCTGTGAGCAGGCATCTTCCCAGCCTACATGTAGATCCAGTAATCTGCAGGCTGGTTAGATGGTTGTCACATGTTTGGCTGTTCATCGATCTGCAACTTGTGTCATCTTCCTGGAGGTAGTGCTGTTATTACCCAAGCTTTCCTTAAAGGCTTTTCATGCACATGCAGCAGAAGCACATATCTATGGAATAAAAGCTTGTATTGGAGTTATAAGGTATATCTGATTACAGTCAAAATGACAGACCATAAGCACAACAGGCCACTCGAAACAAACCCTTAGTTATCTGCTATGGCCCATTAAGTGTGTTAATACTGGATGAAATATGTGCCATATATACATGTATCTCAGTAAAATCAGCTTTATCTAAAGATCTCACCATACACAAAAAGGGGCATCCACGTACCCGTATGATGACTTTAGCATGTACAGCAGTAGATTTTGATGAATATCTTCATACAACAGAACAGAAATAGCACCCCTGAGAAGCATACATGCTTTGGACAAGGATATTAGAATGTCCAAAGCAAAAACATGAGAGAAGTGATCCAAATATCCAGAAGATTCCGTAAGCATTCACAAATGATTAGCTGTTCATTTAATGACATGTAGTGACATGTAGATTGTCATTGCTTATCTTCATCATCATTAATATACTATATGTAAGTCACTGTTATGTAACCTGTACTGATTAAAGATAAAAAGCTTGAGTCATCTTCCAACTGTCCCAACTGTACTGACCAGAACCTTAAGTTCACGTGCTTTTTCCCTTTTTCCTTTTTCCCTTAAATCATTATCACACAGCACACAGGTGAAGACCTTGAGGCTGTAATAGGCTTTAATGAAGACTTCTGATTGTCTTCTTACTGCAGAGCTCAGCAGCAGATAGTCCATGTGTTACTTTAATTGTGTATTCCACCAGGTTGTGCTTTTTCACAATCTCTGCAGTTTCTCACTGTATTTTTTCAGATTAAATTTCTCTCGATTCATAGAGGGGTAAGCAGCTTCACTGTATTGCTGAGATTTAGTTTGTAGCTTTGATTAATTATACATTCAAGCCAAATAGTGCTTTACAGTATTTACCTCTGGTAACTGCAAAAAGAACCAGATTTTTTTTTTTTTGCAGAGATTTTACAGATTTTTTTTTTTTTTTTAGCCATGATGCTAAGCCCAAAAATGTCTAGGCCTTTTGGGTAATGTGGTTTGATAACGGCTGTAAATGTATTATTGTTATTAGGGCCAAAGCAGCAACAGCAACATCATTATTATTATTATTGTTATTCCATGAAATGTACCGCATCGGTGGTGCTGAAGATGTGGCACATTTCACTGATATACAAGAAAATGAGCCAGTACCCAAAAGCCAACAGGAAGCCGGCCATCTTGTATTTTTGTGCTGTTCTAGCCATTTCAACAACACTACAGCAATGAGGCAACCTTGACACGTTTGGAGTATGAGGGCCTGTTTATGATGTCTTAAATTAAATCTACATCTACTATCTTTTTTTTTTTTGAGAAATTGCTGCTGATTTCCAATTCCACCAACCAGACATCCAAATTCAGTAGATCCTAGCACACCATGGTCATATTTTGTGGTCTTATCCATATTTACTTTTTCAAAAAGACGTGGGCAACTTGGTTTTAAAGATTGTGGACCTGAAAGATGGTTTCTCATTGACTGTTTTGTACCTTATTTTATCTTGATTATTCATAAAGACTTCAGAAAAACTAACACAAACCCCCTGAAGATCTGGGTACAACTGAATTTGCCATTATAGTTCAGTGTAGTTATAGTTTATTACAGAGACAGCCTTATTTGATAGTGCTAGCTATTTGAGGCTTGGGTATTATTTAAATACTCTTTAATATTATTTGCAGCTTTATTGTGTTATCATTATTACAGGCTGCAGAACTATGTCTTTTATGAAGGGACAGCCTTGACTACACTTAAACTCATAAATGAGTAATTATGGTCTAAAAGATAATCTCCCTCTTCTCTTTGTCTCTCCCCCATCTTTCTGCAGTGTATTCTATCTCAGCCTAAATTCTGGGGTATTGAAGTCTCTGCACTTTGCCTGAGGACCAAGTTGGAAAAAGGGAGCTCCCGATGTGTTGAGAGAGCCATGATGCAAACCCAGGTAATGAGATATGTTGGGTGATTGTCTTTCTATATTCATTGAGAGCCCAATTATCAGCATTACTGCACACCTTTTTCATAGGGAAAGATTCATTAATTCATTCATTTATTCACTTTTCCTACATATGAATTTAACGGTGGGCTTGGGGTTTGGAGATATATACACCCTTTGTCCTTATATACACACATGTGCTTCTTCCTTTACTATGCAGTCAAAGTCAACCAAAACCATCTCAGTTGGGTTTGAATTGGATGGACATCTGATTAATAGGAAAATGTTGATTTAATTCCAAATCCAGTCACAGTCATGAGGTGACGATAATCACAGTATGATGTAACACAGTATTGTTGGTGCAGCACCTGTGAACAGTAGCTGCAGAATTTCACTTCCTGTTTTCCTCTTCCAGGCGATAGTAGACCACTTTGAAGACAAGAACTGTCCTGTGACCGAGCGGCTCAAGGTCTTTTACTGCTGTCAAGTCCCGCCCAGATGGGCTGTCCAGGTAGCAAATGCTTTTTTTTTCAAAAACAGTTTGTATTTGCAATTATAAAGTAAAAGTATATATATTTACATGTGGTGCATAATACACAATGGTCTTATAAGACAACACAATTTATTGAAGTCTTTGATGTAACATCGGAAGATGTTTCTTCACACTCTTGTGACTTTTATGAATTTCTTTGAATGATTTCAACTAAATTTAAAAGAAAATGTTAATCTAAACAGTGTCATTATCATACAACTTCTGGAAACTGAAATGATTTTGTGCAAAAGCATGTGTGATCTTTCACTGGAACCAAATTTCATGGCAAACCATCTGGAAGTTGTTGTTGGTTGTGCCATTTCACAAAAAACTGAAAATCTTGACCTGCTGTTCAGTGCGTTCACTTCAATTCAGTTTTTTATACAGCACCAAATCAGAACAGAGGTTCTCTAATGACACTTTCCATATAGAGCAGGTCTGGACAGTGTCCATTATAATATTATTTAGCAAGCACTTGATGATGGTAATTATTGAATTTGTGTGAAGGACATGACACAGACCAAACTGTGGAGAAATAAAGCAGTGGGCCTGTTCAAAACCGGCACGTTCCTAACTTGTTATGCATTAGTACTTATAAAACTAGGTAACCATAAAGTCATATTCACAAAAATAACTTTCATTAGTGTCCCAAAAATGTCCATGCTCTTAATTTCGCATAACCTTTATGTCTTAATATAATGTGAACAGGTGAGTTGTATATAAATTCACCCTCAGTACAGTTGTCATGAACGGGGAAATTAGCTATAGAGACCAAAAGTGTTTTTTGCACCAGGCTGTAAACATGTTTATTTCTGCTGTGAAGTTGGACATTTGAACATGGGGACTTATGGAGACTGACTCACATAAATCTGTATAAATAAATCAAAAAAAGACAAACAATAGACAGTATAACACAGCCCAGGATATTACTGGAGAGAATGAGAGATCAGTTGAAGAGTAGACATCACCCAGACGGCATGTAATAACTGATAACAGCAATAAATCTGGAATGGAAGATCCATATTACCACCTGAGGACTTGAAAGCTGGTTAAAGTGAAAGATCACAGCATGCTCTCTGATGCCATTTTCCCTGCACTGGAATATAGTTCAGCGCCTTTCTTTACTGTACATACTATTTTACAAATCAAATTTTATTTGTATAGCCCAAAGTCACAGAATAATTTTGCCTCAGCTTTCTTTTGCACATTTCAGACATGTAACTATATCACATACAGTAACAATTTGAAACAGAATGCAGTACTGTAGTATAGTTCACAATAAAAGTCCTTGTCATGTTTAGACTCAGCAGGGTTGGTTGATGGGTTGTTCCACTGCTTTGGTGCTGATTGAAATATCACAAATTTAAATTTGGTACATACTGTATGTTCATGGTCCTCGGTGGATAAATCCTGCTGATGATGGTGACCCCCCCCTCACTACAAACAGACAGATATCTTGTAGCACCACCATCAGGTCATATTTGACATTTTTATCTACCTTTTATGTACCTGAACAATTATAATGAATATGTAATATTACCACCCAGTGCCTAAAACCCTCATGACACTTCATCACTCAGCTGTAGTCTGTGTTTAGTGCAGGTTAGCTAGTGTTAGCGTGCTAACACACTAAACCAGAGAAGGTGAGTAGACTCTGAATCCTTTCATGTATCTGTGTCACATGTGTTTTTTGGGTTTTTTTTTTTTGCTTAAGACAATCTGTATCTTCTGAACATTTTGACACTAAAATACTTTTGGCTAAACCAGGATGGTCAACATGGTAACCCTTACACCTGCCAAAGATCAACATGTTAACATTTTTTTCAACATTGCAAAGCTGTTATCATGATTGACTTAGTCGTGTTCTTTCCTCCTCTACAGAAACAGCTGGCCAGCCTGCTGACAGACCTCGGCTGCATCAGTTCAGCTCTGCTCACTTATGAGAAGCTAGAGCTCTGGGAGGATGCAGTTATCTGCTATGAGAGGCTGGGCCAACATGGCAAAGTATGCGCACACACACACACACACACACACACACACACACACACACACACACACACACACACACACACACACACACACACCTCTGGCTCTTCTCTGATCTACCTACCCAGTCAAAGTGCTTTATATTTTCACACACAATAATACTCTGATGGCAGAGGCTTCCATGCGAGGTGCCAATAGCTCATCAGGAGAGGTACAGCACTTTCTGTTTCAAGCACTCATAATGATACTAAGCTCATCCATACACACACCAATGTCACAGCCATCGGGAGCAGTTTGGGGTTTAGTATGTTGTCCAAGGACACTTCGACTGGACAGGGGGAGCCAAAAATAAAGTTACCCTTCGATTACTAGACAACTACCTGTGCCACAGCCACCACATCAGTGGATTAACTCACTCAGTATTATACTTAGTACTGCTGCCATACGTCTCAAACATGGATCAGTGGCCTTGTTTCCCTGCCTGAGAAGTGGGTTAGAAACTACTGCAATTCATCTGAGACCACTACAAAGCCGCCATCTTTTGACAGTACTTTTGCAGATCAGAGTTTTGCGTTCATTATTTTGAAAATTCTGCAGTTGTAGCAAATTATATAATTTGTCAAGGGGTGGTACACATTTTGCGTACAACTGTATACATGCATGGATGGATGTATAAATTAGTAGAGAAGCCCGAAAAACAACAAGTTGGATGGAATCTGCTTGTGAACTGAGCAGATGGAGCATTTTTGTGATCTATGACTTAAGTTTTTCAGTGTGTGGTGTTCTTTGCTAATGAGACTGTACCCCCATAATTAGTGTTCATGATTTCTCCATTCATGGTGTTAAATCCAGAATACTTCCTCACATGACTTGTTGGGGTGTGGCAATGTCATCACTGTGTCTTCAGCAGGCCTCACAGGATTTTACATTAAAGTTTGTGTTGCATGTACAGAAATGGCAAAGTCAGCAAAGAAATAAGATACTCTGTTGCCGTAAAAGGTTTAGTTTATTGCACTTACTCCTGATGTCCACTGGATGTTGCTGTTACACATTCCGGTTGTGAAATGGCCATGTCATATCTCCATAGAAGCTGTGTATTATGTTTAATTGCAGAATGCTGAGTTGTGTAGGTTAGAAGAGAATGGCAGGGGTTGTGTTTCCAGGCAGAATAAGCTCTTGGCCCAGCATCAGCCCTCTGACAGGAAGATTCACCAGAGGAATGCAGTGAAGCCTCAGATGCTCACAGCCTTACAGTGACAGTGACTGGCACACTTTACATCTAAATTTAGGATACAGGGATTAGGAAAGAGAAAACAATCTCTTCATTATTCCAGCCTCACAACAGTGTGAGCCCCACCTCAACAAAGTATCCAAAGCATGCCGTGACGTGGTGAGGTGCATCGAGTGCAGATGTCCACAGGTGATTTGGCAGACCTGTCAGGCTTTGTTCCCAAATCTAATCATAGTTTTCTATTCCTCTCTCTGTTGTTCAGATTCTTCTTTGCTGTTCTGTCTTCTGTTTCCTCATGTCAGCACATGTCAAAACAACATCTCCTATTATTTTCACTGTACAGTCTCCACAGTGTTAGTGGCCAGATGCACGTCAGCGCCCATGGGCGCACCAGCACACGTCATTTCTCACCGCAGTTCTGTGTCCAGCATTGCCGCCCTTTAGGAAACACTGCTTTGTACATCCCAGCATTCTTCTCCGTGTCTGTAGCAGTTCTTCTTCTCTGCTTCTGTGACGCCTCCCTCTTGTGTGACTCTGTGTAAAACAGTGATAAGGAGGGACTAGTTGTTGAGATTGAGAAATATCTCAAGCTATACAACCCACAGTCCCGATATTATGAAGAACTGGCAAAATACAACATTGCCTGGCGAGCCGTCACTCTGAAGTTTGGCTCTTTAGGTAAAATTTAAGAAGTAGTCACATGATTTCAAACTGTCTATTATAGACATTTTATTGATATACTAAGATCAGTTAGCCTGAACAGTTGAAAAGGTTCAGGTTGCACCTGCTAAATGGGACAAATATGCTGTTGTGTAGAAATAGCAAATGATCATTTATCATAAATACGGATGTGGAATGAATCTGCTGTTACCATCAGCCTGAACAGCTCAGGAGATTCAGAATATACAAGATGCATTTATGTACGAGAGACATTTCACAGGGTCATAAATAGAATTTGAAAAAAGTAATCCACATAATGTGTGACTGATCATGCATGGTTTCTCAATTTAATTACTAAAGACTGGAAGTATATCGTATACGCAATACATCACATATCTACTCCATTACACTATAACACAGTACATCACATATCTGTCAACGGCACCTCACAGTCCTACCACGGCACATGTCCTTCACATCTTCAGTTGGTTTCCTTCCTGCTCATCAAGCCAGCTCTGATTCTCTGTGGGTTCTCCTTTCCTTTTTTTCTCAGGCTGAAGAGATTGTCCGCAGGGAATTGGAGAAGAAGGAGACACCCACTCTGTACTGCCTACTGGGAGACATATTAAGAGACCATCAGTACTACGACCGGGCATGGGAGTTGTCAGGCCAACGCAGTGCCAGAGCCATGCGCTCAAAAGCACTGCTGCACCTGCACAACAAGAACTTCCAGAAGTGCATTGACTGCTTTGAGCAGTCACTCAAAATCAACACACTGCAGGTACAAGTTATTTCTGGGTTCATGCTATTTTTGGCACATGTACATGTTTTGAAAAGTCTATCAAAATGTTGGGATTACACAAAGAAATGCATTTTTATGTGACTAAATGATCTGCAGCTTTGGAGAGAGTTGATAGTTGTGTCATTCCTCATTCCTCAGCTTGGTGTGTGGTTTTCCCTCGGATGTGCCTACTTTGCTGTAGAGGGCTATGAAGGAGCTGCCAGGGCTTTCCAGAGGTGTGTGGGTCTAGAGCCAGATGTAAGTGCTTACACACAAACACAGAACAGTATAAAAGTACAGTACAGTATATAAGTATAAGCAGTCATTCATGGAGAAAATAGCTGTCTGATCTGTCACTTTGAAACTTCTTTTCCTTCATCTGAAATTCTTATTTACAACACACACACACACACAGGCCAGAAAGTCCTGGCTTCAGAACATGGAATGTGTACAATTGCATTTTCTCTACCATTCTTTCTCTGTGTTTTATTATCATTTTAATTCTTGTCATTACCTCGTCCCTCATGCTCCCTCTTTTTGCCCCCTCCTCCATTCAGAATGCAGAAGCATGGAGCAATCTCTCTGCAGCATACATCCGCCTCCAAAAGAAGTGAGTAGAAGTCAGAGTAGCATGTGCAAACTTGTCTGGACTGTCAGGGATTGAGTTTTACTCAATTTGATTAGAGTGTGGCAACAGCATTGTGTCTTCTCAGTCAACCATTACTTACAGCAGAGTGTTTACTGATGGCTCAAAGTGTTTTTACAATACTTGTATAGCACTCACACTGATATTAAGCTCCCCCATATACACATGTACACACCAATGTAACTATTCAATTCAGTTTTATTTATACATACTCCATATCATAACTTCAGTTATCTCATGACACTTTTCATACAGAGCAGGTCTAGATCGTACTCTTTATAATCTTATTCACAGAGACCATCAGTTCCACCATGAGCAAGCACTTGGTGACAGTCGTGAGGAAAAACGTCCTTTTAACAGGCAGAATCCTCAAACAGACCCAAACTCATTGGTAGACAGTCATCCACCACGACTGGTTGAGCTGCTGCTGCAGGACAACAGCAGCAGCCATGATCCATGAGAACCTGCTGGATGAGAGAGCGAGAAGAAGTCTAGTCCTATGGCAGCATAACTAAGGGATGACCTGAGCGCTATCAAAAAGGAAAGTCTTAAGTCTACTCTTGAAGGCGTTGACTGTTTCTGCCTCCTGAAACCAAAATGGTAGTTTGTTCCACAGAAGAGGAGCTGAAAGCTCTGCGGTGCAGTGTTCTAGAGGGGTAGTAAGGCACTATGAGTTCTTTTAGATATGATGGTGCCTGGCCATGAAGAGCTTTGTATGTAAGGAGAAGAATTTTAAATTTTATTCTAGATTTAACAGGTAGCCAGTGCAAGGAAGCCAAAATGGAGCAGTCTGATAATAAAGAGTTATCTGATACTGTAATTAGAGTACTAGACAACCCACCTGAGCCACAAGTGGCCCTTGGCCCAACACTCCTGATTTAATGTGCTCATTCACCGCCAACATTTTTCTTCTTTTCTTTCTTCTCTTTTCTTTTCTTTTTGGGTGTCTGCTCCTGTCGCTCTCAATGGCAGAGACAAAGCCTTTCGTACCCTGCAGGAAGCCCTCAAGTGTAACTACGAACACTGGCAGATCTGGGAGAACTTCATTACTGTGTGCACCGACATAGGGGAATTCGCTGAGGCCATCAAAGCCTACCATCGTCTGATGGACCTCAGGGAAAACTACAAAGACATCCAGGTACTGAACTCATTTTCTAAACGTATAGAGTGTAAGGAGTTAACATGTCATACAGCTATGACTCTCAAAGGTAATCTTTGATGTGCATGCACAGGAGTGCATGTCTACAGAAAAGTGAAAACATACAAACGTTAAGAAGGAACACAGACTACAATGTTAAGATTTAAGTCTGAAAGAGTAAAAACAGAATAGAAATTACCCACTAGACCATTAAGACAGAGTTTCAAATAATGTTAAGGTTCAATTAAAATGAAAACACAGCCAAACATCAGCCAGGTCACCAACAGCAGACCCAGCAGCAGCTAATATTACTGACTAGTCCAACAGCAGTCAGCCCAGCTTGGCGTCTGTCTTTCAGCCTTTTATTTCACCAAGCTCTCACCAGCCACTAAAAGTCTTATCTGACAGCTTCCACTGTCAATGTCTTCTTCAGTCTCTTCTCCTCTGCCATTTTCTAGAGGTTCTGTAGAGGTTACTCCCTGACCCAGCTCTGGTTCTGGCACGATACTGGCTCTGCTCCCCATCTGTGTTCCTCCACGCCTTAAAACCAAAACACTAACATTCCCCCACTGCTCTGAGCTCATAGCCTGGCTTACAAACTGAGCTAACCTTAGCTAACAGCAGCTACAGTTAGCAGCAGTTTATTTCACTGTCCGTCAAATCACAGAGAATTGAGGCAGAGAAGCTGGAGTACATCAGAGATGGTATCTTCTTTTTTAGAGGGACAGTAGAGTCGAGTGTCTTTCTGTAATTATAAATACTGTGGTGCAATTATACATCATCATATACAACATCATAAACATTACTCTGTGTGTACTGCAGCTTTAATTAGACATACCACTGTTCCCTCTCTCCTGTCTTCCTCAGTAAAACGATCCTGTCATTAGATGGTGTTTTGCATAGATAGTGGTTACACTCAGATCACAGTCACATTTTGGAAGCAACATGTCTCCCTTAATCTGTGTCATATTTTTCCCTGTGGTTGTTTTTAGCCCAGACAGAGCACGAGAGGTGGAGCAGTAGTGAAGGAGAAATGGTAGCAGGGACCACCATGAATTCCTCCCTTATGGAATGTGTAGAGGGCTGATGACAGGCATGCTGTGACTGGCTGATAGATTTCAAAGGAGCTGAGGGTCATATGGCTTCAGCTTTGTGCCTCATGGGGTTAAATTAATACAGAGGAACCTTACAGTCACACTTCCACGCAGACACATACACACAGACACATAACAAATCTAAAAGTAAACTTAAGATGAGCTTCATTGATCCATCAACGTTATTCTCTTTTATAAAAAAGGTTATTACTTTTCCATTTCATTTCACACATTCCTGCAGATTTTCCATTCAGTGGCATCTCGCATGTTGTTGACATGATATTAGAGTATTGACCTCAGACAAAAGAAGCCTGTTAGATGGTTCATTAGTCATTTGACGAGAGGTGAGAACTTGCAGATCTCAGATCTCAGCTAGAACTGAACGATAATGTTCTGAATAGAAGAAAAGGAAAGAGAAATGTGACAGAGGGGCAACTCAGAGAGAGCAATGGTTATTTAATGGTGATGACGATGGCTTCATCTTCCATCCACCTTAGCTATGCACTGACTGACTTTTCTTCTATAATCTTTGAAGTTTGAAATGATTTCAGTTGTGGTTGTTCTGTTTTGGTGAATGATTATTGTGGTTACAGCAATTTCATACTACAGGAAACACTTCTGAACAGCTACTTTGATTGAAAAGTTGCAGTGTTACGGTCAAATGAGTCAAACTAGTCATTACACTTTTGATGTTTTGACTCAGATTTCTCATTTTTCTCATTTAATTGTGCCAAGCATATTTACTTTTGACATCTTTGTTATGTGCAGTTGTGCTTTGCAAAAATACAGACTGACTCTCTGCGTCGTTACTGTAGAAGAAAAGGTGACCGATGTTGCATTATTAGCTAACTTTTTTTTTTTTTTTTATAAATATCAGCGTGCTGCCTGCATATTTTTGTAGTTTGTCCCTGCCTTTGTTTCAGGCAAGAGATGATTTCTGATTAGTTCATTTGTCACATAATTGTTAATTTGTTGACTCCTCCTCATAGTTCTCATTTTCAGTTAAAAAGCTCTGGTTGCTTTGGCAGTGCTGACCATTGCTGCTGTCTAATTAGCAGCAATTAAAGTATTGCACAAACAATGAATGAATTGTGATTTATATTTCAACACAAATCTGCCATTGATGACTGGATCATTTCTTTTTCCCGTGGCAGATCTTACAGATCCTGGTAAGAGCAGTTGTCGAAAATCTGATGGACAGCCATGGGGAGCAGGCTGTGACTGTTCAGGCCAAACTGAAGGAGCTCCTGGGCCGGGTCAGTTCACGCCACAGTAGTGACGCTGAGATATGGCAGCAGTATGCTCTGCTGTATGGCAACGGCCACAGTTCCAACCCAGAGGACAATGAAAAGGTGGGTACCATGAGCAACATTCCTGCACCAGGTTTTCAACATATCCCTATCACGTTCCACATACCTACATGCTCCAACCACACATATACAAGACAAAACATTTAAACTTTGCACTTATTCTTAGTGCAAACCAGCTAGCAAAATACTGCATGGTCCATTCGAGTTTTGAATATGAGACATGAAACAGTGCTGATGTTGCTTCATGGTTTTTCAGTCACTGCAGTTCTTGTCAAAGGCCCATCGCTGTGAGGTTCAGGCTGGTGGCTGGGAGAAGGAAACTGCTCTCTTCAAGGAGGTGATCAAACGAGCCATCAATATGGGTGAAGGTGAGAGCACCGTCCAGCTGTACAGCAACATAGAAACCTTGATGTATGCATGACCCTTTGATGATGCCACTGCCCTATGAGTACTAGTCATATTAGTCATGCAAGCAGGATCTGGTTGGATCCTCTTATGAATGATGATCTTTTTCCAAAAGAAGTTATCAATCACCACACATCAATCTCAAACCGGACAGTCTTCAGTAAGTGTGTATTAATGAGTTCAAACTTTTCAATCTCAGCAGATAGTGTTTCATTTGTAGTCACGTAAATTTAACATCTGATAAATACCAGTTGTGGGTAGGATTGCAAAAGAAATTTACCAGAAATCTTCTGGAAACTTTCAATGGAAGTTAAGCTTGGGAAATTTCAGGAAACTGGGACATGGGAACATGGGAATTAATGTGAATTTATGGGTATCTGTAAATTGGGGGTAATTTAAACAAACTCTATCATATCCATACATAAATCTAAACATTTTGTTTTGTCATAAGCAGACATGCAAAATAAAACGATAATAAAAAACATTTCAACAGATTTATTGGTAAGTATAACTTTATCAAGTTTGAATTATTTTATTGAACAACTTTATTTAGTCTACGAGCTCAAATGTGTGTCTTCAATAGTCTCTGTGTGCTCTGGGCTCTAAAGTGTGGTCCAGGTACAGAAATCACCTGTGCAGGTAGGGGGCGTGGCTTCAGGGGCCTTGCAGTAAGCAGTGTGCTATGTGCATATAATTGAGGAATAGCAGATGTTCAAGTGTACCTGCATGAAATCTGGTTGTTTTAGTCAAGGAGATGGATGGAGAGTTTCCAACTTTGAAAATTACTGGAATTTTGCAACCCTAGTAGAAGCCAGGTTTAACAAGGAAGAAAAATCAAGAAAACGAATAAGAAAGACAACATTGGCTCTATGTGTGGATTTTACTGAAATGTAAAATGTTGTAGCTGTGTAACGTAGAGCAAAGTGTGTGTGGGATTGAGCCAAAATTGCAAAACTGCAGTGTGTGTTAATGGTCATGAAAAGCATGTCACCCAGTGTAACACTGGGTTCATTGGTGTGTTTTTAATAGCTTTTGGACAACCGTGTTCTTGGCATGGAAGAATAAGATGGATCAATATGGATGAAGGAATTGGTTTTCCCATTCGATCAAGGATTCACGTCTGTACACATGAACATTTCTGATAAAATAATATTGACTCTGTCTCAGTGTCTCAGCTCCATGATGTCACTGTGGGTGTGGGTGCTGCATCTATACAGATCACAAGCCTCCAGATAAAAGAAAGCTAAGGACAGATAAAGGAGAGCAGGAAGGAAGTGTCTTCATAAATCAGAGACAGGCTGCAGACAGGAAACAGTTAGTTTTCCTTCACATGGGAGAGAGGAAGATATGGAAGATAGGACCTGTCAGTACTCTGGCCTCAGGCCACCACTGCCTTTCAAGCCATCACAGCGTGTGCATGAACCTTGTAAAGGCACCTGTTTGAGGTGGTACTGATGTGCTGTAATACCCCTGTAATAATAATCTCTGCCCTGTCCATAAAAAAACAAACAGATTACAAATAAAAAGTGCTAAATATAGTTAGCTGGATTCAATATGAAAAGATAATAATAAAGGTAATAAAATAACTGTACAATACAGAAAAAGGAATGAGCAGCTGGTGATCATTATTATAAAATGTGTTTTGTGACTTTGGGCTATATGAATAAACTTTGATTTGATTTGATGGTACAGTTCAAATCCAGGACAAAACAAACCGACTCAAACATTCTGTGAATCTCTCTCCATGCCTCAGTGAGCATCAGTTGCAGTAAGCAGAAGAGCAATCCAACAGAGGCTCTTCAGATGCTGTCCTCCACCCGCCTTAGCCTCAGGAGTCTGGTCACCAAAGCTAAGGTACAGTCCACCAATAACAGTCCACTGCTGGCCATGACATCACTACTTTCCATGACTCACGGTCAAGACGGGACTGTGTTTTATTGCTCTTCTCTTGCATCTTGAGTCAGAACAGAGCTGCCTTAGTGTCTTTAAGGAAATGCTGAGCACATATTTAACAAAAAAAGTTGAAAGCAGACTTCATCCATGAGTCTATAGAACATATAGCTGGTGGCAGCAACATAAAATGCAGGTTCTGGATATCAGCTGCCTCTTTGGAATCTGTATAATGTTGCAGTGGCTGGAATTGAAGTGTTGCGTTCAGGCTCCTTAATTCTACCATTAAACCACCTCAACTTCCCTCAGTTATTCACAACAGCGAGGTAAACAGTGCTAACAGTTAGTAAACCCTTCAGTTAATGATGTCAACATGCAGTTCCACACAACAGCAGCTGAGCTAATGTTCTGTTAACTTACAGTAAATGTGCAGAGTGACGGGATAAGTTTTTACACGTTCCTTAATTCCCAAACATTCTGATTACAGTGATGCTGTATCTTTCCAGTCAGTTCTATCTAGCAGACTTTAGCACACACACACACACACAACTCACATTTTCAGGACTGAGTACACAGCAGTTACATACATAACAGTACATATCCATATGATACACTTAGCTTAACAATATGATCCTTCAGTGCATTACAGCTTTACTGAATCTTTTTCCAGCAAATGCACACAGATGTGGCCACGGGTCAGATCCACACTGAGCTGCAGGACGGTGTTGCTGCTCTGGAGCGCCTCATAGCGGAGCAGCAGGAGATGAGTGGGAGGCTGCGTGAGCAACCACAGTGATCATCCTCCTCAGAAACACCAGAAGCTGTGGCTCTGGAAGCTCCTCAGTACTAAATACTGATCAGACGGACAGACTCTTCAGCTCAGTCATCATCCTTGTGTATTGTTCAGTGTTTTTTTTTATCAGGTTTTACATGCAACAGCTGAGAATAACTAAAGATTAAATGAGAAATGGAAAGCTGCCCTCGTTGTCATGTATGATGTATATCAAATATATCATGTATGACAAATCAAATAATAAAGTCTTATCTAACTTTGAATGCTTGTTTTTTTTGTGATTTGGATCATGAAATGGTCTCAACCTAAAATAACCTGAATCCTGCTGTACTTCTGCATTGTGCAGGTACTCAGAGGTCAGCTCAGCTATCTGGACCATTTTACGATCCCCTCTTTATGTGCTTCCAGTGGAAAAGATGGAACAAAGAGATGGATAATGAAATACCATTTCCAAAGCTTCTCCAAAGCTTACATGAGCCTTCTGCAGCCTGAGATTGTCAGAAGTATAGACAGGAGGCACAACAATAGCAAGAAACATGAAACAATCGCTGTATTGTACATGTGAGAAAAGCATCCTGACCAGTCATTAACTAATAACTGATTGACACTCTGACGATGTTTGTGCCATGTGCCCATTATCAGTGGTCAGAACTTCATAATACACAGACAAGAGGAAAACCTATTAAACAAAGCTTCATATGACTGTTGGTTCACACAGAGGAAAAGATATTCAGGAAAAGATTCAGAGATATTCCTAAGATAGTCCTTCAAATTTAATGAAACAAAAAAAAAACTTTTTAAACTTTAACGTTTTAAAGGAAACCAGAAACAGCTGTCAATAACATTGAGTTATTCATCTCAGGAACATATCAAAGATATGCTGCAGCTGTTTTTGTTCGTCACAGACGAGCTATAATTCACATGACCACTAGAGGATTTTGTCATGATCATAGAGACATGTCAGATGGAGATGGAAATGAAATACAATCCTGAACCTGGCGGAGAGTCTGAGTTCAAAAAGTTGAAAACATTCAGACCGCTATGACATAATGTTACAGACGGCAGTATATTCTGTAGCAGAGATATGTACTAATATTGCTCTCCAGCTAGCGCTGGCCCGTTCTTTCTTATCATACCACTTCTGCCCAGCCGAGGTGGATTGAGCTCAGAGCTTCTTGAGGAATGAACACCCAGAGACACATCAGATTCTGATCTAATCTGGGGTGGGAGACAAGTTCAGAGTTTGCTCTTGAAGGTACAGACATCCACTGTTGTTATTGTAGCCATGTGTGGCTCTCAGAGCTCCTCTTTTCATTCATATTTACAGAGACAAAAACAACATTTTATTCAGAAAAGTGAACAAGGAAGTTAGACCAACCGGTGCTAAAAATGTGTGTCCAACTTTACTTCACTGTGCACTAAGTTAAGATAACTAAGGTTGACATGACTGGGATGAGCATTCTGAAAGTAAGCTATAAGATTTATGATGCACTCTAACTTTAAACAGTCTATTGCTCAAAATCATTATCACATCAAGGGTGGGAGGAGGTGAAATGCTGCCCCCATGTGGCCAGAAATTACAAATTGCCCCTTTAAGTTTGCTAATTTTTGAGTTTCAAGTTTGTAAGTGAAACCAGACACAAATAATGTTTGAGTGATAGATAGAGTGATAAGGGTGGAATGGACATCTACATAGGGATAGGGATACATGAATGCTATTTATGAAAGCCACTGTTTGTAGATGATATGGCTGTTACCATGTGGGGGATTGAAATGCTACAATACATATAGGTCCTGCTATTGAATATTAACACTTTCAGACTATGCTGCTGTTTTTGCTTTCTTCTCATTGCTGTAGATGTCTGCGTAGCAAACGGTATGAGCTGACACCCACATTTCCAGTCTCACTGACCATTCATTGAATAAAAATGGTAAGAAAGAATGATGCATTTCAGGCTCAGTATCATTCATTTATCGCTACATTATGTCAGTTGAATCTAAATGGGACTGTCATATTCACAAATGTTATTTCTAGATAAACTACATAAGCCCAAAAGGCCAGCTTTCATAGAAGCAAACACAGGTTTGCTTGTTCTGTCTCAGACTCTCCCAGAATTCCTGGTATTCCTCAGTGAGCTGATGTCACCACTCAGAAAACTCCCATTACATCACATTTAACGTGGGAGAGAGACTGTTAAAGTCTGGACAGATTCACATGTAAGGTTTGATTCATGACCATTTCCAGGTCCAGGTTTGGTAGTTCTGATGATTTTGTTCAACATTTGAAGCTGCATCACATAAGGCCACAAAAGGATTTGCAGCTTTCTTTCATTCATTTCACATACACCTTTTAGCATGGACATTTTTAATGTTGAAACAATACTGAATGTAAATGATTCTGTTATTTCCTCTTATGGCTTTATCTCAGGTGTTAACTTTGAACCAGATAAATCCTCAGAACCACATGTAGAGAAAATGTGTTACAAAGTAATCACATTTTTGACTTCTGACTTCTGATAGCAGCAGACATGGACAATAGCACCTTTCCAACCACTCAGGGTGCTTTCACAGTACATTCACACACACATTCATACTCTGATGGCAAAGGCTGACATGCAAGGTGTCAATTGCACTGCGTATCAAACAAGCACATCATGGGGTGTCATTTGGCTCCCATGTGCAGGGGCTTGGTCCTTGCTGTGGCGGCCCGGGGTTCAAGTCCAGCCTGTGGCTCTTTCCCGTGTGTCATACCCCATCTCTCTCTCCACACATTCCTGTCACTCTTCAAACTGTCTCTATTAAATAAAAAGCTCAAAAGGCCAAACAAATACTGTATATATGTATATATGTATGCATGCATACATATGAGTATGAATATAGTGTGTGTGTGTGTATATATAGCATATATGCATATACAGTATATGCCACATATATGCTGTGTATAGGCCAATTTCAAGTGCATATATGTGCATATACAGAGCATGCAGGTCTCCTATATTGCTTCTTTATATCCACATACAAGCCCTATATGTACATACAGTACAAGGTATGGCTCCTACATAAATGATGGTTATTGTAAAGTGTTACCTAGGTACTTCTATAGGTGAACATATAGGAGTGGCCATATAGGTTGGCGGTTTAATTCCCACTCTCACTGCTCGAAGTTAAGGTCTTGCCACAGCTGAGGTGTGTGCCAACAGGGGCCAACTGGATTGTTTAAATGTGTGAAGAATAATTTTACGTGTAAATGTGATTAACAAAGTTTCTAAATAAATTAAACAGGTGCATATATAGGTACATAATATGTACATACGTACATATAAGTGTAGATACAGGTGAGCAAATATGACCCTATATGTATGTGTACATACTGTATATGTGCATATAGGTGCATATATGCACATATAATATATGAAAACGGCCAATTTTATGGATGTAGCATATATTTGAAACCTATATCAAAACCTATATTTAAACTTATGTTTCTATAGGTTCTATCTGTGTGGGCAGTATATACAGATGGATGTTTTTAGGAAATTTACAGCATGTACAAAATATGTGTACCCTCAATATATTCATATATGACAGCTAAGAAAGACGTCATAGCCAGTTCCAGTCAGTATCTGTCAAGTTTATACACACTGTCTCATTCAGTGTTTTTGAAATAACATACTGAACTATCTGACAGACAAAAAAAGTGCAAACAAAGCAAAATATGCTGTATGTTCAAAGTAGCTAGCTTTGCACACTCTTGGTATTCTCTCAACCAGCTTATGTCCATCAGAGTTATTGTGTTATTTCATAATTTTGATTGGTACTGTGTTGCATAGCAGTAGACTGAAGTACTTATTATCCTACACCATGTTTCAAACATGCTTGTCCTTGATGAAAGCAGTCTCTGTGTGGATGACCCAAACCCAGGCTGACTGAATGTATGAACTCTGGCCAGGTTTTAGAACACTGCATCATCATCACACACATCATTGCTTCAGCCCTCCTCAGGGCATTGCCATATATTTCCCAACGAGTTTCACAAACGCCCAGCCTCCAACCTCTTTTCCAAGCAAGCTGATTCATAGTCAGTTTCAAGGTTCTCCTTACTGTCATTGTTCATGGAACCAAATTCAGCAGCATGGTCCACCGCCCAGATCTATTTCAAAGAAACCATCAAACAAACAAAAATATATACATTCCATTGAGATCTTATGGGGATGTTAATCTTTGTTACACAACCCAACTGACCCACAAAGTGCCTACTCTGTTATACAGAGAAGGCAGGGAAGTAGTAAATACAGAAACAATGTTTATTCAATGTAATATCAAACATATTTTGCTTTGTTAAAAAATGTATCCATGTATTTAACATTTTTCATAGTTGTGTAGATAGATGTTTAGTGTTAATCTACAGTGTTGAAAGTCATAAAAATAAAGACAAACACTGGACTGGTATTCTATACTAGTCTAAATAGAGTGTTGCAGCCACCACTTTAAAGGCACTATCACACACCTTTTGTCTTCATTTGAATGTGAGGGGCAACCAGTAAGACATGCAGGCTGGAGGCGCCAAGAATCAAACCACTAATCTGGTGATTAGTGGACAACCCTCTCTACCTCCTAAGCCACAGCCACCCAGTTGGAGCTTTCAGGATTCTGCTGGATACAGATCAGGATACAGTGTGATCTGACTGTGTCCTCCAGTGAGGGCAGGAGAATTCCAATTATTTTGTAGGCTGTGTTTATGACCCTACGTAGAGCTTTCCTGTCTGCTGCTGACATAGTTGGCATACCAAACTGCAATACAGTATGCTAATAAGGAGGAGTGACAGAAGGACGTGAGCAGCTTCATGCCAACGAAGTGTTCTTGCCGATGTTTCTTAAATATGTTGATAGAAATACATACATTACAAATACATTCTGATCAAAATATAATTCTGATCAAATATAAAACAGAGCTTTCTAAGCCAGGGTGGCTGTGGCTTGGAGGTAGAGCAGGTTGTCCACCAATCAGATGATCAGCAGTTCAATCCCCTCTTCTGGGCCCGCATGTTGAAGTGTCACAGAGCAAGATACTGAACCATAAAGTGCTCCTGAAGGCTGTGCCATCAGTGTGTGAATGTGTATAAATAAGATACATACTGTAAAGTGCTTTGAGTGGTCAAAAGACTAGAAAAGTGCTTTTTAAGTACAGTCTATTTAATAATATTTCATCTGTCTGAGGACTTGAGAGCAGGCTTATCTGACAACCCTTTTATGAACTGCAGGTTCATGCCACTGCCACTGGAAAGAATGGTTTACAGAAATAGGAGGTGATACTGGGCTACCACCTTCTAATGGGGTGATGGACCCCAAAGCACTTGGGGACATGGATGCAGAGTGGTCTCACACGATCCTTCAGGAAAAGCAAGAATAGTGGACACTGTGGTTCTCAAAGTTGACACTCTTTCATTTTTCATCAGTATGCCCAGATAAAGAAGCTCCTGCTCAATCTCCAGCCTGATAGCAGGGGGCCAGCTGTCAATGGTGACTCCTCCATGAGGGACCTTCTTTGTTGAGACATTAATGTACTGTCCACTGCCTCCTCCAATTTGTTCAATGATGAAGAGGAAGGATAGGACTTGGGTAGAGACATGGGCTCCCTCCTAATGGTGGATCAGAAGCTGGCTGTGACCCATTTAAAGCCAGTAATTTGGATGGCTTCAGTACACCTAGGGCTGTACAAAGCTCCCGTCGTTGCAGCTCTTCCAAGTACTTTTTTAGGCGGAAACCACAACATAAACCAAACCAAACCACCACCAAAATTACTCCCGGTAATTGTTCTCCCATCACCAGTGATTGCAGGAACTTGGCTGCCATGCAGGAAGCAGGGAGCTCCAGAATTTCCCTTTGGGTATCAATAAAGTACTCTATCTATCTATGGTTTGGATCCTATTAGTTCTGGCTGACTTGCCTTGTAAGAACTTCTAACACAGCAACATGGGGTATGAGTTATCCCTTTTCTCATTATTTTCTTTTGATCTTTTATCCCAGATCCTGCAGAAATATTGTGCAGACTTCTCTGCCCAAACCCTCAGTCATGCATCCCTTCAGACTTTTGCATTCAGGTCTAGGGAGCTTGGAAGGTTGATGTCAATAGAGACAGCATCATGCCACCATGTCTGACTGGCTCAGTCCCTCTGTCAGAGGTGTGTCTCTTTTGCCATCTGGTCCCAGACACTCTCATCCACTTGCTTGCCCAAGCGCACATCTGGGTCTTCCACTTTTTCCCCAGTGGTCAACCTCCAAAGGCTCTAAGGAGCAGGGGGGTCAGAGTGAATCCCAGAGGTGTTTCTCCTTTATATTTATTAGTCTATTACTCTATTAATATTTATGTTTCTTCTTCTTCCCCCGGCAGTCTAGTCCTATGGCAGCATAACTAAGGGAAGGCCTGAGCCAGCCCTAACTATAAGCTCTATCAAAAAGGAAAGTCTTAAGTCTACTCTTGAAGGTGGTGACCGTGTCTGCCTCCTGAACCTAGAAAGGTAGTTTGTTCCACAGAAGAGGAGCTTGATAGCTGAAAGCTCTGGCTCCCAGTCTACTTTTGGAAACTATAGGAACCACAAGGAACCCAGCATTCTGAGAGCGCAGTGGCCTAGAGGGGTAGTAAGGTACTATGAGTTCTTTTAGATATGATGGTGCCTGGCCATGAAGAGCTTTGTATGTAAGGAGAAGAATTTTAAATTCTATTCTAGATTTAACAGGTAGCCAGTGCAAGGAAGCCAAAATGGGAGAGATGTGATCTTGGTTCCTGTCAGAACACGTGCAGCAGCATTCTGAATTAGCTGCGAAGTCCTTAGAGATTTATTGGGGCAGCCTGATAACAAAGAGTTACAGTAGTCCAGCCTAGAAGTAACAAATGCATGGACTAGTTTTTCTGCATCCGCTTGGGACACGATGTGTCTGATTTTAGTAGTGGAAGAATGCAGTCCTTGAAATTTGTTTTATGTGGGCATTAAAGGACAAATCCTGATCAAAAATAACTCCAAGGTTCTTTACGGTGGAGCTGGAGGCCAGGGTGATCCCGTCTAAAGTAACTAAGTCTCCGGAAAGAGAGTTTCTGAGGTGTTTGGGTCCAATTACAAGAACTTCAGTTTTATCTAAGTTCAACATCAGAAAATTGTAGGTCATCCAACTTTTTATATCCCTAAGGCACGCTTGGAGTTTGATTAAATGATTGGTTTCATCAGGCTTGACCGATAAATATAATTGGGTGTCGTCAGCATAACAATGAAAATGAATGGAGTGATTCCTAATAATGTTCCCTAGAGGAAGCATATATAGACTGAATAGAAGTGGTCCTAGTACAGAACAGTGCAGAACCTTTTGGGACTCCATGGCAGACTTTGGTATGCATGGAGGATTCATTCAGGATATTGGTACACTGTAAAAACAAACAAAATAAAAACTGCTATTTTTCATGGTAAAAAAAACCAAAAACAACACAAACAACTGGCAGCTCTGGTTGCCAGAACTGTACCATGTACCGTATGGTAGGTTTTACCATGAAACGCCACTGTGTTTTGCTGTAAAATTTACATATTTCGTGCCATTTTCGTGCCATTTTTACTG
Source organism: Nibea coibor (assembly GCA_023373845.1). Taxonomy (NCBI): domain Eukaryota; kingdom Metazoa; phylum Chordata; class Actinopteri; family Sciaenidae; genus Nibea; species Nibea coibor. The sequence goes on from CM041723.1 coordinate 1,412,353, forward strand.
CCTATTACAGTTATGTTAAAATGTTTATACTAAAACTAATGTTAGAATAAAACAATATATAAAAACTTCTCTTATCTTACACATTTCAGTTGTTTTATATGATTTATGTTTCAACCAAGTGCTCAGTTAGTTTTGAGTGTTAGCTTTGAGAGTGTGTTATAAGTTGATCTCATTCAGTCAGACTCACTGAACTGCACACGCACTCTGCCTCGCTGAAATTGCTGTTTTCCCAGAAAACATGAAACCAGGATAACCCCTCCCTCTTCTTCCTCTGCTTCCTTTGCAGATCTGACAGTGTGCAGATGGGTGTTGTCCAGTGCAAGAGCTGACAATCCCCATTCAGTGCAGATCAGCAAGGGTACTCAGTTTGGGTTTAGATGTCAGTTTTTGATACACACACACACACACGCACACGCACACACACACACACGCACACACATTCCCTCCCATCTCAGTTAATAATATCATGACTTAAGTAAAATAAAATCAAGGCTACGAACAGAGAGACACTGTGGCCATAGTGTTACAAGTCATCCATTAGCTTTCACTGTCCAAGGATGATGTTACTGTCGGATATTAACCACATTTTTAATTCACATTTCCAAATCCCCATCACTGAAGATCAGTTTTGATCTTCCACATCTTTGTGCTAAAGCAACTCAGTGGTCACAAATTTTGTCTGCTGAATGGACGTTTACAGAAGGACACATCCAAGGACAGAGAAACATAAACTGTTTTTAGGAAACAGCATTACAGCAGAACTATTTCACTGATTTTGGTGAAAACTTTATGGAGAAAACGTTTTCTGGTTTTCACACTTCAACTCTGTGAATTAGAATTTCCTGATGGACAGTAAAATATAGTGAATTTGCATATTATTGCTTTTGCATCCAGCAGCAGCCTCTGTGGCTGTAAAGTGCCATAAACTGCTTTTCGTCAAATGTCTGACACTTGAGGCTGGCTCCAGTCTCCGTAAGTCCCCATTTTAATTGTCCAACTTCACAGCAGAAATAAACATGTTTACAGCCTGGTACAAAAAACAGTTTTGGTCTCTATAGCTAATTTCCCCATTCATGACAATTGTACTGAGGGTGAATTTATATACAACTCACCTGTTCAGATTATAAAACCCTGTTAACCTATCTAAGTCTGCTTTTGGGTCTGTTCTGTGGAAACAGTGTGACATCACTGATATGATGTCCATAATTCATACTGCCTATGGTTCACATCCCCCTGATATTACTGTACTATACAAGAAAAAATGTGATGAAATGTTAAGGATGAAATTGAAATAATTAATTAATTTGCATATTATTGCTTTTGAAATAGTCCTTTAAAGTTAATTTTGACTTTCTATCTCAAAATTTAAAAAATTAAATTAAATTAAAATGATTAATTATGGCTCAATATGTCACAAATTTCTCTTTAACTTTGATTTACAATCTCTTAATTAGGAACTGAAAAAAATGATCAGTTATTTTTTCTGCGTTGACAATAGAAGAAGCTACATCAGCAGGTTCAGTGTAAATAACCCCAAATCCAAGAGTCATGCAACATGTAAAAAGACAGTTAGAAAGAATGGACATCATATCCGTGACAGATTCAGTCTTATTCAGAACACAATTTAAAATCCTTCTCCTCACCTACAAAGCTCTTCATGGTCAGGCACCATCACTTCCTAAAGAGCTCATGCTGTTATAGGACTAGACTGCCAGGGGACTCCCCATGATGCACTAACTTATTTTTCCTTGTCAGTCTTGTTTGCGGAGTGCAGGTTTGTTGCTTTTAATTGATCTTTCTTAACTTCCCAAGTTTCGATATATTTTTGGATTATATTCATATTTATCATGGGTCAGATCAAAACAGCCATTCAGACAGATGAATGGAGCACTAAATGCCAAAGGAAATGTAAAACCAGCAAAAAAACACAATTAAAGGATGATCTAAAATAAATAAATAGATTTAATGTACTATTTGCTGGGCATGCACTGTTTAATTGTTCAAATAATCCTGTGTATTCTTGGCAGTTAGTGCACGTCAGGTGGACAGTAGGTGCATGTTTGTGACAGTAAGACTGCACCACTGGAAACTGTTTCCATGTTTGAGCAGCTCAGCTTGCCACATTTCTCTCAGCTTCAGTGTGCTGATGTAGTTTAGCTCACTGCACTTTCCAAGGAACTTGCCCAACACTGCCTACAGTGACCTGACTGGAGGATGAGTGTGTGTGTGTGTGTGTGTGTGTGTGTGTGTAGGTGTTGGGGTGGGTCTGTCAGTGACTGTGTGTGTGTGGGTGGGGGAGCTTCTTCGTTCTGGATACCCAGACAACCTTGGGCCCCAAAAAACTCTCAGATAATGCTCTTGGATTTGGTGTGCACCCCCTCCTCCCTGCTGACGTCACGTCTGGAGGCTGGCTGCTGTTCACCTACAACAGAAACTTTCCTGGAGTTCTGAGCTCGACTGACTGCGGACCGAGTCAAATCCTGCCCAGAGGAAGCCGCGGCAGCCCCGAGGCCTTCATGCAGTAGAAGAGAGAGAGCGGGACCAGATCCACTCGAGGAACCTTCTCACCGTACATGTCTTATTTTATTCCACACTTTTCAAAGTGAGGCCAGCGTCTCCCCCCGGGGAACGTTACTTTAACGTATTGTGCGTTCCCTCAGCGGCTGGAGGTCGCTCTCTACAGGAATATGCTCAGGAATACAGACGCTTTGCTTTGAGTTTTTTCACGGAGCACAAACTAACGTGGATCATTTTTTCTCCAGAAAACTTTTTCCTCAGCTCGTCCTCGGTGTGGACATGGCTTGGATTACACGGGGCCTCTTCTTATTTTCCTTCGGTTTGTCTCTCTGGCCGGTGTGTCCATCGGCGGAGCAGCCACAAAGCTCTAGCGGCTTTAGGAGGCTGTACGTGGTCCAGCCCGGGCCGGGGCCGCACACGTACAACGTGGGGCTGACTACCAGTATCGGCAGCCAGGTCCGGACGCGCAGGATGGGGAACCAAGCCGCCTCAGCCCCGCAGTTCAGTCAGCAGCAGCCGGTCGTCCGTGTGAGCGGACGGGAGCAGAGCCAGCAGGAACAGCTCATGAAGCTGTCGGGGTAAGAACGTGTGGAGGAGAATGTAGAGTGACTTCATGACTTCATGATCAGCTTTGTATAAAGCACGAGAACCGGGGAAGAACATCTGCAAATGACTCTTACAGGGGGGCACTGGTTGGATAGAAGACAGGACCACAGACAGACTGACGGACAGACAGACAGACAGACAGACAGTGAAGTGGTTAATCCCTGTGCACTCAAACACACGCGTGCGCGCTCATACACACGCACACACACACACACACTGGAGTTGACAGTGTTGACTTCTAGTTAGCTGGATAGACACTCAAACTGCTGAGCTGTTAAATGAACTGTGTCTGGTGTTTGATTTGTTGCATGGGATGACATTGTTTCATATAATTGTGTTGAGTAGCTGATCATCAGATGGATGATCAGCCTGTCTGTGTGCATGTCAACCTCTCCTCTCCACTCAAGCTCTGCTCTTATGTTTGAGTGAGCAGTATTCTGCTGGCTGACCCTGACATTACTCCAGCTCTGACTGATGCTGCAAATCACTGCCATGAAATGTGTTCTTCTAACTGGTGTGTAATAGTAGCTCAACAAATCAACACACACTCTTGGTACACCCTCATGGCTCTACTTGACATACATCTCTCATTCCATCATAACTCCACACGGCTTCAACCTGAGTTAGAACCCTCTAATGGACTGACTGCAGGACAACAGCTTGGTTCTATTCTATTAAGTGTTCCAGTATCAGTGACAGTGAACCAGTATGCACTGTAGCAGGTCCTCCCCTAAGTGATACACCTGTGGGTTTCCTGCTATGACATGTCAGAATGTGTGCTGTGCACTCGGTCCACAGGCCTTTGATTATATCCCAGCAGACATTTCAACAAGCACAGGTGTTACTGATAAGATTAAAGACGGCTCTCTTCTATTCAGACGTCCCAGTAAGCCATGACAGTGTGATGGTGAGCCAGCACAATACCAGGGGCCCCACTTGTATGCTAAAAGTTCTTGTGCTCTGTTCTACCATTAACACCCACAATTCACCATGAATGCTCAAAACAAATCTCCCAGGAACATAAATGTATACATATTGCTCCATGAAGAGGACATCAGCTGGATTCTAGTAGTAACCGTGCTCTGTTCAAAATCCATTCTAAATCCAAAATCCATTGAAATCAGCCTTCAACTTCTGCAATCAAAATCAAATGTGGCATCAAAGATCCTCTTAGGGTTTAGTTTTCTCTCCACCTCTGCTTACTTATGCTCATCTGGTGTGTGCCTGAAGACACACCAAGAGGGAAAACTCTTCAAAGATGACACAAAGTTTGTGTTCTTTGAAAAATGACTGCTTGACTCCATGGCGTTAAATATTTGATGGTAGGTCGACAGAATTCTGGTTATATCCACTCTAAATAAAATGAATTAGAATATTTCAGAACATTTGTTTCTGTGTGGCTTCACCTCAACAAACGGATGTTTTATCTCCCAGTGCCGCACATTGTTTATAACAAACTTATGTCATCTTTGGCCATCCTCTTTGGTTGTGACTATTTAAATTAAAGGGAAAATGTCCGCATCTTTCCCCATCAGACATACTCATTCTACGACTGAACACCACAGCAAACTCCTTTCTCAAATGTAAGACTTTAAAGTTTCTTTGCTTACATACCAGTGAAGACTGACCTACGCATATTTATCAGTTACTTTTAAAAATCCAAACCCTCTGACTGGTCTGTTTATGGCAGATTAATCAGAGCACAAGGCTAAGTTGCCTCCTAAGTTTCCATATGACCAGTTACTGACAAAAAATGTAGCATTTTAAAAGGCATTTTTTAAAATGGAGTGTGGCGCAGTGCTCACTTCACTTCAAACACACTCAGCACAGAGAACTATGAGGACAAAACAGCTTTGGTGTTCTTTCTGTCTCACTGCCAACTCAAGACAACTATTCTGCTAGTCATGTATTTACATTTTGCCATCTGATAGGAAAACTGGTACTAAAAGTTAAGTTTACAGGGGAGATTTAGCCTTGTGCACGTACCTCAGACACCAGAAATGTCATGTCCATCAGCAGGTGGCGCTATAATCAAAGTAAATGTATTTTGGGCCTTAACTCCCAGTGTGTGTTTCACATTCAGAAAACATACATTCGCGCACGCCCATTTCCATTTTCCCTACTTTGCAAATCTTTGCACGTAGAATGTGTGGACACTCGGATCAAAAGTTGTTAAAGAATTTTGACCATCTGTACATTGTCATCATGTTAAGGGAGTGATGTCACACAGATCTGTCTGATCAAGATGAAACCTAGGCAAGTAGTAACCGTGCTCCACTGAGGCTCTGGGCAAACAATGGCAGGAATGTCACTAGGTGGCACCTTTGTAGCAAATTGTTAAAATATGCTAGAATGATTTTTTCAAACTTTTGTCTGTAAACTGAATGTTTTCCAGTTAGTAAAACAAGTTATGTGTGCTATAGGCCTGTCGACTTACAGTCGTCTGAGATCTTCAAGTCATTCATGCGTTTTCTGTATGTTGGGGATATCAGCCTCCACTGTGCTGTACTACACTGTGGTTCATGAAACACTGACTCACCATTATGTAAGCCAGTGGTATTTGGTCTTCATTTATGCAGCACTTTATGAGTGCTTTACACCACATACCAACATTCACCCAAAGACCTAACTCTCTTACGATGACGATATGATGATGTGAGTCGTGAGTTCCTAGGTTGGGCCTCAGCAGCTTCACTGTCACAGGGGATTTCTGCCTTCCCAGTCATATTAAGTATCACAAAGCCAAACCACCTCTCATGAACTCTATGTTTGGGAAGGCAAGTCTGGAAAACATCCGGTGAGAATTGGTGGAGCCCAACAGATTTGTGCCAAAAATCTGATAATAGTGATGGAACATTTCGATCATGATGTGACTTGACTCAAACCCCCTGATACTTTTGTGGACAACACTTTCGCTTGGTGTTACAGATCCAAAATATGAAATGAAATGAAAATTTATGAAATTAAAAACTAAAATACTACAATAACTTACATAAGCATGCACAGCCTTTTATACCTGGGCAGAATTAACTAGTTGCATTCAAACCCATGTTAAATAGTAGTCAGTACACACCTGCCTTCAGCTGCACTAGTAGGATTTTCGTGACATTTTCTCAGTTGCATCTTAGAGCAAAAGCCATGGTCTGCAGAGCAGGGTTGCACAGGCGCTGGGAACTTTTCATGGGAAGCTAAGCTGGAGAATTTTGGAAATATTCCAAATCAGAAACTCCATGGGAATTATGGAAATGTGTGGGAATTAACTGTAAATTGGTTTTAACTTAAACAAAGTGTATCACATCCAAACATAAATCAGTTTAGTTTTGTCATAAGCAGACAAGCAAAATAAAACAATTATAAAAACTTCAACAGATTTATTTGTAAGTAGAACTTATTCAAGTTTGAATTATTTTCAAACTATTATGTATTTTATATTATGTAGTCCACCAGCTCAAATGTGTGTCTTATAGTCTCTGTGTGCTCCAGGTACAGAAATCACCTGTGCAGGTAGGGGGAGTGGCCTCAATAGCCCTGCAGTAAGCAGTGTGCTATGTGCACTTGCATGAAATCTGGTTGTTTTAGTCAAGATTATGGTAAAATATATTCTTCCTTGTTAAGGACCAGCCCTCAGTTTTGCAGGTTTATTCCTGTTTATTCCCCAAAAAACTGACACTAATTCCCATAAATTGCCATTAAGCCCCACAGTTTTTTCAACTTTGCTTCCATAGCATCAGAGGGATCTCATTGTTAAAAGGTATGGGTCAGGAGATGGGTAGAAAAAGCATTCCAAAGGCATTAGAAATACCATAGAACACAGTGAAGACATCATCATCATCATCAAGTGCACTACCAAGAACTGGATATCCCTCCAAAATGAATAAAAAGACAAGAAGAATACTGGTCAGGGAGGCTTCCAAGAGCCCTACAGCAACATTAAACAAGCTGCAGAAATTTCTGGCAGGTACTGGCTGTGCACTACATATGACAACAATCAAAACAAAGGGCTAGGGTGACAAGACCGAATACTATTTTTACGGAGAAAATCATCCAAATCCAGCTAAATTTTGCAAAAATTATTTTTTTGCAAAAAAATACACAAAGTCATGAAGAAGAAAATCAAATCAAAATTTATTTGTATAGCCCAAAGTCACAACACACATTCAGCCTCAGAGGGCTTTACAATCTGTACAGGGAGTGACACCATATGTCCTTAGACCCTCGGTTCCAGTGACACAAAAAACCCTTTAACAGGGAAAACATGTGGAAGAAACCTCAGGAAGAGCCACAGAGGAGGGATCCCTCTTCCAGGACGGACAGACGTGCAATGGATTTCACATGTACAGAACAATCAACACAAACATATTGTACAATTACAATGAATTACAATAAATGGTAGAATGATTACAGTAGCAGTGGAACCTGTGATAGAGATAGAGAGACACAGATGCACAGCAGCAGTAAATCATTAACTAACTATAAACTGTAATAGAGATATGGTAACAATAATGACAGTAATAATATATGTAGTGGACGTCATGCAGGACCACAGCAGCAGCCACGATCTGAGAGAGAGAGAGAGAGAGAGAGAGAGAGAGAGAGAGAGACATTGCTATAATTTGGTTTGGTGCAAAAACAACACTGTAAAGAACACCATACCCACAGTGCTTGCTGCTGGAACCAGGGCCTTATCAAGGTGGAGGGAATTATGAACAGTTCCAGATACCGTCAATTGTGGCACAAAACCTTCTGTTAGAAAAATGAAGTGGAATTTCACCTTTCTGCAGGACAATGACTCAAAGCATGCATCCTTATTGACAAATGACAGATTTGGAGCGCTTTTGCAAAGAAGAGAGGGCAAATATTGCCAAGTCAAGATGTGCTATGTTAACTGACTCCTACCCAAAAAGACTGAGTGCTGTAATAAAATCAAAAGCGTTAGTTTAAGGGTGTGCACACTTATGCAACCAGGTTATTGTACGTTTTTTATTTTTTATTTTTCCCCTAAAATATTTCAGTTTGTTTTTGAATTTGAACTGTGCATGTTAGAGGTCACACTAAAAGTGGAAAAAAGTTCTGAAATGATTTATCTTTGTCTTATTTTTTTTACTTCACAAAGCAAAAGTTTTCAGACATTTTGGACTGCAATTTTGTGTGTGTGTAGTTGTTTCATCGGCCTCTTGCTTGTTTTCTGTTCGCAGGGTGAATGTGTGTGGAGGGCAGTGCTGTCATGGATGGAGTAAAGCTCAGGGATCACAGCGGTGCACAAAGCGTAAGTGTACAGTAAACTCCTTCAACACAGGAACATCTCCACATTAATACCACCACTCCAGTCTACACATCAATGCTGGCTGCTGGCCAACATGCTCCAGGCACTCACACCACTCTCTTCTCTTTCTTTGAAGATGTGTTCTTGGTTCCTTCCCTTTGTGATATGATGTTTGGCTGTTAGCAAAGATGTTGACTCGCTAGTTTTTGATCAGAAATAATGTAATCAGAACAAATACTCGAGTACAGCTGAACATATTTACCACAGTGGGATTACACTCTGAAACTGAGGGCATGACCTGAAAGTGTTAGCCAGCCACAGACAACATTCACCTGTATTTGACAGGTGACCACGTCCTTTTCACATCTCACCTTGTGAAGCTGACATCCTGATAAAACCCTAACCCTAACCCTAACTTTACTGCAAGTGATGCTGACAATACAAGTTAACAACATGGATGAGCAGTTTTGTTCAGGCGCTGCCTTACACATGATGACAGGAGTCAGGTGACATGCATGTGTTCTTTCATGCCGTCAGTAAATGTTGTGGGAAAAGTTTAAATCTGGGCCATTTTACTGTTATGTCACACACAATTTAAAAATAAACTGAGAGGATTTCACAAGACACAGCTAATCACAGAGTATATGGCATAAATCAGGAATGTTGCTGTCATAAGTAAGTTCTTCCTGTTGTAAAGTACACATTGCTTTTGTTTGCTTCTTTTCTTGGCAGTTGTAGTTGACATGTGATTCAGATCTCGAAAACCCATCTGATTCAGGAGAAATGATCAGGAGACATTCCAGTTCCTCCTCCAGACTGAATGAAGTCAAATGTGTTCAGATTATTGAATTGCAGGGCAGAACAGGGCTTTGTTTAATCCACCTAAAGTGAAGACATCACGGTTATCTGCAGACAAAACATTTCTGTGACTTTGGAATAGCTCAGTTTACCTTCCTGAGAGAAAGCAAAATGTGAGTGGAAACATACTGCAGTATGGACTGCAGCTTCCTCTGCAACTGCAGCTTGATTGCTGTGTCAGTGACAATGTATAGGGTCCAAAACATTAGCAGTCTCTTTACCTGCTGCTGACAGTTGCTTTCATCAGTGACAATCGTCACCAGTGGCAGGTCTTATCAGCTGTGTCTAATAAACGTTGCTTAACATTAATGTGAGTATTTTAAATTCAGTTGGCTTATACTCTGTAAGGAATAAGGTTCTGGTTTTGGTTGTCTGCAGCCTAATATTTTGTGAATGTGTGTCAAGGACCTTGAGAGAGGCTGACATGCAGCAAAGGGCAAACGGACTGAAATTGAACCCAGGCTGCTGTGATAAGGACTCTGCCTTTGTATGTAACACTGTAACATGTAAGCTACCACGCTCATTCTTCTTAAATGGCCTGTAAACAAGTTATTCGTAGTCTGCTGTAAGCCACGTTACTGCTTAAAAACTGACTTCCGTAGAAGCTGCATCTGCAGATTAATTCCATACCTTATGTGATATGATCATTAAAGCTAAACATGACACAAGATGAATGAATCTCAGCCACTATGTTGACTAGGAGCTTCAAAAGATACCATTGGCCACTGCAGCATGATGGTGTTGTCAGTTGTTTCAGTGGCTCACAATATACAATATACAATATATATATACAATATATATATATATATATATATATATATATATATATATATATTCTACAGACACTTCCACTGTCTGTCTGTCTCTCTGTCTGTCTCTGTCTCTCTCTCTCTAATCAGTTTAATCCCACTGTGGTAAATATGTTCAGCTGTACTTGAGTGTTTGTTCTGATTACATTACTTAAAAAAACTGGTGAGTCAATAACTTTGCTAACAGCCAAACATCACCCAGGTCACCAACAGCAGACAGAGTAGCAGCTAATATTACTGACTAGTCCAACAGCAGTCAGCTTAGCTCGGCGTCTGTCTTTCAGCCTTTTATTTCACCAAGCTCTCACCAACCACTAAAAGTCAGTCCCACATTTACTCTTGTCCGGTGGCTTCTTGCTCGTTCACTCTCTCCTTTTCTCTTCTTAGCTTCCTCCGTCAACGTCCATAGAAGCTGCTGAGCTTGGTTACATTGCCTGTTTGCCCTGCTCAGCTATTGAGGTTATTTTTAAGGTAGAAAAGCTTCTTTAAATATTCTTAATAAAATGGTAGTTATCCTGTCAGCACAGGGTTGGTACACAATCCACATAGAAAAATGGATTTTTTCTGTTGATAAACTGTAGTGTGTTCGGTGTGCTGGGTAGTGAGGAGCAAATGTAATGTAATTCTTGACCAGCTGCTGAAAGCGCTTCATCACTGGTGAGGTGAGTGCCACTGGGTGATAGTCATTCAGTCAGGCTGGACTTGTTTTCTTGGACACAGGCATGATGGACATGTGGGTATGACAGACTGCGCCAGGAACAGGTTGTCATCACTAGTTGGTCAGCACAAAGTCTGAGGGCTCGCCCACTGATACCATCTGTTCCTGCTGCCTTCCTGCTGTTCACACACTTAAAAGCCCTCCTGACGTCATGCTCACATAGAGAGTGATAGATGTGAAAGGTGCCCCTCCTATCCAGTAACCTCTGCTTCAGCTGTTCTTGCTTGCTTGGCTGCCAAATGGCCTCAAATTGAGCATAAAAGTTGTTTTAGCTTACCTGCTAAAGACACATCAGTACAGGAGGACGGGCTGGCTTTGTAATCTGTCACAGTTTTTAGCCCTGACTACATGCTTCCTGCATTGCCCTCCTGGAACTGTAGTTTTCTCTCTGTAGTCTCTTTTGCCCTCCTTCTTGTAGGCTGCTACTTTATAATTGTAACCACATCCATGAACGATTAACTAGTAGGCATCTCCTCCTCGCTCTCCTCCTCTCATACTGAGCAGTGACAGAGAGAACAGAGCTGGTAAAGCAGCAGTGAACACACATGCTTGTCTTATGAGACGTCCTGTTTGACGCAGAGAGTGATGGGCCTCTTACATGTGTACATGTACATGTGTATGTATATACACACATATGCATACACGTGTGTGTTCTTACTGTCCTTGTTCTTGGCTGTTTATTTCAATGAGAAAGTTGAAAGCTATGAAAATACTTAGTCCTTCTGAGTGAATGAAGCTGATTCTGAACAGTACAAACTGAAGCTGAACAGCTCATTGTAAATATCCATGAAAACCAAGTTGATGGAGTACATATGCAATAAACAGAGGGCAGTGAGTGGGAGTGGGGTAGGGGGTCAGCAGGGGCCTCTAACATGTTCTCTGGGTAAGACGGCAAATAACATTCACCAGACTGTGCTGGGTGAGAATTTCTTTTTGTTAAATGGTTTTGTAAATGGTTGTTGATCTTGTAATGGATACATCACTGGAACTGAGTCAAAGGGGCTTAAGTACGTTGTTGTGAATAACTGGGATTTTTAATATGATGGTGTTTATATAGTGTCAGTATTGGTCAGCGGAAAGATGAGTGTATCTATTGCTCAGAGGATTAGTGAGGACCATAGATTCTCAACAGACAGCCATATCAGAGCTAATCTGACCTCTGAGGGCCAGCAGTGACTCAGATGATGTGGAATTCAATACCTCATATATCGATGTCATATCTTTCCACCGCTACCTACTTCAATGAACATCTGCCTCAGCCACATGCAAGGTTACAACAGGCTGTTGCACTTACCCATAAAGTCTGAGCAATTTTCGTTCCTTCACTTTGGAATTTTAAGGTCTTACATCAAGGCAGTGACACAAAGAAAATCATTATGCCTCCCAGCTTCTGCTTCTCACTTTGGATCCCTACCACATGAACACAGCCGCACACACCCAAAATATTTTTAACTCTTGCAGACCCCTCACAGACCTCGGTGAGGGCGTGGAGGGGGCTCTCTGAGCACCAGGCCCACAGTTTCAAGAGGGCAAGGACATCAGCAGGACTGGTCTGTTTCCTGTCCCCAGCTAATAAGTAAATTACCATCACTTAGTCCATCACCTCGTCACAGAATGGAGCTCTTATGTAGCTGCCCTCAGTGTGAGAGAGAGGGAGAGAGAAAAAGAGAAAAGTATTTGGAGAACAGATGGCAGTCTCAGCTCCAGGCCCGAGAGGGGTGGAGGAAAATGAAAACTATTTACGCTAGTCGGAAAAGAAAGCAAGACAGCAATGATATCATCTTTGAGGTAATCACACCATGGAAGAAGGGTGTAGCTGCCCTGATACTACATTTCTTGAGGATACATGGTATATTGTGCCGTTAATGCCCTGAAATTTATATTGTATTGTATGTTTTTGCAGTGTGTTACAGATGTATTAAATAAAGTTATCCCTTTGCACTTTTAACTGGTTCATTTAATGTGTGAACATTGACAGTAAAAATGTGCTTTTGGCAGATTGCAGTGCGTTCTGACTGTGCAAACATGTAAAAGAACTCTCCCATTCTCTCACTTTCATGGCCTCTGAGGTAACAGAGACTCAGAGAATCCAAAATAAGATTAGATAATCTGTTAATTGATCAAATGAAGGAAACCATCAGCTGTGCTGTGTTGTGCTGTGCTGATAACCCTGTTTTGCTGTTTGGAGTGTAAACTGATCCACAAAAGACATGCCAGGAGTGGATGGTACACATTCATTCCTTTACATTACCTGTGTTAACGTTCTGTCTTGTTCGCAGCTAAAAGCATTACACTAAGAAGCTTCTACTATGAATTTCACTGTGAAATTTCTGGTTTGATAGTTGTTAGACTGTTATTAGATTTTAAAAGCTATATATATAAAATCACCAGTGAAAGCCAGGCATTGATTTCAGTCTATATCAAAGCTCTACATGCCTTCTCACTGTCCCATTCAATGCATCACACAACAAAGGAGCCATCAGAGAGCTTTTAGGTGGCAAGTTTCCATGTTAAATTGTAGAAGGTTGTAGACTGTAAAGAGGAATTGCGCCTGTACTCGTCACTTCCTCTGAGAGCTGCTCTGAGGGCATACTGTGGCTCTCAGTTAGTCCTTAATCTAGGCTGCAGTGGTAGGTTGTAGTTACAATGCTAGCTTAAATTTATCAGTCAAACCACATCCTGTCTGTCATATGAGGGTTACATGTGCACAGACTGAATCATATCTAACTGCGTAGGAGGTAACTTTTCCACTTGCCAGCAGATATCTGTCATGGACCATTTAGTGTTTCCATCATTAATCATTTTCACAAATCTCAAAGCCACTAATGAGGGTGAGGAGGTGACACACCCTCAGGGTCCCCGGGAGAATAAGAGGGATTAGGATTTCTGAGTCATTTCTCCTGCTGGCTTTACAAACTTTTGACTGGTACTGTAAATGGTTTTACTGAATTCACAAGAGTCTCAGCTTCTTCCCAGTTTAATGCTGTTTAGGGACCTCTGTTTGCAGAAACATTCAAATATACCATTTTTAGAATAGTGAAAAAAACCCACATTTATACTGCATATAAAACATTCATGGCTTATGGGTACCCATACAACCCATTTTCATTCAGATATCTTGAGGTGAAACATCACAGAACCCCTTTGAAAATGGTAGTTTCCAGTTTGCTTGAAAGGTTGAAGACCTACAACAACCAGAATGCACTGGGCTGCACCCAACCACTAAATGCTCCAGCTGTGACGCACTGTGAGTTGGGCAGGGCTTGGTTATGGCTCATCCTTTTACAAGCTTGAAAAAATCTTCAACCAGGTCACAAACCTTCTTGTATCCTTCTTCTTATTATTATGTTCTGGGCCTTTTATTTGAAGAGTGAATGTATATAGGAATGTATGGAGAGAGAGATGGGGAATGACATGCAGGAAAGAGCCACAGGTTGGAATTGGGCTGCTGTGGCAAGGACTGAGCCTTTGAACATGAGGTGTCTGCTCTACCAACTGAGCTAACTAAGACTCCACAAACCGTCTTGCATAAACTGTTCTGAACAGCACACTGAAATTGAAGTGAGGAACTGACATCGCAATTACAGATTCTGATCATATCTGATCAGCACTGCCAAAGTCTCATGGTTAGATCTGATCTTATCCTAACCTCAGCCATCCCACTTCTCACCAAGTATGGTGTATCAACACACCTCTCTCAATCCAACTGCACATGGAGACATACATATAAAAAGCAAAATTACAATATATACTTCCAACAGCTGGAATGAGTGGGGAGCCCTGTGTGCAGGCAATATGCTCATTTGCATATACTTGTTCAGACAACTTCTGACCAATTCTTCTTCTTCTCTCTCTGTGCTCTGTCTGGGTTTTGTGTTATAGCCAACTGCATCCCTCAATGCCAGAATGGAGGAATGTGCCTCAGGCCTCAACTCTGTGTCTGCAAGCCTGGTTCAAATGGGAAGGCATGTGAACAGAAGACGGTGCACACGCACTCCTTTCCAGCACTGCCTGGGAATGGACCCACCAACAGGCACACCAGTGGACACACTAATGGACACAATGTGGTACCCCAGAGGCCCATACCTCAGCAAGTGTCTCCCAATGGCTATGCCTCTGCCCCCGCCCCGTCGAGTAACATGGGCCAGATGAAACTAACTGCCAATCCGCCCCCCCAGCTTGTTCGACCACATTACATCCAACAGCACATCCAGCAGCAGTAAGTACCATGTTTGATTCAAACTTTATTTGAATTAAAATCAGCGGAGCTCCATGCTGTCTTCCAACAACCAACAACCAGACTTTCACTAAAGCCACTCTGTTTTCCACTGCCAAACCTTTTTTGTATTGTTTTATGTACATGAGCTAGGTGGATATGATGTATGTTCAGTTGTAGATTATGTATTAGTGATTATATTTACATGCTTAAAGAACAAGACTGAATGTAGGATGAATCATTTACAAGTACGGTGGAGCACACCTGACACTGTGTGTCCGTGTTGACTGTTCATCGGAGTGATGGCCTGTGGGAACAAACTGTTCTGTCTGCTTCTTTTGGTGCACAGTGCTCTGTAGCGCCTCCCAGAGGGGAGAAGTGGGAACAGGTTTTGTCTGGGATGATCTACACTCAAATGCTTGCATGTTGCACTCATTTGTACACCTGCAAAAAACTTCCCAGATGCTCTTCCCAGGTGTGATGGATCAGTTTCCTGTCTGTTTATCTGACTCTGGACATGTAGAAATCCTGAACAAAAGGCAGGCTGGCATCACTGTCTTTCTCTGACTGTCCGTTGTAATCTGTTCCTGTCCTGTTTGGTGGCTGTTCCAAAACAGACATCAGTCATAGATGAGCAGAGAACAGACTGAATGATGGCGGTATAAAACAACAGCAGCACCTTGGGTAGGTTGAGCTTCCTGAGCTGGTACAGGATGTCCGTCTTCTGTTGGGCCTTTTTCATTATGGTGTCTACAGTATGTTGGTGTCCCACTTTAGGTCCTGGTAGATTGTGCATCTCAGAAACCTGAAGGTTTCCACAGCAGACATGTGTTGTTGTTTATGGTGATGGATTGCTGGGTGGTGGGGCTCCTCCTGAAGTCCACAGTCATCTGCACAGTTTAGAGTGTGCTTCAGGTTATTCCAACAGGTGGCCAGCCTCCTGTCTGTATACACTCTTCACTGTTGGATGAGGCTAATAACCGTTTTATCAGCTGCAAACTTCAGGAGTTTAACAGGTGGGCCTCTTGAGGTGCCGTCAGTGATGCAAAGGGAGAAAAGCAAACTGTCTGGGTGCTGTTCCCCAGCCTCACCTGCTGCCTCTTATCAGTCAAGAAGCTTGTAATCCCCTGACAGGTGGAGGCCAGCACAGCGAGCTGGGTGAGTTTGGTGTGGAGGATGTCTGGGTGGTGGTGTTTTACACTTTACAGAAACAGTGTGCATTTTAAAGCTACTTGTAGAAATATGTTAACGTTTGAGGTGCAACATTTGTTTACAATCTACAATATCTCTGCTGTATAAGCAACACCTGTCTCTAACTGTTTATAGCCTTTGTTATCTTCACCCAAGCCATTATCTTTTGATGAATATTGATAGTTCATAAATATTAGATCAGCATTATTCAAATCTTACCTTAATTTCCAAAATTAGAAATATTTTGGAAATAAGGAAACATTGAAGAATCTGACAAAAGTTCTTGTTTGTTTGTGTAAACTGAGATTCAGTCTGTGTGAAGAGTCCCATGGAGTGAGGTGTACAGATTTTAAATCTGGGTATAAGACAGAATAGTATAGTGTAGGCCTCTGTTACCTCTGAAGTGTTTGTATCGTCAACCCAGTTCAGGTTTATATCAATGTGAACATCCAGATGTTACTTTACTTTGCCACATTTTCTCACTTCTGGAATTTACACCAGTGATCTCTGCTACAAGCACACATCTGCACATCCCAGCCTTCCAGAGACAAAGTCATAGTCTCTGTTAAGAGAGCACAGATGATCTGATATAAAGAATCAGTCCTTACATTCTGTTTGTGCTTCACATCTTCTCATAGTCTACAGATGAAGTCCCGACAGTATGTATGAGGGTGGAATGTTTCTCTCAGTACTTTCATAAACTCCTGCTGTGTAAACTGTTAGTTAGTTTTGTCAGTCAGCGTAAAAATGAGACAACTTATTGGCTCTTATCGGCCTCGTGTCGATTGGAAGAGAAATGTCACCTGTCCAAATCAGCACACACTAATGATACTGATGAATGATGATGTTCAGAATGTTAATGAATGCATTTTATGCACTGCTTTTACACTGTGTAAAATGTTGAGGACTTTTTCAAGCACTGCACAGGCACAAGTAATTACTCCCAGATCCTGCCCCTGAAAGCTGCTCTCAATTTTCAGAAGGGATTTTATCCTCACAAAGATGTAGTCTGCTATTGGTTCTAGCAACAGAACAGTTATCTGTCATCTGATAGGATAAAAACTAATAGTCAGTAATAATCTCCAGGGAAGAAATTTCACACACACACACACACACACACATTCAATTCAATTTTATATAATTAATTTGATATAATATTAGCATTAAAAATGATACTTTTGGAAAACATTAGGAAACAAGTTATAAACAGAAATGCTTTACAAGAGAACAACAACCAAGAGCAAGTCATTACTGTACACTTTGTAAAAGTTGTCCTGTTGCAGACAGCAAGTCAAATGTAGTCATGAGAACAGAGTACAGTGTGTTCAGGCTGTGGCATTTTTATATTTAAACAAAACAATATCACTGTAGGAGAAGTGATGTACCTGAAATCATCACAGTCGTGTGACATGTCACATTTTCAATAATTAATAAAGTCTGTGTGTGTGTGTGCAAGCATATGTGAGATCTGTGCAGGATAACAGTGGTAGAGTTTGCATGCAAAGACCTTGTATCTGTTTGAGGCAAAGTGTCAACTCAGCTGTGTGTCCATAGTAACCTCAGGTTAACTGGAAATGATCGTAACAACAAAGCTCAGCGTAAAGATGAAATAGTGCTGCAGTGCATGTTCAGACATGTGAAGCTGTATGTGAAGTACGTTACCAGTCTGTAAACGAGGACAGCTGTGTTGGTGTGCTGCTTCAGTGATCCTGTGAGCCAGGCTAAGGAAAGTTCTACTTCCATGAAAAGTCTTTGCTTGTGCAGATCATCTGAGGAAAGAAGGCTGCTCCGTGCATTGTCTGTGCAGAGTTAAAAGCTTGCTGTTGTTTTGCTGCTCCTTGTGAATCAGCTGGCAGACTGTGTGCTGAAGATGCTGACTTGTTTACTTTGAGGCATTAGTGTTGAGTTTCTAATTGCTTTAGACAAATCCAGCTGAGCTGTTCCTCCAGGCTCCAGTCTTCATGCTTAGCTTACTTAGCTAGCTGGGCCAACCAGATCTTGACTCCAGGACTCCACCGACTCCACCTCCACCAGCAAGAATATTGTCTGACTCTTGGCGGTACAGATGCACAACGCAACTTGACTGACAACATTTTCATTGGAGATTATTTCACGTTATAACAGAAGCTGCTAATGTAGCCTAATGTCCAGGCGGCCTATCACTGTTGGCTGCAGTGACACAATTTCATGGTGAAAGACCAGTGAAGCATGGTTTTCACAGAGAAAATGATAAGCAATACACAATAACCACCTGATTGCCCCAAAAGAATTACTTAGACAGAGACGCCTGCAGATTACTGGGAGAATGTGCCATGTTCAGTTGGAAAAATGACTTTTTGTCTGTTTCTGCTTCGTCCCACTCTTGACATTCACCACATGGTCATCCTGCATTCAGCTTTCATGCTGTATTTAGCTTCCTCTAGTTTTTCACCTCTGGGTCTCAACACGTGGAAGCTATGAGGTTTTTTCAGGGTTGGTTTAGTCTGTAATTTAGTGATGTGATGATGCAGTCAGGGATTTTAGTACTGACTGCCAACTACTTCTATAGAAGCTTGGTCCTAAATATCACAACAGTAAAGAGTTTTAAACCTGAGCTGCGAGACAGAGAAAAGAGTGGTGGCGAGAGAGAAGTTATAAACATAAGATCTCATTCCAGTCTCAACAAAGTATCTGGCATTACCGTGCCTTGGCAATGACTAAGCCACTAAATGAAAAAAGAAAGAAACGTTTGGAGAGCGTCCAAGGAATGTTTACAAGAGACTGCTAGTCTTAAATATCAGAGAGGAGATTTTACTCATTTCTACATACACAGATTAGTGAGACAAAGTTGAGGGAGTGAGGTGTGTATGTGTGTAAAGGGGACTGAATCTGTTCAGTCTCGGCCTTGACTGCTCTGGCTGCATTCGTAATCCACCGGCGACTTCTACACTTTAGTCCTCCAAGTCTAATCCCCATGAGAGCTGACATACTCTGGTCTACTGTAGTGAACTCAGTGAACCTCACCAGAGCCCTCTCACGCATTAGCAATATTGCAACTGAGGCAAGCAGACTGCAGGGAGGGAAAGGAAGAATATCTGTGCACTTGTATGTGAGAGTGCTGTTCTGGCTAACTGACTGCCTGACTGAAGGGATCAGAGACTCTTACAGTGTGTAAGAACCATGGAAGAGTTTGTTTAATAATCTGCCTGTTACAGATTTGGTGACGTATGGAGCTTTGAGGAAAAGAAGAGGTTTATAAACTGGGCTCTGGTAAACTGAGAGTACAGATTTATGGCATGTCAGGATTTGATTGGCTGTGGTAGCTAAGTAAGCTAAGTACGACTAGAGCCTGCAATTCATGCTTGATGCAATGCAATGGGCTGATATTCCTGACAGAAAGTAGACCTAGGATTTCAATGTCTTGTATCTTGAAATTTTATGTCGCGATTCAAAATTGTATTTGATCAGTCTCATTTTGTATGTTTGGGATTATGTTTACAATTGTAGAACTATGTAAGTTATACAGGTAGTGCCAAAAGACTCTCTGACAAGGCAGACAAGGCAACAGCAGAGCATGCACATTTTGTCATCAAAGCAATGTGGCTTGATCGAAAAAAAAAAAAAGAAGTATCTCTCTCTGAGTATCTCTCGATCGGTTGTGTGATGCTGCAGACGTGTGCTATTTATGGAAGAGGATTAGGGCCACATAAAATATTTTTTCTCAGAATTCTGACTTTTAAACTTGACTAATTGTTGGAACTAGTTGCCGGTTTCTGTGGCAACAGCCACTGCCTTGGCAGTGTCTAGGGCAGTTACCACTGCTTGAAGTAGTATTTCCATTACGTGATTTCTGATTTAATTTGCAAGGTTTTCTTAATTAATCTACCAACCGCTGCTGGTGGCAGCCTTAGCTGCCACTGACCTGTTGCGGCAGGTGTCAGTGTCTGAGGTAGTCTGATACTGCCTTGGCGGTGTCTAGGGCAGACACCGGCAACTGCTGCTGCATTTCATTGGTAATTGCCCCAGACTAGGGCAGACACTGGCAACTGGCAACCTTGCAAATTAAAGCAGAAATTGTTGGTGCGTTGATGCTGTTACATTGTATAATAGTGGGAGTGTATTAGTAGCTGACTGTGTGTTTCCTTCTCAGCAACAGTTTCCTGCAGAATGACATTCATAACATCTTAAGCTGCTGCTGTTAACTACTAACTTCCATAAAGTAAATGTATCTCACGCCCATAACGGCAGCAGCACAGTGGCAACTGCTGCAGGATTTCAGTGGCAGCTGCCCAATATTTTATAAAACAGTTGTCAGTGTTTTATTTGACTCGCTCAAAGTGGTATTTCCATTATGTGATTTCTGCTTTAATTTGAAAGGTTTTCTTAATTAATCTCCCAACCACTACCCTGGACCTTGGTGGTGTCTAGGCCAGACAGTCTATGTGCTCAGATCTAAAGTCTGTGCTCTTAAATTTAATGTGCTCGCACTCAAAACAAGCTTGTCCTCTCAGGTTGAGGCATCTGCTCAGACTGAAAGATGTCCCTCTTTGCGCTTAAAATAGTGTGTTAGTATCACCAGCCAGTAGGGAGACAGCTTCATCTACATCTTAAATAATCCTAAAAAGAGTTATCGTAGTTTAGATTTTTTTTTTCTAGTTTTATAGTCCATTGTCCAATCGTCAAGTGTGTATGGGAGTCAGCCGAAATTTTTTTTTTTCGATTGGTCTTTTATGCGGTGGCATAAAACAGCAAGGAAGTGTCGGACAGACACAAACTACACATCTCTGTCTTCAGTGGAATCTCAGGAAAACAGTGCAAAAACGGCATCTCTGTATCATAAACCATTTCGGAGATGTTCACAGATATGTAAAACGTTAAACATTTGGGCGGATCCACCAAATCCATCCTCAGAGGGTTAAAATCATAATATGACAGCAGCAAGAGTGCGGCGGCTGGGATGCGAACCAACGTCCCATGGTTCAAAATACAATAGATAGCAGTGTACTTAACCATTCAACTATCATAACACTGCTATGCTGCTAAGAGTATTTACAGTATAAAAAATATATATCCCACTAATATAAAATTAGAAAAAGTCTTTTTAGGATTACTTAAGATTATAATTATACATATATAATCTGGTGTCTTAAATAGGTGATGATTCAAACAGCTGGCTAATATGGTAAATTGATGTATTTTAAGAGAGAAGCAGTTTTACAAACAGACCATGTACCCACCACTACAGAGCGCTCAAAAAGGGCGAAGGAACACACCCAAGATTGGTCCACACTACAGCTGCCTCCCTATTGGCTGGTGAAACAGACTATTTTAAGTGCAGGGATGCTTGTTTTGAGCGTGAGCACATTAGATCTGAGCGTGCGCAGGACATATTTGAATGCAAGCGAAATGTTTGTGTCCAAGAAGAAACGTGAGCACAAGCATGTGATGTTTGAGTCCAAGCAACATTTTGAAAGAAAGCAGCAGAAATCTGAGTGCGAGCACAAAATGTGAGCACGGGGAGAATAAATCTGAGCACGACAAGGAGAACTCATACTCTCAAACTGAAAACCTACGCTCTTGAATAAATAATTAAATTAAATGCCCAGCAGCAGCAGTTGAGACGTTACTTAACAAAACCTTGCAAATTAAAGCAGAAATCACGTAATGGAAATGCTACTTCCAGCAAATCAAATACAACACAGTGATGACTGTTTTATACAGAGTTTAAAAGTCAGAATTCTAAAATAAAAAAAATATATATATAGCCCTAATCCTCTTTTGTACCTGGAACGGCAGAAAGTATATACATTTCATGTATCATTCACCACATCAAGTGAAGCCCAGGGTTTTTAGGTCAAATTCAAATGTGAAGGACAAATGTTAATTCAGAGGTTGAATTTATTAGTCTACATTACATTATTTCTAATGCCAGGTAACATGGCAACATTGATTCAGTGTTGAAATTCAGAATCATCGTTTTTGTTGAGGTTGAATATTCAAGGTTAGATAACATTGAATCAGTGTTGATTCAATGTTGGTCTTCTATCTGGAGATTGGTTTTATTAATGTTATTTCAATGTTGGTTTAATGATAAAACAGCGATTGATTTAAAGTTGAACTAGATGAACTGAGCCCAGATCTTAACTCATCTTAACACATTTAATTCCCTACCAACTCAGTATTTCATTAACCAACTTGTAACTAAAGTAAGTACTAAAGTACCGCCTACTTGACCTACGTCTGTCTTCACTTGAACATGGGTACCTGACGTTTGGGCATCAAAAAAGTCAAAGCTTTAGTGCTGGTTCACTAGGTTTGTTTTCATTCTGCCTGGTTGCACTGGCTATTGTCCATATTTGTTTAATTGTCCTTACTGTGCATTGTTCATAGAAACATGTAGCATAATGTCCCTTTTTAGAGAGTGAGAACAGAAACTCTCTGTGTAGCTGAGCTGTTACAAAACTGACATTTAAAAGCGTAAAACTGGCAGTCGTGAGCACATGACACAATTTCACTAATAATTATAACAGACTGTCTATGAGCTTCTACCAGAAGATGATTTTATGACTTTATATAATTCATGTAGGAGAATTAAAGGAGATTCACTTACCCTATGCATAGTTTCATAACCAAAACAGAAGAGCTATTTAAGACTTTACAGGGTCATGGCAGAGCTATTTACAAGGCTATCACTTTCTGTTTATTTTTACCATGGTGGACTAAATAAACTTCTGCTGTGGAGAAAGTCACATAACTGATTAGCTACAGCTTTCTCAAGTATCTTAGAGAGAAAGGGAAGGTTTGATATCGGTCTGTAATTGGCTAAAACTTCTGGATCTAGAGTGGGCTTTTAAAGAAGAGGTTTAATTACAGCTACTTTAAAGGATTGTAACTAAGTAATATCCTAATAATAAAGACACATTAATTGTGCTAACTAGAAGTCAAACGTCCTTGAGCAGCCTGGTTGGGATGGGGTCTAGGAGACAGGTTGACGGCTTAGATGAAGAAATTATTGAAGTTATTTGATGAAGGTCAATGGGAGAAAAAACATCTAAATATATATCAGGTTTTGTAGCTGTTTCCAAACTTGCTGTATCAGAATGCAGATCAGTGCCTGTTGAGTTTTGTCTCTAATAGTTTATTATGTTATCATCAAAGAAGCTCATGAAGCATTACTCCTGAGACCTATAAGAATACATGGCTCAATGGAGCTTGATATGTTGTATCACAGCACAGTCTAAAATATTAAGATATAATATACAAGACACTACACCTAGATGCTAACATAACCCACTTCTCCACTCTCCAGTTTGTGTCAGTCATATTAAGTGCAGCTTGGGGGTGACATACAGTTTGTCTTCCGTTTGGGGATTCCTGAGGGATCGAACCATTCCTGAACCACTTCCTGACTTCAAATGCACTATGCTGACTACTGTCTGTACTGTCAGACAGCATCTTGTGCTGTTAAAATGTCCAGTGACTTGTAGTAGACTCACTCTGTACCATTGATTGCGTTGTGATTTGATGTAATTGAGATCCTTTAGTCTAAGCTTTGCCTATCTTGTCTTACTGTTCTGTAACATTGCAGAATTCTCTCGGAATTCTCGGAAATTTGAATTATTTTATTGAACAATATTATGTAGTCTACGAGCTCAAATGTGTGTCTTTAATAGACTCTGCGTGGTCCAGGCACAGAAATCACCTGTGCAGGTAGGGGGCGTGGCCTCAACTACAGTAAGCAGTGTGCTATCTGCATATGATTGAGGAATAGCAGATATTCAAGTGTACCTGAATGAAATCTGGTTGTTTTAGTCATTATTATGATAAAAATATATTTTCCCCAAGTATATTTAAGTTTCCTTTTAAAAGCATCATTAGTGACCACAGTTTTTTTTCACTCAGATATGTCAGTGAAGTTAATGATGTACAGACACCATCAGCAGCTTATAGAGAGAGAGAGAGGTGAATGTGACCGGTGCAGAGGAAGAAGAGAGCAGTGAAGTTGTCACTCAGATGGTAAATGTAGTCCACAGTATCAGTTTCAGTTTGTCAGTGAATAAAGACTGCAGCTCTTCAAGACCAAAGTTAGTGTGTTTTTTTCCCTGGTTGTTTCCTAACTGCGTCACTCTGATGATCAGCTCTGCCTACGTTGAAGGGGTACTATCCAAAGTACTATCTACAGTGGAAACCAAGCAGAGATACCAAAAGGGAGGAGAATCATGTTGAGCCATAATGTGTAGTGAAAGTATGAGATTAGTTTCAGAAACTGAAACTTACTTTCATTTCTCTAAAAAAACAAACATTTAGCAGCATTAACAGCCTGCTGCTGGCAGATGATCACACACCCCAGAGAGTAAATCCATGTTGAATCACAGAAGTCAGGACGGTGCTGTTCTCTGCAGCTCTGTCAGGAAAACACCTGCTCTGATTTTTAGAGCATAGATTTAAAGGAATACAACAGCCTTTAGGAGATCGTCCCTTTGGTCAACTTCACCATGAAGTGTTGACAGCGTAGATTCTGATTGACTATTCTTAATGTCTACATGGAAAAAATGAATTATTTTGATGTCTTTGTCATTTTCTCATGTTCAAAAATATTTTGTACATACAGTATGCTATTTGATAACTGGTAATGTTTTTCCCTTCCAGGATCCGGCCCGTGGCCATGCACCCAGCACAGAGCCAGCAGTATGTTATAAAGCCCAAATACTACCACACACACAGCACGCACACACAGACACATGTCCAGTCCCAGCCCGAGAGGCCGATTCCCCTAACAGTGGGACACAGCCCCATCCATGGTGAGTAAGTCTCCCTACAGATCACGTTTTTACTGGTGAAATCTGACAGACCAAACACTGCCATGTGGTTAAAAAAAAGAGGATGTGAGTGGAAAAAAGCTGCTTGTACTTCATAACTTTACTTGGGTTGAAGAGATCACAATGCACTGCATATTAACTATGCACACAGTTCAATAAGTGCTTCAGTCAGATAAGCAGACCTCCATCTGGAATCAGGGACAGATTGCAGATTGGTCTCAGCACGTAGAGCATCGAACTCAGAACATTCCTTAAATGTGACAACGAAATGTGCACAAATAATGCTGCTGTTGTTCCAACCATTAAAACACTGAACACACTTAATGTGCATCAGTACTAATACATACGTGAAAAAAACTTGCATATAGCCTCTTATGTTGGAAGTCTTCTGTGAGTGGCTGTTGAATGGTGGGGGTCAGATGACAGGTATTCAGAGGCTCTGCTATAGACATCCTTCCACATTTCTATCCATCCAGGCACTTGTTGTTTCAACAAATTGAGGGGTCCTCCCCCGACGACACAGTTATTTTATTCTTTCTCTTTCATCCTTACTTGCACCGGCAGGGAGGCCTGTCTGAAATTTCCCTTTGAAAATGAGACTAATAATTCATTTTCGACAGCTTCAAGCAGCCGGCAATGCTTAAGTCTTTACGCCATTACTGCTTGGGCTTGCAATTTCAACAAATCCTGTTACTGACCAACTGAGAGCTCCACATTCTCTCCATGTCCTCACAGTATTGGAGCAGATGTGATGTATTTTTTTGTGCATGTGTGTGGTACTGTATGTGTATATCATGTTTCCCTTTGGATCGTGTTTTATTTGGTGCTGCAACTAAAGATATTTGGCTGCTCCGCGGACACAAGAACAGTTTTAGACACATTTGTACACACTTCTAGATGTCAAATTACATTTAATAAAATGCTTCAAGCATCCTTCCAAACAGCCCAACATCCAGTGCCTCTCCTCTTACCTCTCTTTCCGTACTTTCATGTGTCTCCTGTACTCATAATAGAGTCCATGAAATAAAGGACTTCATCATAACTTACAAAAGAAATCAAAGAACTCAGCTTCACATACAGGTGAAAAAAAAAAACCCTGCATCCACACCTACTTCATTTTCTCCAACTAAATAAATACACAAGTTCACGATCATTTTTAATTTAATTCTCTGTTAATCCTCAGTGAACATGTGAAGTGCAGGAAGTGATCCTAACAAATATGTCGCCGTATGTTTGAGTTGTTCACTTACAGGCATTTGATGTCCCTAAGTCTAAATGTGAATACCGCGGCTGATTTCCTGCATGCAGTCTCTGTGAAAAAATCACAAGTGTTTGCTCTTCTAAAACAGGAAGCCCGCAGCTTTTCTGTCAGCCCTGTCCCACATGACAGACAGCCTGTCAGCAACTGGCTTTGGTGCCACATCTGGGAAAGTTATTCCGTCTCCCCTCAGCTCTCCCAAGCTGCCAAAAGAGCCTCAGACAAATGTTAGTTGTCTTGCCCCTGACTGGAGGCTGGGGCAGAGAGGATCATCGATTCATTTGAAAGGTCAAACATCCTTCAGCTGGACTTAATCACTTCTATGCCAATGACCTTGTTGTAGGCCACAAGCTGACCATGAAGTGTGAAAACAACCAAATGACCCTTTAAGTGCGTTCTTAGTCAGGCCTGAATCACGTGCCTGTACTGCACGTAGTGCACCTTTGAAGGCCTCTGCACTTTTTCACTTTTCCCTTACATGGATCACATAAAGCTGCGTCGTCCAATGGAAAACATCAGAAAGAAAGAAATTAACCCCTTGACTTCTGTATTTATGCTATCATTCCTCACTGCTATGCTCTGCAGCCTCTCTGCAGCTTGGATGAATCTCATGCTCAACATTTTCATCCTTCAAGTTGATTGATGTCTGTGTTGTGTCTGAGATGCTCTCCAGACTCCCTTTCCATATGCTCGACACAACCAAAGAAACCTGCTAGCAACGTGTAAATACTTACAGAGACGTAGAAGTGAAGCCAGAAGAGGGAGGGAGGCTTCAGAAATGTGTTCTCACTGCTGTGGCCAAAGACCTACTTCTCAGAGACATGTGAAGGTAGTTTTAAAATACTATGATTGGATGGTTATTATGACTGTTAAGAATATGGTGCTGCATGAAGGCAACTGTCAGAAAACTAAAATACTTTGCATGAATTCCATGTGAAGAGAATTTGTGTTCTTTTTCTATTATTATTTTTCGGCCTTTTCAAGCTTTATTTTGACAGAGACAACTGAAGAGTGACAGGAATGTGTGGAGAGAGAGAGAGAGAGAGAGAGAGAGATGGAGAATGACATGCAGGAAAGAGCCACAGGTCAGATTTGAACCCTGGACCGCCGCATCAAGCACTGAGCCTTTGCACATGGGGCAGCTGCTCTACAAACTGAACTAAACACCACCACAGAATTTGTGGTTTTTAAGACATATTCAGCCATGATATACCAAGTAGGCATTTTAGCCATCAGGCGTTGTTTGGCCATATGTCTCCTGTACTTCATGTGGTGTATGTATGGCACCTTTGGACACCCTTGTTCTCACGGATCTACCGTGAGAGCAGCTTGTTCATCTTTATGGAGACATGGCTAAACCACCTTGTACTGGGCATAAACCAGGATTCACTGCCGTGAGAGCTGACAGAGACACTAAAGCAGGCGGAAAAAGGTAAAGTTGGGGGGCTCATCATGTATGTCAACAACCGCTGGTGTAACCCAGGATATATCTCTGTAAAGACAGTCTCATGTTGCTGGGACCTCAAGCTGCTAGCTGTTAGCCTGTGGCCATATTATCTGCTGAGGGAGTTTAGTCATGTGATCACCGTCTGTGTTTACATCCCACTCAGAGGGATGTCACAGCAGACGCAGCCAATGCATGTGAGAAGGTCCACTCCGTCACAGCAAGGTTGCAGACTCAGCACACTGAGGAATTTATGACCATCTCTGGGAACTTGAATCATGTAACTATGAACTCTAGTTTGACTGTTTTTCACCAGGTTTTAGACTATCCTACCAGAAACAACAGGACAATTGATCTCCTGTATGCTAATGCTAAGGATGCATACAGAGTGACTCCCCTTCCCCCACTTGGGAAGTCTGATCACAACCTGGTCCACCTACAGCCACTGTAGGGAGAGTGCCTACCCTCTGGAAGACGTCCTGAATTGTTCTGGTACCAAAGAAGAACAGGCCCAGCCTCACGCCTGATGAAGGCGATGGAGCGGCCCAGCCTGAGGTGGCTGAGGAAGGTACAACACGCCCATGACTGCCTGTAGTTTGCATACCAGCCAGATGTGGGTGTAGAAGATGCCATCCTCTACATGCTACACCGAGTCCACTCCCATCTGGATAAGGGAAGTGGCACTGTGAGGATTTTCTTGAGCTTCTCCACTGCCTTTAATACCATCCACCTACTTACCTACTACCTTACTGACAGGCCACAGTATGTCAGGCTGAAGGACATCATGTCTAACAATGTGGTCAGCAGCACTGGAGCCCCCCAGGGCACAGTGCTGGCCCCACTTCTCTTCACCCTGTACACTGTACACTGCAGACTTCTGTTACAACTCGGAGCTGTGCCACATACAGAAGTACACTGATGACACTCCGATACACCTCCTCTCTGGATGACAGAGAGGAGGAGTATCGGAGTCTGGTGAGGAACTTCTCTGCATGGTGCCACACTAACCACCTACAGCTCAACACCTCCAAGATGAAGGAGCTTTGGGAGGTCCAGACCAAGACCACAACCAATCCTGTTAGGGGAAGCTGAAGTGGAGGCTGTGGACTCCTGCAAATACCTTGGGCTGTGACTTGATAATAAACTGGACTGGACAACACACACTGGCCACCTGTATGGGAAGACACAAAGCAGGTTGTACTTCCTTAGGAGACTACAGTTTTTCAACATCTGCAGCAAACTGCTGTGGATTTTTTACCAGTCTGTGGTTGCCAGCTAAGAAGGACACTTCCAGACTGGATAAACTGATCAGGCGGCTGGCTCTGTTGTCGGCATGAAGCTGGACTCACTGGTGATGGTGGCAGAGAGGAGGACACTAGACAAACTGCTGGACATTACTGACAATGCCAGCCACCCCCTGCACACTGCCATCAGCTACCAGAGGAGCCTATTTATTGGAAGGCTGCTCCTTCCCAAGTGTAGGACAAACAGACTCAAGAACTCCTTTGTCCCTCATGCCATCAGGCTCTACAACTCCTCACTTGGGGGAGGAAGAAATAGAGTAAAGAGGACAGAAGGGGAGTGTAGTGAGGAGTGTTGCTCACTGTGCAATAATAATCTTCTTCTTTCTTTCTTTGTGCAATAACCTCAATCATTTAAGTGCAATATTTTAATTTGACTGCTAATTTAAGCCAGTCTCAGGAAATAACTGCTCGTGTATCCACTGTACAATGACACATGGCATACACTGTACTATATTTATCTATATTCATCCTCCATACATTTTATCTGATCCTCTTTTACTTGAATTTTACTTGATATATTTAGTTAGAGTTCACTGCTTAGTGTTAAGAATGTATTGTTCCACTGTTTACTTTATATATTTAGCTAAGAGTCTATTTATCTTATATTATATATATATTTTTTTCATACCTCCTTTATTTTGTATACAAGTGTGTGTATGCTACTGGAAATTCAATTTCTTTGAGGGAGTCATCCCAAAGGGATCAATGAAGTGCAGTCTAAGTCTGTCTACTGGTGCCTTACGAGCACACTCTTTTGGCCCATTCAGCAGTTGCTGAGAGAGTCTGACTGTCTCTTCGACTTACTGAAGCAGTAATTCTACCCGTTTCTACTTATTTTCTGCATCTGCCTTTTCTTATTTCTTCCACATGCAAAGGATTGTGGAGTGACAACAGTGCCAAGAGTGCTATTACACTTTTATTACATAAACTCCATTGAGGCCGTCCTCACTGGAGAAAACAAACAGCACTGGTCAGTGGAACAAATGTGCAGAAACTTGTGTGTTTACTTTTGTGATGTCTTGTGCCTGTGTGACTTGATTCAAGTGTTATGAGTACTTTTAATTACTTAATTGCTAGATGTGGAAAAGAATACAGACATGAATGTTTTGTGTAACACTAATATGCCTATGGAAGGCACTGACAACCTGTTGTCCTGACAACAGAGGCACAAGGTGACAAGGTGCTGAACCCCAAAGTGCTGAGTTTATTAATATGGTGAGCACTTTGGATAGGAAGCACTGTAACGCTCATGATGAGCACTTGACACCTCACGTCAGCCATTAGTGACATCACTGTGAAATGTGTGTATGGATGTGTGAATGTGACATGGACTGTAAAAGAGCTTTGAGTGGTCATTGGACTATTTTTCAATAGAAGACACAAGACAACCAGGAGGATCTGATAAAACTTGTCAGGATTGACCTGATTAAAGACGGAGGATGGATGTTGTTCAAGGCACAGATATTTAGGATTGCTAGCTATCATTAATATAGTATTAATATAAGGAGAATGTAAAAGTAAAATGTCCCAGGGAAATGGAAGAGTAGAGTAAATGAGTAAATAGATCACGCACAAAGACAAAGAACAACAAACAAAGAAAACAAGAACAGGATATGACACCACCAGACACAACCCATTATCATCCCCAAATGATGACAACTTCGGAATCATACATTGTTGGATTTCCAATGCATGCCATAACCATAAACATGACAGTAACCTTGTGACAGTAAACTAAATCTGCACATCTGGCACATTCCAGCAATGAGTGAACGTACATCAGAAGAGCCAGATTTTCAAGGAATCATTCAGGTATACTGTGGTCTCATCTAAATAACATAGGTTACTCCTGCCAGGGCACTTCACTGTAGGTCATTGCATAATGGAAAGCAAGTAGACAATTATTATATAACAAAGAAGTTTAATTAAATGAGCAATATGTTACCATGAACACAGTCCTTGGGTAAATTCCACTGTAGGTGTTGATCCTAGAAAAGTTTTGGCCTTCTGGAAAAAACAGGCTGTGTTTCATTCAGAAGATGTTGTGTCTGTGATGTTAGATCTGGTGATGGCTCCTCTCTAATCCCAGAACACACTCTTTTATGAGTAAGGGCACCTTCTTCTAAAGATGTCACGTGCACAGAACAGACCAACAGAATCACATTCTGTCTCACCCGCCAGTTGTTCTTTTATAGAAGCGAGAAATTCAGCACTCACTTTCCCCATCCAGAGTAACCGCACCACTCTCTTCCTTCCAAATTCTAAAGGGGAATTGGACAAACCATGTTTAGACTTTAAATCTTGGACATCCATATGTTGTCCTGGCAGCATTTCTAACACGTCCTTCCCGTTGGTGTTTGGTTGTAACCACAGCATCATATTAGGTCCCTCTTTAATAGATCATTTCTGCACCTATTAGCAAATGTTTAGGTAGCCCGGGTGGTTTCATCCAGTGGTTTTTCCTGCCTGTCAGGTTTATAAAACATTCCTCTGGCTGCTTGGCTTCACTCCATGCGTCTTCACTCTCTGGTGTGAACAGCTGACAGACAAAGCACTGAGCATTGGAGACAGGGGTTTGGACCTGACACAGGGATGCCAAGAACTACTGCACAGGGAAGAGATATTCAAAAGATTGAGAGATATGAATCAAGTTGAAAGTTGAATAACAATAATAATATCTATGTAAGATAATGTTGTACAGTAGGTAGACATATTAAATGTTTGTTTTCTTTACTCATCTTGTCTTCCTCTCAGTCTCTGCTGAAAGCTTCTTCATCTTTGTGTAAATTCATAGCAAAGGATTTTTATTTGAGGTGTTGAAGGTTCTGAGCATAGTCTGTGAAGAATAAAAAAATAATGAAAAGAAAAGCAAAGATCACACAGGCAGAAGGTGGCATGTCTGCTGTATGCTCCTGTGCCACCTCTCAGAGACTTATAATGAAGACTTGGAAGACATCCCAGAGTTCTGTTTGCTGACTTCCCTCTCCCAGTTTTTTTTCTTTATTCCTGCTCACGTTTCAGAGGCGCCACTGGATTTAGGAGCACTGCAAGAGGAGGAGGAACAGATAGAGTGGTAGTTGGAAGTATATAAGTGCAGGGAGGAGACAGATCACAAGTTTTTCAAAATTCCAAATTGCATAGTAGATTTATTGACATTGTTTTGAGTGGAGCCTCACCAGTCGATTGTGACAAGCTTGAACTTGAAAAGTGATTTAACATTTAACATTTTTTAATGGATCAAAGAAAAACAAAAGTTTGTCTTCTCTCCCTCCC
Organism: Nibea coibor; assembly: GCA_023373845.1. Taxonomy (NCBI): domain Eukaryota; kingdom Metazoa; phylum Chordata; class Actinopteri; family Sciaenidae; genus Nibea; species Nibea coibor. The sequence goes on from CM041723.1 coordinate 1,444,608, forward strand.
CCTCCTTTTGGTCTGTGGCATGTTTTCGTTGGCAGTGGGCAACCATACAGGAAGGATCAAAGTAGTCTTCACACCAACCATCTGCAAATTAACCTGCATAGGAGGCAGATGTCACAACAACTGTGAGCTGGGAAACACCACTACCATTATCAGTGAGAACGGCCATGCTACAGACACCCTGACAGCACCCAACTTCAGAGTAGGTAAGTTACCCTGAGTTTTTTTCTTTCTGCTTACATGGTTTCAGGACACACACACACACACACACACGAATGGGTGGTTGAATGGGTGGTAGCCAGTGGTGATATTAAAGCTGTTAATGGGAAACATGGAGACACTGAAGTGGTAAAATTGTGCCGCTAGAAAGAAAATGAAAAACTGCTTCTTTGTGTTTCCATATGTTTCTTTATTTACTGAGTAAACAGCAGACAGGATAGTAAAGTGCAATACACTGCATAATATGACGCTCTGTCTGTGGTATGAAACAAAACTTTAAAGCCGCCTTAGTCAGTATTTTACTGTTAACAATGGATGTAATGACCAATTTGTTTTGCTTTGATGTCTACAAACTTTGCTCTCATTTACCATGTTTCCAGCTCCAACTGCTTTAACCCAAAAGTCACTGTACCTTTGCTGCTCTTAGCCAAACAGTTGGCCGATAAAGTTAGCTACTAGCTGATGAACGTAGTGGAGCATTTAGCAGCTGAATAGCCGGATATTTATATGGAGAGACAAATCGGAGCTGAAAGGCGAGTGAACACTAGACTTACGGTACATTGATGATGGTGATGGTCCTGACAGAAGTCTAAACTAATGACTAACTAATGATGCCCTGCGTGTACTGGATGTGTGGAGGGACTGTGTACTGACACATTCTTTACAACAACTTTCTGATGTCTGCTTTAAAACAAATCGTTTACTGTATATTCACCAGCTGCAGGTGATGAGGAGCTCAAATTGAATTTAGTTCATGAATCTAATTAAAGTGAATTTAGAAAATGAATTTAGTTCATCTGTTTGCTCGTCTGCAATTTTTGCTATGTCACATGTCTCTAGAATGCCAAAATTTCTATTACTATAGCTGGCCTTCAGCAAGTAGAGGGGTGTCATTATGCATCTTTATAGCATAATTTATGAAATTAGAACATTTCAGATGTGGACCTGATAAATCAGCAGCCCTTTCCACAAGATGAAAAGACAAATGACACAACTTTGGAGTTTCCAGAAGGAAACACTGGAATGCTAACACTGGATATTGTAGAGTGTGTGTGTGTGTGTGTGTGTGTGTGTGTGTGTGTGTGTGTGTGTGTGTGTGTGTTCTAGCATAGAGTAACCATGTCTCTGTACTGGACAAACACAGATGTTCAGTTACAGGCAACTTTTCTCGGCTGACAAACCATCATCTTGAGTTCTTGAGGAGGTTTATAAATGTGTAACTTGTATATGAATGTGCAATACACCCTCATAGTGCAATATACAATATAGAGAGAGAGACAGAGAGAGAAGGGCGACACACAACAAGTGTGGAAGTGTCTGTAGACCACAGAACAGAGTTTTTTTTATATATCTATCTATCTATATCTATATCTATATATCTATATCTATATATCTATATCTATATCTATATATCTATATATATATATATATATATATATATATATATATATATATATATATATATATATATATACACACACACACACACACAGTTTGACCAATGTCCAACTTAACTTTACAGGTACTAAATGCATTCTGTATGTTATGTTAAGTATGTAAGAAGAAATGAGCATGATTTAATTGGTTTAATTGGTAGTAGCAGCTCCCATGTGTAGTGTAAATGCCCTTGAACTGAGTGCAGCCAGTATGATTGGAACCTTAGGGTGTCATGAAACAGCTCCTGTGTAATGGAGCACATGAGTGGGTGTTCTTTAATGTGTTGCACAGACCCAGCGAGCTGTGTCTGAACCTGCCTCGGTCCTTACACGGAGCAGATCAGTGTTTCCAGTTCTGACACATGCAGAAACGTGGTAAGAGTGGAACAAGATGAGCCTGTCTGACTCAGCTGAACAAATCAGTATAATTTGAGTAACACCAGCTCAAACAGAAAAAAACATGGCTTTTAACTCTGGATAACCTGAGGGGATGGTTTTCTTCTGTTTCCTGAAATGGATTTGTAGTGATGTCACTTGCTGCAGTTCAATAATAATCTCAGCAATACGTTGCTTCAAGAATCAGCATCTGCAAAATTTGACATGAGACTTTGAGCCATGGACCAAAAACCATCAGGTTAAGGTTAGGGTGATGACCTGTCCAAAGGATTAAGCCATTCTCTTGATAATTCAGTCTAACTAAGGTTTCCTTGGCAGAACACAAATGGCACTGAGACAGACCTTTAAACATTTCAAGACAAGACACTCAATTAAACTGGCACCTCTGGAAAAAACAAACAGCCAATAAGATTCAGATTTCAGACATGCCATTTCTTACCTAGTCAATCAACAGTCATTCTTCTCTTCAACAGCTGTGGACACTTTAATGTAGTATTGTATTATGTAGCTGTATTATAGAAACTGGACTTAACATGCTGACCTGAAGAAGGTATAATGTTTCATTTACTTATCTTAACATATTAACTAGCACTAGCATTTGCGTCTAGTAATTGAAGTGTTGTATGTTTGATGCCTGGCTCCCGAAGCTCCCCCTCTTTAATGAATCAGATCTGTTTCTTGGCACAGAACGTCTTGTAAAGAGCCAGATTTGAAAGAGTTCAGGAAAAGTTTTCAGTTATCTTTATGAAAGATTGAAGTCACCATATTTGCTATAACATACGCATGCTTCTATAGGCTATAAAGCGTAATAATAAGTAATAAAGTAAATAATAAATAAGTCTTTGGCAGTGTCCTCATTTAGGATCCTACTGGCCTGAGTGTCTTTCTGAGGCTCTCTGGTGTATCCAGAAAAGTTCTACTCAAACTCTTGGACAGACTTCCTGGCAGAAGCGCTTGGGAAGTGAGTAATTCACATACATGACAGTGACAGTGCTATACATGGGTGTACTGCAGTAACTGTGGCTTGGCAATATAGAACAGTCAAACAGAGATGTATATATTGCTTGTCTAACCAACTGTTGATCTTTTGATCTTCAGAGAATATTGCAGATTCACCTTGCACCTAGATCTCACTGACTGTGGGGAAATACAGCTTCAGTCTCATGTGCCTGTCCAGGCTCGCTTCATACCTCCCCTGCTTTCAGTATTTCTTCAGTATTTCTTTCCTTCCTTCCTCCGTCAACCTGAGCCAAGGAATTGGAAAGCTGAAAGCTTATTTGCAGGCCAGACTGAGCTCAAAGAGCCGAGACAGAATAAATCACACTCTTACATGATGAGAGGGGCGGTGAGGGGAGGAGTGTTGATTCATGACTGAATGGAAAGAAGGTGTGGATCTTTGTAGACTCAGCCCACAACGCATGATGACATTTTGGCTAATTAACAGAGATGTCAAAAAGAAACAAAGGTAACCTTTATATAAACATAATATTTATATCATCTACATGGTATCAAAATATTGATGGCTGTGCGGTTGGTAAGTAAAGATGTACTGAAGTTATTAGAAGTAGATCTACAATCAGAATGATGCCCTCCGTGATCGATTCAAATAGTGGACACTTTCTAAAAAAAGTCAAAAAGACATTGAGATTTCAGACATGCCATTTCTTAGCCGGTCAACAAATGCCCTTCTTGTTTGAAACAGCTGTGGACACGTGGACTTAAAAGACATCACGGCCCTTTAATGTATCTTCCACAGTAATACCCTGCTTTCTCCAACTTGGTCCAGAGGTATGACATCAGGAGCAAATAATTCTGCAATCAAGAATGTATCATTATGGCCACCAGACTATATCATCATCCTTCCATACTCCATTAACATAATAATAAAATAATATCAGAGTCTAACAAAGCTGTATCTGTGTCATATTAGAATATGAGATTCGTCACTATGATGGCCTGGTGCTAAAGACTGTTCTTTGTTCTCTGATTATTTAAGATGCTGTGTGCCTTCCTCGGGCACCGCTGCTGAAAGATGTTCTGTATGGTCGGGAGACTTTTGTTGTTTTTAGAGCACCCTGCATTTCACTTTTTTCACAGCTATGTGAGTCCTGGGGCTTAGCTTCCAGACGCAGTCCAATCCGACTATGACGTACTTAAGCCTAATTATTGACAGATGTGCTGAGAAGTCACACAAATGTGAATCCAAATACTCATATAGCTGTGTTAATAATAGCAAATCCTTTGTATTGTTTTATTATTATTATTATTATTATTATTATTATTATTATTATTATTATTATTATTATTATCCATGTGTGGGACCATATGTGTATTAACCTTGCATGTCCTTTATTTCTCCTCTCAGTGGTGTGTCACCTGCCGTGTATAAATGGCGGCAAGTGCAGTGCCAGGGACAAGTGTCAGTGCCCTCCCAGCTTCACTGGAAAGTTCTGCCAGATGCCTGTTCAGAATGGACACCAACAGCACCAGCAGGTGTCGGGTGGCTACAGCCAAACTCAGGTCCACTCCACACATACACTGCCTCTGACCTACAGCAACGGCCAGAGTCCTGGTGAGTGAAAGACACAACTATGATGCCAGTGGTACAATTTAAAAGCTAAATGTGGTTTGTGACCTGGATGGAAAAGGAAGAACAGTAACACTTTCCTATTGCTCAGCAGTGAGCAGAGACTGTGAGAAATGTAAAATTCCTCTGCAGGGTGGTCAGCAGTACAATAGAACAAATATAAACACTGGCATGGTCTTTTAATTCAGTTCAGTTTAGTTGTATTAAAATAGAGCCAAATCATAACAGAAGTTATGTCATGACACTTTCCACATTTGCAGTATAGACTGTACAATTCTGGACAACAGTTCCCTTAAAGACATGAGGGGAAGGATTTTAAAGGAGCAGTGTGTAAGATGGTGCTTTTACTTTCAGAATAAGGCAAACATGGAATATAATATTCATAACTATGTTTTCATGCACATACAACTAGATTCAACTGAAGTCTACACACTGGACCTTTAAATTCAGGATTTTACATGGAGCCAATGCAAAGAAACCAAAAAGGAAGAAATATGAGCAGAACCCAGCTCTACAAACATCTGCCATGACCGGTTGGGTTTCGAGACAAAGGGGTGAACTGCGCCAATAGTAATAATGGTTCATGTTATCATGATTACTATTATTACCATTAGTCATGTTCTTAGTAGTTGTTATTGTTCCTGGACTGTTGCTGCAAGCCATATGGTCCTCTGTGCTGCCAAATAAATAGTGAAATCATCTTATAATCAACTGTGATGAACTATGATCATGTGAATACAGTGTGCTGCCAGGCTTCACACAGCTCTTCTCAAGCCACCAACCACAATCACAGTCAGCAAAAAAACGTGACATTTGTGGAGTGACCTCTTGAAATACACCTCAACTCATTTCTTTCTTCTTATAATGCAATATAATAACAGTATTTCTCACATTGTCCCATGTGCCTCCAGTGTTCAGCCCCAACATCGTCAATATCCACATCAAACATCCTCCAGAGGCCTCTGTCCAGGTCCACCAGGTGTCTCAGCTGGACAGTTACCACAACAATGGGCACCAACTGAAAGGTCCTCAACAGGGCTCCCCTTCATCCACCAGCTACACTTACCACCACACAGAGAGCAGCCAGAAGATCCAGCATCACGGCTACAACGTAGTTTATCCGAGCCAGCATAACTACCAGATCCCCCACTACCAGCCTGTCACATCCAAGAACATGCTGGGTCGCTGCTTCCAGGAGACTGCAGGGAGTCAGGTACACTGTCAGCCCAATGCAACTGATAGAATAGGTCAATAAGTCAAGTCAATATTTACATGCAGCAGCAGCAACACATATGACTGTAGAGGAGGCCATTTAAAAACTATTAAACTGTCTTTTAATGTCATGATATTTTCAAGATAAAAAGCAGAGGCACTGCAACACACACACTCACACACTGACATCACCTCTTGAGCACTTTGGGTTTCATTATTTCGTTCGCTGTGGGAACCAGGAATCATATGAGTGAGATGACCCACTCTACCACCTGAGCCACAGCTCCCCCACTCTGTGATTAAAAGGAGCAACTTGTACCTGGGGGAAATCTCAGCTCAATATTAGTAACATCTCAGTGTAGCAGCCTGGTGAACAGTCTCTGTACAGTCCAGTTCTGCTGCAGTGAAAAAAAAATCCAGCAGCACTGCTGGACCAGTGAGGCAGGAAGGAAGGAAGAAGAGTTCAGGAGGACAGTTTTAAAGAGACAAAGTACAGTTCAGCTAATGACTCTGCTTCTGTCTGGAAGGGGCTCAGGCAGATCACCAACTACAGTTCCACCACTCCTTAATGCCAATGGCCTGAATGAGTTCTACTGACTCTCTGCATCCAGAGAGGGATGTCAGAAGGCTTTTTCAAAGGCAGAATCTCCAGAAAAAGTCCAGCTAGACTGTCTCTCCATCTACCCTGAAGCACTGTGCTGATCAGATCAGATCTTAATGGAGAGACATCTACCATCGTCCCTGTCACCAAGAAACCTAGGACCAGAGGACTACTAATAATGATGATAATAAAATTAATAATGGGGCATCATGTGGGCATCAAACAGCACCACAGCAGCAGGCGGCACAATCGCAATCTCTAATGTAAGCCCAATCTTAGTTTAACATGCTATCATGCTAAACTGAGATCGGGCTTAAGGTGGTAAACATTTTGCCTGCTAAAAACTGCATTTAGCTTGAATGTGCAGCTGCAACCCAAGAGAAGCAGGTGAATCTTGAGGAATACACATCATCAGTGACTCATGAGCCAGCTTTTAACATGTCACTGTCAAAAGAGTGTTTTCTCCTGCTTCGAGGCAGCCACCATCGTCCTGTACCTAATATGCGCTGTCTAGTCTAAACTACTCCAGCCCTGTGGCCCTCACCCCATTCTGATGAAGTGCCTTGAGAAATTCCTCATCAGAAACTATGTCCCAATTAGCCTGGACTAATTTGTATTCAGAATCAGCAGATGTCTTCTCCACTGCTCTGCACTCACCTACAGTACATCATAATGTTGCTGAAGAAGCTGTCCTCTCTGGCTCGTCTATATGCCCTCAGGACATTGACAGGACACAATCCCTACAGTGACCTCATCATATATGCTTGACCCTGTGTAACCCCATATGTGGCACGTTAGGATAGAAAAGGCTCACAGGCTACAGACTTGATAATGCACACTGTAACAGGCCATTTAACGTCAAACATAGTTTCCATCCAACACAATAAAGAAATCCCTACAGGATTCATTTCATCTCATGTAACACTGGAAAAATACATTTAGTAAGCTGTTTGTTTCCACACATTGATATTCCATACAACTGAACTCATGTCATGAACTGGTGTCATCATTGCTCCTCTCTTGGCACACCAGAAATGAAAATCTTTTGTGGAGGTTAAATGGTAATTTGTGTTCTCATCTCCACGTGTGGCCATCTGATTAAAGATAGATTTGTGTTTGACATCTGGCGATCAGACAGAATACAAAAACATGTTTTGTAGTATTCTATTCAATCCCTTTGGTTCTCTCCCAATCTGTCTGTATGTTTCAGTGTGGGAAAGCTCTGCCAGGTCTCACTAAGCAGGAGCAGTGCTGTGGGACCATTGGGACTTCCTGGGGTTTCCACAAATGCCAAAAATGTCCAAAGAAACCATGTAAGTACAGATGTTTTTCTCAAATGTTGTGCCATCACTTTGTGTTTGTGGACACCGTATGTGTCTGCACTGAATTCATTTCAGAGTTTGTCACTTTTGACCAATGACCAGGATGATGCAGCAGAATGCTGATTGCACTTTATGCCCAAAGGTGTCATTACTAACATTATTAAGTATAATTTAGTGTGTTATATATTGAGCCTTTAAGACTGTTGGTATTGAGATAGGAGTTGTTGCAGCCAGGGTTTTTGGGTTCAGGGTTTGGGCCACTGTATCACTGAGAACACTGTATCAAGTTTCTGTTGCCTATTATTTCCCAAACCATATCTTTGGCAGCAGTCAGAATTGGATCTTCGCTCACAGTTGCAGTTTCTTTGCACAGATAATGTGATATGAGATCAAAAAGCGCAGCTCAGTTAGGAATGTTCTGAGCTGCTTTTAATGTCTTCAGTGTTAAGCACTCTTATTTTGAAAGAATTCCACCCATTTCTTTTATTTTCTTCATGTATGTTATGGAATCCATGTAGTATTCTGAGTGACACATACATACTTTTAAATGGGATATAATAAAAGCACAAACACACACACAGACATTACACAAGGTTACACAAAGTCATGTGTGGGCCTTGAGGTCCTCAGCAGCATTAGCTGTTTGTCTTTGGCTGGCAGTAGCAGGTGCCAGTCTATCTCAACACTGTGGGGGCCAGGGTCGAAGGACTCTGGTGCTGCATGCTTAGACATAATAGACAGCTCGCCACTGACATTCCAATCTGCGTAAACAGACATCTGTGTCTCCAGACTTAATCATGTTGACGAAGACACCATCCTTGGTAAAAGCATTCTCTTCTACCTAATTCTGGGCGTATAGTGTTTGTGATGTTATCTTGGGGTTTAAAGTCTGTCCACCAGCATGAGTTGGGCAGAATGTGAGACCGACTCAGGCACTTCTGATGTACTTTGAGAGTGTCTCTAATTCTCCTTGATCAAGTGTCAATAAATAATACAGCATAAGACATCAGAGGCTCCTAAAGACTTTCTTCCCTCCTACTTCACCATTGACCTTTGACTTCAGCAATTTCTCCACAACAATGAATGCAAAAAGCAGTCAGTGATGGTGTGTGTCTAAACACAGCTGAACTGCTAACACTACATTATAATATGATATTATATATATTGTTATATGACATGACCCTGGTCTGGACAAAAGACGGGTGAAAGAACTTGGAATTATTATGTACTTATGTATTTATATAACATCTTTCTGATCCACTCACGTCACATTCTGCTTGTCACATTCACCCATTCACAGACACATAGATACAATGATGTCATGCAAGGTGCCTGCTACTCTTCAGGAGACGTACAGTGTACAGAGCAGTGCTCACTTTGAATGTATTGAATGTAGAGCATGAAAAGACTCCATCTAAGTCTATTGAAATGCCAGGAACACACTGCCTGCGGGAGCCATGCATGGTGGCTTGCTGGATCGCTGTGGCTTGCATGCCTGTGGTATTCACAGAGACAGTCCTGCTGCTTCAGTGCATTACTGTGAAACAAAAGGGAATATGTGGAACGTAAGGGAGAATTAAATTCAGAATTATAGTGTGGTAATTACAATTTTGACTTCCAATCAGTTATTTTGAAGCTATTATGCTGATAGTACAATATAATATTGGGAACACGTCAACCTATATTACAACATTATTTCTCAGGTTATTACTCACCATTTTTAACTAAATATTAATGTTATTGTGTTCACATGTTCACAGGTTAACAGAACATCCCTGTTATTACCTGTGTTTCTGTGTATATTTCAGCCCGATACTACCCACCTATTGCTAATACACTCATGTCCTATTATTACTTTGTAGGCATTATTTCTTCTTTATTTACAAAGATGTCATTTCAGAGCTGTCAGTGCTACCTTAAATGGTTAAAGAGACATCTTAAAACATAACTGAGCAGAGAGTTCAAAAGAAGCAGGACGCTCCAGAAGACCGAAGCTACAGTACACACACTGTAGTGATTTTTATAAACAATCATTACAAAAGCTGGAAACCAACTACTGCTTAAAACTGTTGTGAAAGGCATGTGCTTGCAAATAGTTACACAAGTAAAAGCGGATTTTTCAAAATTGTGGATCAGTTGTTACACAAATCAAACAGATCTGAATTTCAGAAAATCTCAAATGGCACTCTGACTTGATATCTGACTATAGCGTGTGGAACCTGAAACTGAACCTGAAAACTAAAAAATATGTTGATGTATTTGTCTGAATGCGGTGACTAACATGCTACCTTATCTCTCTTTTATTCTCTGCATTCTCTGCAGCTATCCCTCTGATAGATTGTCCTCAGGGTTACAAGAGAATCAACAGCTCTCATTGCCAAGGTAAGAGTTCTTTTTAATATCTCTATCTGAACACTCAGGTAGAGTGTCAGGTAAATTTTGGTACAGATATGCATCGTCCCCGATGATGAATCCTAATATCGCTATGCCTAACTGAAGGCCACAGATTTCACTTATTTTGTAAAATATCTCAACATCTGTTTGTTAGGGCTGGAACAACTGTTTTGCTATTATTTGTCTACAAGTATCAGGGTGTCGGGTTACAGCGACGGTTGTGTTGATAGTTGTCCCAAAATATGCTCCAGACTGTGAAGTGTGGTGCCGACTGCAGGGCGGCCTGTGATTGGTCTCTTCACTTCCTGACCTTTTGCATCACTGGGGACATGCGTTGAAGTTTGTTTAGATTCTGGTCTGTCTTCCTGAATGCGGGCACAGATTCTGCTCTGTAGCTGCTTTTGAATAGCACATAGCAGCGATCTCAAGTTTTTCTTATTTTATTTGTCTTCTGGTGCAGTCTATGTGTTGATGGAATTCAGGCATGAGGTTAGGAGGTCTCCAGCAACAACAAGTGAGTCAGGATTACTGTGAACAGTGAACAGATCTAACAGAGTAGCTCCTTTGCTTGTCTGAGGAGGGATTGTAGACCATTGTGACGCTGATTAATGAATGAATGAATTCATGAAAGTGAATTCCCTCTGTAGAAAATGCAGTCTACAGTGAATTTCACCACAGACTCTGCTTTGTAGCCACTTTGTGTTGTCTTGTTGTGGGGCAGTCTGTGTTTAGTTAACCATAATTTAAAAAAACAACTAAAGCAACTCATTATTTGACATTAATTTGCATTTTATAAAAAGATAATCAATAATAAATGTATTAAATAATATAAATAATATATAAATAATCCAGAAAGCCAAGTACAATAATTTGTGGTCCTTCCATTATTACCACTAATAATGTTAGAGTGCCATGCTACAGTACTTCAGTGTGTGCCAGAAGAACTGTGACAGGAGAGAGAGAGAGGGCCTGCTGCCCTGATTCAGACTGGAGTGTAGAGTAGACTAGAGAAAGAAATGTCACTTTGAGCTGTGTCTTCATGGAATGCTCATCACATAGCACTGTTTCATGCTTGATATTTATGGATGGCCACATTAAAAAGATGTGAAATGAGCAAGTAATATATGCATTTTGAGGTCAAGTCTCAGGGAATGTACTCATTTTGGTCCTAGAATCAAGATTCATTTCAATCATTTTTATCTAAAATGCTGCATGACTGCAGCAGTATATCTTCAAACTTTAAACCATGTCTCACCAGACTAGATCTAAAATACCAAACTTGCAAAAATACCTTCCACTACTCACTCCTCATAAATGGGATGAATTCTTATTTTAAACAATTAACATCTATTTAATGATAGTCTTTGAAACTCAAACCTTTTTCACTCCCACTGTTTGCCACCACCCTCTCACATCCATTATGAACTCTCTCAGTAGTCATGTCATGTCCATCCATCCCAGCTAAGTAGTTTAGTTTCAACATGCATATGTATACTTATAAAACTGTACTTCAACTTCAAGTTTAGTAACCAGATTACATGGAGGACTCGCCAATTAAAGACCAACCAAGTAGGTTGTCAACAGCCTATTAAACCGCACACTGTGCTCCTTTTCACCCGCTGGATGTCACGGTGGGATACAGACATGAGTCACACAGTCTGTGATATGAGCCAAGTGTGTTCTCACTGAAGGAATTTGACTCGCTACAATCCGACACATTTCACAGTAGACTTCAAAAACATCCCCTCCCCCCTCCTTTAGACCATGTTGCCTTTTAAGTTGTTTCAAGCAGTGCAAGCTCGCTCAAAGGGCCTACAGCTTACAGCTTGTAAAGCCCTTTGAGACAAATTTGACTTTTGGAGTTATCTCATTTCTCAGGTGCAGATGTTCCAACTTCTGCAGTTCTAAAAGTAGACAAGAGGTCCTGCAGGTCTCAGAATTCAGACGTCTTAGGATTTCTGTCTGTCCACGTGGGCTTAAAATGAACACGTTCAGTTTTGAGAGAGATTTTGGAGGAGATGGCTGTCGAAGAAACAATTAATATGCATAATGTTAGATAACGATGTCTTCAGGTTCTAATGTCCCACCCTTATAATTGAGCCACCAGTAATTGGTGTGAGTGCTCCCAAATTCTTTCTCAAAGTTTAACCATTTCTGACTCTTCGGATCCACATTTCAAGTGCAAGTTAAGACAGAAATGGAAAACTGAAGAAAAAGCATGGCTTATTTTAAATGCAACCGTAGCCCTGATTCAATCTCTCTCAAGTCTGTTGCTGGCAGAGTAGAATAAACATGCCACTACGATTGTGTGAATAGCTGGAAATGCTTATCTGGATCCTTGGTTTGTAACAACAGCACCAAGGCCCGGTCCAAATGTATTTCCACTACTGCGCTGAGAAGGCAGTATACTTATAGGTGGGGTAAGTGATTCCGGAGAAATCCATGACACATCATATGGCTTTGGGCTTATTTTAGCTTATACCAATCCAAAGGATCAGCCTGTGATTCCCCAGAGGCTTTATCGAAATAACATCCCTCTGCCATGATGCACCAGTTTTCCATTTTCCAATATAAAGAGGTCCTTTGAAAAAAAATCTCGGATTGATTGTTTTTTGATTGTTTTGATTGTTTGATTGATTTTTTATTATTCTTTGTTGATTCACAGATTTAGATGAGTGCCAGCTACATGGGGTGTGTCCAAATGGAAACTGTCTGAACACCATTGGCAGCTACAGGTGCATATGTAAACCTGGCTATGTTCCTGACCCCACGTTCACCACATGTATATGTAAGTCCAGTAACATTATCTATCACAGTTTCTTTCTCTCATCACTTTCTTATATCAGCCAAACCCAAAATATTCAACAGTGCAGAGTCAGACTGAGTCAAAATCGATTTGTATTTCATTGCATGCTGATCTCTGATGTGCGGATGTGTTTATACAAAAGCTTTCCATGAGTTTGATATTTTTCATGACCTTATAACAGAAGAAATATAAGTTTCATGATGTCCCCTGCTACCTGCTCAAGAATAGAAAGGGCTGCTAGAAATGCTGCTGAAGCTACAGCGTGGATCATATGCATATGAATACAGTGCATGAATAAAAGCATGGTGTTCACATCCCTCAAGCATGTACAGTAAGGCACAACAAATAGACACACCCAACCTTGACTGTCATGCTAAAAGAACAGGATGAACACAAAGAGAAGTGCCAGAGAGAGAGAAGATCAGACTTGAACTTATTTGATCAGTGGTATTGATAATCAGTCTCCTTTAATTTTGACATGCTATGAGCACGAGAGATTGTCCGAGAGAGAGAGTTGTGAGACGTTGTGTCCTGCTTATCTTCTATCTTATGGTTGTTATGGTTAATAAAAGTGTTCATTCAGGATGCTCACTGCTTCCTGCAAAGTGGTCAGCCTTATCGACAGGGTGACATTTGACAGACTGAACAGCTGAAATGAAGAGAGCATCCAGACTAGTGCAGCGCAAATGGAAAAATGACCGATTATGAAAGAACTAATGTCAATAACGAGTGTCATCCTGCACCGTACAACACATTACAATGGAGCAGTAGTTTAGTCCATAGGGACTAGGCTTGAAAGCTGGAACCAGAGGTCAGTTCAAGTACAGCATGGACCACATAATGAAGAGTAGACTGGAAGCTGGAGAGGGGCCAGTTCACCTCCTGGGCACTGCTAAAGAGTCCTTGAGCAAGGCACTGTTGGCTCTCACTACAGCACTGAATCCCTAACTGCTCCCAAGGTACTGCTACATGTGTGCGTGCAGTTATATTTCTGGCCTATATATAAATAGTTATCAATTTAATATGAATATATTCAAATAGATAAAATAGAAATCAAAAAGGAATTGATTAAAAGTTAAAGAAAAAACACTGAGTTGATATGACAAATTTAAATAGTTCTAATAAAATTATTTCAATTTTACATATCACTGATATCTTAAGTAATAATCATGAACATTAACATCAGGGAAGTGATTTGAATTTATTCAATACAGTCAATTCAAACTAAATATTATTCTTTATCAGGAATAACAAACTCAGTCATCAGAGTCATCAATAAACGTGGCTTCTAACACATCAACTTTGAGAACAGTATTTCCGCTTGCTGCCTACATCCCACCTGCTTACAGGTGCCATGATGACAAAGTAATGTTATTAATTTCACCCATCAGTGGTCATAATGCTGTGGCTGATCACAGTAAACGTGTGAATGAATGTGACAAATGTTGCAAACGCTCTCTAATACAAGTCTGGCAGTACCATTTTCTTGCTGTGCTGAACTCTCAGTACTCTTAAGACTTGTGGTATCTTTTTGAGTTTGGTGCTTTGTGCAGCTCTTACATTCCTGTTTGTACTCTTAAATATTAGACCTGAGTGCAGTGGAGCACTTTTTACACCTGAAAGTAAAAGTATGCTATTTAGTAAGTATACAAGCCTTAAATATTACAGAGAAATAGAGCAAGAGGTTCTCTCTACAATATTTAACTGTATACACTATGTATGCTTGAAGGGACTAGGATTTCTGACATTTTGACCACATCTAAAAGGAAGGGAGTTTCTTTGTTTGGAGCATACTGAGGCCTTAAGTCTGACATAGTTTTTAAGTCTGACTTTCAAGACTTGTCTATTTTTTTCCAATTTACCTAAATTCTGATGAGACACTGACTCTCTCGAGATGAAAAACGACGACGCTCCAACCACCATGCTGTTATTTTGGCAAAGGTAGTGCAGTGCATTAAGACCAAAGAGCTTCATGTTTGTCTCCCCGAACCACAGAAACATTTCCTGATGCTCTCACAATCCTTTAAGTGTAGTTTGGCAAACTCTAGGCTGGCTGCCATCTTCCCTTTACTCTGCTCCATCTACTCATTCTGCCATGAAGGCCGTTGATTTCATGGTACCAGCTTAATTCTCCTTGCCTATTTAGTCATTTTGGCCAGATGGTCTAATGCAAGGAGCATTGGTGGTTTCAGATTTTCAGAGTTTACTTTGCTCCTGGGAGCTCTAATATATTGACATTATATGAATGATTTGGACATTTTCCTTTCTGTGGATTATAACCATGTATAGTGGCACTTCTATGCCAAGGGAATCATTCAAAATTTTGGGAATGTATGGTATGCCAAATTTGTTTGTCATGACTTGTCATTCTAAGGCAACTTTTCAATGGTTAATATGACCTGAAAGTTTCACCAAATATTCTAGCTCAGAACCGACATTTAGAATATGATGTGTTACTATCTACTCTGTAGACTTGGTGAGCAGTCTTCTTTCAGGGTCATTCTTTGGTGGAGCCAGGTCAGACTTAAATGGTAGCCTCTATTATGGAACATATTCTAATTTCATAATATTAAGCGATAAAAAGTCTTTATTGGGGCAATTGACATCTGGATCACTTCATGCAATGGTAATCCAAATGGAAATAAAAACTGTCATTTGTAAGTGACCAGAAAACGTCTTCTCCTTTCAGGGTTCATTCTGGCACATTACAGGTTACATTTACCATATTGATAATGCTACTTATGTCACCTATATGTCATCTATATACAAGGGAAAAACAAGTTTTTTCATCAATCATACACTACCAGTCAGGTTTTGATTTCTGACATGTTAAAGTTCTAAAGTATTTTATTATGACATAATTATGAATGTGTGCGTATGCTCATCAAAATCTCAAAAACAGTACATGCTAAACTCATCATACCTCGTACATGAAGATATGCAAAATAATAAAGCCTGTCTTAAATAGTGGCGCCATGTCTTCAGTTATAAAGTATTCTATGATTTGTCCTACCACTTATCTCCCAAACATTTCTTTCTAGATTCTGTTTGTGCAATCAGATTCATTCTGTTTTCAGTTGTTTCTACAAATGTCAAAATATCATGATACAATTAGCTACAAAGCATATCTGGATGTATCCAGAACATTTTTGTTCTTGATGTGTCCTGTTCTGAAATGTTGCTACATTTAAACCTATGTCTTAAAGTTGACATAAATCAAAGTTCCTTCCTGTACAGTAAATCTTATAGATTCAATATTTTATTCGGTTTAGGTCTAATGATTGACTGGGCCTGCGTTTGTGTGTCCTTGCTTGTGTCCTGAGTAACACTTTGATTCCACTGGGCATGGCTCTGTGACACACAGCCACAATGCTGCTTTGATCCGTTCTCCACATGGCTTCATGACCCACCCAAGAGCATTTCAGAAGCTGAGCATTTTTCCCACCAGATTTTGTTAACATGTTCAGATGTGGTCATTTTCTTTGTTTATATACTTCTACCATGAGTAAATAGACTACAAAGTTCAATCCCTTTTGTCTATTTTTACGATTGGGAGTCTGCACAGGGTGTTTTATGACTCTTTATCCCCTTTATGTGTCTGAGTTGTGGCCTACATTTCGTTGAAAACAGAAAAGTGGCATATTCTTTTGGAATCACAAGCATTGTCGAGAACAGTCACAATTAGCTCCAGCAGCTGCATCGCAACCTTTCTTCTCTGCTTCCTCCTCTTTTCAAAAGTCAAGCTCTCTTGGCTCTTTCTAGCCATTTTGGCCTTGGGCTTCATCCAAGCAAGATGACGAGCACCTTCTGGTAGAAGCTCTGCTGCATCCTGTGCTACTCTGGTGTTGGTTAAGGAAACATACATAAGAAAGCGGTGTGTCCCACAATACAGAAGCTTTAAAGTACATGTCTTTATTGCTTTTTCAACAACTGGATGACAGACACATGTCACATGCGTTGCATTTACCTGACCAAGGTTTGGCCAAACCTTTTCAAGCCACAAAGCCTGTTTGGTCAGCACTGTGCTTGGAGTGCCAGCCAAGCACAGCCCAACCCAAATTTTGCTCATAAGTACTTATTCATGCTATACTCACTGATTTGTTATACACACATGCACACAAACATTTGACATTGTAATAAAACACAGATTATAATTGCACATATTGCAGGAGAAGGACATGGCTGGCTTTGACTTTGTCCATCATGTTCATTGAGATTCAGAGGCAGTGTTCGTAAATGAAGGCAATAAATGCTGAGAATAGCCATAGAATTGGCAGTATGGTGTTAGGGCAGCCTTGACAAAAAGATCTAACACAAAAACTGTTTCAGCACCTTGGAGAGAGGGACACACACACACAGGCGCACACACACGCAGACCCTGCTTTCTGTTTCCTGCCAATGAGGGGCACAGAAGGTGCCTCATTCCAGGATCTTTTCCACTAGAAGAGCATTACTGTTTCATTTTCAGCACCTTGTTAGTGCCAGAGTCTCCTGCCCACTCTCTAAACTACTACTCAGGGTGGCGGCATTTAGCTCAGTTAGTAGAGCAGCCGCCCCATGTGTGAAGGTCCATGCTGCGGAAGCCCGGGGTTCGAATCCGACCTGTGGTCTTTCCTGCATGTCATTCCCCATCTCCCTCTCTCTCCTAACAGTCCTGTCACTCTTCAGCTGTCTCTGTCAAATAAAGCTTGAAAAGGCCAGAAAATAATCTTTTAAAAAAACAGAAACTACTACTCAGGACAGGTAAGAAACCACACAAAGTGACGTTACAGACATGAGAAAATAAAACAGGAAGCCTAAAGCCATAACATATGTGGCAAGTTTTTCTATCCATGCGTGTGTAATAGGCATTGTGTTTTGTCGAGTTGCCTAATCAGATGTTGAAAGATTAGCATGTACAAGGTCAGTATGACTGAAGTATATGATGGTCAGCAGTTTTTGTGTTGATACCTTTTGTTACACAAATGTGGTGCAAAATGTAACCATTTTTTAATATTTAAATACACAAGGCCAAAATAACAAATTTATACTGCATTAAAACTGCAATAGATTAGCATAAAGTGGCCATGTCTGTAAATGGGAGAAACTTTCCAAAATGGACATGCCAGTTTTTCCTAAAATTTACTGTAAGTTTATGAACATTATTTAGCCCCCTGCCCAACAAACTAATGCCTTAGGTCTTCTATTTTCATATGATCCCAATATCTTCACTCTATCTGTAAAACAGCCCATACAGACAGTTACTGAAAGACAGTAATATCACACCATGGTTGGTATCTGTGTGACGAGTGGTCGCTGGAGCATTAAAGAAAGAGAAAGTTGCTATCCAAAGGCAATAAGAAATCTCTCATAGAAAATAATGAAAAAAATCAAATGTATAATGCATTAAATTAGAAATATATACATTTTCCAAATGGATAGTGCCACATGGGTGTGCCATTTAAGGTCAGAGTCTCATTTGGATTTTTTTCATTGGATTTTGATCTTTTTAAATAGAGCTTGAAAGTAGTAAAAGCTTTTTCAATTCCAAGTTCCAAGTGAATTCAGTGATAGGTTAGGAAATGCTAGAAAAGAAGCCACCATCTATGGCTCACTGTGAGTTCTTCAAACAATGCTACCTGCAATATTCACATATGAGTTGGCATGGACTTTGTACAAGGGATCTGAAAATACCTTTAATATCTGGTGGAAATTTTTTTGGCCTTTTCAAGCTTTATTTGACAGAGACAGCTGAAGAGTGACAGGGATGTGTGGAGAGAGAGAGAGAGAGAGAGATGGGGAATGACATGCAGGAAAGAGCCACAGATCAGATTTGAACCCTGGGCTTCCACAGCAAGGACTGAGCCTTCATACATGGGGCGGCTGCTCTACCAACTGAGCTAAACACCGCTCCGCTGATTTGGACATTTTGAGAGACAAAATGTCCACTCCCTAAAACATGGATTTTCGACTGACAGTACACTCATTCTTTGGTGGATATCTGAGAGCATTTTCTAATTATTTTTTATGGATTTTCCATGTTTTGTTAAAATATTAAGGCTTTATTAATAGAAATCTAACAATTCTAAATCACCATGTCCATTTGGAATACAATTAAATGGGATAGCCGGGTTTCTCACATGAACAAAATGACAAAAAGTTTCCCAAATGCCCATTTGGAATAGTATTGTACTGGCTACCCGAGTTTCTGTTTAGAATTAGAAAAGGAATTTAGAAAAGGAATTGTGGCTATATATACCATACAGCACATTTGGACAAGCAGGCTCTCTTGGGGTTATCTTGGGGAATGTAATTTTTGCTTGCTTAATTGTGCTTGTTTGTGACTAGTTGGGGCAGTGTTGTGTGCATTGCAGCGTATCTAAAATAACAATTAGCCTATCTGGAGCATTGTATGGCAGCTGGTATCTCCCTCAACAGACAACAGGAAATGGCAAAGTGGGTTGGTCCGATGGTTGGTTAGTCAGTCAGTTTGCAGTCTTAGCACATGTTAGCATATTAACACAATAAACTGAGATGGTGAACATTGCTACCTGCTAACTATTAGCATTTAGCTCAGGAATGATGTGCCTAAGCACACCCTAATGAAGCTGTGAGTTCACACAAAATGCTGAATTGTCCCGTTATGGCTTCAGTCCATGTAATGGCCTCAATACTATATGTGAAAAAATGACTTATAATAAGGATGAAGTGTCAATACAATATAATTGCAACAAATGCACAAAAAAGTGGCTGATTGTGGCGTTAACGAATCACTGTATGTGAGTGTGCGCCCATTTGCTTTATTTCTTTTCTAATGAAGATATTTGAGAGTTCTTTCTGTCTCTTTCGTTAGCATTGATGCAGTACATACTGTAAACCACCTGAGCAGCAGCACATCTTTAACAGCAGTCATTCCTGATGTTTTGGAATTTGATTATTTGTTGGAAAAATGGGTCAAATATCTAACCAGTAATTTAATCATTTTACTCCAGGTCATTTTTTTTGGTAAGAAGTTGAACTCAAAATGAACATTAGTGTCCCACTTAGTTTTGAAAACACAATCTGAGCCATACTGTCCTGCATGCCTTCATCTGAGCCGGCGCTTTACTTCGATAGTGCATGAAGCATTGGCATGAAAAGAGATTTTTTTCATGTTTTTCCTACAACACAATGTCTGTGCTTTGTTATGTTTGAAAGTGTTTCTGTGTGGGTTTTGCTTTAATTGTTTAAATGTAGTTAAAGTATGTATATGCCACGACAAAATGTGGTTGCCCAACTATCCACTGTAAAATAAATGTTTTTCCTTAAGCACTGGTATTATTTTTGAAATATGTTTAGGCTGTGCTTGTGGCAGAAGTTTGTTCAGGTGAGAAGGAAAGGTTGCTTTGGTGAAGGGGACCTCTTTATTTCTCCACTGTCTGTCCTCTCTTTCCCTCATTTATGTATCTCCTACACTCTGGTGTGCCACTACGTATGCCTTCCCCCTCCTCCTCTTTGTCCTACTCCTGCGCGCCTCTTCAGCCAACACACCTGCCATCCAAGATGAGAAGGGGGCTTGCTTCCGTTTGGTCAGCTCAGGGAGGCAGTGTTTGCACCCAGTGTCAGCCCAGCTAAGCAAACAGCTCTGCTGCTGCAGTGTGGGCAAGGCCTGGGGCCCTCGTTGCGAAAAATGCCCCCCTCCTGGAACAGGTAAGGCCCCCAGCCATGTCTGCCTCTATGAGAAATAAAGCCAAAACCAAAACTTTTTTTCTCACGTGTATGATGAAAACATCGTTTAACTCTCTTGCAGTTTAGTTGGGCCTTACAAAAAAGGAAGGGTATGTATGCCAGTGCAGCTCATAGAGACAGTGCTCTCAGTTCTGTCCACTGTTTTGGGCAGTTGTCTGCAAAATTCTGTCTCGTTTTAAAGTCAATAAGCCAAAGTGTGAAGTAGTTATTAGGCACAAAATTTTAATTCAATTCCATTCATTTTTATTTTTAAAACACCAAATCATAAGGGAAGTTATCTTGTGACAAGTTTCCTTATAGAGCAGGTCTTGACTGTACTCTTAAATATAGTATTTACAGACTCTTCCTTTTAAGAGGCAGAAGCCTTGAGCTGTTCCTATTGGTACTATCGGTGGCAGCCAGAATGATCCCATCTAGAGTACTATATTTTTAGGTAAAGAGTTTCTGAGATGTTTGGGGCCAATAGACCTTTTTCATGACATGTCATTTTGAGATGCAATAGGGGTAAAGACAATCTTAATCTTAATTACTATCACATGCCTTTACCCTACTACAAGAACTTCAGCTTTGTCTGAGTTTAACATCAGAAAATTGCAGGTCATCCAGGTTTTATATGCTTAAGGCATGCTTAAAGTATAGCTAAGTGATTTGTTTCACCCAGCTTGATTGATAAATATAATTGGGTATCATCAGCAATGGAAGTAAATGGAGCAATTCTTAATTATGTTGCCTAAAGGAAGCATATACTGTATACTAAAAAAAATGGTCCAACCACAGAACCTTGTGGAAATCCATGCCTAACTTAAAGTGTGCATGGAGGATTCATCATTAACATGCAAGCATTTGTATCTTTGACTAGTGCGGTCTCTGTGCTATGATGCACTCTAAATCCTGACTGAAGATCCTCAAATAACCTGTTCTTATGGAGAAAGTCACACAGCTGATTAGCTACAGCTTTCTCAAGTATCTTAGAGAGAAAGAGAAGGTTTGATATCGGTCTGTAATTGGCTAAAACCTCTGGATCTAGAGTGGGCTTTTTAAGAAGAGGTTTAATTACAGCGAAGAGTTTGCACTTGTGTTTGTGCTGGAAACACAAGTCCACTGGAGCTTTCATTGAAGCTTGTTCCTAGTCATTTCTAAAAGTTTCTGTCTGGTAACTGTTTTGTAGCTAAGCTAGTGACTGCGTTGTAACTGCACCAATGACTCAGACAGGCTAGTTGTTGTGGAATGTTTGTGCGTCTGCAGGGTAGTGTCAGTTTGATCTGAATTTCATAAGCCTGAATTAACTCAGTGAAAATGACTTGCCAATCTAAAGGTAGCAAAAGGTGAGCGTGCATGAGTGTGGATTTGGTGTGTGATTGGTGAAACACTGAAACAGAATTAAACTGGTGGAAATGATTAGACTTGGTTTTGTTAAGCCTAAAACCCACTCACAGCTACTGACAGCTTTAATCTTGGCCAAATAAATAATGTTGACATCTACAATGTTGACAGTATGACATAAGGAAAGATTGAGAGCAGGGAACTACAAGTACTAGTTATAGAAATGCAGTACAAGACATTACAAAAAGTACTCACTGCCATGCATTCATTCCTCTATTGTGTGACTCTCCAATGACACTTTTGCATCTGTTGAAGTATTGCCAAAGTCAACATAAAGCTAACCTACAGTTTGAACAGGCACTGAGCCACTGACTTGGCTGTCAGTGAAGGTAGACTGTCAAGTACTTTCAGTTGTGGCTGGTAAGATTAGTGATTTGGGTCTTGTGAGTGAAACATGAGCTGTTACTGGCTGGTATAAACATTAAACTGGGGTTGTTCATGTAACTATGGTTCTGTAAATTCACCAGCTGTTCTATGTAGGTATTAAAATGGCTGAAAAGTGAGAAAGATGGAGGAACACTAAAGCGACGATCTGACAAAGTGGAGAGGGGTGTGAATGTTAGCAGTTGCAGCGTACCACAGCGGTGTCGGGGTATATTGTGGCAGTGATATGTGTCAGCATTTCAGTGCTTTCTTTTAAATTGTGAAGGGTGTCCAAGCCAAAATGTGATTTTAAGTTGTTCACATACCTGAAAAGAGAACTAAACACAATTCAATGCCACTGACACTAAATGTATGTATTTTTATATTGAAAAGGCTGAAGAAAAAAGAGTGTTTGCTTCTTTTCTTGACAGTTTTAAGGAGGTGAAGTCTAATTCCTGAAGAAATGATTCAAGCGGGTGAATAAATTGGGAAAGAACATGCTGTTTACACACAAACAGTTCTTAAGGAACCATGTGAAAGGGGCATTTCCTTTTAAGCCAGTGTGAAACAGCTACAGACACAAAATCTGAAAAAAAAAAAAAAATCAAAATATTAGTTTAAAACTGAAGCCACATTGAAAAGTAACCTGACTGGTTATTTGTTGATATAAACACAAACATATCTAATGGTGCATGTGTTCATTTCAGCGACTGAAGATAGTTTTTTCATCCACAAAACACTGACTATTTTTCTAGTGTGAATTTTTATAAAACACATTTAGGTGGAGCTAGGTGACAAACACTTTCAAATCAAGTGAAAATAATGAAGTTGTTAGAAAACCCAGTCGTCCACTATCACAATGTGATATCAATGAGTCTGTCTCCATCTTGTATTTATATATGTAACTGTTTCGTGGAAACTGTTATCTCATTAATGCTTCTCATTTATCACGTGGCAGATGTGTTATTGGTGAAAATTAGTTAAGTTTGGAAAACTAAGAAAATCTTTATCTATCTGTTTGCTGCTGGGTCTATTTAAAAAGCTGAGTGCATTTTTAAAGACAAGACTGTGTCTTCATCTAAGTCTTCACAGGAACTGTATCATATTACTGCTTAGTTAAGTTACACAATTTGAACATTGTTTGTGTCATGCTTTGGTGTCACTAAACTTAAAATATTAGGAGAATATTCCTAGAATTATTGGACCTAGTACCTAACTTTGTGTTTAAACTTAAAAGATTATTTACTATCAGTGTGTAGAGTGCAGCTGAGACTATGAATTCAGACAATCTTTTACACTAAAAGCCTTTTTTATCATTTTGTTTCAACAGTTCATGTTGATGTTCACAATAAAAAATAATGATTGTTTTTGCACCTCTTCTTTTCACTTGTATTTTTTATTATGCAGCTAAGTTCAAAGAGATCTGCCCCGGTGGAATGGGCTACACTGTCCTACCAAATCCACCTGTCAATAAGCCAGTCACCGTTTACCAGGAGCCCATCGACCTGCTGCCACCCCAACCCCTGCCAACACCAGAGAGACCAGTAGAGGCTTTTGGGAAAGCAGAAGCAATTATACCAGGTGAGTCTCTACCATGTGACATTATCCGTGCGCGTACAGGTGATTTAGTGATTATGTGTAGTACACTTGAATTAATTTTCAGTTGGTTTCAGTTCAGTGCCAGATCATAACGGACATTATCTCATGCCTCTAACTATAAGCAAAAAGGCCCATCTTAAGACGCCTCTTAAAATGTGTAGAGGTGCTGGCTCTAGAACCAAAACCATGCAGAGTGTTTGGAATACCAGTGAATGAATGAAATGACCAATAATAATTTTGTTTCAATTTGACAAGATCAAAATGGCATATCCATTTTTGGCTCCTCACGTTTCTTATTTTGCAACACTAGGCATCATTGGAAATCACTTATATCGTCAACTTCATGGTGCACTGCAAAACTTCATAGCAGCAGTCTTTTTTAAAAATCATCAATCATGCACGACACATCCATATTTTTTGACGATGAAACTGGCTCTCGTGTGGATCGCCACAAGAAAGACAGAGCAAGAGAGAGATCACCAATTAACAGCATCTCAGATTAGAGCCCACATGAATGATTCATGTTATAGTAGCAACAATCACATCAATTTTAGTTCTTACTCTATTAACACAGGTCATTCATCTCCGTTTGTGAACCTGAGGTGTGGTTATCCACAGTCTAACTCTGTTGACTGAAGGCTGTGACAGATTGAAGTCATCATTGCTAGTGTTCTAATCTAGTGTTCTGATCACTTTAATTTATAGCGTTATTGTGAGTACATCTAAGATCAAAAAAGAAAAAGGAGAAAGTTGGAAAAATAAACCTGGCTGAGAGAGGAAGAGGAGCTTCACCCACTCCTGTTATTCAGGACATGCTTGGCAGCCACCAAGGATCGGAGAAACCATGACACATCTTAGCCAAAGCCAGACATTGAATCTAAATTACTGCTATGCTCCACTGTAGCAGAGGAGTTTTCCAGACACACAGGACAAGCTTCAGAAAACAATGTGACAAATATCCACCATCCCAAAGCTATGTAGATCAGTGTTTGGACACCACCAGACAGTAGTATGGTATGTGTGAACCCAGATGCTTTTAAAGGAATAGAGATTCCCAAACAGCGGAACTGACTTGGTCTCTTAGCTGTTGGCACTGTTCACATTTATCTATACCCTAAACTGCACTGCAAAAGAGAAATGCTTTCAGCCATGAGACACATTACATTAGTACATATAACATATAACTTATTGTTCAGTTAGCTAGCTTGCAAACTCTCATTTATTGGTACTGATTGAGGTAACTGGGAGACAATTGTGTCTGACGAGTGCCACCATGTTCCTAGCTTGCTAGCATGGTAGAAGTTGGCTTGCCAGCTCATTGCACAACTAGCACTATGAGTAAACACTATGAACGTGTTCACACCAGCACTGTTTAGTCTGCTTTAAAGTTTGTTTCCTCGGATAGTCTGGTTTGCCTGGGCAGGTCTGAAAGCTCATCTGAACTGTGGTGTGGACCAATCAAGTGAACTCTGGTCCGCATGAAAAGGTGGGTCTTGGTCTGCTTCCAAGTGAACCCTGCTGTGGTTCACTTACAGTACGAAAGCAAATGGATTATCCAGCGAACCAAAGAACAGAAAGCCATCGATCAGCTGGGTTTTGGGCAATACCACCCCCAAACAAGCAGCTGTTGTAACTGCATGACATTGTCCAGGCAGTTTGGTTTACTTTCAAAAGTGCAGTGTGAAAGTGAACCAAACCAAATGAAGGTATAACATTTTCCAGCATTCCCTGCCCAATCGAATCGAGTTCCCCAGACTATCCTGGTGTAAAAGTATG
This sequence comes from Nibea coibor, assembly GCA_023373845.1. Lineage (NCBI taxonomy): Eukaryota > Metazoa > Chordata > Actinopteri > Sciaenidae > Nibea > Nibea coibor. The sequence continues at coordinate 1,470,406 of CM041723.1, forward strand.
GACTTGGCTCTGCCACTTTCTGGTGTGACCAGGCCTTATGAAGGAAGTAATGTGACTGTTCACTGTCATTAGAAAAATCTTTAGGTCCGACCAGGTACAGTTTTGTCGTGTTCCAGCTGGCACAGCTGATCAGGGCCATTCTAGCCAATGATCCACCAGATGAGTCACTGTGCCACAACCGCTCAGGTCATACAGCGCAAGGCAGATTGAGCTGGCAGGAAGTCAGACAAAGAGAGGTAATAGAGAATCACATCAGTTTACAAAATAAAGCACCCTGTGGCAAAAAAACACAAAGCAAAATGACCAAATGAGAGCAAGTTAACAAGGTCTGAGTGAAGAGAGGTGTTGATTCTGCTGTATTATCGTTCTGGAATAAGCTGTTGAATTGTATTGTATTATACTGACAGGTGTCTATTTAGCCTAGAATCATTGACAAAATGCAAACCTAAATACCCTAAATAGTATATACAGTATATTATATTACAATCTTACATTTAAATGTTCTGCTTCTGTTTTCTGTGGTCAGTAGCAACAACTGCACCAGATCAGGTAGGTTGGGAGCTTTGTAGAGTGAACATGGAAAAGCAGTTTGCATGCACAGAGACACTCCTCTAAGCTGCTGAGGAGTTGCAGAATCACCTTTGCATGAAGTCAGCAGCGTTGATGCATGACTTTGATCTGGTCAGCACTGAGCAGTGTATTAATCTTCAATGTGTATTTGTTCTATATGCGTAAGTACCAAATCTAGATAAAGTCCTTGACATTGTCCCAAAACATCCATGCAGATTTCTATGCAGTTCCTTTCTGGCTTGCTCGCTCGCTGAGCTGTTCATTTTAGTTGTTTTAAACTGCAGTCAGTTACCATGCAAGCTGAACGCTAATCTGCCTCCCCGCACAACATCTGCATTGCATGACAGATGCTGAAGCAGTGTGCAAAGCTGAGCTTGTTACATTTGGACTGAAAAAATGCATACGACACTCTGTTGATCTTCCCTTTGTATCGTTGTCTGTGTCTTGTCCTTGAAGGAGCTGATAGTTCCTGTGGTTAGTAATAGGCCCGTAATTGAACCTATCCTGCCCCAGCTATCTCCAGGTGTATCCACTGTCAAGATCGATGCAGCCTACCCAGGTGTCTGCTTCACTACCCTTGAACCCTCATTTCGTGGTCATGGTGGGAAGTTTAGGACATCTCAGACATAGCTTGTCCAGCTCAGAGCTCTTTGTCAGCCTCTGTACTCATGTTCATCTATAGTTCAAGTACAGTCAAGTTGAGCTGTACTTTAATGTTATAATGCCAACATTAGCACACTTCTAATTTTGGCAAAAAATGTTGAAAACTAAATTGTGCATGTTAATATTAAGCTGACTGGACAATAGTTAGGGAGTACAGCTGAGAACAACCAAGTTCAGCTCAGACTGCTGAAAGTTCAGCTGAGTCTGCTGCGACAAGATGAGTCTGATGTCCTAAAAGAGTCACCACACTGCTATTAGAAGAAGTAGATATTTATTTATGCTACTAATTGGCTCATCCGTTTCTTGAGTCATGTCATTCCAATATCTTATAGTAGTGTTTTATCATTCAAAGCCAGAATGATGCTTTCAGAACACCGGCGCTCCCTCAGAGGTTCTGTGATTAGTTTGCACAGATACGGTCATTGGACTGAATGTTCATAGAATCATGCTGAGGTGTTTGGTTGTGACACGGGATGTTATCCCCCTAAAAGTTTGTACCTGGAACCTGATTCTCCTGACCTCTGTCTCTGTGTCAGCATGTTTCAATTCACAAAATTGTTTCTGAATGAATAATTTTGCAAAGCCAGTTTGGCCGTCATCTGTCTCTCTGTTCAAGATTATATCTCAACCACTACAAGCCACAACCTTTGGCAGGGATGTTCAAGGTCCTCAGAGTATGTCAGTTATTTAGCACATTGAGAGAGAAATAGCCACATTGTACTTCATAAACTAAAAACAAAAGTAAGAGGCAAATTGTAAGAAGTCTAGTCAAACAATGCACACCTGAGAAAAAATATTGCATCCATGTAAAAATGGGTATCTGCATTTTCATGTTTGTGGAGAATATAAGCTATGTACTTGAAAATAATAATAAATAATAATATAATAATATATGAAGTGTTTCTGTGTTGAGTTTTGAACATAATGAGAAGCTGTTACTGTTTTGAAGGACACCTAAGCTGCCAGAATAAGTATAGTGGAATAGGTAAATGCAGCCAAACTGTGGAAATGTACACTATGGTTTATTTTAAAAATAAAACAACAACAACATGTTGCATTAATTAAATAAAAACAGGATGGAATTAATGTGCATTACTGTGTTTTTTAATCCGGTAGAGGTTGTTGAGAGGAGCTCACCACCTGCACCAGTGGAGATCCTCCCATATAATGCAGGTCAGGACATTGCTCCCACCCAATCAGCAGGTAAGACTTTCTGACTAGAACTGTTTTGTAACTGCACCAAGACACTCATCATTTTACTTTCGCCCAAGGCTCACATTCACATTCATGTCTCAGAGGTTACCAGAGTTAAAATGCATAGCCCCCGGATAAGGCAGCACACAAGGATTATGCGGTTGTAGTTGGAGTTATCTAATTAATGATTTTGAGCATGCTGAACTCAAGATGGCAGATGACCAGTGGAACTTGTGGTGCAGAGAAATCAGCTTAAAAACAAGACAACTGGTTTCAATACATGAAACTAATGAATCTAATCAATTTAATTTGATCCTGTTATTAATACATGGCAGTCTCTCTTATTACAGTCAATTGCTTAGGGCTGTTTTGCAGTACAGGTTGTAAACGTGTGGTTCTCGTTTTAAGCTGTTAACTTGTGGTTATCTTGTCCTTTCTCACAGGTCTTTGTATTTTCTGTTAACACTGTCCTCTCTCTCTCTCTCTATTGGCCCAGAGGTGGATGAGTGCCAGATCAACCCTCATATCTGTGGCCAGGGGATTTGTTACAACACAGCTGAGGGCTACACCTGCCACTGTGATGAGGGATACCACCTGGATGACTCCCAAACCACCTGTGTAGGTGAGGAGCCCAGTGGTCAAAATCTGTGATTAAGGTCAAAGATCATCTTGTGTATGTCCTTGCCAGCAGGCTGATCTAACTAATAACAACCTTTTTATGTATATCAGTGTGAGCTAGGACAGGCTCTATCTCCTACAACCCTGCAGAGTATAAGCAGGGGTAGAAAACGGATGGCCACTGTGAGAATTGTAGGATCACATGAAACCCACTGTGCTGTACAAGTCAATGACTATAATGATGAAGTCTAGATGAGTGCTGGGAGCCAAAAGGAAGCCAGCTCAGCCAGAGGATGACTGTGATGTGCATGGTTAAAATGCACATTAAAATGCACCCCCCCTAAACTTTGTCTATGTTGTCAGTGAGCAACTTTTGGTCTGATGTCGCCCAATGCTGTGTGCTCTGGTGTGTGTCTAGATGTAGATGAGTGTTTGGAAAGCACCTCTTTGTGCTTTGGAGGTCGCTGCGTGAACACAGAAGGCAGTTTCCTGTGTGAGTGCCCATGGGGATTCATCATTGATGGAGATGGAACCACTTGTGTTGGTGAGTACTCAAATAATTCTGCTGGAGCACATTATGACAGTCACGCACACGCGTGTACAATCATGTGGTAGTAATCTTTCTTCTCCATCTAAAAAGGACTGCTCACATTACAAGTTAAGCACATATTACACTTACACTTATACACTTATAGCTTAAATTGAAATTCTGATTTAACAGTGGTGTCTAAAAGAAGATCTTTAAAAATCCTTGCTAGATCTAACAAACCATTCCAGGCAAATACTGGAAATGATACTGTCGAGGTACTGTATCATTTTCTGGAGCAGAGTATTTGATGGATTAACAAACACACTGCTTCAGTCCTGCAGGAAGAGCACAGAAATGCACATTTCATGCAGGCTTGTAGGCTATGCACAACCACAGCCTCTGGCACTGGTCAGCAGAAGCTCTGCACACTAACAAGTGAATACTAATAGAATTATAAGTCAGTGGAATTTTGGACGAAACCAGTGACCACATTGTTACCAGCGTCTGCACCACCCTCCCTGCTTCATCCACCTTATTGGGATATAAATATGAGGCACTCTGTCATTAAGTGGTTTCCTGCCATTTCAACGCAGCTTTCCCCACCCACCAAAATGATACTGAATTAGAGCTATGAGGGCAAACAGGCCTGATGGTTATTTCCTTAGAGCTGCAATAAAATATGTTCTTCTTAGCTGCAGGATGCAGCATCAGATAATGACTTCTATGGTTTATATGGATGTGGATATGCAACCAAGGTGTCTATTAATAAGATTAATATAAAAACAGACCAGAGTTTTTTTAGACATGCTTTAGAATTCTAAAAACAATCATTACACTGTGGTGCAAGGTCAGCCGACCAGACTTTCCTACCATACATATCGCCTGAACGCCCGACGCCTGAACCTTTCTGCACTGGTGCTATTATTATGCAGAATTAAAGTACTCAATTTTAAAAGGCTGAAAACCACCATTCAGTCCAAACTGCAGGTTTATCAGACATACACCCAAAAACTACATATCTTGTAGTCTGATCTTAGTATTTCTAAAAACAATGAGACTGGCAGAAAAATTGATTTTCTTTGGCCATTTGGGGGGAGAGAAAACACACAGCATCGACATAACCTGTTATCTATCTTACCTTGTGACCTTGTTGCTTGTTGCTTGTCCTTGGTGCTTATTTACACATCTAGCACACAGATGATCATTCATTTGAAGTCATGCATGTGTCCACTTGATGAATGTAAATCTAATATTCACTTTCTTTTTGCTCTGTTTTTCATCTCCACCATCTTTAATAACACTTAAAACTTAAAACAAGAGTTTTAGAGAGCTGCAGATTCAGCTGATCACTATAAATGAAACTTACCGTTTTTCACATCATGTAATATTAATTGTAGAAATATCTGTGTGCTTAATGTGCTTTAATTTGCCCCTTTTGTTGGTGGTAGTATGTTCTTTCCGATGTAGTCTGTAATAATGATTGGGATTGCTTTGGCCCAGTATTTCTTGACATTACACCTTTAATGAGCATATCTTACATATAGTGTTCGCTTTTAGTGAAAATGCAGGAGGCAGTGTGCCATTTTAATTAGCAAGTAATGATGTGGAGGTCAGGGTGGCGGTGGACGTTTTGTGCTGGAGACCAGTTCAGATCAGCGTCAGGTCTCAGGTTATTAAACCTGACCTGAAAAGTTGCATCTATCAAGGAATGTTTAAGGCAGCAAACTCTGCGTATGGTTGTATGTACAGTATGGAACAGAATTTGCTTGCCCTAACCTTATTATCTATTAATAAACATTTTTACATTTATATTGTTTCAAATTACTATGTGTAGTATAAAAAGGTGTTCGAAATGAATTAATTCAACAAAATATAATACCAACACAATACCAACACATTGAATTAAAGTAAACTGCTATGCTGCTTAATAGCCATAGTACAAGTCAAGTAGAGTTCTTCTTAGTAGTTGTACAGGTGAAATACTTTTCATACTGTAATTTGATAAGTCTTATGTACCTGGCAGTGATTAAAATTGATTTTGGAGGGTAAAGAAGAGCTGGGGTGAAATGGATAGCAGCTTGAGGTTGGGGGGTGCAAATTTTATCCCAAACCAGTGCTGAGTACCACCCATTAATGTAGATGCACACCAAGCCTCTGGAGGATTTGTTTGTTATGAGAGACAAGCAGCCTGTTCAAACAGGGTATTTAAAGCTGCTTATGTGCAGATCCTTTTTGTCTCACAGCTACGTCTCAGTGGAAGCTAGCAGGAATGTTTCTCTAAAGTCATATTCACATGTGGTGTAAGCCTCCAGTTCATGATCCAGGAGAAATCTAGAAGAAATCAGGTTTCTCTTCTATTCAATTATGAAAGGGTTTCTTACATAATGTTAAAAAAACTGGAGAAAGACTACTGTAATCCTCCTTAACTACAGAAAAACAACTTGTTCCAAAACTGAACTGCACTGCACAATATCAATGTTTTGGGGTTAGGGGTTTCTTTTGGTTCTCAGATGTAATATGTGTGTGTATTATCAACATACAGCTGCATATAATAGTATTGCGATTGAGAGTTTCATATACATATTTTTTCATAGATATTGATGAATGCACAAACAGGACAGTGTGTGCTTCTGGTATCTGCATCAATGTGCCGGGAGGTTACAACTGTGACTCTTGTCCTAATGGTTTCTTCGCACAGGGAGGCCAGTGTGCAGGTAGGTCTAACACTGTGTGTGTATTTGTTCATATGTATGTATAGAATCGTATGCATATGGTCCTTGAAATTTATAGCTGTTTGATAACTAGTTAGATTACATCTCAACCTCAAGGTGTGTGCTATCTAGTCATCCAAACATACATAAATCAGCCCAGGGAACATGCAGAGTAAAACACTGCCAAGCCAATCATGCAATAAAACCAGTGAACCATTCCAAAGAACACGCAGTAAGAGCCCACATTTTCCTAGAAACCAAGGTGTGCCCATCTCTCCTCTTTCAATGGTTTGCTGCTCCTGGATCCCATGTGACACAGGATTAGCTGTGAGGTTTTGACTGTTCACACACTATGCAAGGCAAGCCAAGCCACAGTGGGGTGGCAATCAGTGGTGGTGGCAGTGAGAGGAAATCATTAAGCCATGGAACTTAGTCCTTTATAGAACTTAATAACCCAGCTCATAGACGTTTGTAAGACACTGCCAAGCTCAGTGTGTGTGTGTGTGTGCGTGTGTGTGTGCGTGTGTGTGTGCGTGTGTGTGTGTGTGTGTGTGTGTGTGTGTGCGTGTGTGTGTGTGTGTGTGTGCATTATTTTAGAAGCATCAGTATGTACTTCACTTTATTTAACACATAAAATGATACTGTATGAATACCACATATAAAACATGTAAAAGTCACATATAAAAGAAATATTAAATTCTCATCACAAAACAAATCTTCTCAAAAAAGTGTGCAGTCATTTATTAATATGTACAGCTTCTCATTGCAAGATAGCATTTCTTCTTTTATAATGTGTGATGAGGTTGGCGTATGCATTGAATGGGATCTAAGACCATTCATATATGCAAGTCGAAGCTTGGGGACTCTCCTCTTCTCTGCTCATCACATAGATCCGCTGCGGATTTAAGTCAGGGAACTGTGATGTTCATGGTGAAAACTATATTCTTTTGTCAGTGAACACTGTATAGGTTTTGAGGTGCGCTTTGGATCCTTGTCCTGCTGGAAGGAACAACCACAAACCGTGGCCCATTTTAAGCTTCTGGCAGAGATTGTTTAATATCTTCTAGTAAGTGTTGGAGTCAGTGATTCCATGCGCCCACAACATCAAAGATCCACCACCATACTGCCCCCTTGCAAATTCTTTTGCCAGTTGAATCATCCTCCTTGTGATGCCTGGGGGTGAATGTAAGCATGTCATGCTGTGCTGTATGTTGTGCAGCTCAGCTTTTTGACACACAGTGTCACTTTGTTCTTGAGTCTTTCACACAGTAATGAATGAAAGGGAATTTGGCCTCTATCTCTCTCTCTCTCTCTATCTCTCTCTCAAGTCATTGGTGACCACTTCAGAATAATTTGTTATTCTTTTTTCTTTTCAATTCAATCATTTTACTTGACTTCACTAATGAAAAGCTTAAATTTTTTTATAACTTGAGTCAAAGACCAATAGGTAAAAGATATTTTTTCACAGCCTGTTTTTCTCATATACACTAAGGGTGCCAATATTTCTGGAGGGCACTGTAGCTCCAGATTTTGCTTTGTTTTTCTTTTCTCTGTTTTTCTTTGGTCATGTAATAGAGGTCTCCAATTCCTTTATGAAGACATTTGCCAAGACAGTCAACTTTCTAGTCTGTGCTCGATTTATATTGTTTATTATTAATAGTAGCTCCTCCCATCAGTTTTAGGAGTTTTTTTACCCAAAGATCTCAGAAGAGGGCAACAGTACAAAAAGTTAAATGCTGCATCCACATTACACCCATACTATTTTTTAATTATGAGTAGTTTAATATTTAGTTTTGATTGAAGTTGTAGCGACCTGGCCTCTCTGTGAACATGAGAATGATAGAAAAGCAGCTGCTAGTCTTCACCTAGGACCTAGGACCTCACTGAAATTTTGAGACAAAGGGACAATGACCACAAACCTGAAATCCTTACAGAGGTTCCTGGGCACGGCAGTGTGGTATCATCGACTCACAGATTGCTGTGCCACTCAGTGCTTCAAGGGAAAAGAGAGCAAAGTTCCTCTAGTCACCTGCATGCCAAGCTGCTTTAGATACACTTAAAGAACATCTGGTAAACCCACCTGTCCTAAGTCACCCAAATTTCAGTACAAGGACTTGGGGCAGTACGTCCAAAAATAAGACCTTGGAACTGGGGAAGTCCTAGCTTTTTCCAGCCACAACCTGAATCCAGCTCAGAGTAATTATGCTGCCACAGAGTTGGAATGCTTGGCTGTGGTGTGGGCATTGGAGAAGTGAAGGAGGACCTATCTGGAAGGTTGCCTTTTTACTGTGGTAAGATCATGCCTCTCTTCTGTGGGTGTTTAAAACCACCAACCCAGCACTTGGCTCATCAGGTGGGCACTCAAGCTTCGGGAATTCACTTTGGAAAGTAGTCAGGAAAGTATAACACTGTGCCAAATGCCCTCTCCCAAGCCACAATAGGAGAACAGGAGACCTCAATACCTGTGTGTGCTACCATCATATCTTCCTCCTCGGGACCATTAAAAGAAGCTTCCCATTTCTAGGGAGGTTGTGGAAGGCATAACAGAAAGGCCCTTAACCCTAGTCACAATCAACCAATTGATTGTGAAAATATTTTTCATAAGTTTTCTAGCATAATGGAGGATCCTATCATCTTGGAAGATAAATAAACTTACCAGAGATTGGAAACACCTCATCTATTGGCCAAAGCTTAGCTGAGATCTGCCAGCTTGTTCAGAACTGCAAATTGTGTCAATCATACAAAAAGAGAAATGATGGTTTGATGGGCCTATTTTCCAGAACCTCCAAAACAAAATATCTGCATTCTATTTTTTTTTTTTACTATTATTGTATTAACTAGGTGTGTGGAATTATTACCCTCAAGAAAAGCAAAGGTATCAAAGTCAACTGCCAGGTAGGACCATGGACGGCAGGGGTGGGTAATGTGTGCAGGTGTCCTGAACTGGGTCGGGCGTAGCTCTTCTGGATGCAGGTAAGACAGGCAGAGACAAAGGATTTGGTGTCCTCCTGCATAGATGGCCACCAAAACCGAGGAAGACAAACAGAGTGTGGGCCACCCCAGGATGATAGGAGAGGGGAGAGGAGTGACCCCAAAGCAAAACTGATTTGCGGACTGATTCAGGGACAAACAGGCAGCCAGGAGGGCCATTACCTGGATCTGGGTGGTCTCGAAGGGCATCCTTGACCTGCTGTTCAAGCCTCCAGGACACTGCCCCGACAATGCAAGTACTGGGAACGATGGTATCCGGAGCTGAGATGGACAACTCCTCCCGGGAGAAGAGGCGGGAGACAGCATCAGGCTTGGTGTTCTTGGAGCCAGGCCTGTAAGTCAGCACAAAGTTAAACTGACAGGGGCCTGTCGGGGGTTGAGACATTTAGCAGAACGGATATACTCAAGGTTCTTGTGATCTGTCCACACCACGAATGGCAGCTCCGCCCCCTCCAGCCAGTGGCACTATTCCCCTAAGGCCAACTTAACTGCCAACAGTTCTCTATTGCCCACATCCTAATTGCACAAAACAATGGGAGAGGAAGGCACAGGGGAGACGTCTGTTCTCCTGGGGTGAACACTGAGACAAAACTGCCCCCACACCCACATCAGAGGCATCCACCTCCATCACAAACTGCAGGGACCGGTCAGGCTGGATCAGGATGGGGGCTGTGGTAAAGAGGTTCTTCAGCTCCTGGAACGCCCCCTTGGCCTCAGGTGACCAAAGAAACTGCCTGGAGATTGAGGTGAGAGCAGTGAGGGGCTAAGCAACATGACTATAGTTACAAATGAACCGTCTATAGAAATTGGCAAACCCAAGAAACCTCTGGAGTTGCTTCTGGTTCTCTGGCCTGGGCTCTCACCTTCTCTGGGTCCATCTTGACCTGACCCTCTGCAATGATGTATCCGAGAAAAGGTACAGTAGAGGCATGAAACTCACATTTCTCCGCTTTAATGAACAGTTTGTTCTCCAAAATCCGAGGATTTGATGGATGTGTTCAGCAAGGTCTCGAAAAAATCAGAATGTCATCCAAACAGACGAAGTCAAAACACCCCAACATGTCTCTTAACACATCATTTATCAAACACCGGAACACTGCTGGGGCGTTGGTGAGCCTGAATGGCATCACCGGGTACTCAATGTGTCCAAGGGGGGCGTTTTCCACTCATCCCCCTGGCAGATCCAGACCAGATGATAAGCTTTGACAAAATGGTGGAGCCCTGGAGAAACTCAAAGGCTGAATTCATTAGAGGCAGAGGGTATTTGTTCTTTTATGGTAATGTTGACCAATCCTTCTTACCGACAAAGAAGAATCCAGCACCGAGGGGAGATGAAGAGGGATGGATGATTCCAGCCACCAAGGACTCCTTGACATATGTTTCCATAGCCTCCTGTTCAGGTTTGGAGAGGCTGTAGAGGTGTCTGCTAGGGAATGCTGCACCTGGCAGCAGGGCAGTGGCACAGTCGTAAGGGTGATGTGGTGGCAGAGAGAGAGCCTGTTGTGTACTAAACACTGCCTGGAGGTCATGATATTCTGGGGGAATCTGAGCGAGGTTGGGACTTACTGGGTGAACACAGGGACTGGAAACAGACAGAGCCTGGGCCAAGAGTAGACAACTGGCATGACAGGCTGCACTCCAACTGAGGATTCTAGCGGAAGCTCAGAAAGGAGAAGTCATACGGAGCGGGTCTGAGTGGTAATGCTAGCCAGAGGTTGGCCATCTAGAGCTGAGCAGGTGCGGTGACTGAAGGATGTAAGTCAGGTGCTCGATGGGATGCAGATGTGCCATAGTCAATGAGCTGAGGCCACGCCCACCAACTCCAGGAAACATGTCCAGGGGGGAAAAGGACAACTGGAAAAACACCAAGCACGCAGCAACACACCACACCAGCCAGAGTCACAGTTAGGCGGTCTTGACAAACTTGCCCAACTTGAGAGAGAGAGAAAGAGAGGGGGCGGAGCGGGAGTCCCCCGGCAGTCTCGTCCTATGGCAGCATAACTAAAGGATGACCTGCGCCAGGCCTAACTATAAGATCTATCAAAAAGGAAAGTCTTAAGTCTACTCTTTAAGGTGTTGACCGTGTCTGCCTCCTGAATCCAGAAAGGTGAAAGCTCTGGCTCCCAATCTACTTTTGGAAACTATAGGAACCACAAGGAACCCAGCATTCTGAGAGCGCAGTGTTCTAGAGTGGTATTAAGGTACTATGAGTTCATTTAGATATGATGGTGCCTGGCCATGAAGGGCTTTGTATGTAACGAGAAGAATTTTAAATTCTATTCTAGATTTAACAGGTAACCAATGCAAGGAAGCCAAAATGAGAGAGATGTGATCTCTGATCTTGGTTCCTGTCAGAACACGAGCAGCAGCATTCTGAACTAGAAAAATTTCGAAAGAAATTTTGAGTGTGCCTGACTCTGGCCCCATCGCTGCCTGCTGGCTTCTGCCTGCTGGATTCTGCCTGCCGGCCCTAATTAGCAGAGCAGTTACTGCATGTGTTAGAATGTCAGTTGGAAATGCTGACAGAGAGAGAGAAAAAATGCTGAAACTATTAATTTTTGTATTAGCCACTCATGTTTGCAATTAGCATGATTCGCTAGCCACTAATTTTAGCATTGGCTGCTCGTGTTAGCGATGAGTATGCTTTTTAGCCACTAAAAATTAAGTAGATGCCAATGCTAACATGCTAATGCTAACATGCTAATCCTGCCACTAATGCTACCACTAATTTCTAGCCACTTGCAATTAGCATTAGCCGCTAATGTTAGCAATTATCATGATGCACTAGCTACTAATTTAAGCATATGCTGCTAATGTTAGCGATGAGCATGCTTTTTAGCCACTAAAAATGAAATAGATGCCAATGCTAACATGCTAATGCTAACAGGCTAACTGCTAACATGGTAATGCTGTGGTGCCACTGATGCTACCACTAATTTCTAAAATTTCTTTCTTAAAATTTGCATTAGCCGCTAATGTTAGCAATTAGCATGATGCGCTAGCCGCTAATTTAAGCATAGGCTGCTAATGTTAACAATTAGCATGTCATTTTGGTCACTAAAAATTAAATAAATGCTAATTGCTATCATGCTAATGCTAATTGCTAGCATGTCAATGTTAGCCACTAACGTGGTAGCTGCTCTGCTGTCTCTGTCATTTTGGACAGACAAGTTCAAATTCAGTGCAAATAAGCAATTAGCATGTTAGCCATCAGCCCACCAATAAATGTGGGTTTTACCTTTAGCTATAAAAGCTGATGACGTCAGAACCTCCGAACAAACACACAGACAGGATGGTTTACAGTAAATAACAGCCTTTATTAATAATTAGCAAAGTTCATAAAACATGTGGGGGCTCCAATCAGACGGGAGATGCCGGTCGGGGCACAGGCTTCTTTCTGGAGGGTCACAACAGCAGGTTCACCTCAAATGTAACTCAGTGACAACCCACTACACATCAGGCTAGCTTCGCTAGTTTCTAAGGCACGCTTTAACACAGCACGCGGAACTCAGACACCACCCCTCACACGGCGAACCTGCAGCGTTTGGCACCCATGAGACCGCCCACCCTCGAACCCGTCACTTCCGCCCCAGAAACCCTCCCACCGGATATCAGATATAAAAAATAGGCCGACCTATACACACAAACACTAAATGACAAATACATATAAAAATGTTGAAGTGCACTTAGCTCGCCCGATTGACGAGACCCTCCCCCGGGGTCTGCGCTTGTGCCGCCATCCAACTCCCCGGGGCAACGGCTCCGCTGGACGGCGTGGACAGGGGCTGACTGGCGATCCGGAGGGCACTGTGGCGGCTGCCCAGGGAGCAATGGCCACACGGCACTCTCTACAGAGGCCCTGGTCTAATTACAGGAGGCAGCAGGCCTCCCCTCCTAACACATACACCACTAACTTCCCCCTGGCTACCTGCTGCTGGCTTCGTCACCGGCAGCTCTAACTAGCTGCGAACGACACCCACCCCCGCTAACAGAGTACCGCGTCGCCGAACTTGTTGCTGCACCGCATCAGTGATTAAAGAGTCCTGATCCTGACGTCACCCACCAGGTCTCCCTTAATGTCACCACAATAGTAACTGCATCTGCTTGAGATATGATGTGGCTGATTTTGGTGATGTTATGTAAGTGGAAGAATGTAGTCCTCAACATTTGTTTTATGTGGACATTAAAGGACAAACCCTCATCGAAAACAACTCCAAGGTTCTTTACGGTGGAGCTTGAGGCCAGGGTGATCCCGTCTAAAGTAACTAAGTCTCTAGAAAGAGAGTTTCTGAGGTGTTTGGGTCCAATTACAAGAACTTCAGTTTTATCTGAGTTCAACATCAGAAAATTGTAGGTCATCCAACTTTTTATATCCTTAAGGCAGTTTAGGGTCGATAATATAATGGATGTCATCAGCGTAACAATGAAAATTAATGGAGTGATTCCTAATAATGTTCCCTAGAGGAAGCATATATAGACTGAATAGAAGTGGTCCTAGTACAGAACCTTGTGGGACTCTGTGACAAACTTTGGTATGCATGGAGGATTCATCATTGATGTGAACAAACTGAGATCGATCTAAGAAGTACGACCTAAACCAGCTTAGGGCGGTTCCTTTGATGCCAAGTCAAAGTCCAGTCTCTGTAAAAGAATTTGATGATCAATGGTGTCAAATGCAGCACTAAGATCTAACAGGACAAGTACACAGGCCATTTGTATCTTTGACTAGTGTGGTCTCTGTGCTAGGATGCACTCTAAATCCTGACTGAAAATCCTCAAATAAACTGTTCTTATAGAGAAAGTCACACAGCTGATTAGCTACAGCTTTCTCGAGTAACTTAGAAAGAAAGGGAAGGTTTGATATCGGTCCATAATTAGCTAAAACCTCTGGATCTAGAGTGGGCTTTTAAAGAAAAGGTTTAATTACAGCTACTTTAAAGGACTGTGGTACATATCCTGATAATAAAGACAGGTTAATCATATCCAATAAAGAAGTGCTAACTAAAGGTAAAACATCCTTGAGCAGCCTGGTTGGGATGGGGTCTAGGAGACAGGTTGACGGCTTAGATAAAGAAATTATTGAAGTTATTTGATGAAGGTCAATGGGAGAAAAAACATCTAAATATATATCAGGTTTTGTAGCTGTTTCCAAACTTGCTGTATCAGAATGCAGATCAGTGCCTGTTGAGGGCAAGAGGTGATGAATTTGTCTCAAATAGTTTTATTTAATTTTATCATTAAAGAAGGTCATGAAGTCATTACTAGTTAGACCCAGAGGAGTAGATGGGTCAATAGAGCTGTGGCTCTCTGTTAGCCTGGCTACAATGTTGAAGAGAAACCTGGGGTTCTTCTTGTTTTCCTCTATTAATGAAGAGTAATAGGCTGTTCTGTCATTACGGAGAGCCTTCCTGAAAGTTTTCTTGCCAGACTAAATTAGATTCTTCCAGTTTAGTGGCACGCCATTTGCGTTCAGATTTACATGCCTCTTGCTTAAATTTGTGAGTCTGCTGGCTATACCATGGTGCTAACCTCTTTTGTTTAATTATCTTCTATCATAGAGTCGAGAGTTATCCGTAATGAGCCTGTAGTATTTGTGTGTACCTGATTAGAATGCTCCAAGTTGTAATAAACAGCTGATTTCCTTTAACTAATGACTTTGAGTCACTCCAGAGCTTGTGCCGGAAACCCACAGACCAATAATGATTCAACTGTTGGTCAGAAACTGTGGTGGTCAGAATAGCCCAATAAATATAAACTGTTTAATAAGTACACATATCCAGTGCCATTAAAATAAGTTACCTCATAACCATCCATTAGGTATAGGTAATGTTTGCATATATGACATTAAAGCTTTAGCATTAAAAAACAGTTAATTTAGCAAAAGGACTTTTTTGTTCATATTTTGTTCAAGTTGTAGTGGAGCTGTTTGAGCTCATGGCAATTCAACTACGAGGTAGCTGTGGTTCAGGAGGTAGAACAGGTTGTCTGATGAGCAGTTAAGTGTGTGTAAATGTGTGAATGAATGGGTGCATGGGATATGTAGTGTAAAAAGTGCCTTTCTAGTCGGTTGTAAGACTTTGTAAACTACACATCACATTCACCCATTTCAAGTGCAGTCCTGTATATACACAGTCCAGTACAGTTATTCTGCTAATATTAACACTTGAACATTTGATTGGATCAACTCTCAATTCTCCATTCAGGATATAAATCACAGCTCTCAGTGCTTCCACGGTTTGTAAGACATTGCAGTGGGTTGTTTACAGTGTTATATAAATTGCATGTTCAATACTGTTTACAAATTGTCATTATGGTAATTAAGTTGAATATTTAATAAATTAAATATATATTAAATCCCTAAGAGAATTTACTGCACTTAGCCCATTGTTTATCTTGTATTGAGCAACAGCAGTCAAACATGTGAAAGAACTCCACTGCTTGAACCTTTGCCATCTCTTTGTGTGACGTAGCTGTTTCATGGTTTTTGTTCAGATATAGATGAGTGCCAGGATCAGCAGTTCTGTACCAGAGGTCACTGCCAGAACACCGAAGGCTCATTTGTCTGTCAGTGTGGGCCAGGCTTCAGTGTGTCCCCAGCTGGAGACCAATGTGATGGTATGATATATCGTGTAATTAGTGCTACATACACATTTTTTTTATCCTTTTTTATCCTTTTTTTTACCCTTTTTTTTTTCTTTTTTTTTTTTGTTGTCATTTTGTGTGAATATAGACAAAATACTGCTTATAGAGATCAGTAGATTGCTTTAACAGTTCACATTAAACAGACAGATTTGATTTTTCTTTTTTAATATTTTACACATATCACACAGGATGAACAAATACATCTAACATAACAAGAGTAATCATATCACTGGATGCCCAAAAAGCATTCGACCAGGTATCATAGCAGTATTTATTCCTAACTTTATAACTTAACAGTGGGGAAAACTCATAAAAACATCTCCCCTAGAACAGTTCTTAATAGAAATACAAATGAGAAATGGCGATTTTAAAAAAATCAATAGTAGATTATATCATACATTTTTGTCTACAATTCCATACACTCACATAAACATTCCCTACAGCTAAATCAGAGATGGGAGGCGCAAATAAAGATGGTCATACTGCAGGAAGCTTGGGAGGAGGTCTGCAGTGAGGTGCTCCTGGTCACAAGTTCAAATACATGGAGGGAATTTAAGTGGAAAATAATTATTTGACTTTTCAGAACTCCAGAAACTCCATTCTATAGAGAACGTGATTGGCCCATTCTCTATAGAAGGTCTGGGACCTGTATCAGATATGATAAATGCTATGCTGACCTGCGGCACATTTCCCACTACATTCAATGCGGCCTGGTAACGCCACTATTTAAGAAACCCTCTCTGAACCCTGCTCAGGTTGAGAACTATCGGCCTGTCTCACTTCTTTTCCTGTCCAAAGCCATTGAATGGGCAGTTGTCAGAAAGCTCTTTAAATTCCTCTCACAGAGCACCTATCTTGATCCGAATCAATCTGGTTTCAACAGTGACCACTTACCTGAAACTGCTCTGTTGTCTGTGACAGAAGCCTTAAAGGAAGCCAGAGCAGCATCACAGACCTCTGATCATCTTATCATCTGCCTTTGACACAGTTAACCATCGTATGCTCCTCTTTCAAGTACTCAAATCTCTCTAATTCTCTCAAACATGGCCATCTCTGGCGTGGCTCTTTCCTGGTTTGGATCCTACCTCATAGAGCGCTTATTCAGCCTATCCTGGCTTGGAGAGTTGTTCGTATCTCACCACCTCACCTCAGTGGTGCCTAGGGCTCAGTGCTGGGAATCCTTCTCTTCTCTATTTACAACGCCTCCCTGGGTGTGATTATTCGCTCCCATGGAATCTTTTATCATTGCAGATGACATACAGTTCTATCTGTCATTTCCACCTGGTCTCCACAGATCTCTTAATGCCTCTCAGACATATCTACATGATGAAGACACACCACCACCAGCTGAATCAATCAAAAACTGCATGTCCTCCCAGACAAACCTCCTATACACCATGACATCTGCATTAAATTTCACTCCCTATGTCTCACCCCTACGAGGATATCAAGAAACTAAGGAGTCATGATCGATGACTAACTAACCTTCTCTGATCACGTTGCCTCAGTTGCTCAGTTCACAACATCAGAAAAATCATGCCTTACCTAACTCAACCTGCTACCCAACTCCTGATACAGGCTGTAGTCATCTCATGAGTAGATTACTGTAACTCCCTCCTGACCGGCCTCCCAGCCTGCACATAGTACCCTTTTCTCCCAGCCAATCAGCCCAAAAAGGTCACATGTTACCCCACTGTTCACTGAGCTGCACCTGCTACCTGTAGCAGCCTGCATTAAATTCAAATCACTAATGCTTGCTTAACTGAAGTGACTTTGCACAGACTTGTGAAGCCTCAAACCCGCTCATTGCTGCTAGTTAGCTTTGATTTTAGGTCATCGGAACTGCTTTCTTCTGATGACTGTGAAAAGGTTTGAAACCAGTTCGACTTTTGTGCACCTACAGTTTGGGTTAAAAATCACTGGTAAAACTGCACTCTGATTTATTGATTTGTTAATGCACAGACATTTCAGGCAGATGCTCTTAATCTGTGCAGAAAAAAACATGGTTTACATCGGATCACAACATGTGTATAGAGTTAGTGAACAGAATGCCTGTGCACAGTAGTAGTAGTCAGGCTCTGGTTGGTCAGCAGCTAATGTGAGACTGAAGAAGCTAGAGGTGAAATAAGTTGTTTCTCACAGTGTGGGTTCATTTTGATCCACACTTAATGTGTATGGAGTCATCATCCTGTATAATAAATAAATAAATGTTGACACAACCACAATTGTCATACAAGATGTGACTAAATGTAAATGAAAAATTATAATTTTTATTGCATGTATTTTCTAGATGTGGATGAGTGTTTAGAAGCCAGACCCTGTGAGCCTGTTGGACATTGTGTTAACAACATGGGCTCCTACACCTGTACCTGCCCTCAGGGATACCGACAGATCAACGGCACCAGCTGCAGAGGTGAATGCTGGAGGGTTACATTCTCTCACCAACAGACATGTATCTAATCTGGGCTTTAGAGTGCTGCATGAATGGATGAAACCACACACACATGCACACACCTCATAGCATTTCGTCTCTGTCTTCCCAGATGTTGATGAGTGTGCGGATGAACCTGAGCTCTGTTCCCCCCACGGCGAGTGTCTCAACACAAAGGGATCCTTTCTGTGTGTGTGTGAGAGCGGATTCACTGGCAACCACGGCACGCCCTCCTGTGATGGTAAGATACAATTACACACATACATACACACACATGGATGGGTTTTCATTTCATGTACATATAATTAACAATTCCTAGTTTCCATATGTGTTTTATTTTTAAAAATATGGGAGAATTATTAGAACATTGTTATGTCATGACCTGGCCTGAAGGAAATGACAAAAACGGGAGAGATGCAGTGCATAGCCAATAGAAAAATATATTTATTTGAATAAAGTAACACAACCTAAAGTAACGCAGAGGTGTGTGCGCAGGTATGAGATGTGTACGTTAGGTGTGATGTTATGAGGTGGAAATAAATGAAACACCAAAGAAACCAAAAAGGTGCAGACGCTGGCGAGGGAAACGAGCGACCTGGCAGCCACTAGCCCTTTTATCTAGCTGGAACACTGGGCCCAGGTGCTCCTGATCAGGTTGATGTAGTCAGCTGATCACCTCAGAAATAGACAGACCATTATGTCACCAGAGTGAAAACCCATGGCAGCCCAAATAGTGTAGGCAAGGCTGTCACAGTTATTATTATTATTGTTATTATTATTATTATTATTAGACTGTTCATTTAATGGTTTAATGGTTATGAAATTATTTGCTTTTCTGAACTGTTTTTTCTGTCTTAAAAATATATTTTCAACAAACCCAACAACAATTTAGTCTCTCCATTGTTTAGTGTCATTGTGTAGTGTTACAACGCCAGATCCACATTGCACAGCCAAGCCACATCCAGCTGGCCAACCATAGCTTAGCTTTGGTTACAGTTAGCTGCCCCTACTTTGCATCACCCTTGGCTAATAGAAAGCAGTTGTTAGTTACACATTTGCCTTGTACCATTACTTTAGTTATTGTTGACTAAAATTACACCATCCCCCAAAGTGTGGAATTAGGGAATGCTGGTGTGCGTCTCACCATTTCGGAAACCAACAATGCAACATTCACACTCACTTCACATTGTAACTGGTGAGAGGACTGAGAGCGATTGAGATTCTCACACACTATTGTGATTGTTTACATTCCTCTGTGCTGTAGCAGTGAGGGTAAATGATGTCATTTACACACTCAGCCTTGTGATGATCAGTGTGCATTTCAGTCCTGTCTCTCTTTGTCTTGTCAAAACTTAAAGCAATATGTAAACTGTGTAGTAAGAGAAAATAACCACTTTCAGATCATGTTAAAGGGGCATACAGCTCCCCTACAGCTTAAAACCACCACCAAGACACTGGTGAAGCTAGACAACAAGATTTGGTCTACTGATGCTGAGGAGAACCTTTCCATGTTATGGAATAGGAACTGTTCCTGGAGGACTATGCGGATGACACTGGGGTCTCCCTCTTTGCATAACAAGCTACATAACTTCATGTTATACAGTAATCCATCGATTAGTAGAAGATCAAACTTTCTTGGCAAGGGAAGATGACAAATACAGGGAGAGAATGGTGGCTAAAACTGGGTGAAATAGTCCAAGGAGGTGTGAAATGGTATGAAACAGATGACAGGCTGGGACAAACCTGTATCTGGAGGACTGAGAATTTGTTACTGAGCTTCAACACAACCCCCACAACTCGGTCCCCACGCACCATCTCACCCCCCATTCACACCTCAAAAGTAACTAAAGCAGCCTTCCAGACATTTTGGTAAGTACCTGCTGGCATCAGCACACATCTATTTTCCCACAGTGTTTGCTATCCCAGAGACGATTACACAACTTGTGAACAATGGGAGTGAAAACCAAAGTGTTTCTGTTAAGTTTTGTCCACACTGTGGCAAACTATCACTACACTTTAACTTATACTACACTGTATATCATGTTACATGCTATGTCATCATGTGCCATGTTACATAGACAATGGGGGTATTCAACATGACAACACATTTTTCATTAAACTTATTTCTAATGTTGCTATTCACATGAAATCTAAGCTTAATCTCAATTTAACAAACTACACTTTCCAGAGAAAAGGTTTAAGTGGAATGACACAGAAAACAAGTATGAACTTTAATCTCACAGTGGGATTTTGGCTTATTTCTCCACACAGTCTTAAAACTTGAATTCATTGGATTCAGGGAGGCCCATATACTGTTTAGCTCCTTTCTAGTTTTCCAACCACTGGTGCAACACATTTATACACTGATGGCATTGGTTGCCATGCAAGGTGCCAAGGTTTTGGGCGCTAACCATTCATACACATTCACACACTGATGGCACAGCATCGGGAGCCACGGATCGAACCACCTGATGAGTGGACAACCCGCTCTACCTCCTGAGCCAGCCGGAATGATGTCATTTCTTTATCTGTTTTGATTTGCTAATACCAATGTCTGGTCTAAATTTCATGTGAGTAGCTGCACTGGAAATATGTTGAATACTTGTTCCAGTGTAACATATAACAACATGTTACATTGATATTGAATAATATTCCATATTAAACTTCCATTAAATCTCTAAAATGATTCAGACAGAATCTAGGTCTCAATACATAATCACATTGTATATTAGCCAATGTTATTGATCACAGTGTCAATTATGCCCCCAGATGTCTTGGTATAGTTTCTATGTTGTGTTTTTACTTCATCTTTATATGTACCCTTTTATATACCCGTATCTTTATTTCTCTTATTTATCTACTTACTCTTACTTACTCTTACTTACTTTCGTTACTTATTCTTAATAATGTGCTTCTGCAACAACCCAGTTTTCCCACTGGCCATCAATAAAGGTTTATCTTACCTCCCATTTCTACCCTCTACATTTCTCTTTGTCATTGCCTTTCCAGCAAGAAAGAAAGATATGAAAAGAGCATGAATTTCTGTCATATATGTTGCTACTATTTTCTCCACCATGGCAGGAGTCTTGGCCCCCGTGCCAGAGCTGTTTTTAAATACCCTTCGTGCCTTTGAAAAAACAGACAAAGGGGAAAAAATCAGAGGAAAGGCAACAGATGGAAGCCTTTGAGCTGCCTGTCTAGACAAGAAGGGATATTTGTTGCTCACTGCCTCATGATTTATGCAGGGGACTCGGTGTGTCCGTGTGTCTGACTGTCTAGCCTTATTAAAAACATTTAATACACCAACTGTTTCAAATGGACAAGTTGTTATTAATCTGTGTAATCCAGTGATTCAAATAGGACTTGATGCAGCATATGTTGAGTGTGTGTGTGTGTGTGTGTGTGTGTTTCAATCTGCTAACAATCAGCTTTTATTTGTTCAGCAAATGTTTATACACAATAGTGCAATTAAAAGTGTTATACAATGAAATCATCACCAATAAAACAAACTGTTAGAGAAACACAAGGGTGAAAGGAAAGGATGGAACAAATAAGTGAAGAAAAAACTATTATTTGACATTTTGTATTTTGTTCACCAGACATTGATGAGTGTGGGCTTAATGAGACGCTCTGTGGCCCTCATGGCTTCTGTGAGAACAGACTGGGCTCTTTTCGATGCCTCTGTGACCAGGGCTACCAGGAGACCCAGGATGGCCAAGCCTGTGTGGGTAAGTGTCTGATACGTGTACATCAGAATCAGAAGTGTCATTAGGTTTATTGCCAAGTGGGTTTTCAATGAATAAATGGTATACATTGTACAAGAAAAATATAAATGATGAAAGTGTTTACTGTGCCCCAGAAACATACATTGGCAAGAGCATAAAAAATAAAGACAATTTAAAGACAATGTAAAAAGATACAGCAATATGACAGTTATGTGCCAAACACTATTTGTCATGTACAAGAGAGAGACCAAGAGATGACACAGATTTAGGTGAGAAAACTTTATTAATGTGTTTAATTAATGTGTGGGTATAACTGCCCTGGGCCTTACTGATGAGGCCACCTGCAGATGGGAAGAAACCGTTCTTGCTGTGGTTTTGATGGAAGTATCAAAAAGTTTGTGTCTGCGTTGGGAGGGGTCATGAGTGTAAAGTGAAGCAATGTGGAAGTGCCAAAAATTGAAGTTCCTTAAATGTCGACTTGAGGCTGGCTGCTGAACAAGTCAGTCTCCATAAGTCCCCATGTTAAAATATCCAACTTCATAGCAGAAATAAACATGTTTACAGCCTGGTACAAAAAAACAGTTTTGGTCTCTATCGCTAATTTCCCTGTTCTTGATAACTACTGAGGGTGAATTTATATACAACTCACCTGTTCAAATCATATTAAGGCTTAAAGTTATGCAGAATTAGCAGCGTAGTTGCTTTGATTGACAGGTGGGTTTCATTACAGAATGCTTGAGCAGCCAGGCTTCATCCAGTGCTCATCTTTTCTGTCCTTGGCAGATTAAAATTCTGCAGGAAGTCCATCCCCTGCTGTTTTTTTTTGGTAGGCAGGCAGGTAGCTCCTGGGTGATGGGGGCAGGTGGGGTTCCTCCTTCACAACCATGTCACCAACTGGACATTCTCCAACCAGACAGACTGACTGTGCTGAATGTAAATAGTCATGGTCTGTTAGGGAATGGAATCTAAACAGACCTCAGTTCAGTTTGTTTCAATCTTCATTGTCACTTTATCTCTTTTCAGAGTATTTGAGAAAATCACTGAATTTTCTGCAATATTACACACAAAACACAGAAGCTGTAGGAAGCTTGGCTTTTTCTTTTGGCAACATTATTACAGAAGTATTTTATGCACAACCCTGTTTCTGTTTCCAAAAACGTCTCAATGTGTAGATGTAATAGAAACAAAATGCCATCAAACACTAAAACACTGTATTTAATTGCAAATAGCACAAAGACAACTTCAAATGTTGTACCTGAGAAATGTATGTTTGAAAAATCTCACAATGAATGAGATTAACTGACAGCAGGTTAGTAAGATGGCTGGGTCTAAAAGGAACCTTCCAGAGAGTCTGACAGTGCATCGCTTCATCCACAAATGACAATTGAAGCAGAGGAAATAACCAGTATCTGTGATGGTATGAGGGTGCATAAGTGCACATGGCATGATGGCTAGCCTGCACATTTGTAAAGGTACCATTGATGCTGAACAATGTATAAAGGTTTTGACATTATGAAATGTAAAATATGACAAAGGAGACTCTGACCTGCTTAGCAGCTAAAGTCCTATATGAAGTAAGAATAGAAAACATTTAGAAGATTACAGCAAAGACTCATCAGGTTACAAACACTTACTCAAGTGTTGATAATGTTGAAAAAGAACAAGCTCCTTTAACATTTGAAAAGTAGAAACTGTCATTTTCAAATTAATATGAGCGTTTAATGTTTTCACATCATTTCACATCGAGCGCCGAAAGCCCTATTGTATCCTTTTTTTCTGTATTATTTTCCTCGGTGCTAAACGAGCTCTAAAACTCACAAAACAAAAAATTCAAGTAGTAAAGCATGCTGAAATTTTTAGAACCTGGAAGTCTCACAGGTGCTCGGATGGCTCTACAGCTCCACCTATAAAATCTCCCCCAGGCCTACAAAAAAGTGTATTGGTGACCTGGGCTGCAGCGAATCGTACGGCGTCCATTTTGTTTCAAAGTTTGCGTTTTCATGGTTTTGGGGTCATTTCCAGGGGTCGTATTTGAACGAACTCCTCCTAGGGCTTTCATCCTATCTGTAACTAATCTGAAACTTGGTGTGTGTGTTCTTAAGGCCTTGACAATGAAAACTTATCAAAATCATGAGTTTGGGATTTACTGTGAGGGAGGGGCGGGGCCACGAAATTTGGCGTGTTTTCATGAAATTATGACGTTCTATAATTTTGCAAAAAATACTCCAGTCTTCCCCAAACCTCTGATTTTCACAGTGCCTCCTAGTGGCAATAGAAAAAAACACTGTATCAAGATGACATCCAGCTTGGACAATATTGACCGTACAGTGCTGAAAATATCAGAAACAACCTTGGGAAGAAACCCTCCAAAAATGGAAAAACTATGTAACTATGTAGACACGGCGGACCATTAAAGACAAAAACGCTGATTTTTTTTTTTTTTTAAATGTAACTCCATTGACTTTTTGGCTGATTTTCATGCAAGAGTATTGGGCTTTCAATTACTTTCTCAGAGCTGTCTGAAACTTCTTGTGGTTATTAGGACCAATGTTATGCAAATGTCAGCTGCATAATTAATTAGGGGGCGTGGTGAGATCACTCTATAGCACCCCCTTGAACCGCCACAGTTTTAGACACAGAGTTATGAAATTTTAGCCAAATTGTAGAAAAAGTCTCTTGAAGCAATGGGCTAAAATGAACAGGAAGCAAGATATTTAAGAATGGAAATCACCATTTTTGGTGTTTTGTGCTAGTTGAGAAAGGGTCATATTTGAACAAACTCCTCCTAGGTATTTTATCCAATTGACTTCAGACTTGGTAGGTGCATTCATATAGACTTTCTGAGCAAAAAGTTATCAAAATTATGAATTTTAATGAAACTGTGTGGGCCTGGCACTCCGTCAAATTTGACCCTTTAACCCTATTCTGGCTAATGTGAAACTCCTCCTAGGGATTTCATCCCATCTAATTGAAACTTGCCATGAGTGTTCTGAAGGCCTTTACTATGAAAAGTTATCAAAATTATGAATTTTGATGAAACGGTGTGGGTGTGGCTATTTTGTCACCCTATGAGCCCTATGGGAAAAAAGTGGTTGCTTCTTATGTTCTGTTTTAACAAACTCCTCATCTCACCTCACCTCATCTGATTGACTTAAACTTGGCCAACATTGGCCAATGTTGAACAGGCCCTTGGACACGTGCGCACAGGCCTGTTCAACAACAAAATTTTTTTGTTTCCTTTTTTACATTTTAGACAGTGTGACAACTTTTTTTGGCAGTGTGGTTGTATTACTGTAAAAGATGTACCAAAAGCTCAGAACAGAACAGAAAGGTTAGAATAGATACGGACATGTACATTTTCTCCAGACTATTTGAACATTTCCAGTCTAATAATACATGTCTCAATAAAGGCTGCTTTTGTTTATATGTTTAAGTAGCCGCATTAGCTGATACCATGGCCACCAGTCCTCCTGTGGTCCACACCTAACAACCATTATTGTAGGATTTAGGGTATTACACCTCCTGTTACCTTTGGCCTTAATTGTTTCTCTCAGATAATCTTTGAAAGAAACATTGCCAAGTATTGCAGACACACCATCCTTGTGAGGAATTAATGGAACTAATGCTGAGAATCAGCAGTTTTCCTCAAGTTTGGTTTGGAATGAGTGTGAGCTGATGGGTGCTGGTGGTTTCCCCAGGCTAACTTGGCCCTGCAGCTCCCATTTAGTCCAATTTCCTCCAGCAGGAAGGACTGTCAGAGCAGACTTCCCCCTGCTGAACCCTGATAGAAATCCTCCCCTACACACACTCTCACAGTGACCAATTCCACAAAAGCACACACTCAGGCACATAAAATACAGTACGAGCACACTCTTAATCACACACCTCAAAACTGTACGTGCTTTATACACAATCACACACACTTCCATCTGTCCTATGGCAGTGGTGTTGGGTCCCACCCAAATTCAGCCCAGCCAGCTGCTTCCTTTTTGGTGCCAAACCATCACTGTACTGTGGCTAGCACAGATGAACTCACATACACACACAATCCTTGAAAACCAAGAGTGGTGGTGTACCACTAACCATTCAGGATGCATGTCGTCTCTCTGTCTTCCTTTCCCTCCCATCTATTTCTCGCCACTTATCAGCCACCTTTTTCTGCTTTCCTCTCTCTTGTCCCTTATTTTTAGTCTCATTTTATTTATTTTTTTTTTTTTTATTTTATTTCTCATCATATTTTTGCTCTTTTTGTTAGTCCTATATCTTGTCTTCTCCTCCTGTCTATCTTTCCTCACCTCTCTTCAGCTTATTCACTCTGCACATGGAGGCAACTGTAAACTCCAGCAGCTTTGAAACCTTGAACAACTTTGTCTGAGCTAAAGGGGGCAAAGTTGATATCCAGACAATATCCAGGTGATTGGTGGTTTGGTGATATAGTATGGCTGACGATCAACATAAAAAAACAAAAAAAAGAAAGTTCTCACTTTCTTATCCAAAGAGATTCATTCTGTTCACACAAAATTATAATTGTTTGTCTAGAGGGAAGATACATTGATAATTCCCTCTTTGTTTGGAGTGATTAAGTAAAACTGCAAGAATGTATGAAGCATGTTAATTTTATTTCCTGTAGAGATATGATTACAGTCTATATGCCATGTGCACGTCACCAGAGTCACCAGGTCATGCTGCAAGAATTCATGTAATCCAACATCTCACATTCAAATAGACAACTCAGATATAACTGAACGGTCTGTTGTGTGCAGATATGAGTGGTTATGTTGTAGCAGCCAGGTGATTTAATCAATGGATGGATGGAACTGAGCTCGAACTAGAAGAAAGTTTCACTCTTTCAAAACCCTGTTTGCAACCAACCTTCTACATCTTTCAATAAATGAAACTCACTTTGCACACATGATGCATCATATTATGTGTTCAGGCTAATCTAACATGTTTTTCTGTTCCTTCTCCACAGATGTGAATGAGTGTGAGCTGCTGAGCAGTGTGTGCGGAGAAGCCCAGTGTGTGAACATTGATGGTTCCTTCCTCTGCGTGTGTCCCAGCGGCCAGGACTATAACGTCATGATCGCCAAGTGTGAGCCCGTTCCCACAGGTGACCCCCCTTCAGTTGTAGAAATGAACAAAAACCCAAAGACGTCTGTCTGATTAACTGTCATGACGCAACAACAGGAAAATGAATTGCATTTTGCATTTACAATAGAGGATGATTGCAATAAATACAACAGTGCAATGAAATGCTCATGCCTTTAAAGGGATATACTTAAGTACATATGCTCATTTCTACAAGCAGTGAAACGTTTAGGAAGCAGATTACTGCTGTGTGCTGCTGTGGGAGCAACATGTTCTAGTCTTAGTGTTTTACCTGAAGGGAGAAGTGTGAATGGAAAGTCTGCATGGTGTCAGGAGTCCTTTAAAATGTTCAACCGTTTCCACTGAATGCGGATGTGGTTCAATAATGTGCTTTAACCAAACACATTCTTTCAAATTGCTCTCACAAAAGTATAAATGGCTCCATAATGACTCTGTAATAAAATCCAGACATGACTGCGGATGTTTTTTGTTTTATGCAAACAAAATAATTTAGTTTGTTGTTCCAACAGTATGTCATTGAAGAATATCTGATTGATGAAGCCACTGTCATACCAAAGCAAAACAATGGATAGATAGTAGAACATGCTCAGTGAGCATATCTGGTATCCAATCAATTGTTTCATTGTTTATTTGAACACCTAGTATGTAGGAGCTGTGGCCCCTGTCATAGCAGCTTGTTGGTCACTGGTAATGTGAAAAGTGATGGAAAATGTTAACACACAGGCTAACTCACCAAAGGGACATCAGAGACATGTGCCCACATCTTGACAGAGACCTATCTCCACCATAACCTTCCAGATGAAGCTGGGTGTTCCAGGATCTGAGATGATGAGAGGCAGACTGTGTCTTTATGTTAATGATGCTCAGTGCTGAAACACTGTCACAGTTCACAGCGGAGTCACAGTCTTTCCCAGGTGTCATTTTTTATGTTAACATGTTGAATTCAGTCTTTTTGTTGCTGATGTTCACTTTCCTCCAGATGCTAATTTAAACGCAGTACAGGTATATGAGGTCATATGTATTACAAAACAGAATGGTATTTTTATTGATTATTTTTATTTTTATTTCACCTAAATTTCACCAGCATGTCCACAGCCTGGGCCATGTTTACATGAACATTCCTGCCAACTACAAAGCCTTCCCACATGCCCGTTTTTATTAATCAGACCACATTTCCCTGCTTCTCCTGCCAGCTGCACTGACTCCAAGCTGATTAAAAGGGTCAAAGCATCAGAACAAACAGTCAGGCTGAGGTGTGGACAGATTAGCTTCAGCAGCTTTACAGGACTGTTCTGAGTGCAGAATGTGCAGAGTCCACTCTTTCATCCATTGTTTGTGTCCAGTCACATGACTGGATAACTTATCAGTAATCAGCCATCTAGTGGTCGATTATAGG
Source organism: Nibea coibor (assembly GCA_023373845.1). Taxonomy (NCBI): domain Eukaryota; kingdom Metazoa; phylum Chordata; class Actinopteri; family Sciaenidae; genus Nibea; species Nibea coibor. Next base: position 1,498,985 of record CM041723.1, read on the forward strand.
GACTACCAAAGAAAGTGCACATCTTCAGGAATGATCTGTGGGTATTATTAGTCTCAGTTTTAGACGCTTTGGGTCCAGTCAAATAGTCTACTTTGTTTCATGTTTGTGACAGAAGTTTAAATTCTGATGATAATGAAGTCATATCTTCACTGGGTTGTCCACGTTTATATAAAACGTACACACACACAGATGTATCACAGATGTGGTGCTGTAGTCTATCTTCTCAACCACATACCTACATCAATAACTTCAGCCGCTGAATAATTACATAATGTAGTGTAAGTGCAGTTGGATTCTCTGAACACCGCAGTTGTTTCCCATGAATTCTCCTTGACACCTTTCCTTGACCTCATGATGTTTTCCATCGAGGTCAAGGAAAAGTGTTCAGGTCATTTTTTGACTATTGAACCAAACCCTGTGTTGAGCTTGTCATCATTGCATCCTGACAGCCAGTAAAAAGCACTGATTCTGATTCTGATCAGGAGTCAGGTTCAGTGTGTATACAGTACAAGGAGAGTTCAGAGACAATGGCGTGTGAATGAAACAGTTTGCTTGAAAAATAAAACTAATAAATATTAAATGGACTGTACTTATATATCTCCTTTCTAGTCTTCCGACCACTGAAAGCTCTTTTACACTACACATCTCATTCACACACATTCACACACTGATGGCACTGGCTGCCATGCAAGGTGCCAACTGCTCATCAGTCTGAGGAGCTAACCATTCACACACATTCACACACTGATGGCACAGCCTTCAGGAGCAATTTAGGGTTCAGTATCAGTAAACAGATCTCAGTTCAGTTCAGTCTCCAGTTTGTTTAAAATGCATTTAGTGAATTCACTATGCACTATCTCTCTTCAAAACATTTGAGAAAATCTGAAGGTAAAGAAAATAATTATTTATGACATTCGCAAACAACATATAAATATAACTAAGGTAGTTGGCTTCAGGGTGGACCAAGGCCAAAATAACAAACAAAACAATCCTGTCTGGGAAGTAAGATACTAACCTAAGAAAACAAATGACAGTAGACTTACCCCCCTAACTACTTTAAACAGGAGAAAATAAGATCAACAAAACTGTCAGTCCACCCTTACTATTCAAAAGAAACTATCTACCAGCTCAAACAAAGATTTTACAAAACCGAAGTGTGGCCGGTTGGGAGAGGAGGAGGATGAGGAAATGACAGTGGCCTACCTTACGGCTGCAGGTGGTTTCTTAGCTGCATCCAATCACGGGCTAGGGACTGGAATCATTCCAGCAATCATCTCCCAGGGATGGCACATTCCTATTTACATATTAAACTGACACAAAAAACACAGGGCACACATGCAGGCACAAAAATATGACTGCAGTCATAACAAGACGTTGAACTGTGGAGCAGCTGAAAACATTTCACTTTGGCATGACTTTTTTCAAATGTGTTGCTGCTGTTAAATTCAAAATGTTCATATCATTTCACAAAAACAGTCAAATTCTACAGGTTCAACATTCAGTTAAACATGAGGTTTCAATGTTTTCCACATCATCACATTGTTTCTGTTTTACACAGCATGAATCATTTTTGGAGACCAACTTTGGATCAGGCTGGGTTCTTTTCAGGACATCAAACATCTATACACTCATAATTTGATATGAGTGACAACCACTGAGCTAAACCAGTTTTATTTCTCATCTGATCCTTAACCCCCTGCTACTTGTTCATGCTGCTCTCTCTCCCTTCAATCATCTTTCAGCGTCATCAGTGGAGCGGAAGGAGTGCTACTATCGTCTGAATGATGAGAACCTGTGTGAGAGTGTCTTGACCAGCCATGTTACCCTGCAAGACTGCTGCTGCACACTGGGAGCTGGCTGGGGTGATAACTGTGAGGTGCATCCCTGTCCTGTCAACGGCACAGGTGAGTGGTTCAAGAAGGCCGAGCTGCATGCAGCTGCATGACTCAAGAATGGAACATAAAGTCTGACCCTTTTTTTGGCTTATACAATAAAGTACATTCAATATGCTACGCCATGAGCATAGACAGCCTAATATTCTCTGAGCTTGTATGCAGCTAAAAGAGAAACACTGGGTTACTGCACAGTAAATTCTAAAATGTTTACTGTAGAGCTGAAGACGTGTTCTGTACATTATTCTGACTAACGTGGGATCTTGTTTACAGGATCACTGTATAAATGTCAATTTCAGTGCTTTGACCATGAATGATGTTATTTGTTCTAAATGCTCAGAATTAGTTTCATCCAACACATTTTATTGAGGTGCAATGAATAAAATTTCTACTAAACTCTAACTCTAACTAAAAGATGACAAGCGTTAGCTAACATAATGTTTACCGCGTTCAACATCTTAGCTTAGTTAGTGGCATGCTAACATTTGCTAATTATTACAGCTGAGGCTGATTGGAAAGTCATTAGTTTTACAAGTATCCAGTCATTCACTGTCAGTTGTGGACAAATGGAACATTTGAACTAATGAGGGCCTTCTCAAAGTTCACTGTCAACTTAAATAAAAACACTAACAGACAAAGTAACGTATAGAAGCATCTGAGCGTGTGGAACAAGTTTGGGTTCTTCTTAACAGTGAAGTTATCTTAGAAGAGAAGTGTTCACTTGTCAAATTCATCATCTCAGTACTAACACATCATATAATGTGCAATATGAACTCAGGTGGGTTCTGCATTATTAGATAATCTTGTGGTCTTGCCTTGTTGAGATAGTCAGAATTCAGTTTGAAGCTTCATTTTCTTAGTATAGATTGAACTCCTATTTTAAGGAGTTTGTCTCTATTACTGTTCTTCGATGCCAAAACTCACCTTAAAAAAGAGAAAAACAATAAGAAACATAGAGTTAAGCACATGTTCCAGTGGTGCAACCTCCCTCTAGTGGTACATGGAGAAATCTCTGAAATAAATTTAAAATCCTTTTATACTCAAATGAAAATACGTCCACCATAAGTCCACTGACATGTATTTCACATTATACTCAATGCTTTCTGGTGCAATATATCAACAGTCACTTCAAGTGTCTACTGAATGCTGTGGTGTAGTTATAAACTAGAGGTTGACTGTGGCTAAAAACACATTACAACTGCCTATACTCACCTGTACACACGTCAACAATCAGCTGCAGTAAGGACTCATGGTGTGCTATATGGTGTTCATGCAGTGCATAAGTTATCATTGTATATCCTGTTATGTACTGAAGTGAAATTTGAATGCATCTATAATAATGCATGCTTCATCATAAGATTTCAGTGTCAGTGCAAGTGTAACACATTTTCATGAATTTAAATGTGCATCGTGAGTGAGTGACTGTGTATGTATGAAGCCAACATGCAAAGAATTACACAAAACCTGATGATATATTTAATGTAAGGAAAAGCCTGAATACGTTTGGTTAAGCTTCAAATAGACCAATGGTATGCAGCCCATGTTACACCCATTTCAACCCCCTTCATGCTCACACACACACACACACACACACACACACACACACACAGAGCTCAGTGCACGATTGAAACTTAACCTCCATACATCATGTCTGTTCTCTTTCAGACCAGTTCAATCAGATGTGTCCATCCGGAAGAGGCTTTATTCCCAATGGAGAGCTGCTATACGGAGTGCCAACAACTGAGAGCTATAAAAGTAAGACCACATTGCAGTGCATGGTGCTCACAGCACTTAATTACATAGTTGTCAAAGTTGTTTAAAAAATGTGTATGCATTTTCTCCTCATGATGGCATGAATAATGAGGATGATGATCATGGGTCTGAAGCTAATGGTGCAGTACATAAATGCTAGATGCAGATTGTACCTAAATATGTTCATGCCAGAAAAAACGAATCAACTTATGAAGAAACGCAACATGGCGTCTCATTAGCAGAGGGAGCGTTGTTAGCAAGAAGACCAAAATCATAGAAATAAAATGTTGAGATTGCTTCACAGCACAAAGTTCAGAGCAGGCTGTCCGCGTGGGTATAGTTTATTTTAGAGAAGCATTATGGCTACACGCCAAGGCAGCCATGGCATTCCTGCCCTGCATTATATAAAGCTCTCTACTGTAATCATTTTAAAGCAACAATCAACTGTGTGTGTCTACTCTCTGTCTGTTTGCAGATGCAGATGAATGCACACTGTTTGGCCAGGAGGTTTGTAAAGGAGGCTTCTGTTTGGATACTGTGGGCAGCTATGAGTGTTACTGCAAGACTGGACAGGACTACGACCCGGCCAAACTGGAGTGCAGAGGTCAGAGCGATGCGCTGTGTGTGTGTGTCTGTGCATGTGTGTGTGTGTGTGTGTGTGTGTGTGTGTGTGAGAGAGAGAGAGAGAGAGAGAGAGAGAGAGAGAGAGAGAGAGAGAGAGAGAGAGAGAGAGAGAGAGAGAGAGAGAGAGTGTAACCCAGTGTTAAAGATGTTTGAAGTTTCCTTCTTTGCTTTTTACAGTCACATGATGGTGTTCATGGATACTCTCCCTGAATCAGCATCAGTAACCAGACCTGTGCTTACATTAACAACACTATACTATTAATCATGGCAGGGCAGAGTAATAGAGCAGAGTAACTGCTGCAGGAGACCAACCGCAGCATATGTTCATGTCTGAACCAGCAGGAATGCACATCCACTTTTAATACCTGTCAAATCAAATCAAATCAAATTTTATTTGTATAGCCCAAAGTCACAAAACACATTTTGCCTCAGAGGGCTTTACAATCTGTACAGGGAGTGACACCCTCTGTCCTTAGACCCTCGGTTCCAGTGAGGAAAAACTTGCCCACAAAAAAACCTTTTAACAGGGAAAAAAAAATGTGGAAGAAACCTCAGGAAGAGCCACAGAGGAGGGATCCCTCTTCCAGGACGGACAGACGTGCAATGGATGTCACATGTACAGAACAATCAACACAAACATATTGTACAATTACAATGAATTACAATAAATGGTAAAGTGATTGCAGTAGCAGTGGAATCTATGATAGAGATAGAGAGACACAGATGCACAGCAGCAATAAGTCATTAACCAACAAAGCTGTAGTGGGGATGGTAGCAATAATGACTATATATGGCATGTAATGCTAAATATGGTGGACGTCAGCAGCAGACCACGGCGGCAGCCACGATCCATGAGAACCTGCTGGACGAGAAAGCACAGAAACTCCGGGGAAGAGGTGTAGTTAGTAACATCCAAAGAAAAGGTGTAAGAGAGATAATGATTGACAGAACAATAAGACCTCAGGCCCCGTTTATGCAGACTCTAAGGGATATCGAACTGCCTTACAGAGAGAGAGAGAGAGAGAGAGAGAGAGAGAGAGAGAGAGAGAGAGAGAGAGAGAGAGAGAGAGAGAGAGAGAGAGAGAGAGAGAGAGAGAGAGAGAGAGAGAGAGAGAGAGAGAGAGAGAGAGAGAGAGAGAGAGAGAGAGAGAGAGAGTCTAGAATCTTAAGTCTAGTCTTGAATGTGGTGACCGTGTCTGCCTCCCGAACCCAGAAAGGTAGTTTGTTCCACAGAAGAGGAGCTTGATAGCTGAAAGCTCTGGCTCCCAGTCTACTTTTGGAAACTATGGGAACCACAAGGAACCCAGCATTCTGAGAGCACAGTGGCCTGGAGGGGTAGTAGGGAACTATGAGCTCTTTTAAATATGATGGTGCCTGGCCATGAAGAGCTTTGTATGTAAGGAGAAGAATTTTAAATTCTATTCTAGATTTAACAGGTAGCCAGTGCAAGGAAGCCAAAATGGGAGAGATGTGATCTCTGATCTTGGTTCCTGTCTGAACATGTGCAGCAGCATTCTGAATTAGCTGCAAAGTCCTAAGAGACTTATTGGGGCAACCTGATAATAGAGAGTTACAGTAGTCCAGCCTAGAAGTAACAAATGCATGGACTAGTTTTTCTGCATCCGCTTGGGACAGGATGCGTCTGATTTTGGTAATGTGTGAGTTACAGCGATGTAATTCTGCTATAAAGCTGTCAAAAACAGGATTCAGTCTGCAACCTCAAAATGTTTCTGTGGCAGCTTCTCGAATTTCATGAATACTTTCACAGTGCATGACTATGTAACATACACAATGGTTTGTGGAGGGCCTCACTGACCTTTTACAGTGCATTTTAACTGCCTTATGCTATTCTCCTGAACACTTAAGGGACCTGTTGTCTATGTTGGCTGTGTGTGGATGTTCATCCTCTTCTCTGTTTTGTTACAAAGTGGAAATTTCCCTGAGACATCTCAGATGCTCCATAAAAGAAGTCAGCCAGTGAACCTTGATTTTAGATCATTTTGTTTCACTATTTTCAAGGTCAAGAACGACCTCAATCATGTTGTAAAGACTATGCAGTGTAAGCTCCAGAAAGTGCTAATAAGGACCTTGAATCATTGTAGGAAACAAAACAGAACAGGGAACTCTGACCTCTGAACTCACTCGTGAATACTTCTCTAATAATAATACTTCTCTTATAAGAATAAAGACATTTAAAAAAGAGCTCTAGTAGTTAGCATAATTATTTTTACATGAAAGCTTTAACCAGATGGTTATACATATCATTATAGTCCATTGTAATCCTCAACCTGATGTCAAAACTGATGCCTGTGTTCAGTTTGAATTGATCACGTGTTGAGAACATTTTATATTAAAGGTCCAGTGTGTCAGATTTTAGGGGCAGAGGTGTGAGGATTGGGTCTTAACGTATCCTACAGGGAGATTGTTGTGATGGAAGGGCAGCAGTAAGACAGATTCCCCCACAGATGCTGGTAGTTAGGATGATGAAATGAATGAAGCTGATGATGAGAACTGAGTGGGAAGCTGAGATTGGGAGGTGGAGGGCCGTTCATAAGAGCAATCAGAGCATAGTAAAGATGCAGAGAATGACATTTAAAAAGAGCTGATAGACAGATGATTGATGATTGATTGACAGAGGAGGTTTGGCTCTTTTTCAATGAATGATGTGAAGAAAGTCCTCTGACTGTTAAATATCTGTTTGTGTTTTCTCTCTTGTAGACATCAATGAGTGTCTGGATGAGTCTGTGTGTGAACATAGTCAGTGTTTGAACACAGATGGTTCATACATGTGTTACTGTACACATCCCATGGTAATGGACCCCAACACTAATAGCTGTGTCTTCGCTTCTGAGGTGTCTGGTAAGAAAGGCTTTTTTATATCCCATACAAACAGTTAGAACTATAATTCTAAAATCTTCCCTCTGTTTTCTTTTATCGAACAAGCTCAGATAAAATGAGGTATTACTTAAATCAATCTACAACACTTTATATTATTCAGTCATATGAGCATACATTACTTCCTTTGTGGAAGAAATCCTCACAAAAAGTTCAGGATATTGGTCTTTCAGATGACATTTCAGCGTGCACCTAAAATGCACAGGCACTTCCTCCTTTACAGTGAACTTCATTTGACCTTCTCTAAACTTCTGAAAGCACATGTCCAACTGTTCAATGAGAACATGCTGTTCTCTAACAAGGTGATTAAAAATCATCCATGAATGGTCCACTAAATGTTCTGCTTCAGTCACAGTTGATGGTCAAGGTCACATGACAAGTTACTGAGACATTGCCATTTTTTGTTGTGGAATACTCACCACTGTTGTTAGCTTTTGTGTCAATACATTTTTTGAGATGAAGAAATTACCATTGCATGCTTCTACTTAAATTCACCACTACGCAATATAATGTCACTCTAGAAGAAACTTTTTTTTTACATTTTCCATAAATTTCACCCAAAAGTCAAATATCCCTAATTTTTTGAGTAGTGTGTGTGAGAGTTTCTGCCTGCACCTTCTCTGCTGTTTTGTGTAAAGTCATAACTGTTTATGTTCTGATCACATTCACATCAAATACAGTTTCAGTATGTTTGCATCAGTCTATGGAAGGCCAATGGAAAAATATAGTAAAGAACATACAATATGAAATGCATAACATTTAGTTTGAGATTACATAACATACAAACAATTGTGAAAGAAAGTATATCTTCCTGTGACTAATATTTGTGTATTATTCATTGTGACTGAATGACCTCATGTTTGTGTTATGAAACAAAAAAATCAAGTAAAAAAATGATATAAAGTAAATGCAACAAGAAATTCAGCCAGTTTATGTGCTTCAGCCTAATTATGGAAATGTACTTCATTTACTTGTATTTGGTATAAATATTTTATCTGTCCCACTGCTGTGTGTGTTTGCAGAGCAACATGAGGCGGGGCAGGTGGATTTTCTGGGGGTCTGTTGGAAGACTGTGACTGAAACCTTCACGTGCCTCCATCAGCTGGCTCAACACATGAACAGCACATACACAGAGTGCTGCTGTCTGTACGGAGAGGCCTGGGGATTGGACTGTGCCCTGTGCCCACCCACAAACTCTAGTACACACTACACAACAACACACACATACACACACTGTCATGTACCATTAGGGCAGGCTCACACTCATCATTTTTATCATCACTGGTTGTGTTTTCCAGCACTTGCACAAAGGAACTCACTTGCAGGGCTGTTCAGGACTGCCAGTGTTGAAATGATATAACTGAATCAAAGCTTTTTTGGCTGAATGACAAACTTCACATTCAATTTTTATATCAAAGTTATGAATTGATTTCATAATATCATAATAATATTGGCCACCATGTCCACATCGTTTCCCACAGTGAGCTGCATTTACACCAACAGTAAAACACAGCCAACACGTCCAGCATACATATCTGGTTGTCAGACCTGTTAATGATCATTATTATTATTGTTGTTACAGAGTGAGGCAGCTGATTTATGTCTCTTCTCTCATTGTGTCACTGTCTCAGAGGACTATGCGTCCATGTGTAACCTTCCTCTGAGTGAAGGGCAGCGACCATATGGGCGTGACGCCCTTGTTGCCGGCCCAGTCCATGAATATGAACCAAGCCCAGACTATCCACCATCATCCGAGCAGCAAGTTGTCTTGCCTTTTTACAAGAATGAGGAGCGTGAGTACTTCACTGTATTTGATGTGTCCTTTATGTTAACAGAGGAGAAGCACTGAAGCACAGTCTTATATGGGACTCAGACAACTAAAGAGAAAATGACTTTAAAGAGACCTGAGTTTAAAAAAATCATCTGTTTTCATTGGTACACTAATATAATATATATAATATAATATAATAAGCATAAATATGCAGGTTTCATATTCAGCTTTTCTGACGATAAACGCTGATGCAGCTTCTCATTACACAGTGCTTTGCTGCCATCTCATGACTAAATAAACTAACAACATGTTAGACAGAGAATCTCTGACAGTCCAAGAGTCTGCAGGTCATGAATTGATACAGATACAAAGTATCTATAGCCCAAAGACATAGCACCCAATGGGCTGCACACACCGAGCTGCAGGCACACCAACCCATACAACCACCTGCAGGTATCAGTTCAGACCAGAACTGGGTCTTTCTCACTCTGGTTCACTCTGCAGCTCTGGACTGCAGGGGCCAGTAGGGGTTGAGTGAAATGTTGTGAAATTGAAAATCTTGAAGTGCATTTTTTATTCAAAATAGACATGACGATGTTCTTGCAAACTGGATAAAAAAAAAATTGCAACACTCTCGCGTCACATCCAACATACATAATTTTAGAGTGTAGCAATGGCTTCTCCAGGCGTAGGTTTTTTTTCATATTAATGTTATTCTATTTCAGAATGAGCATTTTGTTGTCTTATGTTCTACAGATCCATACAGGGGATTTGAGGGCCTGCAAGCAGAGGAGTGTGGGATACTGAATGGTTGTGAGAATGGTCGTTGTGTCCGGATTCAGGAGGGTTTCACCTGTGATTGCTTTGATGGATACACCCTGGACCTGTCCCTCATGGCCTGCATTGGTAAGAAAGCCATTCCACATGTGTAAAACTAAGAAATCTATAACTTATATCTTAATATCTGTCATGTTTTATGGTATATCTTTTCTTCTCTGTCCACAGATGTGAATGAGTGTTCAGAACTAAATAATCAGATGTCACTGTGTAAAAATGCAAAGTGCATCAACACAGTGGGCTCCTATCAGTGTGTGTGCCTGCCAGGCTTCACTGCCTCTGACAAACCCAATTACTGTGTGGAGGAAGCAACGCACCAAACATCAATACACACGCAGTGAGCACCAACGGATCCTAGGGGGCGACAAAAGACACTCAAACCACATGCACAAGCTTGTATTACTATACTTGTGAGGACGTCCACTGACTACATTCAATCACTGCCAAATCCTCAACACCAGCTTTAAAGGTAAACTTCCTGATTTAGTTTAAGGGTCCAAAACTCTCCACAGCTGATGATCAGCAGTGACCTGGAGGACAAGTTAGAAATGTGATGCTCATACAACAAAAGCAGGGAGTGTAGCTTTAAATTGTTGAAAAACTAATGATGATCTTTATCCAAGATCATAATTAAACCTGAAGAATAGAAACTCTGTCTCTGAAGTTCCCTGATTTAAACCTTGATTTAAATGAGACCTGCTTTTTAACTTCGTCATTATTTTTATTTGCTTAATTTCCCTTTTAACAACACCATGTTGACCATGTATAATAACATTAATAATAATATATTTGTTGCATTTTCTTTATTTGAGTGGTTTTCCAACTTGGACATTTTCAATAGTCTTTCTAAATATAATACAGTACTACTAATATTAAGGCCTATTTAATAAAATGTCAAAAATATTTAATTAAATAATTTGGGATTTTTTTATGGAAGAATTGACATTGCATTTACTTGAAAAAAAATTATGAATTTATTATAATTGAATTTAAGATAATGAACTCATTTCTGCAATAAACCCGAGCCGGCTCTAGCATGGACCATTCCCACCTCTCTCACTTTGGTTTCAATTCAGTTTAATTCAATTTTATTTATATAGCATCATAACTTCAGTTATCTCATGACACTTTTCATACAGAGCAGGTTTCCATCGTACTCTTTATAACAGTTCCACCATGAGCAAGCACTTGGTGACGGTGGCGAGGAAAAACAGGCAGAAACCTTGAACAGACCCAAACTCATTGGTAGACAGTCATCCACCATGACCGATTAAAGACAGAGAGGGGCAGATGGAGAGAAGGTTTCACGGCTGGAGAGCCGGTGTTAGGGGCTGTGGTGTTTCGGGCAGGGGGCTTAGAGCTATCCTGTTAATTCAGAAAAGTGGGATGTTTTTACATTCAAACTTATCTCAAGATTATGAGAACTCATTAATGAAGCAGGGATGAATATTTTTTCAAAGTGAATGCAATATGATTCTGTAGTTTGCAGGAATCAGTAGAAGAAGAAAGCTAAAGCGAGACTCCCTTCCTGTGTGCCCTTGGTCACACTTCACAATAAGGTCACTGCACGCTGTGTTTCTCCGTTGCTGAATCAAAATTAGGCCATTAGCAGTTTCTGATTGTGTGTAAGTAAATCAAGAAGCCAAAAATGTGTGCAGAGACTCTGCTTTTGTTTTCACTGTGCAAACATTGTTGCATGGAGTCAGTGTTACAGCCCTACTAGTGCTTTTACTGCTATGACAAGTCTGCTGAGCACAACAGGCTTGAAAATGCTACACATATAAAACTTCCTAAATCAAACAGTAATATAGACTTATTTGCAGTTTTAGGTGGTCTGTGAATTGTTTTACAAAAGTATCTGTAATACTGGTGGTATATTTTGGGCTATAGAAGTTTTTTTTTCTTCTTCTATAATTTTTATATTTGGATTTTTGCAGAAAATTCTGGAGAGTAAATGAAGTGTGCTGGTAGTTAATATGTGATTGAGTGATTCTGCAGTGAGTACAGATGTATGCTGATGTTTAGCAGGTACAGTGTTCACCACATTAACAATCTTAGTTAGTCAAAATCATTCCAGTTCACCATCTGCAGAACATCCATCCAGTTACTGACATTCATTTTAAGTACTAAAGATGGATTGAAGTGGCTTATAGTGTGAAGCACTGTGTTAAAGAATCCATTCAAAAGGTATACCCACATTTATTATGGTGCCCGAGTCAGTTTCCTGCACATATGATGTATTGTCATAATAAAGAATAAGCAGTTAATATTTAATTATGGTATATGCCTTTAAAATTGTATGTATTAACAGTAAAGGGAGGGTGAATGGCCTGGCTCAATTTTAAATGACAAATGACTCAAAGAAGTGTGAATCAGTTTGCCTTCAAACAGAGCTCTATCACCGTTTCCCATTTTGGTCCTTAAAAGTATAGAAATACAAGCGTGCATACACACACACACACACACACACACACACACACACACACACACACACTTACTTAATCAAAGCCCATATATTCTGCACTGTATAAGATACACACTAAATGAAACAAACCGTAATTTACTTGAGATGAAGAGTCAACTTAATCTACTACATGGTGCCTTTGTGGGGGATAGAAACAGAATTGTAAAAATGTATGTTTTGTCTGTTGCTTTTCTAAGGTTGTTTCTTATTTTATTTGTAAGTGGAGTTGTATGTGTTCTAAGAGGCCATTTTGTTCATTTAAAGGGATAGTTTGGGTGTTTCGAAATGGGGTATTATGAAATGCATGGTCGTGTGTTAGCTATAGTGGACAGCCTCTAGTCTCGAGAAGCAGACAGGGACAGACGGGGTCAACAGAACAAAGTTTGAGGTGGCTAAAATATGTTCTTTATTTTTATCTGTTGAGTTGCCTGTTCACAGCAGTGCATAGCTCTGCTGCTTGCTGTGATCCAAACTGGGATTCACTGACCAGCATTTACTGTAGGTACACACACATACTGCAGTAGTACCTCATACAACCCCACTTTAAAATATCCATCCTATCTCTTTAACGTATCGACAAACCCTGTAGACTTGTGCTGGGGGATCCAGTTGTTATTTTCTACCCAGTCAAAACTGATTGTGGATATTTAATTCTGTGAAGAGGCCAGCTGTCTACTCCCTCTCTTACTCCATCACCATCCAACTGTCTGCCAGAAAGAAAAGCTTGTTTCTACAACACAGTATCACCAAATCATACAACCATATGCACATTTTGATGTATTAAAGAAAGTTGCTAACGTAAAGTCTTTGGAATAAGTTTTTTTGCTGGATTTTGTCTTGTAAGACAGCCAAACAGTAAAACTACTTGTTGTCTGGGATGACAGACAACAGATGCCTTTTTTTCTTCCAAAGAATTAAAAGACTTTATTTCCCCCTGAAATGAATTATAGTGTTCATGCTTCTCTTATCTGTGTTTCACTGCAAAGTCTTGCCAGGTTGCTAAGCTGCTATGGGACAGCGATGGGAGAGGAGAAACTTGTGTACATTTAAACAAAAGAGTGGAGGAACAGCTGATGTATTTGTAATTTGTACATGAATAAATAGCTTTTTCTATGAATTCATATTACAGTGTACATTAAACCCCTTGATAATAAACCATAAATTGTGATATTTATATTGGCTGGCCTGTCAGTTTTTACAGTTTGAAACATGATACATTGATTCTTTTTTTATTCACTGTATGCTTACATTCTAACAGAATGTGAGAAAGGTTACAGGTGTATTCCAGTTAGCTAGTTCTGAAACTGAAACCAAAACCCAACATGACTGTCAACAACAATGTCAAGATATGGTTCCATCTTTCAGTTGCAGTACACCGGTAAGGTGGGTTTTTGACTTTGGCACAGGCGACCGGGGTTCAAATCCCAGGGTGAAAACACCAATCCAGTGTGGACCCTTAGACAAGGTCCTTAGTGCTGCCAGCCTCAGGATGAGCGTAACCAAAAATATTGGAGCTATACTGGCTTGGACGTCCCTGGGTCAACAAGGTCCACGGCAGTTGCTGGGGAACCAGGGCAACATGACATAAATGGGCTACTGGAACAAGACATTGCTAGACAAGGGCTGAGAATATGAAATAACAGATTGAAGAAGTGGCTTACATCAAGAAATTCTATCAGTGGCTGGAAAAGGCTGGACTGAAAGACAGAACAGAAGCACTAATCATGGCAGCACAAGAACAGGCACTCAGTACAAGATCAAAAGAGATCTAAAACACCAGACAGGACCTGAGGTGCAGGCTGTGCAAAGCTGCTCTAGAGACATTTCAGCACATAACAGCAGGAGGTAAGCTGCTGGCAGGTAGAGCATACATGGAATACCATAACCAGTAGTGGCATAGTGTATAGGAACATCTGCACTGAGTATGGGCTGGAAATCCCAAGGTCTGAATGGAAGACACCTCCTAAGGTGGTCCAGGTACAACATTTGAGAGAGAGACTTCTAGATAGAGATCTAGAATGTGCAGTCCTAGGAACGGCTAAGATACTGTGCAGAGCCCCTTTGATAGAGGATGTGAGCTTGAGGGAGACACACACCACAGGGTTAGAAGGGGATTTATATATATATTGTGTAAAGTACATAACAGTAGTGTAAATACATAACAATAGTATGTATATATACACACATATATACTATTGTTATGTATTTTACACAATCACACACACGATTCTAGCATATATGATAAACTAACAACAACATATAGTCCAGTCACAATCATGAAGGTTTATTTGACCTTGTCCTCAGTGGTAGCTACAGCTATGTTTTCACATGATCATGTTTTCTGTCAAAATGTCAAAAAAATATATTATGTGTTATGTATGACCTTTACAAAACTTTGAGGAAGGTGCCAGTGTGGCTTCAGTGTGCCCTGTGTTTCTGTTTTCATTGTCAGTGGCTTTTAGTTAAGCCAAAATACAGACACAAAGACCCATCAAGGCAACAGTGAGGACGAACATTCCTGGAATGGCACTGACGTCACAGTCATCAGGAACACTGATAATACTAAGCTCAGCTATACGCTCACAGCACAGCCATTAGAAGCAATTTGCATTTACATCAGCCTAAACTTGGTAACTAGGGAGGGAGATGTGTCGGCTGCCATCAGTGTACGAATGTATGTGAACGGGTGAACACATGTAACAAGCGTTGTTAAAGCATGTTGAGGGCTGGGAAACCAAAAAGGTCCTATTGATTCTACATTTTTCTCCACCTTAGTTTTGTGTTTTATTTAATTGGAAAACATATTTTTCTCAGTTCACAATCCCAAAAAATGAAAATGTATTTTCACAAACCGTATTTAAATCAAGCATAACCTTCACACTAAAGCTCCACTATGCTAGTAGTTGTTGTAACTTGAGTGTGCTCTGTATAGTCTGGCCCAAACTGTGATAGGAGTCCCGACCTGAAGACAGGGACAAATAATTATTGCATGGGTGTAGTAAAAATAGCTTGTTGTGCTCCCTACAAAGTTTCTCATTTTACCCATGTGTATGAAATTTGATAGATACATGTACCATGCTCAGACTTACAAAACTGGCTCTTGGAGCCATATTCGAAACAGGAAACAGGAAGTCAACATTGAAGTAATTAAAATATAATTGTAAAGTAATTGTAATCAGGCAGAACTTTGAGGTACCTACATTGAGACAAAGACATGAAGTTCTGTACTCAAACTATTTGTTTAAAGGTAAAAAACATTCATACAGTTTAGAAGTATTTTCTTGTTGTTTTTCTTTAACGTTACAATGTAAAAAAAAAAACAAAACCCAAAACTTTAAACTTTACTTTATTTTTACTTTAAAATGTGCATTTTTTTTCTTTGAGGGTCATGCTACCTTATAGGACTATAAACCTCACTTGAGGGTCCAAAGTCCACCCACCACCATATCGGAAAATCCTGTGGGAAACACTGTGTGTGTTTTACTCCCCACTGCAGGACTCCATGAATCTAGGGGTCTTTTTCAAGGAAAGTTTGAGTATCAGACACTAAATGTCCTGTATTTTTACGAATCTATTTTTGCACTGTCTCAATTTGTGGTGGAAATGTCTTTAATCCTTCCTTAAAGGAAAACAAAATTCAGACGGCAATCGAAAATATAATGCAGTAAGGCTCCCAGGCATTATCTGTTGCTTTCAGAAATGTAATATCCCATAGACTGGCTTTGGACTGGCTTGGCTTTGGGAAAAAAAAAAAAAAAAAAAAAAAAAAAAAAAAAAATATATATATATATATATATATATATATATATATATATATATATATATATATATATATATATATATTGTAATACATATTGTTTTCATGTATTAGGTTATGCTGGTCTGGCTTAGTCTGTTCCTCCCCTTTGTCTCTATCTGTAACTACTACTCAGTGATATTTGCAGAGCTGTCCACACCAACCTTTGTTTCCAGTAAACTCAGAATCTATTTGTAGACTGTGTGTGAGTGAAAAGAGAGGGAGAGTACTTGTGAAATGTACTAGAGAGACAGCCCTGCGGCACTTAAAGTAACTTTTTGTGTAGTATTGGCTATCCTGATGATGATGAGCACTGATAACACATGGTTATGATTTGTGCGGCAGAAGTCACCTGGCAGTAATGTTTGGCTGGATCACAGTAAGGTAAGTGCATCCTGAAACGGTGTGTGTCCGAAGAGAACTGCTTACTCACATTAGTTTAGCTAATTATAAATATTACATATGCAGGAGGTCTTCTTCAATTATGAAGACATGAATGCATTTTTCCACAACCTTTCCTACAAAGCAGGTGATACGGTGGACTGGATTTATGCCGTGTTTCTACACGGAGCAGTAATCAGTGGCCAAACTTTGCGATATATCTATGTTTATAACTGTATATAAAAAACAAACACAGCATCAATATGGGATTACCATTAAAGGAAGTTGAATGGTCATGAATAGGTATAACTAAAATACTTGCTTTGGTAAATACAACTTTGTAGTGTCCATTACCCTTTGTTTCATGGAAGTTCTATTTGCAGTCTGCTATTTAAATTGCTTAACGCATAACTTGGTCTTTAGAGGAATGTTTTGTCAGTGTTAGTATTTTGTGGTGTTTTGGAATAAGTTGTTACATCATATCCATCCATCTGTAACCACTTATCGTTATCAGAGTTGCAGGGAGCCAGAGCCTGTCCTAAAATACAAATGAGCATATATGATAACCAAGATTCAAAATTCAAGGTTACATACCAAGATAGCTCATAGCGCTCCAATACTTGCATATATGTAGGAGTGGGTAAGTGGCCAGGGTCAAGCCTCTTAACACCATGCAATTGTAATGGGTTGGATAATCCTACAGTTGAGTAAAATCACATCTCATAAGACGAACACATAAGTCATTGCATTGCAAGGCTAAGCAGACCTTGCCTCGAGCTGTGCTAGTTAAGATGAATTGTTATTTAATGCTGCATTAATACTTTTTTATATTACCATTAATAGAGCTGGTGGTGACAAGCAGGGGTGGACTGGGGCAAAAAAGTGGTCTGTGAATTTAGTACCTGACTGGCCCACTCGGGCAGGGCGGCGGATGATGGTGGCGGATGCTGACAGTGTTAGCTAATGCCACTGACCACTGTCCATACACAGTACTGGTGTTTTACAGCTAAACTAGCCTAAATGAGCTGTGCTAAACGTGAGCAAGCTAGACAAATAATATTATCACATTACAGCCACCCACCTGACTAGGATCGCCCTCCTGGTCACTCAGACTCTCTCTCTCTCTCTCTCTCTCTCTCTCTCTCTCTCTCTCTGTCATTCACTCACTCAAACACACCATACATCAGAACTAAAGTACTGTAGGGGTTCTGTTGGCTCTGGGTACTGTGGTTTGCCTAGCTCCTCCATTGTCTCACCAGAAGAAACTTCTATGCGTTGTGTTGCCACTTCCCCTGACTTGCACCCCTTCTTGGTCTGATGTATCTTCAAACCCCTGATGTTCTTACAGGCCTTGCCAAAGATGAATAGCACTTGTGATGCCGTTTATCCGTTGTCTTGTGTCGTCAGCCTTAGGTCCGTCCTGTTGGGGTGCTCATCCTCTCCCTCTCTCGGGCACCCCTGGGGGCATCCAACAGATGCATTTCAGCCGTGTTTTAGTCATCCAGCATGTGTGACTGAACAGATGCACCTTAGTTTTAATTATTAACTAATTAAGATTCTCGTGTATGTCATTATGTATTGGGCTGTGAGTCAAATAATAATAATAATTATGTACACTGTTGCATCACTTGCACTAGCATCTTACGACAAGTACTAAACAATGAAAGTTGGACCGCACTCTATGAACTTCCTTGCTGAACAGGGTCAGTGTGATATATAACAAGGTGAACCAGAAATGGCTGCCATATATCTGAAATTTTATTGAGACTGTCCATCATGCCATATGGAACATTCTCCATATGTGACATCCACGCATATTTAACATCCACGGATTATTGCAACTCTTTTCAGGCTGGCCCACTGTGCTCAGTGTCTTAGGACTCTGCAGTTGATCTAAAATGCTGCAACACGTGTATTGACAGGAACCAGGATCAGAGATCATATATCTCCTATCTGAAAGAGTTCATACTACCCTATTGCCACACTAGACCATTGCACTCCCAGAATGCAGGGTTCTTTGTAGTTCCTATAGTCTAGTATGGGAAATAGAAGTAGAATCAGAGCCGAGTCTTCAGCTATCAAGCTCCTCACTTGGAACTAGCTCCCAGTTTGGGTTCGGGAGATAGAGTGGGTCGTCTACTGATCAGAAGATTGCTGAATGGTTACTGAAATGGCACAGTTCACCTATCTAGGAATTAAACTAATTAAACTCACACCAATCTGTGCTCCATTTGGCTTCATATTAAAAGACTCACTAGATTCCAGTATGTCCTCATGCTGTGGGGACTCTTATTGTGTGTGCGTGAGTTCAATTCTTTTTGTCCAACCAGACAGCAGGATGTGCAGTCACTGTTTTTGTTTAGGCAGACATTTTTAGAAGCCCAGAGAGACAAAACAATGTGTACCACGTCAATAGAGTGGAGTATGGAATACTCCTGAACCTCTCACACAAGTACAGAGCAACAAGGTATACACACACACCTAATTACTCTTTTAGAAATGCTAAAAATGAAAATTACCTAAACTTTACTACCAAAGTTTGGTCAAAGTTGTCATGGATTTTGGTGGGACAGGAAGACATGCAGAAACAAACATGAACGTACGCACAAGCATATTGTGACACATTTCCTGCTCTGCTCTTTTCCACTTTACCTTGTGTAGTTCCTATTTTTAGCTCAGTCCAGGGAAACCAGCCAACACAGGCAGGAAAACTAAGTTGGGAAAGAATTGAAGGAAGTCTAGTGGCCATTTGGACAAACAACTCAGACACTGGGATCAGTGTTGGCTAAATGCGTAGCAGTACTGTATATGGCTGACAGACAAAGGACACCAGAATGATAAGGGAATATCTGAAGAAAGAGTTAGATAGATTTGATCTAGAACTGACAACTGGGGACATATACATGGTTTAGATGTATAGCTTTGTTTCTCCAGATGGATTTGGGCTGTGATGTGGATATATATGGACAAAAGGTGGAAGTATGCATGTTTAAAAGTTGGATCTATGTGGTCTGCTGGTAGATCTTGGCTCATCAAAAGTGTCAGATGAGGTAAGTTGCATTTATGGTCGTCTATATGTTTGAAGACCAACATTAAAAAACAATATTGTCATCCATAATGAATAAAATCCCATTTATTGCAGGGACTTTGATTAACATATAAAACTATGACTTAAACTATATATTTTTGAAATCAGCTGCAGTCTGAATTTGAATCTGCTGTAGATGAACACTAAACATGGAAAGATTTGTCAGCTATAGTCTGGGCTAGATGTCCTTTGATAGTTTTGTGGGAATTGTACATACGTATGCTATAAATCCACCAATTACAATTTTATATTGGCGCAATAAATGTAAAAACTATTTTCTTTGTACATGGCAATATGCAATATCATATATTTTGTAAAACTCAGGTTGCCTACATTTAACATAAGTGCAGTCAGTGTCTAGTAGATGAGTATAATGGAGTGTAGTCACTTCACTCACATTACATCACATTACAGTGTGTGAGTTATATTCATTGTGAAATATTTGACACTGCTGTTACTGGCTATTAGTTCATTTACACAATGACCTGCTTTTACCTTTTACAGCATGGTATTTATAAATGAACACCAAGCCTCATGCCTTTACATCATTTGTTTTGGACAGAGGATTGCATCATGAGACACGTACTGTTCATACGTACCGCTGGTGCTAGCAGGGTAACTGAAAACATGGGATAAAACCCAAGTAGAGAAGACTGAGGCAGAACTGGTGCAGATCTTTCTGAGGGATGATGTAGCAGAAAGCCTACTGTACTGTTTGTTTTTATTAGAACTGGCTCGAGCACAGTCTTTGTGGTTGAACCCAACTGATGTCACCACAAAAGAGTCAGTTACTGTGGTCTGTGATATTCCAGGATTAAGCCAAGTTTATGTAAAACAAAAGGCAGTTGCTGAAGTCCAAAGAAAATGTTGTACATTTTAAAGCTATGCTACACAAAATTGAGAGGCTGAAGAACTTTGTGCTGTTGTGATCAATTTTATCATAAAGACAAAGGGTATGTAAGGCTGCAGAGTCAGCCAATACAGATGTGGTTCACCTGTCTACTGTTAAGATCATATTCATTATTCTTCATCCACCACATGTTCAGTACATCTTACTTAAGTTTTATATTGATCTTCTTCAACGATTACAATCTGATTTACAATTAGAAGTTATTCCTATCTCTCTCTCCCCACAGTCCTGTCACTCTTCAGCTGTCTCTATCGAATAAAGCTTGAAAAGGACAAAAAAAATAAAAATAAAAAATCAAATCAAATCAAATAATAATCATTAAAAAAAGAAAGAGAAACCGTCACACTTCACACACTTCTATAAAGCCTAGTGCATGCATTGGTCATCTCTCTTCTAGTCAGCTATTTTGAGGACGTATCAAAGAGGAGAACTTTGAACTGAATTGAACTGAAACTGTGCCTGTGACTGGTTATTTTCTGATGAACAGTTTGCTTGCATGGCAGCCTCTGCCATCAGTGTATGAATGGGTGAATGTGATGTGTAGTATAAAAGCACCTTAAATAGTCAGTAATAGTAGTAATAGTAATAGTTATAGTAATATAGTTACCTCATATACATTTAACATTTAACATCAGTTTCAGAGATGTAATAAACCTGATGTGTGTGTGCGTGTGAGTGTGTGTGTGTCAGGTCACATGACAGGACTGCTGCTCCAGGCTGCAGTGTTTACCAACAACAGGAGGAGGTCATAGTGTAGGATACACTCCACTATGGGAGTCTCTGTGCTTGACACCCGGTAGCAGCCTGCAGTATCCAGCCACAGTTCCAGTTCTCTCAGTAAAGGGACTGATCTTTAGCCTGGATGACTGCTGTTACACTGCGGTTCAGGGGGTAAGACTTGACTATTTGTAAAATATAGATTGTGAATTTTGTGTTACATTTATGACTGATCGTTTCTGTAACAGGAAGATTTAAAGACTATTTGCAAAAGGAATGAACAAAATGACTGCTTTAGCAATGAGATTAAAGATGGATTGACTTTGTGTCACACAGCCTGTCACTGTGTGTGAGATAGCACAAACAAAGCAAAGGTAGCATAAATTGGTATTTAAGAGCAGAGGACTGTGTGTGTTGGTTTGTGGTTCTGTGTGTATGTGTATTATACTTTGTATGTGAATATGTGTCTGTGTGTGCACCCACGAGTAATGTACGTCACTGGATTGTGTATAAGCACACAATGACGCATCCGTAAAGCAGACGCAGAGACACAGTGATCCATTGTGGAGGCAGAAAAGCACAAGTCATGCTAAAGGGCACAGCTGACTGTAACATGCACAGCCGAGCCATGAAATCCAAAGAAAGGAAAACATAAGAATCTGACAGTGTGTTTCCCGTAGCAATTGACATATAATGCGTTAATGTTTGATATACCATGAAAGCAGCGTGATGGCCACACAGACAGCGTGGAAGAGAGTTTTATAATGGCCTGTTTGTTTTTTCCTAGGCATCACTTCATCACACTGTAAGTAAGTGCAAGTTTTCTTGTTTTATTGTGTTACTGAGTGCACTTTAAGTGTAGGTTACCTTCTTAGTCAAAGCATACATCAAATGGTAAACAAATAGCATAACAATATTTGATTGATCTTGAGCAGTGACCTAATGAACATTTACATCACATTCACGTCAGAGGCCTCATATGTCATGTCCCAGACAAGTCCAACACCAAGCACAGCTTAAACATTCACAAGACTGTCATTCACAATTTCACTAGAACAGGCAAACACTGCTGTTGTAGTTGATGGTTTTCTATGAGGAGTTATATGCATTGGTTTCCACTCAGGGTGCTTGTTTCCTTCCACACATGAAATACATGCAACATTTGGAGATCAATGCATTCATTGTACAATTACAATAAATGGTAGAATGATTACAGTAGCAGTGGAACCTGTGATAGAGATAGAGAGACACAGATGCACAGCAGCAGTAAATCATTCACTAACTATAAACTGTAATGGAGATATGGTAGCAGTTATGACAGTAATAATATAAGTAGTGGACGTCATGCAGGACCACAGCAGCAGCCACGATCCATGAGAACCTGCTGGACGAGAGAGCACAGAAACTCCAGGGAAGAAGTTTAGTTAGTAACATGCATTTACACGCATTGATGAGACAGGTATGTTTACAGATGGAGAGAGAGAGAGAGAGAGAGAGAGAGACAGAGAGAGAGAGAGACAGAGAGAGACAGAGAGAGAGGATGACAAGGGCTTTGTGCATCATGGGGAGTCCCCTGGCAGTCCTATAACAACATGAGCTCTTTAGGAAATGATGGTGCCTGACCATGAAGAGCTTTGTAGGTAAGGAGAAGGATTTTAGGGAGGGAGGAGGGAGTCCCCTGGCAGTCTAGTCCTATGGCAGCATAAATAAGGGATGACCTGAGCCAGCCCTAACTATAAGCTCTATCAAAAAGGAAAGTCTTAAGTCTACTCTTGAAGGTGGTGACCGTGTCTGCCTCCCGAACCCAGAAAGGTAGTTTGTTTGTCAGAACATGTGCAGCAGCATTCTTAATTATCTGCAAAGTCCTTAGAGATTTATTGGAGCAGCCTGATAACAAAGATTTACAGTAGTCCAGCCTAGAAGTAACAAATGTGTGGGCTAGTTTTTCTGCATCCGCTTGGGACACGATGCGTCTGATTTTGGTAATGTTGCGTAAGTGGAAGAATGTAGTCCTCAAAATTTGTTTTATGTGGACATCAAAGGACAAATCCTGATCAAAAATAACTCCAAGGTTCTTTACAGTGGAGCTGGAGGCCAGGGTGGTCCCGTCTAAAGTAACTAAGTCTATAAAAAGTCTGTGAGTGAACGCAGGCTGAGGAAGGTAGAGGCCAACTCGCCCATTTTCTTGTCCTAGACTTCTTGACTGAAAGCCTGACTTCCTGTCTTAACTGTTAAGACTTACTAATTTTTAATCATGGTCAATGAGTCAATGAGTTCAGGCAGTGTGTCCTTGTCTTCGTCTTGTGTGGTCAACCTGGAAACCTATTCAGTCCCATTCTCAAGACGCACTAAGCAAAGTCCATAGATGGAAGGCTTAATACACACTGCTTAAGCTCCAGTCACCTCTTCCATCTCATTCATTGCTGACTTTCTTCAGGCATTTAGCTGAAAAGAAATATTTACAGTGCAGTGTTTCTGCACTCAATTCAATTTAAATTAGGCCCACATAACAGGGTCATGTTAGACAATGTCTGAATAAGGTGGTGTATATACACGAAGAGTTAATATTGTTAAGATGTTAGCTAGACGGCTAAGTTAAAAAGCAAGCAAGGTAATCATGGCAGCTAGCTAAGAGGGTGTATGAGATAATAATAGATAATATAGTCTATCAAAAAAAATCAAAGACACAGAAACACCAAGTATCTTACCTAGCCCTAACCCAATAAAAAAAAGATTTGAGATGAAAATACAGCATTTGGAGGCTTTCTGCTTACAGAGGGAACATATGCACCTTTTGTAGACAGCTTGAAATTCTCCATTCTTTCTTCCTCCTTCCTCCAGGCAGACAGTACAGTCAAGTAAAGCAAAAATAAAAAGATGTATACAGTGTAAACAGTTTGTAAACAGTTTAAATGAAGATGACATACATACAATGCACACAATGCAATTAAGAAACAGTAGCAGATTTGTAAAGTTTGAAAAATGGCTGGTGCCATCAGTTTGCATAGGGGGACGACAGCTGATGACTCCGGCAAGACCAGAGGTGGGGGACTATGCATTTATGTGATTAAAGCATGGTCCACTGTTCCCCAACCAGAAGCCGTGGATGAATTGAGAGGTCCGCCTCCTGCTGAAGGAATGCAACACCGCATTTATACCTGGTGGCACACAGGCCTACAGGCCATCCAGGGCTAACCTGAAGAAGCATTAAGCTAAGGTTAGAGGAGCACTTCAACAACTCCAACACCCGGTGCATGGGGCAAGGCACCCAGGCCATCATGGATTACAAACTCGTCAATATCGCCTTACCAACCGACAACAGCTCCTTCCAGGATGAGCTCAACAACGTTTACGCTTGTTTTGATGGGGAGAACCAGGAGACAACCATCGAGGCCATGCAGACCACCAACCACTTACACTCTTCTCCACTGACTTGTGTGCTGCATTGAGGAGGAATAATGCATGTAAGGCCACTAGCCCTGATGGCATCTCTGGATGCATGCTCAGGGTCTGTGCTGGGCAGCTGACTGAGGTCCTGACTGACATCTTCAGCCTGTCATTGGCCCAAGCAGTTGTACCCACGTGCTTTAAAATCACATTCACTGTGCTGGTGTTGAAACACTCACTCCAACCTTAATGACTTTCGCCATGTAGCACTCACCCCCACCATCAAGAAGTGCTTCAAGAGGCTGGTCCTGACTCGCCTCAAAACCACCCAGCCACACTGGACCCTCTTCAATTCACCTACCACCAGAACAAGAGTACAAAAGACACCATTTCCACAGCACTTCACTCCACCCTCTCCCAACTGGACAACAATACCTATGCTGTTCACTGACTTCAGTTCAACATTCAACACCATCATTCCCTCCAGTCTCATCACCAACTCAGCAACCTTGGCATCAACTCTTCCCTCTGCAACTGGATACTGAACTTCCTGACCAACAGACCTTAGTCTGTTAGGTTAGACAAACACACCTCTTCCACCATCCTGTACACTGGCATATCACAGGGCTGTGTGCCTGCCCTCTATTGCCTCTTTACCCACAACTGCACATGGTTCCAACACCATCATTAAGTTTACAGACAACACAACAGTGATTGGCCTCATCACCAACAATGATGAGACAGACCACAGGGAGGAGGTCCAGCACTTGGTGAATTAGTGCACCAACAATAAGCTCACCATCAGGAGCTGAGGCAGAGCATGTCTCTCTTGGTCTCTCAGGGCTCATCAGTGTCTCCTCATTTTGAGGAGACTAAAGAAGGCACTCCTGTCTTCTCAAATCGCGGGGAACTGTGTGTGGAAAACTGCCCAGGACATCACCACTCCCCACCACTGAGGCTGTTCAGAGCAAGCGGTGTCTGCGGAGGGCATGCAGCATCACTGGAGATAGCTCTCACCCAGGCCATAGACTGTTTACCCTCCTCCCCTCTGGGAAGCCTACAGGTCTCTCCATTCCAAAAGCAGCAGGCTCAGGAACATTGAGCTTAGAAGCTCAGAATTCAGAGGCATATGGCTTTCTCAATATTTAAGTCTTATTTCAGCTATGTTAAGACTGTGGTACATAGCCTGTTAGTAGGAAAAGTTTATTTATGTAGTCTTTTCATAGGCAAGTCACAATGGCTGACAATCAACAACAAAAGGTCATATTATTACTATAAACAATACATAATAAAAAATAGATGATAAATACATGATGAAGACCTGGCTCATACAGTTTACCCAAACACCTGTCTAAACAGTCCAGGTTAGGGTGTCAGGTTACTGTGAGAGGACGTGACCTGCAGAGAGGGCTGACATACATACAAGCATAACCACTTACATTTCACAGTAAAAGTGTTAATTTTGTTTTTAAATTTTAATTCACACAATGAACAAACTTCATATATAGAATCCGATTGGTCCAAACAACAGGTATGTCTTTAGCTGCCACATAAGCAGCATATAGTGAAGACACAGACAGACTTCCAAAGTTTCAGTGCTACAGTGTATAGCAAGCTATATTTGGACTTAATCACATACTGCCCCTAAATCATGCTGTCCCTGATAGTATTAAAACAATCTGGGAGTGCAGATCAAAGTCTCACTAGGTTTGAATGAGAGCTGGAGTTGGATATTATTCACAAATAAATAATAAGCAATATTAAATGTGTTTATGATCCATGCCAAGGGCAGCAAATATAAACAAAATAACAGAGGTCCCAAAACTGAGGCCTGCGGGACACCACAAGACCGCAGAGAGGAATCAAACACTAGACATGTCTCCAATAGAGACAGTGGAATATCTGTCAGTGAGAAATGATGAAAACCAATCTAATGCTATGCCTGATATACCCACCCAGTCACAGAGCCTCATGATCAGGATGTGGTCTACTGTGTCAAACGCAGATCTGAGGTCAAAAAGTACTAACAACACACTACACTGCTACAACACAGAGCAATAACCTGCATCAGAGGACATGAGAATGTCACTGGAAAAGCAGTTTCAAGAGTGTTTTTCCCAAAATTCAGACTGAAACTTGTCAAAACTATCGTTCCTTTTGAGTTCTTTTGCCACAACCTTCTCTACAATGGGAGTTTAGATATATGCCTGTAGTTCTTGAGCAAAGCAGAAGTTATTTGTCTTTGATATGGGTTGGACAGTAGCAGGTTCACTCACGGGGGTCGTTGTCCAAGTGTAGGTTGTTAATGGAGGTTTGTTGGTTTTCTGTCGTAAGCCCCATCTGCACAGAACTGAAAAGTTGTTGCCTAAGAATCGGAGGTTCTCCAAGTACAGTTATTTAGCTTCTCTTACCTCCTTGCTGAACTTGTACTTTGACAAACCTGTCTCTATGCCCACTCCTGAACTTTTGAAGCTTTGAATTTGGCTGTAAACCAGTTTGTTACTGTTACTATATAACTCATGATGGTGCATGATGGTATACAGCAGTCACAGAACCTTCATGCATGTCACAGCCTCTGTGAACTCTTTATTACAGATCTTCATACTTACGTTGGGAAAAATTACATTTGTTTTCTCTAAAACATGAATGGAGAATAGATTAATCTGGATTTTATCTTATCTTATTTGATGGTTACTGGTTACTGGTTACTGGATCTGTGGATCAACTGGTTAATGTTTTGGCCCAGATGAAATGACATTTGTCTGACAATGACAGTTGTCTTTCTCTGTGTCAATCCTGTGCTAAACCTGTGATCTGTCTAGGGTGTACCCACGGCCTCTCACCCAATGGTGCTAAGACACTCTGGCCCCCGTGACCCTCCAAAAAGCAGACATGATGATGGAATTTGCAAAGGATTATGTGTAGTCAGGGCTCCACAATAATATTAGACATTTTTTCAGTTTCTTTAGCCAAAATCTGATACTTGGTTGCCAGCCTGGCAACCACTTTTAAAGTTTAACTTACTTACAGTACTAGTTTATTATAGCATTATGAAAGACTTGCTTATAGTGACAGCGACTGCCTGTCTGTCAACTCTGCATTTCTCCTCATCACTTTAAAATTTTATGTTTTACAGCCCAGTACTTTATTGTTTTGGTTTAGTCTCACGGTTCTCATCAACCTTTTCCAGCACCAGCTGTTTCATTTAGCGTACACTATGTGCTCAGCACTAGGGTTGTGCAATATGACCAACATATTGCGATATAGCATATTCTCTATAAATTCAGTGAATGAATATGGTTGTATGTTTTTTACAACAATCGTACTTCTGTGGCTCTCATTTATAAACTCGTGTTGAATCTGTTGTGGGTACTGGACTGTGGCATAATTTGCAATATAACGTTACAGTTTTCTGGACTGTATCAGCCATAACCCAATGATTTAAATGAAATAGAAGTAACTCCTCTTTCGGGTACGAGCTCCTCATTTTGTCTTGGCTGTTCAGAGTGCTTTTTCTGTTTGTCAATTTGTCAATTTTGATGAGCCTGTGTGAATTCTAGCCTCAGTTTCCCGTTCTTAGCTGACAGGAGTGGTCTTCTGCTGCTGTCCGTTCAGAGATGCTCTTCTGCATACCTCAGTTGTTACAAGTGGTTATTTGAGTTACTGAGTTACTTTCTATCAGCTTGAACCAGTCTGGTCATTCTCCTCTGACCTCTGGCATCAACACGGCATTTTCGCCCACAGAACTTCCACTCACTGGATATTTTCTCTTTTTCAGACCATTCTCTAAACCCTAGAGATGGTTGTGTGTGAAAATCCCAGTAGATCAACAGTTTCTGAAATACTCAATCACCTTAAATCACCTTTCTTCCCCATTCTGATGCTCGGTTTGAACTGCAGCAGATCGTCTTGACCATGTCTACATGCCTAAATGCATTGAGTTGCTGCCATGTGATGATGAGTAGAAATTTGCGTTAACGAGCATTTGGACGGGTATGCCTAATAAAGTGGCTGGTGAGTGTATTTAAAAGAAGTTGGGACAGTTGCACAGACTGTAAAAGTTGTTTACAGTCTGTGCAACTGACTGTTTCATGGCAGAACGTTGAATTTTGATGCCACTTCACAGACACATTGCTCAATGAAAACAAATGAAAAACTTAGATTGCACTGATCCAATCTGAACTCAGTCTGACTAATGCTCTTGGAGTTTGATGTGGTACAGCATGTGTAACTGATAAAAAATGACCACTAAATTCAAAATGGCTGACCTTCTGTTAATCCAGAAAAAACTTTATTGTAGTACGATTTTACACATACAAGGAATTTATTCTGGTGTTGTTCGTGCCTAACTTTCTCTAAATATAAACAACTGAAAATTGAACAATATAAATATATATACACAGTGTTTTTTTGTTTTTTTTTAAGTAAAAGAGCAGTACAACTGAAGCGCATTGCTGCCACCCTCCAAAAAATAATTTGGCTTAGTATCACGTAATTACGTGAAAAGTTTCATGTTATAACATAGTATTTTCACGTTATAACATGACAAGCATCATGTTATTTCGTGATATCGTGTAAATTTTACTTGATTTCATAAGTTTACCAACACGAGTCCCTCACAGCATGGCTCAGTCCGTAAAATGACTATGGCTCTTCTACGTAACTTAATTCAATATACTTTAATCTTGGTTTGAGACATGGTGACATACTACAGTTGTTGAGCACTGTAGATGACATTGTTATCAGAATCTGAATCCGACCCTCTTGAGGTTGCATCGTTTCTTACTGATCTCAAGTGAAACTTGATGTTTTGATAAGAATGTCATGTTATGTCATGTTAAAACATGATAAATATCACGTTATAACGTGAAACTTTTCACGTCATTACGTGATACTGAGCCAAATTATTTTTTGGAGGGTGGCAGCAATGCACTTCCGTAGCAGTACAGCTGTGCAGTGATAATAAGTACCTGTATTCTGCCCTCCCTGAACGTGTTGTGTTTAGTTTGGCAGCTAGCTAACAGTTCTCCAATGAGAGGCAAAGTATTCTTTCTTCAAGGATTTATTTGTCACTCCCACTTGATGTTTACTGTAAAACTGTGTGGCGTGCACCGATGCCACTGTGGGTTCTTCACAGAGGACGCAACCAGTTTGATGTTTGGCAATCTTTTATTTTCGTGCTCAGTGTCCACACACAATCGCTTAGCAGTGCCGTTCGCAAGCGTCTAGCGTCTAGTTCGTCGACTTGGGGCACAGGATAGGCATCAAACCGTGAAACATCATTCACCTTTCGACACAGAACCGGATAGACCCATCCTTCTTGACTACAAGAACGATGGGGCTACACCAGGCACTGTTGGACTCTTCTATGACACCCATTTCCAACTTGGCTTTCAATTCTGCCTGAACAACTTTTCTCTTGTGTTCAGGTAACCGGTAGGGCTGTGACCGCACCGTCACGCCCGGGTGAGTCTCAACATGGTGTTGAATAAGGCTTGTGCGTCCTGGCAGGGGGGAGAACACATCAGCGTAACGCTGCTGCAACCTGGCTATGTCTGCTCTCTGGGACAGTGAGAGATGGTCTTCACAAAGGAGCAAGGCAGGATTGGTCGATTTTGGTATCTCGGGCCCCAACTCCTCTCTCTCTGTAATTGCCGTCACCAGTGAAACAGCCTCTGCCTCCCTCCAAGCTTTAAGGAGATTGAGGTGATAGATCTGTGTCGCCCCTCCTCTGTCAGATCGCACAAGCTCATCACCCACTCGTCGTGTGACCACAAAGGGCCCTTGCCACTTGATGAGTAATTTTGAGTTGGAAGATGGGAGCAATACAAGCACTTTATCTCCCGGTGAAAACTGTCTTAACGTAGATCCTCTGTTGTACAGCCGCTGCTGACGTTCCTGGGCCCGGAGCAAATTCTCCCGTGATAACTGTCCTAGTGTGTGGAGTTTTGCTCTCAGGTCCAGAACGTATTGAACTTCGTTTTTACTGGGGCTTGGACCTTCCTCCCAGCTTTCTTTAAGCAGGTCCAAAACCCCGCGTGGTTTCCTGCCAAACAGCAGTTCAAAGGGAGAAACCTCGTGCACTGCAAACAACAGAGGATCTAGCCACTTATCCCAATTACGACTATCATCGTGAACAAACTTACGGATCATGGACTTCAAAGTCTTATTCAGGCGCTCGACAAGGCCATCAGTTTGAGGGCGGTACACACTGGTCCAAATTGACTTGATGTTCAATAATCCGTACAGTTCTCGCAGTGTTCTTGACATAAATTGGGTGCCCTGGTCAGTCAGGATCTCTTTTGGGATCCCGACTCGGGAGATAACTTGAAACAGTGCCCGCGCCACGCTCTTTGCCGAAATGGTGCGCAGAGGCACTGCCTCTGGATATCACGTTGCGTAATCCACAAGAACTAATACAAAGCGATATCCTCCGGTGAAATGGCCCGATGAGGTCCATGCCAATACGTTCAAATGGGACCTCCATCAATGGTAATGGGTGCAAATGCGCTCTCAGGATGGCCGGCTGGTTAACCAGCTGGCATTCAGGACAGGACGCACACCAGCGGCGCACGTCTGCCTAAATGCCCGGCCAATTGAATCGGGCCATTACACGGTTCAGTGTCTTTTCACACCCCATATGCCCAGCCATTGGGTTATAATGAGCCGCTTGGAAGACTATTTCCCGGCGGCTTTTTGGCACCAGCAACTGGGTAATCACTTCACCGGTCTGTGTGTCACGGCTCACTCTGTATAGTCTGTCCCTGCGTAATGAAATATGTGGATATGTTAGCGCTGCATCAGGGCGCACCATGTGACCATCAATTTGTATCACTTGGTCAAAGGCAAAGCGTGACTCCATGGAGTCAAACACAGTAGCCTCCTGTGAAGGCACCGCCGGCTCCCACTCCTCGTCTGCAGTGTCGGATGGCCTTGCGTCACCACTGAGCACAGCGCACATATCCCATGTCCCTGTCGGCCGTGAACGCACCCCCACACACTACCCCACTAGCTTATTGAACCCTGGCCAATCAGTACCCAGAATCAGGGTGGTGCGTCAGGCGGGAACTAACCACAGCCTTCACTCTATGCTTTTTACCCTTAAACCGAATTTCCACTGGAACTACAGGGTACCTGTGAATATCCCCATGTACACACCTAATATCCACCCATCCCGCCTCTATCAAAGCCCCGGGTCAAATCAGGTTTTGGTGAACTAGAGACTGCATGCAGCCCGAGTCCACCATCGCCTGATGTGTACCCCCCTGAATCCTGACCGGAATGCTGTACGTCCCCCCTGGACCGGGGGAGGGTGCTGGACAACCCGAACCACTTGGCCGACCTTCATGAGCAGACACTCACGGCAGAAGTGTCCGGGCTGTCCGCACCTCCAACACTCCTGCCCTGTCGCCTGAGGGACCCTCTGCGGGCTGGGAGTGGTGCCTATAGCGGCTGGATCCTGGGGTGAAAGGAAAAGAGAGGGAGGATTAGTACGGGGAGGGGGTGTGGGTCGAGCCGGTGTGTGTGTCTGGGTACCGGGAGCCCATCCATGAATTGCTCCACCACGCAGCCATCGTGTCGCCGCGGCCATCGTGTCAGCTGCCGGGCGAAGACGAACGGCCGATCAGCGGGCCTGGCTCCCGAAACCGGC
The DNA here is from genome assembly GCA_023373845.1 of Nibea coibor. NCBI lineage: Eukaryota > Metazoa > Chordata > Actinopteri > Sciaenidae > Nibea > Nibea coibor. The sequence goes on from CM041723.1 coordinate 1,531,150, forward strand.
GGCGGTGGTCCTCCGCCGAGAAGCCCATCTGGTCGAGGATGGCTCTCTTAATGTCCCCATACAGACCGCGGGAGGGGGCCGGCAGGCCAAGCGCCACAGTCTGTGCATCCCCCGACAACAGGGGGAGCAGCCGCACAGCCCACTCCGCCCCTGGCCAGCCACATGCTGTCACAGTTGCCTCGAACATCTCCAGAAATGTCTGTGGGTCGTCATGCTCAGACATTTTGTGGAGTGAGACCGGCTAGCGCGGGGGCCGGAGCTGCCGCCCCCACCCGGTTTACCATTGCCTCTAACAGCTGGGTTTGTCTCTCCACCTGGCCTTCTGCCACCTGCCATCTGCTGCCTGGTGAGCATGGCCTGGTCTCGGTTCATGGCCGCGATCTCTGCCAGTATCTGCGCCAGAGACACAATTGGTTGCTGTGGCTCTGTCATTTTTTCCGACCCCCTGGTGAAGCACATTGGGCGCCACTGTGGCGTGCACCGATGCCACTGTGGGTTCTTCACAGAGGACGCAACCAGTTTGATGTTTGGCAATCTTTTATTTTCATGCTCAGTGTCCACACGCAATCGCTTAGCGGTGCCGTTCGCAAGCGTCTGCTCTCAGTGCTGCCTGCCTCCGCGAGTTTCCACGCTGTGTGTCTGTCCGTCTCTGCCTCTCCCGATCCAGCACGCTACTGCGTGACAAAAGGGAGAGTGATTAGCTTTTTCTCTGTGTACAGGTGTGCTCACCTCTCTCACCTGGCGCTGCTCTCCTGAGCCCTCCCCACACCTCTCTCCCGTAGCTGACGCACTGCACCCCCTCCACAAACTGAAATACATGAAACAAAATAGGATTAAAATAATATATCTTTAAGTACCAAAGATGTTCATTTAACACAGTTTGAAACAGAATTCAACACATCCATTATAATAACAAGAATAAAGTCCGCTAGATTAATGCTAACATACAATGCAAAACGCCGTAGATAGGCTAACAAAACTAGCATTGTTATAATGGCGAAAATATGAAAGACCTGCCACCTTGCATAAACTAATAACTGCAACACATGAACTATACATATATAATACTGACAGGCATATGTTCTCTTTGCTGAAACAGTTTGTTTGAAACAGTTGGCAGTGTGTAGATAGAGACAGCAAGACAGTTCATAACTGAGGCTGACATTGAGCTCACCTTTAATTAATTCAGTGGAACATTTGATCCGCAGATCAGTCCATTTGTTCTTCATAAAAGAGAAAATCCTCTCACAAACCCAGTGGAAGATGGGATGTGGAGGAAAAAGGATACAGCTTGGGTTGGGAAGGTCAGCCTGAAGAACCTCCATCCACTTCTCTGTTGTTCCTTTGGACTGCCAGGTTTCCTTCTCTTGAGTGAGGCGCTCTAGAAGACTGTTTGCAGTTACACATTCTTCATACAGATCATCCATGGAGATGTTCAGCCTACCACATACCCACATACCCATCATCTCTTCTCTGAATTAGTCTTCTCCGGAAAGAGTCCATGATGGAGAAGAGGTCAACGGACCACTGAGAGCCTGTCCAGGGCTTTTTCCACTGTGTTATGGCCAATATGTGCATGGTATTGGCACGAAGGATCTCACTGTTGGCCTCTCTCAATTTTGTGAAGACCAAGTTGTGGCTGCCAAATTTAAGATTTGCGTCGTCAGCACCGTCGTCAGCACTGTTTCTGCATGATCACTAGATCATGCAGAAACATGATCTAGTGAGAGACCCATGTTTTCCAGAGAGCTTTGTATTGTTTTCACTATTCCCTCTGCACACTAATCTGGATTTTCAACGAGATATATTACCTTGTTGACAACCCCATTCTCTGGCGTGAAAAACTGTACGTCCAAGGGAAACATCTTCCAATTTCCCTTATTCGAGGCATCGGCGTGAAGAGAGAATGGGAGTGGACTTCCACCACTTTTCATCTTTCATCTATCAACTGTACTTGAAAACAAATAATATTATAATATCTTTGTCCATACAATGCTGACATCCATTGCACTCGTTCTTTGCATACCATATATGCCTCTGGCATTGCTTGGTGGACAACAAATTGGTCTAGGGTTCCCCTAGTTTTGTTGTCCCTTATGCTTGGCATGTGCCCACCACTAGAGGCATGTTGCTCCAGGTCAGTCAGTCCACCATGAGCTACGGAAAAAGTGTGCAAGCACACCGTGCAGTGCGCTTTATAGTAAAGGTCTTTCCTTTTTCCCATTCCTCTCAGTATTTTTGCATCCTTTTCTGTTTTTTTTTCTCAGAGGAGTAATAGTCGCATTGCTGCTCAAAGGTGTGCCGCCCGTAAGCAGTGTCCTATCTTCTCTGTGAGCAACAGTACCTCGACCAATGGGATGAGCGTATTCCGTATTGTCATACTCGTGTTTGAATATGCTGTCAGCTCATTGGTCATACAGCAGGACAGTGCCTGGGAACAAGTTTACCGTAAATTTTCATATAAAGCACCCTGTTATTCATTTTCCACGATAGTTCGCAGGAAAGACTCCAGTGTGTCAATTGTGTAATCACAAAAGGTGATGGGGGCATTTGAGGTTGAGTTCTTCCTGAAGTCCACCACCATCTCCACTGTCTTTAGAGTGTTGAGCTCTAGGTTGTTTTGGTTGCACCAGGTCACCAGATGGACCACCTGTGGACAGACTCCTCATCATCAGAGATGAATCCGATGAGTGCGTCCAAGAGTCTTGTCCCTCACATGATACATGTCCCTACCAATTTTGGTACATGGAGGTGAATTGTAGGATTAATGAGCCATCTTCCATGCCCATACACAGTTGCTAAAAAGTGATGAAGTTGTCTGAGTCATGCTTGTTGTCCCACCACAAACACTCACGTTTTAGCTACTTTTCCAATACCACTTACTATTATGAGTCAGAAACCAGGAACAAAAAAGTGATTGTTGATTTGTCTGTGCTATTTACAGCACTGAACATTTCTTAATTTGTTGACATGCATCAGAGGGCCACAGGCTGGGAGGCCTAGCACTGCTAGGACTGAGCCTCTGTACATGGGCTGCACGCTCTAACAGGTGAGGTACCAGGGTGCCCCAAAGGGAACACATGATCACAAAAGATAATAAAAATGTTCTTGCTGACGATGGTTTTTCTCCTACTCCCAGGAAAACTCTGATTGGTCCAGAGCAGTGAGCCGGAGGTGTTAACTTCTTTCTTTCACGATGGGATCATCCACATTTGGAAAGGCAGCATCTCTTGATGCTCTCTTACAGGAATGCATTCAAGCATTTGGTGAGTGATACACATAGATCCTGGACTGAGACTATGACGTTCACTGTGTAGCAATTAGTTTGTGGTAATTTGATGAAATGAAATGAAATGAAATGGGCTTTCTAAGACAATTATCAATTCATCATTTTCTTAAACAGCTGCACACTGAAAACTTTGCTTTTGTTGTCATTTTCAGTGGCATATTAATCCACATTTTGTGTTGTAGTGAGTATTTGCAGCAGCAGGACAGTGTCAGTGACAGGACAAACAAACTACAGTGTCTTTTCATAGCAATAAAGGTTATAATGTGTTACAGGTTATAAAATGTTACCCAGTGCATGTGACATTGGAGCTCCATGGTACAGAGAGTACACACACAAATTCTTAGTAGGATATATTCAGTGTTGACTTGCAGTGTTGTCTTTTCATAGGATTCTTTGGAAAGAAAAAAATAATTACCTATTAAATTAAGTAATTATATTATTATTATTTTATTTATATTAATTAATTATTAATTTAAGATGAATGTTCATGCATTCTAATTAGGTCTAGAGAAAACAGTATGCTTCACTCAAACCTTTTAACACTACCTGTTACCTAAAGCTTGAATTTGGTGATATCTTTGGCGACTCACTTCTCTTTATAGATGACCACGGGGGGCTGCAGGCCAACCTGCTTCCTCGCAGTCTTCTGCTGATGCATCGCTGGTATGTTACATCCTCAGAACTGGCAAGAAAACTACTCATGATATATCCCACCATGCTGAAAAACCTGCAGAAACTACCTGCAGATACAGCTAATGCATGTTTTAACAATATGGTGAACTACTGCTGGCTGTTGTATTTCATAGTATTTAAAGTGATGTCTTAAACTAATTCTTATTACTATTACTTAAAGCTCATCTTACAGGAAATCCAACCTAAATCTATTATTGCCAGTGGAAATGTGGAAAACACTGTGGTTGATTGCAAACTCTATCATGTCATGGTTACAGGAATAGCTATAAATAGCTATGTATGATGTGTAGGATATGGTCACACTTAAAAAAAATAAAAGCATTATGACAGTCGGTTGTAAATAAGAATTGAATAATGATCTTCCATGCCAAAGTGACCACATCTATAATGTGTTATATAGTCATTCATAGTGTTATGGGGAATTCTATTTATTAATAGCCAGTTCAGGCAGTGAGGGAGAATGTGCATAAGCTTAATTCATATAATTCATTAGAAGTCTACAAAGTTTCTGACTGATATAGTGCATCAGTAAGCATCAGTGTGTTTATGAGTGAAGTCTTAAAGCAAACACAATGCATTGCATTAGAATGCGCTATGTGGACTAGATAATCTTCATAGAAGCAAATGTACCCATGGAGGGACAAATTAGACCTGTAGAGAAAAGGTCTTTTGTAAACTTTTGCCAAAGCTTTATGATGTATAGAGAGTCTAGCTTCCTGTCTGTCAGCCATGGTCAGCAGTGAATGAATCCTTGAAATGTGATTAAAATTGTCCCTAATCTGCTGATTTATCATAAATTACAGTGCAATAGAATGTCATATTTCTGACAAGTCCTTAACTTAACCCCACATACCGTGACTGCAAAGGTGACAACTGCCAGAGAACCAGGTTGAAGATTTGTTATTTTATGAGGTAAGGTGTTATATATACATTCATCCATCCCTGTATATTAAGACTGTCTTAGGCTCTAAACCCAACACCACGGAAATGTCATGCTTTATTTTCCATGTTTATTAACTGAAATCGTCTTTACGTCAGTGGAAAGTCCTTGGAATCTTAAGTTTTCCATTCTGCCATAAGTTCATCATGTCACAATCTCTTTGGTGTCAAAATATCTTCTATTGAAATCCATACTGTGTGTGTGTTTAGGTACTGGATAGTGACATTCCCTGCAGAGTTCAACTTGGACTTGGGACTGATCCAGATAACAGAAGAGTTCAGAGATGTAGCAGCCCAGCTAAGCTGTGAGGAACATTACAAACTCCTCGACATCTCCACCATGTAAGACACCAAGATCTACTATTGACCGGATCAGTGTTAACTAGACATGGGTAAAATATTAATTTAGCAAACAATCCTCATCCTAAAGTAAAACAATTCCGAATTCCAATCTAAAAGCTCTACACTAAACCAGAGTCCTCCCAAACCTTCAGGAATGAGGATACATGCCTAATTATCATGTTTTGCAGCTGTCACATATTGCAGGACCAACAGAACTGAAAACCTACAGAGACACAACTTTAAAGGAACATACTAATGATTTTGCAGCTTTCTTTTAACTTTTTAATATTTTTTTCACAATTCATATTGTGTTTCACATTTTCTAAAGCTACCATAGGCTGGATTATGTTTATTGTTTAAAAATTGTTCTCATTGAAGTCCGTCATATGACTGGATGCGTAAGTTGACCCAGCGGAAGAAGCAGGCTAAGAGAGGCAAGGCCTCACTGCTGTTTGACCACCTGGAGCCCATGGAGCTGGCTGAGCATCTCACCTTCCTGGAATTCAAGTCTATCCGGAGAATATCGGTATGTCTACAGACAGCTCTGCTTTGGTGCAGTCCTACAATGATTTATCTAATTTGATTTAATGGCTTGTCATGCTTTTACAGATCCAGCCTCTCAATGTTGATCTCAAAGTGCTCCAGACAGATGCATTGGACTTTGAATTGCTGACTGTGTATTGTCTTTATTTGTCAATGTCATGACTGTGATTGGAGGGAAAACAGGCTTCAAATGAATTTAATAACTAATTTGATTTATTTTGTACTGTTAACGGGTGACGGCCATCGCTGTCTGCCTTCACAAACACTCCAAGAAAGTGACTGTGTCTCTCTGTGAGGAGACGTCACTAGGAGGTCATCCACAAAACAGGGTCAGAGAAAGAGTCTGTAAATCCTGCAATTAGTTGACTCAGAAGGCTGGGACCAGACCTCAACCTGGCCAACACCAACACCAACACCAACACCAGCTGGAGTTATTTGATGTGAAGCCAGCTGGCCTCTGCGTGAACTGCCTTGTTTCCAGTGGTCAGATGGTTAATTGGTAACAAGGTTTTATATTCAGGGTTTTATTGGAATTTAGAACTATATGACCACTAATGAACATGTCCTGTGTGTGTATTTGTTATGGTTATGGGCAGTAGCCACACCGAAAGCTCCTGCTTCATATTATGTACAATACAAAATGTCAAATGTCCATGCAACGTATGCAACCACTTGCTCTTCCTCTCTCCATCATCAGGTTACACTTCCACTTGTACATAAGATATTTCAAAATATTTTGCATGGTGTCATGTCATGTTATTTACATTCATTCTTCACACAGGAATATTTCTATCGCATTTTAAAGTCCACAAACTTTCCTCAGGCACTGTCAGATCAATGTACAAGATATTTTACATACAATAACTAATGACAGGATGAATCTGTGTTAGCCATGTTTCCCTTTAATTTGAAAACATGGCTAACACAGCTTTTCCTATGCCATCACCCTCAGAAGCCAGAAGTCCACCAAGCAATGCCAGAGGCATATATGGTATGCAAAGAACGAGTGCAATGGATGTCAGCATTGTATGGACAAAGATATTATAATATTATTTGTTTTATAAGCCAGAAGAGCAAAATAGTCGGTATGAAGTTCGTTCCATCTTTTTGTTGGTATTCAAATCAGGCTTTAGAGGCTCTTTGAGAGATGACCCTTCCAGCCTCTGAAGATAAGCTTAGCCAGCTGGAATATCTGATCTGTCATTTTTCTTTGTCCCCAGTTCACTGATTACCAAAGATATGTGATCCATGGCTGCCTGGTGGACAACCCGACTCTGGAGCGCTCCATTGCTCTGTTCAATGGAGTCTCACAGTGGGTCCAGCTCATGGTGCTAAGCAAGCTAACACCTCAGAACCGTGCAGAGGTTATTACAAAATACATCCACGTGTCACAGGTAAGACAGCTACCTGTATCCTATATCAATCTTCTGCTTGTATTCACTGGTGGGATGAATCAAATATATTTTACACCTTCTGTTTTCATTATTTGCTTTGTTATATTGTGATTCAGTTGATGGGAGGGGAAGATCTGTTAACAGTGTCTGTAGTTTTTGTATCTAGTCTGCCTTAGCAAACTGTCGATGTAGATGTAGTACTTTTAAGGATGACTGTGCAAAATTGTATTAGGGTTGTATTTTTACTGTGTTACTTTGTAAGTGAATTCTTCTCGTCAAGTCAGTTACTCTGGTATTAGGCTGTACATCACAGTTAAGTATCATGAATGACAAGAACTGACTGACCCAGAGGATGTTGGAGCTCTTTCATGTAAGGACATAATGGACAAAAAACTAATGAAATTGATTCTAATTTGAAGATGCATTAATTTCTTAAAACAGATGTTTCATGAATTCAGTGGACTGAGTGGACTGCCTCAACAATAAATAGCTCAGGGGAACTGAAAGTAAAATCTGAATGATGACATTTTTAACATTAGACGTGTTATTCTCTGTCATCAGAAACTTCTGCAGCTGAAAAACTTCAACACTCTGATGGCGGTGGTGGGGGGACTGAGCCACAGTTCCATTTCAAGACTAAAGGAGACTCATCTTTATCTGGCTCCAGAAGTCATGAAGGTAAGTCCAACCTTTGAATACACTTGTATGTACATCCATACACTGGCATACACTAAGCCACTTGCTTGCATATTTTGTTACAAATCCTTTCTTCCTGGTAGAAATAAAAAAAAATAAATAAATAAAATAAAATACATTTTTGTTGTTAATGTATTTAATAAACGAACAAAATTGGACAACCTCTGCAACCCAGAGGGAAAACTGACACTCAGCTCTAAGGGTTAATATGAGCCTGATGAATGGAAGCAGGGCTCGTCATCAAAGTGGTTAAAGTTCTGCAGCTGCAGAGCACCCTGATGGGGAACATTGCTATCTGGTATGGAAACAGCACCGAACAGAATGCAAGGCTTTGCATTCTCTTCCGGTTTGTTCAGCTCAATGTATAACAGGTGGTCCAAAGGACCATCAGAACTTCAGACTGACTATCTTTACCAACACTAAGACCTCACAGTAATGAGCTGTAGTCAACGTAATAGAATTTAAATTTTAGTTGACATGTCACATGAATTAACAACTTTAACATGCCATTATGTGTGTGCAAATGTTCTGTTTCCTGTTTCAGATCTGGAGTGAGATGACAGAGCTGGTCTCTTCCAACAACAACTACTCTTGCTATCGAAAGGCCTTTAATGAATGCCAAGGCTTTAAAATCCCCATTCTGGGTGTGCACCTCAAGGACCTGATCGCAGTGCATGTAGTCTTTCCTGACTGGGTTGATGACAGTAATAAGGTGAACCTGGTGAAGATGCACCAGCTTTACATGACCTTCAATGAGTTGGTGTCGTTGCAGAGTGCAGTGGCCCAAGTGGAGCCCAACATGGACCTCATCTACCTGTTAACGGTGAGGGACCACTCACAGCTGAAAGCTGTGGAAAATTGTCATTGGACTTATCTAAGAACAAATTTAAGACTGGTTTAACTCTGTGGTCGGCCTAAACTATGTTTGTGAAACAGGCACCTGATAGGATTGCTCAGACCAAAAACAGTTTTTAAGCAGTGGTTGAGAAGTCCACACATTTCCAACACTATAGAAAGCTACAATCAGCTTCTGAAGGCCAAGAATAGTGAGTTTAGTGAGCAGTTTCATTGCTTAATTGCTTAAGAGTACTCTGAACATTACACTGTAGCACCATAATACTTAGAACTATCCAATGTGTCTAATATATAAAATTAGCCACATTGGCTACTCTAAGTTGAGTTCAGCTAATTGTGACCTGAATCCTTTTTGTGTCTTCAGCTTTCTTTAGATCTTTATTACACAGAAGATGAGATTTATGAACTGTCATTGCTAAGGGAACCACGCAATCCCAAATCATTGGTAAGTTTCAGCTCAATTTGGATGTCGTTTTTTTGTTTGTTTTTTAAACATGTGAAGGGCAGTTACATAATTATAATAATTTGAGTATTACTACACAGCAATAATTATATAAATGTACTGTACCAAACCATAAATTTCTTTTTTTCTATTCAAGCGAGATTGCTCCGTCTGGATATATAACCACTAAAGCTGATCCATTATTCCTTAACTATGGCATTTACGCAGCTCAATTCCAGCATCTTTCCACATGCATATTTACATAATTTGTTCCCTCCATCTTCTTAGTGTTCGAGGCGCAGGTTTTTAATCCACTTAATACTGTAAATGATATTTACACAGCTGCAACAGTTCTGTCCCCAATGAGACACAAAGTTCATTCAGCAAAGACTATTTAGTATTCAACTGAATTCAATCTTATGTATATAGCACCAAATCATAACTGAAGTTATCTCATGACATTTTCCATACAGAGCAGGTATAAACTGTACTTGGTTTATACTTGGACAATTCCAGATAGGTTGATAAATAGAGAGACAAAGATACACAGCAGCTTCAAATCACTCACTAACTATAAACTGTATGGAGATATGACAATAACATTTATATTTTATATTTCATATACTTTTATATTTGTACTTTTATTACCATGTCTCTTGTTTTATTCTGTGCCTTTGCAATTCAATTTCACTCAAATGTACATTGGAAATGTGCAGTTGGATGACAATAAAGTCTGTCTATGTCTATGTCTAAAGTCCCCCAGCAGTCTAGTTCTATAGCAGCATAACTAAGGGATGACCTTCGAGAGAGAAGTTAAGGTTGCACTGTACCGTAATAAAGTAATTATTAATCATAAGTGATATTTCCTATATATGATTTCTGTATGTTTCCTCACAGTCTACCTCTCCAACGACTCCCAACAAGCTCCTTGCACCACTGGACTGGGCCTCCGGTGTCACCACTAAACCAGACCCCTCTGTGGTCAATAAACACATCAGGAAGGTAGTGGATGTGAGTAACTTGATACCTATAGAATGTAGAAAGCAATCTACTGGTTGGACAGATGTAACAGCATTTGTATGAAATATTATTGGACTAATTTGTTTCTTCTTCTTATTATTATCTTATTATTGGGAAGTCTGTGTTCAGGAATTATGACCATGACCACGATGGCTATATTTCTCAAGAGGACTTTGAAAGCATCACTGCTAACTTTCCCTTGCTGGACTCCTTCTGCGTTTTGGACAAAGATCAGTGAGTGTGAAACACTGAAAGTTATGAATACATATTTTTCAGTCCAACCTAGTCACAGCATGATGACTTAGCTTCTTAGGACAGTGGTTCCCTGTGGTTTATGTACCATCACAGCCTCAGGTGTTAGATGCTAAATGGTCAGTGTTGGGGAGTAGCAACATCACATGTCACATTAAAGAGTAACCCATCTCCAACTTTACATTACATCTATTAGTTATCAGTATTGAGGTTTTCTTTTGGCCTCATGTAAGGTGCAGGTGGTACGTGCGCTAAAGAAGCAATCTGAGGGAAAATTTAGGGGAGATCCTGCACATTTGCTATAAAAGCTTCATTTTTTATTTTGGATGAATAAAGTAATACATTTTGTCTGGCCTTGTAGGACTGCAACACCTAATATTGATTATCTTCTCTCTCCTTCTGTTCATCTTCATCTCTTTCTTTGTTTTCCTCTCTTTTTCCCAGAGACGGTTTAATCAGTAAGGATGAAATGATAGCATATTTCCTTCGGGCTAACCCACTGCTCCAGTGTAAGATGGGTCCAGGTTTCATCCACAACTTCCAGGAGATGACATACCTGAAGCCCACCTTCTGTGAACATTGTGCTGGATTTGTGTGTATCTTTAAGATTCTGTCACTGAATGTTTTAGGCCTTCTTCATTTTGTTAGTATAGTATAGTATTGTATTGTATTGTATTGTATTCTATTATATTGTAAGTACCTGGATCTGTTGCTATTCATGAGCATTGTAATCTCAATGTGATGACTTGTATCTTGTTCTTGTTCAGCTTATGCTTGTTTATTTATTGTTATTTTTTGTATTTTCTGTACCTACCTTCCCCCTTCCCCAAATTTCTCCACCTGCAGCTTTGGGGAATCATCAAACAGGGCTACAAGTGCAAAGGTATTATTCCATACATAACTGTAATAAGTTGTACTAAAGAATACAATAATGTCATTTAGGAAAGATGTTTTGGAAATCTATATGGCAGAAATGGATTATAAATGGATTATAATATTCATATAGTTATTATATGTTTTTGTCAGTTGTCACTTTTGTGACTCTTCCAGTCCACCATGCTGAACTGCTATATTTCAACAGTGGTCAGAATAGACAAACTAGCTTGATAGGCTCCTGAGTTTTACTGTGTTTTTGTTTACTTTGATATGAACTAGTATTAAATTGCGAAATTAGTGGTTGTTTAATATGAGACCATTTAAGAAATGTGCTTTGAATTTTCATACATGCTTTCAAAACTGGACACGCTAAATCTATCTGTCTAGAACTGTCACAGTACTTACTGCTGCACTAACATGTCCAAGTCACATTTTACCATGATTGTTTCCCTTTTTGTAAGTTGCTTTGGAGAATCCTAAATGACCATGTATCTGTGTTGAAGCTCAGAACACCTTTGCTCTGAATGATTTGTCTAAATTCACTTTGCAGACTGTGGAGTTAACTGTCATAAACAATGTCGGGAGCTTCTGGTTCTGGCCTGTAGGAAACTGAACCGCTCAATCTCTCTGGGCAATGTTTCTTCAGCCAGGATGACCCACAGCTCATTGCCAGGCAGCCCGGCACTGCCCACCTGTAAAGGTCGTATTCAGCTACAGACATTTACTGAACAAAGCAAGACATTCAGCATAGAAAACATATTTATACATTTAAAGGAAATTATAGTGCCAAATTACGACCCTGATTAAAAAAAATCATTGCCCTTGTCCCAACTTTTTTGTTCCAGGCATCAAATTTAGAATGATGCTTGTAACCCCCACCATTGTAATAATGTCCGTAAATGTAATAAACCACAAACTTAATAAAAATCTGCAGCTTTCAAAAGCTTTTAATGCAATAATCCCACAAATGTAATACATTTTCCACAAATGTAATAGCCGCTGCCTACTACACATGTAACACGCGATTTCCCACAAATGTAATAACTATTATGTTTGCAGGAATTTATTATGTTTAGTTAACCCTAACCCTAACCGCTGTGTGCGGTGCTGAACCAAAGAAGCCCTGATCCATGCATCACTACCTGCCAAGTCTACCGATTTTAAAGCAAATTTGAGTTTTATTGAATTAATAAACCTGCCAACAGGAATTTAAAATTAAATTTCAGGCGATGTTTTCCTCATGGGAATTATTTTTATCAAGCTCTCTCTCTCTGTCAACCACAATCTGTCTCCTCTATGAATAAATTCTATTCATTTTTATGTCAATAAACAGGTAGGTGAAAACCCTCCGACCTAACGACTGCGGTCACGCTATCTGCACTTTGAAACTCGAGTGCGTGTGAGCGGCTTCAAGGTGCAGTCAAGTGGTTGCGGCTACTAAACTCAGAAATCTATCAAAGTTGCTTATTCCTATTTTCATTTTTTGAAATACATACATCTGTCAATACTTCGTTGTTGTTTTACTGCACACCTTTTAATGATCAAAACAAAATGACAAAAATTATTGAAGCACAACCAATAGCACATCCAGATTCAATTCTGCATAGTCAGATTATAAAAAAATCATTAACAATACAAATCAAATTGTTTTCAGCAAACTCTACTACATCCTTGTTCTACATCTCTCCAGGTACCTCTGTGGATATTTTGAAGTCCTTTGACCTTCTAACGTTACTAAACTAATTTCTGAACTACAGCTTATCATTTGAATGTAGACTATGGGGCTTATATATTAAAGGTGAGATTCTATTAATTCTGAAACACATAAAAGCCCTAAACATCAATCAACTGCCACGGTTGCTGGTTTGTCCTGTTGACATGGCAACCACTGTAGCTCAGAAGAAGTCTGGTCAAAGTCGCTACAGTTTAACAGGATACTTGTTACAACTTTACTAGTGGTAACTGTTTGTGTGTTTACAGATATGTGTGTTGCATCAAAATAAACCCTGTAACAAATAATAATAAACATTACCACAATTAAGTTTTGTGATATAAATAAATAACACAATTCAACACCACACAACACAACGTTATGTGATAGCGGAGCGTAGAGCCAGCAGCTGGATTTTGCACCCACGGTCAGTATTCGAAGACAAAGATTTTCACTTCCCCACAAACGTAATAAATCCCTGCAAATGTAATAGTTATTACATTTGTGGGAAATCGCGTGTTATGTTTGTAGTAGTTTGTAGTTTATGGCTGTGGAAAATATATTGTGTTTGTGGGATTAGTGCATTAAAAGATTTGTGGGCATTACATTGGCGTGCGTTACAATGCTCAAAAACAATAAATCATCTGTTTGAATATGGTTTAGATTTGTACATTTTACAAAATCCCAACTTTTTGGAATCTGGATTTTAGTACAGCTGGGTTTGTAGCATATATTCACTGATCTGTTTATAATTTTTTGCTTCCTCCTTACAGATGAGGATGAAGTGTTTGAGTTCCCAGCTGTCACATCAGCAGGCCCAGCTCTCCAGTTGGATACCCCATCCATACAGGCCATCACCCTTATGACTGGCTCAGCCCAGAGGATCTCTGTGCGCCTGCAAAGGGCCACAACCAGCAAGTCCACCCAGACCAAACCCCTTTGGCCAGAACACAGGTGGGGTGCCACAGATGGCGGCCCCCACACCTTCCCAAAAATGAAATACAGGACTCACAGAAAAACATCCAAAAATAAAGGTTTTGCCCACTGGGAAAACCAGAACGACGAGCAGCACAAGGCAGTGTCCTCACGGTACACCAGGGACTCTCAGGAGTCAGACGTCTCAGGAGAACTTGTGCAGAACGGGATTACACACCAAGGGAAGGTAATGGAATTTTACATTTAAAGGTAATGTGTAACATTTCATCACCAATAAACCATAGTAATGTTTTATTGGTGATGAAATGTTACACATTCATCTCGGGACAGAGCAGCATTTTAGATATACAGCAGGCCCAAAATTTAGCTCAAGATTTGCTCAAGTAAAACTAACTAGCCGGTATCATGGGCACTACTTACATAGGAGCTATTCATCAGATATTGTCTGGGGCTGAATAGAACTGAACAACAAGCTGTGCACTGGTGAAATTCTCTACCTGTTACCTGCTTTGCAGCTGCCTGTGTGGTTTCTTCAAGTCGTTGACATAATCAAAGATTACACAGTGTTGTGTAGAGTTTATGTAGAAATGACAAGATCATCCACTGAGATCAGATGAGCAGATCACTAATCTCTAATACTTTTTGTGGAGTGCAGTATTTGATTTTATTTCATGGTTTTATCAACAGCACACATGAATAAACGTTACTGTAGGTGCCAGGGAAAGCCAACAAGCTAGTTATAACTTCAATTCAGTTTATTTGTCACATATAGTCATACAGGTAGAATGATATTAATATTTCTGTCTGTCGCCTACATTTGCATGTTGTCTCCTGCCTTTCTCTCCAACTGTCCAACTAAATAATGTAAAGAAATTATTACAAATAAAAAACTAATCTGATCTGGATGTAAAAACTTGCTTGTCACTACATGTATGTTGCCAGATATTAAATCAACCACAGTGAAACCTAGATGACAATGAAAGGCACACACAAACAGTGTTTTAGTAAAAATGCAATAATTCCAAATGATGAAATGTCTCTGCTCTTCCTCTCCAGGACAGCTGACTTGGTCACGGTGGTGACGGCCAGTCTCAGGAGTCCACAAAGGCCCTAGTGGCTGGAACCAGGAAGCGCCTCTGTCTGGGGGATGTGCTGGGCTGCCTGAGGACTCCTTTCAGTGAGCTGGAGTTATGATGTCCTCTTCAGACTTAAGCACAGGCAGAAAGACACACATGTAAACACTGCGTAGCTGAATGGAAGGACATACTGTGTGAATGGAGCTCAGTGGATAATGGACAAACATCACCTCCATCCATACCCTTCAGTACAGTGTAATCAGCTGGGGATCAGTGACGACTACTAAAATGTATCTTGGCCTGATTTTTAATCCAGGGTATAATATAATATGTGAGATATTTTTAAACTTCACTAGGGTGGAATGCATTCATTTTCATGGACCACTGCTGGCCAGTTACTTAATGCAAAAATTTAAATTTAGCTGGAGTTGTTGGAATTGTTGGAATGGTCAGAAAAAGCACGACAGATGTAAGAGAGTGTGCAGATATTTGTATGTAGAGTCGTAAAAAATGGGAAAATGTAAGTTAGTATACAGAACATTGACGATGTGTGATCCTGCATAACTTTGGAATATGTTAAATTATGATTTAAACTGTTTGTTCTTTTGTTTTTTAAATTATTTAGTGACATGTCCATCCACTCTCTCTTACTACATAAAGGACTCAACATTAATGACAGCATGACTGAGGTCCAGTGCATCTGTATGAAGTGAACGTTAACATCTCATGTTGGAAAGTCAATCACTTATTAATGACATGAAATAAAATGTTCACTGCAGAAAGCACTATGAAATGAGATTTTAAATCAAATAAATAATTAATAAAAATGAACTTTTCCATATGAAACATTAACCAGAACAAGGAAACTGACATGAAGTGTAAACAGCAGACGAGTCTGACATGAAGAGACAAGATATATATATATATATATATATATATATATATATATAATTATAAAAGTGAAAAAAGCCCCAAAGTGACATCCTCAAATGACAGTCTGAAATATTTGTTATGATAGATTTTTTTCCCAAAATGTTTGCATAAATGGCAAGTTCATTCTCTACCCACAGGCATTCATTCCATACTGTCATACCTTAAAGGAACCTAACTTGGGGCGTGTTATGGCATTTTCTATCCTTGTAGTGTACTGAGTGACACATATATATTTTTAAATGGGATATAATAAAAGCACAAACATACAGACACATTACACGAGGTTACACAAAGTCATGTGTGGGCCTTGAGGTCCTTGAGGGCCTCTGTGCTTTCTCGTCCAGCAGGTTCTCATGGATCGTGGCCGCTGCTGTGGTCTGCTGCTGACGTCCACTTGACGTCCCTTTACTGTAAACCCTCTCTCTCTCTCTCTCTCTCTCTCTCTCTCTCTCTATCAATGTAAAGCAGTTCGATAACCCTTAGAGTCTGCATAAACAGGGCCTGAGGTTTTATTGTTCTGTCAATCATTATCTCTCTTACACTCCCTCTCTCCCTCTCTCTCTCTCTCTCTCTATCAATGTAAGGCAGTTCTGTCAATCATTATCTCTCTTACACCTTTTCTTTGGATCTTACTAACTACACCTCTTCCCTGGAGTTTCTGTGCTTTCTCGTCCAGCAGGTTCTCATGGATCGTGGCTGCCGCCGTGGTCTGCTGATGACGTCCACCATATACAGCATTATATGCCATATATAGTCATTATTGCTACCATCTCCACTACAGCTTTGTTGGTTAATGACTTATTGCTGCTGTGCATCTGTGTCTCTCTATCTCTATCACAGATTCCACTGCTACTGCAATCACTTTACCATTTATTGTAATTCATTGTAATTGTACAATATGTTTGTGTTGATTGTTCTGTACATGTGACATCTATTGCACGTCTGTCCGTCCTGGCAGAGGGATCCCTCCTCTGTGGCTCTTCCTGAGGTTTCTTCCACGTTTTTTCCCTGTTAAAAGGTTTTTCCTCACTTGAACCGAGGGTCTAAGGACAGAGGGTGTCACTCCCTGTACAGATTGTAAAGCCCTCTGAGGCTAAATGTGTTTTGTGACTTTTGGGCTATTATCTTGGGGTTTAAAGTCTGTCTACCAGCATGAGTTGGGGAGAATGTGAGACTGACTCAGGCACTTCTGATGTACTTTGGGAATGTCTCTAATTTTCCTTGGCATCAAGTGCTAATAAATAATACAGCATAAGACATCAGAGGCTCCTGAAGACGTTCTTCCTTCCTGACCTCACCACTGACCTTTGGCTTCAGCAATTTCTCCACAACAGGGCGGTGTTTAGACTGCCGATGATATGGAAAGAATGGGTGCTGTATTGCAGTACCTACAGTTGACTTCCATACAAAGGTGACATCGCCCCACTTGGCTGTGTTGTATTTGGTGACTAGTGCGTTTCAAGTTCTGTAGCATCAACAGAACAGAGAAACTGGATTCACATATTTGAGTGCCAAATTTCCATCAAGTTTAAGTCTCCTGTGTGTGTTATTAAAATTCTTGCACCATTGCAATTTTACATGAAAGCGCATAAATAGTGAATGCACAACTTTTGTCACTATCTGTTAAACATCTAGCAAAAGATTGATTTCAGATGGGTGAAATAAAAGACTGTTCATCATTGTATTAAGATAACTTTATAAAAAATTCAAAATTAACAAATATTTGTAATAAAGTACCTTTGGAAGAAAATGCAAAAATGTTGACATTACAATGTGATAGATGTCAACTGAACAGACATTTTAAAAAGCATTTATTGATAACTCATTGCGCACACCCTCATTGTTGGCTGCTACCTGGATGTCACTGATCATTTGTCATTTCATTCATCAAATAGAAATACAAAGCATTTAACTGCAGTAGTAGTACAAACCCACAAAACAGACAATATAAAGAAACAAAAAACAGAAAATGTACCATGTGTTGCCAAAATGACACAAAAGTCTTGAAGTGACTCCAGAACCCAGTGAACTGAAAATAAACACAAGGCGTCGTGACATCATTGTGTCTTTAGTCAGCAGGACTCGAAAAGACAGACAGACCAAGAGCTGAAGCATTCAAAATATATAAAATAAACTCCTCCTTTGGCTTCTGAGCAGTGGCTAACTGAACTGAACTGAACTCCCCACGCAAAACAATAGCTGAACAACTGATGACAGTTTCTTCAGGATGTATTCACTTATCAGTTCATGCTTACGTTAACTGAATATTCACACAGCCATACGTGCATTATTGTTCTACGCTGCATTTACAGCATGTCATCTTCTCCGCCCCCGTACATGTCAGCCAGTTTCTTAAAGCGGGGTCCCCATTCACTGAGGCAGTCGTAGTCCTGGTCTCCACTGCTCGACGAGTTTAGCGAGGAGAGGCTCCCTGCATCAGAGCCGCCTCCCTCATAATCAAACACCAGCAGGGAGTCGTAGGGGGGCGCTGTGGGGTCGTTGTCAGCTGCCTTCAGGTTCTAAGAGATGAGAAATAAATATGTTGTCATTTCATAGATAGTCAGGAAGATCAGGAATGATTGACAGAGTGAATGATACGTTTAATACATAAGTATTAAACCATATAGACATCATGACAAAAATTAACTATTTAACTCTACTAGATTTAGGTTTAGTTTAAGGATGAATGAATCTGTGGGAATCTTTGACTCACATCATCGATGAAGTTGCCAATTTCTTCTGGGTTGGCAGGACGAGGCCGGTACTGAGGAGCGGGCATGAAGTTTGGCACCACGTCATTTCTGAACACCTCGGGTCGATTGTCCAGACCGCGGTGCAGAACACTCAGATCATAGTCCTGAAAAAGAACACATGAGCAAATGGATCCATGTTTTCAAAGCTTGGTCTCCTCCTGTTTGATAATCTACACATTGCATATGAACACATACACACACAGAATGATCTAATCTATGTCTGATGTAATGTCAGTTCCATCTAGCATCATTAGAAATGTATGCTACTTTCTACATTTATCTAATAGCTTAGTTACTTTGCAGATTCATTTTCCATCACAATTAGCTAAAACTACTTACACAGAATCGATCTAAGAATATTAAGAGAAACTATCATCAGAAACAACACTGATCAGAAGACTTGGTCAAACATGTGCCTTAATGCCTGACTGAAAATGTTGCACTTCCTCATCTCAAAGAAATCAGTTCCATCATCTGTGTTCATGTACCTGATCATCCTCTCCGCCTCCCTCTTCATCATAATAATAGATGTTGTCTCTGATATCGTCATCCTGTAGTAGAGGCTCCTTCTTCTCTCCCGTTCTCCGTCTTGCAAACAGTAGCAGGAACAACACCAACACTGAACATACAGAACACAAAGCTTAGTACAACACAATCACATGACTGTCACCACAAGTTCAACTATTTCCTACAGTAGAGAGAGATGACATATGGGCAAGTGGTGAGAGTTGAGCAGTCACCACATTTCTAGATTTTTTTTTATTGTTTAAGACCCAAAACAGATGATAAAACTGTATGCATGTGTCAGACTTGGTGATATTTTACTAACTAGACCACTTCCAGTGGTAACAGCAAACTGAAGCAGGTGGATCTGGAGACTCAGTTTAATAAATCTGCTCTGTGCTCCACGTAAACCTCCCTGCTCCATAGATATATCTGAATGCTCTGTCAGAGCACCATTGTTGGCCACAAAAAAGTTCTTAGCTTGACTGTTTTTCTTCATTGCAATGAACACAAATACACACCGTCGTGTTTTTGAATGATTGATGGGAATCTACTGAAATGGGGAACATATGGACAAAAACTGCCTATGTTACTGTATGTAACGTTGGTCTAGAAGAGAACTTGTTTCAGGTTTGGTTGAGTGAAATATCTTCAACCACAGATGTAATGCAAAGGGTTGTAACTTCTCTAATTCCCCCAGAATTATGATCTATAAAACATATAGAACTAAAACCAAATAGCAGACTTACTGAGCAGTAATAAGATGCCTGCGAGTATTCCCAGAATTAGAGGGAGGCCAGGGCCAGCTTCCAGATAGCGATTGCAGCTCACGTCTTCCCCGCTGCAGGCGCACACTTCGGCCTGGATGGTGCTGTCCTGCTCCAGACCCTGGTTGTCTCCAACCTTCAGGACCACAGTGTATTCTCCGCTGGGGAGTTCGGTGAGTAAGTTCAAAATGATGCCCGTTTCTGTAACAAAGAGGAAAACAGAAGACCATTTATTTGAGTTGAATTTATCTAATTCTAATATCATGACAGAAAGGCTCAAAGTGGACCCAGTCCAGAGGGTCTTTTTTTTCTTCTCTGGCAATCTTTCTGCCCATGCTCTATCGTCTTACCAATGAACTCCAGTCATCAAAATCTTGGCAAATGATTTTGAATCTTACAACTAAACTGGGGCATCTCATTCCTGAACCTGATCATTCAAATGTCAAAAACATCCAGCGCGACAACAGAGAGGAAAACTTTCAGCATAAAACTGAAAATCATTTTTACTCAATTATTGGTGATATTTTCCATGAAGGAAATGCTTTGTGCAACTTCATCAGGGGGCAGAAAAGATAGAAATATTTTACATACTAGTGCCATTCATCTTTGCGGTCCAGTTGGACTTCGACATGCCATGTAAAGAGACCTTGTATGGAGCAGCATAGCCTGGTCCGTCTTTATCCGTGACTGTCAGATGCTGAGGAGCTGGATTCTTATTACATACCTAAGAAAGAGAACACAACGTTACATTCAAAACTTGTGCTGAAGCACAAGAAACAGGTTTGACTTCATTCATTTAGTCACTTTGTGTCCATCTGTTCAGCAATTAGAGAATTTAAGTTTTGTACCAAAAACATGTCAATCTTAAATTTCACATGCATGAATAAATATGACAAATGTTATATATTTGGGAAAGGCACCTTGATTTTTCGTTCCTCAATGGTGGGTGCATTGTCATTTACATCGTCAAGGGTGATTATTAAAGTACCAGTGCCGGTGGCTGGGACTTCATCTGGTGACGCACATAAGCACAAACACATCCGGAAAGCAAAATAAACTTAGTTATAGGGAAGCAGTAAGATAACAGCCATACATAGATGACTTGTTTGGCCAACATTGTGCAGAGTCTGTGGCTTGTTTGCTCCTACCATTGTCATATGCACTGATGAGCGCTGTGTATTTGTTGTCCTTGACAAAGGAGGACTCTCTGTCCATGGGACTTTTCACCTTAATCAGGCCTGTCTCCTTACCCACACTGAGCCAGCCTGCAGGGTCTCTGAGGATTTTGTACCTGGATACAAACAAAACAAAACAAAAAAATAAAAATAAAAAAAAATCAGTGAGATGGTTACGACTAACATCACATACTGGATCATTTGACAATCCCTTGTGTCACAATGTGTTTTTCTTGGACATGTGAGCAGTTTAAGCTATAGACATTTTACTTTTTCCTTTGGCAAATGCTCAGGAGTCGATACTCTGTATCAGCTCTGTTTTGAGAGTTGAGTTGTCTATGCTTGACATGTTAATGTTAATTGTGACTTTGGGCTAGAGGACCAACAGCTGACAGATGAACACAACATGTTTCATGGATTCCACTCCTGTCCAACAGAAAATGTTGTATACAAACAAAACACTTTAGAGCGTTTTAACATGTCGGAGCAAAGCAATCTACACAAAAACTATTTGCCAACTTATGTAACACAACATAGCATGCTAGTGTTATTGTTCTTTTAATTCCTTCCAGAATTAATAAGTCTGTCTGACACCAGAAGAGGTTTTGGGCACCCTTCTGCCTCACCACAACTACAATAGAATACACACTTGTCTGGTGCTGAAACATAAAAGCTGTATAGTATCAAGTGTTAGCATAGAGTGTGCTTGTACATCAGTACTTCTTACATGACTTTCTGTTTGCGGGCAGTGTCTGGGTCATGAGCTGTATACTGGACCACGTCAGTGTCAACATCAAGGTCCTCCATTTTTGTGACAAGCTTCACTATTGGGTCGAAGATGGGAGCTTCATTGACATCCTCCACATTCACCACCACTGTGGCGGTGGCAGTGGGCAGTGGAGTGGCAAAAGGAATTTCATTCTCCACTGCAACCAGTAGTGTGTATTTGGCGCTCTTCTCAAAGTCAAGACCCTGGTTGGGCAGAACAATATCACAGCAGCATAATTAAATCAGACAAATGTCTTACAACCTCCTAAATTTAATAGTTTACCTAACAGTTATCTCACAGCAATAGCACTGTAACATAAGAATTCTTGGTTTACTTCATACCTTGGCAGTAGAAATGATTCCTTCATTTTTGTTATTTCCCGTTTTCACAGTGAAAAGTCCATCAGGATCTCCGGTAACAATTGTGAACTTGGCATTCCATGCTGGAGAATGTGGCTCATCACCATCCGTTACTGCCACTACAATGACCTGGGCGTCCACTTTATTCTCTGGAACTGATTCTGCATACTGGGACAGTGCAAAGGATGTGTTAAAATGTGGGACTAATACAAAAGGATGCTGTTGACCTCCTTAAGTCACTGTGTTTCAGTATTTTTGTTCTTGCACTACATGCATGTAGCATGGTGGCAAATTTACAAAACGGCTTCTTATTTTAGCAGGTATAAAGTTGATGTAGTGAAGTAAAATGTCAGATTTTAAATCAGAATCACAACCTGTAACCTTTGTAGCACCAAAAACAAAAGCTAAAGGAACAATATGCAAGATATTTAATGTATTCAATCATAAAATGACCATGCTATGTCATCAGAGACCAGGAAAACATGTTCCACTAAAATACAATCTCTTGACAACAATATTTCAGTCCGTAAGTTCTTTTGCAAGATTGGATGGTCTGTTTGTATTTTATTCCATGTCTGATACCGCACATGATCCATGTCGATGTCTTTTTGATCTTATGGATCCTTAAACACATGACATGTAGGATTTCATATCCAAACTTAAATCTTCTCTAATACATAAGATGAAGACATTGTTCATTGATTTGGAGGAAACCCCCCACCCAAAGAATAAAATTCCAGCCCCATGGTCACTGCTTCAGCATGATGAGAACTCCTAAGGTCAACAGATATACTGTGCTCAGTTGTTAAGTTATGATTAGACAACTGCTCTTCTGCAGAGAGGTTTAAGAAATTAGGTCATAAGTGTGTAGTACTTACAGAGGTTTTAGTGAAGGCAGGAGCATGGTCATTACTATCCGTAACGGTAAGGATGACCTTTGCTCTTGATTCCAACCCTGTTCCCTTCATGTCAGCTGCTTTTACTGTCAGAGTGTACTTTGGGTATTTCTGTTTGAAGAGACACACAATGAGTTGAACACATTGACTGGAAGGATTGAACATGCTGTTGTTTTATAGAATATAATGAGATGTTTAAGAAAATGTGTATTGAGAATCTCCAATTAAAATGTGTGGTGTACAAAAGCAACAGTCTATAGAGTGAAAGATGGGTCAAATATGTTCCAAAGCTTCACCTCTCTGTCTAGGCCAGGGGCTTTGACTCTGATGACTCCAGTGATCTCGTTGATGCCAAAGAGGTTGTCACTGGGCAATTTTGGATCCTGTTCCTCAATATAGTATCGGATATCTGAGTTATCATTATTCGGCTCATCCATATCTGTGGCATTAACCTTTATCACCTCATAACCTGGAGAAAGAAAAAAACAGAAATGGAAAAGAAATATGGACAAAGCCTTCACATATTCGGAGCATGTCATTAAAGAGGCCATTTATAAAACAAAGCCTAATGAGAGTAATGACAGAGTTGCTTTTGTTTCAGCCTCTGACAAAACAGATTTCCCTAATTTAAAAAAATCAGGGAAGATTTCTTTATATTTCAGCTTCTTCTTCTAGACTCAAAAGTTTGAGTCAGTTTGTTTAACTTTTTTTATTTTACTAGATCAAAGTTTGGGACAAAGAGTAGCAGCTCTCTTCACACAATAATGTTAGTACTGTCGTTTTTCATTGAAGGCTGATGTCAAACATACTTTCTGGTGAGGCCTCTGGAACTTCTCCCAGGTATGTGTCTTGAGTGAAAACAGGTTTGTTGTCATTCTGATCAATTATTTTCACGACAATATCCATAGGCTCCTCAGCCGTTCCTGAATCTTCTGCAACAGCATGCGCATAGAACTGCACAGACAAACAGATTTGCATTATGATACCGTACATACAAGAAAACCCACATAGATGCTAATATCTGGTATATAAGTCAAGGCCTAACTCTGTGCACTTTGTGTCAGCATAAACTGTTGGATAACAGAAACAGAGTAAAAGTGAGTTGAGCAGAGAGCTTACCGTGTATTTGGCTTGTTTCTCTCTGTCGAGTGGTTGTGTGATATACAGATTACCAGTATCTCTGTCTATAAAGAAGAGACCAAGAGGAGGCTGATCAGCTCCTGGACCAGTGATGCTGTAAAAGATCTTCTTCTTTTCATCTTCATTAGAACGGATCTGGAAAAATTACAGAGTCCTGAGTTATACCACCATCACTGACAACAATACTTACAATATAGACTGCCAATTTCAGCTTCAGTGAGGAACCTGTGGAGAGGCCTTTGACTTATAGATAGTAGCCTGATAACAATATTCAACAGCATCTCAGGTCAGTGGTTTTGTGATCTTTAGAAGTTCATGAGTCATGACACATTTCATACTGTCATTACTACAAGGAAACAACTATTTATCCTACTTAACAGGTTAATAAATAATTGGAAATAAATAACTGGCTACAGCTTTACTTAATAAAACATTAAAATTAAACATTCAAAGAAGACAGAGCACAATGACTGCAGTGGAAAACAACTGGGAGAAAGAATTATTTAAAATACAGTTCCGGATCAATTTCTCAATCACTTAATTTCCCCTTACCTGAGATATTTTATAGGGGTAGTTTCCTCTGAGATTCTCAGTAACACTGAGTTCAGGAATAACCCAGTCCCTCTTCCTCCTCCTCAGACCTTTACCAGACTTGGGGAAAAACACAACAGGCACCTGACAGACATACAAATAAACAAAGGATGAATGAATGAAAGATTTAAATAAATAAATGGACTGTAGTGATATCACATCTTTCTAGTCTTCTGAGCACCCAAGGCGCTTTCACCCAATTAACACTGACAGCAGAGGCTGCAATGCAGGGTGCAAACTGCTCAGTGGAATTCACAAAGAGACGGGACAGCCTTTGGGGTGTACTGATTAGCAGTACTCATAGTAGTAGTACATCTTTACTTATTTAGTTCAATTACAATTCATTTTTACTCACTTCAACTACTTTTATTTTTCTTTTGTCTAAGGTGTACCCTGTCCAGGATTTAGGTGCAAACTTATTTCATGCTCAATAGTATAAGTATTCCTACCTCTGTGTTAGTGTCAGAGTCCACTTCAGTAAGGTGCTGCTGATGGTAGTTCTCATCGTACAGAACTTTGACAGGAAGAGTCATTTTGCCACCTTGAGAATAGATGGCATGGATGAAGAAGTCCCGGTGTCCTTCATGAAGGGAAACTGGTGCAATGACCTGGAGGTAATCATCAGAAAGAAAACTCAGAAAAGTTCAACATGCTTCAATGTATAGGTTTAAATGTGTAAGGATGTGGGATTGGTGTGAGTTTTACAATCAATTCTACTGACCTTCAATGTGCCATCCTTCTGTACCATGAAACTGCTGTCATCACTGCTAAAACTAAATCCTGTACTGTCTGGGCAGCCAATGAAGTCAACTGGGAATGGACAGAAGAAACACATGGAGTACATGCATACAAGTCTTACGTTCATAAACAAAATAATGTACACCCTTTTGCAAAAGTCTCATTAAAAAGTGACTGAACAGTGATTAATCCTGCATACCCTACATCATCGCATGAGACCTATCACACACTCCTTTCATCATCAACTGGTTCTATCAATAAAGTACCTATCTATCAGCAGTTCAATTGAATTGAAGCTCCACCATTTGCCTCTCCTTCAGACTGGAACAAAACTCAGTGTGTACAGTGCTGCTTGAAAGTTTGTGGATTGTAGAGATATTCAGTTTTTAAAATTGTATTTTATTTTAAATAACCATATTAAATCTTGCATTTGTTAATATTTCTCTTTTAACTGTTCAATGAACACGAAGAGATCATCAGCATAACATGGCTCACGGAATCTTATTCCTCCACACTGCCAGAGCTTAAAAGTTTTATCAGTAACAGCACGAGCAATTAGTGGAATCGTCTGGCTTAGTACATGACAACTGGTCCTCACTGTGTTCAGCGCCTTCTTTGTCCTTTTAAAAGTGAAAAATTATCCTAATTTTAATCCTTTTTGCTGTGGTATTCAAAAAGGTATATACACAATATATGGTCAGTCTTCTTAGATTAGTATTGTAATGCCAAGCATATGCTTTAGTATGTAAAGCAAACAGACTCAGAGGAATGGTGGAAACATGTCCATTAAAGTAATGAATCATGCTTCACTATCTTGACAAAGCTGAATGATTTGAGATACAAGTGCAGCAACCACTTCAATACACTTACTGTGCAGTACTGAACTCATTTTGCTCACACTGAGTTAGAAAATAAATGTCTTTAAAATTACTGTGTAGTCAAAACTTCAACTAAAATGCTTTGTCTATGTACGACACTTATTACTAATAAACTTTAACATAGCTAAAATAAAGTCTAAATAAACTGGACTGGTCTGACACAGACGTCCTGCAGTCAAAGGACACTGGGGTCCTTTGGAGGGTGCAGGACTTAAAAACTTTCATTACTAATTGGGGCGGTCGGTGGTGTAGTGGGTTAAGCGGCCGCCCCATGCGCGGAGGCTACAGGCCTCGCTGCAGCTGGCCCCGGCTCGACTCCCGCATCGGACGGCTATTTACTGTCACTCCCCCTCTCTCTGCACCCTTCTTCCTGTCTATCTTCAGCTGTTCTATCATTAAAGGCATGAAAGAAAAAAAAAAAAATAATAATAATAATAATAATAATCGTTAAAAAAAAAAAAAAAAAAACTTTCATTACTCTGTGGTGGCATCTGAATTATTCTATAGAGAGACAGATAGACTCAACAAAGTGATCAATAGGACCAGCTCTGTCCTGGACTGTCCCCTCAACTCCATAGAGTAAGTGGGGAGAGGAGGAAGTTAGCAAAGCTGACATCCATCATGAACAACTCCTCTCACCTCCTCTACCTGTGTCAAGTGGATTCCCCACTGTGGGATCATTAAAGTCTATCTAATCTTAAACTTATGTTTGACTGAAACTGTCAAGAGACTGACTTCTGCTTTCCCCACACAGATTTATCCTGTCAGTCCAGGGGATTGATTCCAGTCACAGGCTGACTTCTCTAATCTTTTAGGCTACCACTGCCACCAATTATTATAGCCCTCCTGCTAAGAAAGACACAGAAGAAGACAGTGCACACTCATCACCATTCTTGTTCAGGAAGTTATTATTATTACACATCAGCTAAACAGACAGGCTCTGCTGACAGAAATAGTTATATTATATATAAACACAAGACCAAGACCAAGCATGCACTTCACCACTGTGCCGCTGATTCGGTAACTTGTCCCAGAAGAGTTTAGACGGGGTCATTATGGTCTTCATTCTCCCAGAAGTTAAAATCTCTCATGGGACTCTGCATATCAGTGCTTCTGTAGCTGTTGTCTAGCCCAATGCAAGCTTGGATGTTTGAAAAAAAAAGTGAAACTATGGAACATGCTGTATATAACCCCTTCTTGTTAACTGAAAACAAAAACAAAAGCTATATCATTTGAGCCTGCAAAACAGGCTTGGGTACTACATTTAGCACTGCATTACACGAGAAGCAGAGTCAGTGCAAGCTGAGACCTGAGGCTGTTCGGGCTACATGTGAGAACAATGAACAGCTAATCTGTAGAAGGCCATCTGAGTCAGAGGAGCCCTCAAAAAGCACTCATTTATGACTATAATTCAAGTCTAGATGCTTCCATTGCTAAAATACTTGCTCCAGATTTTACAGTCTAAAAATAACCTAATCAGCCTAATAATAATCTGCAATGACACTGAAATTTGGAAATGGACACGACAACACGCAATGGCAATTTCTTACCTTTGCCCAGCGTCGAGTGCTGCTTCAGGTCCTGTGTGGCCACTTTGAAGATCAACATGTCTGACTTGAATCCAGGTACACATGCTGCTGAGGCCTGGGGGAAGACACAATTTTTTAAAATAAATAAAAACAATGCAGTATTGCAAGTGTGAAATCTAAGGCTGAAACAGGCGCCCATTCATAGAACATATAGATGCAGAAGGTCTGGGACCTATCAGAACACATTACATAGTTATATTTATCAGTCACTCTTATATCACCCTTTATACATACTCAACACCTCACTGCTTTTTAGAGTATGTATTATATCTATATATTTCTATGCAATATTATACCATGGAGCAGACAATTATGATCTGGGTTTGGTTACTCATATGTGTATGTATATGAATGAATTAAGAAGGCTAAACCAAAAAAGGCTAAACAACAAATATTTTCATGATGGATTAATCCCTCAATGTTTTTGTTTTGTCTATGAGATATGAAACATGTTGAAACATACACAAAACAAGTTATGTCTAATTTGTCTGTTAAATTGACTGTTTCACTTTTGGACTGCTGGTCAGAGAAAAGAAAAGCCAAAAACCAAAAAGAAAAAAAATACATTAAAAGCATTTAAGAGCTTAAAAGATTTATGGAAGACCATGTTAGTCAATTCCTGAAACGTAACAAATTGATATTTCATTTAATTTGCTTCTGTTTTTTTCCTTTGTACAAATTTGTACAAATTCTGTAACTCATACGAGGACTCGTGAAGAAAATATTTTCTGGTTGTCCCTCTGATGTCTGGCTGCTCTGCTTTCGTTCTCTGAATTTCCTGTCAGATAGACAGATTTAGCTGCTTGTTGCTAAAATAGCTGCTAACAAGGTGCAGTAAAACATCATCCAGTTTGAGTGAATTTATAAAGTTATGTTTTGCATGGTCATCAGAGGACTGGTGTTGTGCCATCTTAAGTGCCTTCAGCATAACTCAGTTAATCATCAGTCAGTCAATCAAATTCAGTGCCCACATCGTTACTTTCCAAGCTGCAGTAGTTTGGGGAAATGACCTAAGTCTACCTGATAAATATGCACATATGCCATTATCAGAGATGGGAAATAATTGAGATGGCTCACTTGCTAACTTGAACTAACTGACTAACTAGCTAACGTGCGTTCTATCATCAGCTCATTCTTGTGTTTTATTGAGAATCTTATTAAGACTTTAATAATAATTTAAAGAAATTCAAATCAAATTGTACTGTCTTCTGGATGCACTCTGAAGCATACGATATCAGTACATTCTGACTTCTACATTACATCTATAAGCTTCTGTGTGTGGAACATACATGAATTTATGTAGTTATATTTTAGTTATTTATGTAGTACAGATTCATACATTAGCAATTTGTTTTTTGTTGATGTCCTAACAGGCCCCATGCCACCAACCTCTAGTGAAGTGTAGGCCCTGAAGAACAGTACTGAACTCAGCCAGCCATGACAGCCAAATAGACTACTGTACACACAGTACACATACGTGTGTGTGTGTGTATGTGTATATGTGTATATATATATATATATATATATATATATATATATATATATATATATATATATATATATATATATATATATATATACACACATACATACATACATACATACATATATATATACACACACACACACACACACACACACACACACACACACACACACACACACCTAATACTTGTGGTTAGCTACTTTAGCCATGCAGCTAACTAGCTGTGCCATTAGCTGACTGCTTGGACTGGGAGCTCAAAAGTCGGAAGTTGTGTTAATGTTAACGCTTCTAGCAAAAGGAGCTTAGGCTGCTAGAAGAGACAGCTGAGACAGAGACTGAGTCATTTCCTGTAGCCTATCTGTGTAACATCTGGCGCCCCCATTTAGTGGACCTGCAGCAGGTGAGTGAGTGTGTTGACTCTAATAGGAGAATGAATGTGAGCACAAATTATGAGAGACTCTTTGACTTCACTGAATACTGGACTCATTTTTCAAAGCCACATATCTTCTAAACATGCTGACACTATCATGTTTTTCATGCGGGCATCAGCAGACTCAGTCTCCTCTCTGATGCTGCCGAATTTCACCAAACATGATCAAAAACAAAAGAGCTTTAATTTAAAAGAACTCTCCAAGCGGTCTCTGGTACAACAGTGTTTACTGTTTACATCCATCTAGACTACATTCAAACAGAATACAAACCTGATCTGGAGATCGGGAAGAGGAGACCACACCCACATAGAAAACAGGAAGCGTGTGTGGTTTCATATTACTTTCATATAAATTGGAATTAATTGCCTGCTGTTATAGAATATAAATATAGAATATCTGACAGCAGCTACAGTCAGCAGTTAGCTAGTCTAGTAACAAGGAGCCCCTGGAGAGTACAGCACAGCAACAGTTAACCAATCTATGCACACAGTGTGTCCTCATGACATACTTTGAACGACAGCACCACCATTTGCATAATCATGCAGAGATACATATAGTTACACGGAAGTATGGGAGAATAAGGGAATACAAAGGGAAAATACAGAACTTTAAAAATGAAGGAAAATGAAATGGAAGAGGAAATAAATGAATACAGAAAGGAGTTTATTAATGCCCATTTATTTTTAATGTTCTGGTGCGTATTGATTTTATTTGGTTTTGATTTTGGCACTTAAGGTCCTCCATAGAAACTAGTCCACTTTGCCACCAAGCTCCACCAAGTGCAAAGTACCAACTGTATAACTTTTCTCATTTTGAAATACTGACTATTAAACGGTGACTGACATCTTTGATAATTTATTTAAATGTACGTAAATGACAGGTGTGTATTTGTAAGAGATCAAGCCAAACAGAATATGATCGATCAGATTTTAACCTGCCGACAACGTCATCAACGGAACAAGGGCGAGGCCCGTGGCGGTCTGTCCTCGAGGGGAGAAACAAGCCACCTCTGAAAAAAATGGCGATTGAAACCAGCTTTGTGTGTCTGAACATAACACTGAAGTAGACATTACTTTTAAGTGTATTACTCATTATTACTCTTTACTCATCATTACTTGTCATTTAATACCTTCTCTTAAATTCAGCCTCGTTAAATGCATGACACAGCACTTAGAAAATAAAAGAATGGAAATATTTCCGCAGTAACAGCAGACTTCCGTTCAGGTAAAGACAGCGGGGAAGGAACTAAAAGTTTCCCTGAGATAAACAGCTGCTTGCTGCGGCACAGGGAAGCGGAGAGCACCTTCAGTGAGAAGCAGCGAATGTTTCTGAAACATTTCATTAACTACCGTGTTCAAGTTCCGACCGCAGGAAATCTTACCTGAAAAATGATGATTAAGACGGCCAAAGGCGCGAAGCGAGCGGCCCCCATCTGTCCTCTTTTAATATTTCTCCCAGTGAAAGAAGAACCGTCAACTTCCCTCCAGACAAACTTATATTCCTTCGCCCCTCGTCGTCGTGTCTTCTTTGTTTCCTGAATGTAGTTTCAGTGAGTGAGTGACTTCAGCTGGACGAGTCACTGCAGGTACTTTCAGCGTATGACGTCAGCTTACAGGTGCGCGGGATGTGCTCCTGATATGGTCATAGAGGCTGAACACGCCTCTCGAGACAGATACCAGCAGTTTCTGTGACTTCCTGTTTCACAATAGATCGATAGATACGTCTACAGCAGATGATAATCAATAATCAGCGATGATCTGTGCCTGAGCTGAAAGCAGCATTTACAACTCTCTCTCTCTCTCTCTCTCTCTCTCTCTCTCTCTCGCTCTCTCTCTCTGTCCGTCCGTCCGTCCGTCTGTCTGGAATTGCGTACATAATATACAAAAACTGACTAACACTTACTTATATTCATACATTACAACTCATCTGTGGGGAGTAAGATTCCAGCCATGGTTGTTCATCAAGAACAAAACAGCTGAAGAATATGTGAATAGCTGACAACATGTTATTTGTGAAGTCAGTGTAAAACCATGAGAGTGTGAGCCATGAGAGTGTTTGTCAAGTCATCATTAGTGTTTGACCAGCCTGAAAACCACCACCCACCAAGCTCTCTACAAACCAGCAGAGGTATCAGGTTCCCCATTTCCATACGACTTCCTTAATTTAAAACAACGAGTCATGATAGATCGGAGAATCCTTTAATGCCTAAAATCTAGGCATGATGTGACAAATTCAAGACTGATGCTGTATTTACACTTAGCTAGGATGGATGAAGAAGAGTGACAGACAAAGACACTGTCTGAGCACATAGATGTCAGGATGCTCAAACACAGAGTTGGTATAGCAGCTGATATGTTTCACTTTGTGTCTATTCAATTTCCTTTTTTGACCTCTGTATCATTTGAGAGCATCATCTCATAAATTATTTGCCAATAGGTTATATTACATATATATAAATCATTTTCTTAATGTAGTCATTCAAGTCATCCTCTATGACCTAGTGATAAATATAAAAAAATGTATCCCAAAGCGAAGAGCGCTTCCTTCATCCATTCTTTTATGCTCCCGACTGTCTGGGCATCAGCTGACTGAAAGACTAGGTTAATCACTTCTACCATGGCCTGATTTGCAGAACCCACCCCTGGACACGCAAAACCATTAGAACAAAATCATCAACCATTTCACAGTAAGGCTTAATTCAATTTATCACTATTGGTTACTCTCAACTTAAATCTCTGACTTTAACAAAAGACCAACCAACATTAATGTGAGCACCACATATACTATCAAACTGAGATGCTTCATCTTCATTCTTTTTAGATTTTATTTGGGCCTTTTCAAGCTTTATTTGACAGAGACAACTGAAGAGTGACAGGAATGTGTGGAGAGAGGGAGAGAGATGGGGAATGACATGCAGGAAAGAGCCACAAGTCGGATTCAAACCCTGGGCTTCCACAGCAAGGACTGAGCCTTTGCGCATGGGATGGTTGCTCTACTGAGCTAAACACCACCCCGAGATACTTCATGTTTAAGTGTGTCCCAACCAGGTCAGGCTGCATCCCCTGGGTTCACAGAGGCGACTTGAACGCCAGACTAAACTCGCTATCCGGGCTGAGCCAGTCACTTTTTGGTCTATGTGTGACCAAAACTGTGGGAGCAGTAGTCGATGGAAAAAAGTAGAAGAAACAGAAGATGGAAGAAATAAGCCAGAGGAATAACAGATAGTATGCTCTTTCAGGCACACTCAGTAAGAACAAGCTGTGGATTATGTGTATTGCTTGATTGTGTGTATAATATACTTGGTGACTATATTAATATTAATTAAATGTTTCCTGTCAGTTGACATGACAAAACTGTGTTCAAATGAGTCAAATAAGCACGTTACAAAATGTAAATGTAAATTTTTAAATAAAAATTTAAGTGAAACTTGGGTCAATTGGGCAGTAACCAGATTAACATGGCAAAGGATAAAAAACTTACTAGTTCCTAGTTTACTTCCTCTGAGTAACAGGCAGTCAGAAGGAGGCAATGTTATCTGCTGTGGCTGTTGCTATTTTTGTTTTGTACTGTTCATATTTTATGCAAAATTATAAGAAACATAAATAAATGACATAAAATATGATTTAAAGACGATTTGATTGACAATTTAAAGATGTTTTAAAGATTAAGATGGGCCCTCCTGACAGGTCCATCTCATTTTCAACATGTATTTATTTTAAATATTTAGCCCCCAGCAGCTGCAAAAAAAAAGAAGGTCCATTATTGTTATTGTAGTGTGGATCTAGGAATGGCTGTGACTGAGTTGTATGTAGAGCTTACATACAACCTATGCAAGTGAGCATTTATGTTCCAGTCTGTATGCATTGCTCTGCAAATAAAACAGCTTAAAACAATGTCTAAACATTGAGTTTTTTAAAGCGTCCCTTCTATATATTCATAGGCATTCTACTGCAGTCTATAATCAAGACCTTAACAGCTTAGGAGTGAATAAGCACTAAAGAAGGGGGTTTCAAAAAGCAATTAAGTGATGTTATCTTTTGCTCCTCCCCCATCAGTCATTCATCTTTCCCACAGAAAGACAGGGAAATGTGGGGGCAGAAAAAAGACTGGTCAGTTCTCAGTGGCCACCACTTAAGCCTGTGAAAAGAGTCAATGTGAACAGAGAGGAATGGAATGAGTGGGAGGAAGGCAGTGAGTAGTGTCAGATTACATTGTTAGTTTGTTGCGTTACAGGCATGACTGATTCAGTTGTGATCATCACACCTCCCACCAGTCAAGTTTTATTTGGAAACATCAAATGATGGTCAGCGTAGAAAGGTTGGTGCAGTCTCTGAAATGTTTGGGAGGGGAGTTTGAGAGGGAGGGGGCAGCTATGGAGAAGGCGCTGTCACTGCAGGTCCAGCGCTTGGTCCTTAGAAGTGGAGACAGGAGGTTGGTATCAGAGAAGCTGAGGCTGCAGGATCAAGTCTGATGATGGAGGTCTGTAAAGCAGCAGGGGGGTGGGTTACTTGGGTACTTTTGAGTTAGCAGAAGGACTTTGAATTGTATGATGTGCCATATAAAATGATGTTTCAGCGGTCTATTCTGGATTTGAAAAATGCATGGATCAAGGTTTCAGCAGTAGAGAAAGAGAGTGAAAGAATTCAACAGGTAACCAAAACATGGCCTGTCCAAAGACTGGTCAGGAAGTCTTGGTTTCAGTTACAGAGGAAGGGGTTAAAAGCCAATTGAGAGTCTATTGGTTATCTTGGAGGGGAAGATGGTTTTCAAAGCAGAACTGTAATCTATGAACCGCATCCATGTATATGTTTCTCTTATTGTTGCTTTTATTTTGGGCATTTTTGGAACATTTTGTTCGACAGCACAGCAGATGACAGACACAAAAGCAAGTAGAGAGACAGGGGATGACGGGTAGCAAAAGACTACAGGCCGGAGTCGAACCAAGGTCGCTGCAGCTGTACAATATGTGTTGTTCAAAGAAGAATGGTGAACATGACATTTTTTTAAATGTGTTGCTTGCATCAAATTCAGAATGCTATTTTGCATAAACAATCTCAGCTTCCCATTTTTGAAAAGTTGTCTTTTTAATATATTTTTGAACCTTTATTGGATAGTAGCACCTGAAGAATGACAGGAAGATGGGGAGAGAGAAAGGATAGGACACGCAGCCAAAGGCCACAGGGTCAGATTTA
Source organism: Nibea coibor (assembly GCA_023373845.1). Taxonomy (NCBI): domain Eukaryota; kingdom Metazoa; phylum Chordata; class Actinopteri; family Sciaenidae; genus Nibea; species Nibea coibor. The sequence continues at coordinate 1,566,415 of CM041723.1, forward strand.
AGCAAGGATCAAGCCTTTGTACATGGGATGCACACAATACCAGGTGAGCTAAGCAGCGGCCTGCTATTTTTCCATTTAATATTTATTAACTAGTTTTAGTTAATATTTTGCACATCCTCATTTTGTTCCTAGCGCGACAACTTTTTTGGAAACAGGGTTGTACCCAAGTAGCTACTTCTGGCAGATATAACAGCTGAACACACTTTCATGTGTTGTTTCTACATTCTTTCTACAATGGAAATCAAATATTCTTCAGAAAGTTCTTCCAAACTCTTTGCAGAAGTTCCAAGTGGTCCTGCCACTTGTAGGTTGTTTTGCTTTCAATCTTCTTCGTCCAATTCATCCCAAACCATCTCAGTGGGTTTCAGTCTGGTGACAGTGCTGGCCACACCATGTTGTCAAGCCTACCATCTTGTTCTTCTTTTCCTACAGTAGTTATGGCATAGCTTGGACTTGCTTTGGATCATTATCCTGTAGGATGAGCGCCTGACCAATCAGGCACATACCAGAGGGTACTGCATGGTGCTGTAGAATGCCTATAGCCAAGCCTTATTTTCTTATTCTGGAGTTTTAGAAATAGGTTTCTTGCTGCAATTTACCTGTCAAACCTGCAGCTCAAAATGTTCTCTTTATAGTTGTTAAACCGTGACTTGTGACTGTGACCTGTGATCACACAAGCTACTGACTCTTAGAAACTTGTCTTCTGATTCTGTTCTGGTTTTGGGTATCCCAGACCTCTTCCTGACAGAATTTCCCCTAGTTTCTGAGTGCCTTTTGATGATGAAAGAGACTGTACTCACTCACTAATTTCTCTGTAGGAAAGACCCACATTTTTAAGTGTTATGATGGTCTTTCTCTCTTTCATTGTTAATTGCCCTTTTCTCGCCATTTTTATTGCAACACACTACTTTCTGCAGCATAGTACTGTTCATATAATGTTCATAGGGTATGGTATCACAGTGTGTTCCAACACTACTTTCATGCACGGGTTTGTAAGTAATCAAGACATGTTGGGACATCTGTGGCAATCTGTAGCACCAACTTTAAAGCCTTGATCAACCTCCAGTGCTGCAGAACAGCTTTAAGACGTTAACCCAACACAACATACACACAACCATGCTTTACAAAAAAAACACATGACTGAATACACGCAAAGCTAATGACATACCCACCAGCCTCAGCTGTAGGCTACTTTGTGTTTAATACTAATTAGCTGTGTTGCATAACAACATGCACATTCAGCATGTCACTATGTCTGCGTATTGCCATGCTAGCATTAGCATGTAGCTCAAAGCTATGCTAGCTACAGCGTCACAGAGCTGCTAGTGTGATCTTGGAGTCATGCTGTAAAATATCTGCTCCTGATTAATGTGTAACTGCACAGAGATCAGTGTGAGAAAGAGCTGTGGGGGGTTTGCTCTTCTTTCACTTTTGATCTTCAACAACGGCACTCCAAAGTCAAGGTCCATATATTGAACTCTTTCCAGGACATTCCACCTTATCTCACGGTCCTTGTTCAGCTGCCACAGAGAGTATAGCTGTTTTGTTTTGTTTTTTTGGCAAACTACTTTTTCAAGAATGAACTTTTGCACCTTTTGTATATCTGATGTGGTGTAGTTGGTTATTGTTGTCTCTGCCCTCATAGCTCCACATAAAGAATCCATTTTTTCAGCTCAGATTATTTGTGAGGAGTAAACACTGTGTCTCTGTCTGTTATACTGCTCAGCAGATTGCCTTCATTTGTCAAGGCTGTTAGTTATGGCTGCTAAAGGGAGACTGTGTTAATGATTAACTGTCAGGTCAATGATTAGAGAATCTAGTATCTGTTGACAGAAATGGGGAAACACAGGAACAGATGAACTTAAAACAACAGCACTGATACACTGCAATGATAATTTTAAAATGATAAGCTGAATCATAAGTGCACCTTGCATTTTGTAATAACTGATGCAATATGCAACAACTTATTACAAAATGTGGCAAAGTTTATTACATATTGCGTTCAAGAATTGTAATAAACTTTAAATAAACTGTACCGTATTTTGTAATAAGTTGTTACATATTGCATCAGTTATTACAAAATGCGTGATTTGGTGCATTATCCATGCATTACCATCAAAACAACACTGACATTAAGCATTCCAGCATGAATAGTTAATATTAATTAATTTTAAAAACTAGTAGGATGTTACATTGGTCAACTCTAAATCAAATATAACTGTATTCACAGAGAAGCTCATAGAGACCAAAACTGCACTAAATGAGTGTTACTGACACGAACATTATTGGTGCACTGAAATGTTGGAAGACATACACACATGCAATCTGGATGATGTTATGCAAATACTATATGTGATAGAAAGCAGATAAAACACAAAAACAAATATGGAACAGATAAAAGCTTTATTCTAGCTCCATTTGCAATGCAACATTGATGTCCTTTTCTATAGTGGATAAAAATAAATGACTATCAAAACTAAACCAACTAAAAACAGCATAAATAATCTTTCACATCAAAAAGCTATATCTCTAACCATGTTTATGTAATTTAAAAAGAAGGCTATAGACAAATGACTATTAACAAAAATGTATTTTAGACTTGATGAAAATTTAGCTTCTCTATCAGCAACAATAGAAAAACTTTCCTTCCAACATAAACGTCTCTTAAAACAACCAGTATTTATGTCAAATAAAAGATAATCAGCCTGAAAATGATTGAACTATGTATAATAGACACTTCCATACTTTACATCATATTTTTAAATGATGTCTTTCCTTCCTTCTTCTCTCTTTCAGGTTGCAAAACATGAGTTACTATTTCTTCCAAAAAATGTCCTTGATGGTGAAATGTCCATAGGCCATGTGCCTCAACACAACCCACATAGCTCCTTTAGTCTCAGTGAGAGACCACTCCACAACCATGTCCAGCTAATTTATATAGCCTCATAATACTAATGACATTGTCACGGCCATGTTCCGGCTGAAGGCTTTCAGCGAAAGACTGCCTGATGAAAATTTGCAGAATAAATTGTGATGTAAGATCCTGAAAAAGCTTATAAACTCTGTTGAATATGCAAAACACTGGCATGTAGTGTCAACTGAATAATACTGTATATGACAGCACTTCTGTCGGCAGGTTGGGCATTTCAGAATTTCCATCATCATATGGAAGGGCATCATCATGGGATATATCAAGGGGTCATGATGATCCAGCGTACAGTGGGGTGGGGTTTCACTTTCTCTACTCTACTACAGTAAACAATTACAAATGTATTGTAACTGTATTAACTGTATTGAATGTATTAACTGATACGCATAGCATGGTCAAAATAACTAGAGTCATCCTCTAAGAATAACATTCACAATTCAAACAAATTGTGATGAAGGCGTGATTTATTGCAGGACTGTCCTGTTACGGCTCCAACTATTTCTCCAGGGTGCACACAAGCAAATATACATTTACATGTGTGCAGAGGTACATACATGTACATTTGTTCACAACTATATAAACTATACCTATAAGGCAAATAAGAAGAATGATCAAAACAAAGAATTATCAGGACTTAAAACCTCAGCAGTGAATGGCGAGGCACCTTAAATAAAAGCCAGGCTAAAAATACATTTCTTCAAAAAAATGTCTACAGAGGTGCAGTTCCTCAGATCCACAGGCAGGCTGTTCAAGAGACGGGACGCAGTAGCTAAAGCGGATTTGCCATACTTCGTGGAGGTCCTGATCTGAGTGACCTGCTTGGTATGTACCTCTGTAGCGTGTCTGAAAGATTGGTTGGTGCCATATATATATATAGGCAGTAGATGTGCTCGTGCTCAGCTCTCTCTTCCCGCTCAGTGATTCTGAACACAGAGGGATTACAAGAAATACTCCATAGGGAGGATGGTATATAAGCTCTCTGTGTCCCTCTGTGTCTGCCAGTGGGCCTGTAGAAGAGTTCGCTGTTGTTTATCTATATGTCTGCTGCTGACTACAGCATAAAAGCACTTCCATCATCATGTAATACTGGACTTCCTGTTAAAAGCCCATCATAACGCTTTTAGTTCCCATCAAATCTTAATGCAGGGAAGCCTCTCACATTCTGATTAGAGCTTCAGAGGCATACATTGACATAAACATGACCAGTCACATGATCACACTGCAGCACTCACAGACACAAACAACTTCAGCTTTCACGACAGGCAAGAGTCTAGATTCAGGTTGAGCGCGTGTGTGTTAGTGTGTGTGCGTGTTGTGTGTGGGTGTTGGTAGAGGACAGGCCCAGTCATGATGCTTTCACCTGAAGAGCTGCACTAACTTGACTGTGCTGCATCACCAACGGTGAAGGACAGGGACATTTAGGCTGACCTGTGAACAGCTTCTTTGGCATGTTCAGTCAAACAAGATGTTGTTTGACTGATATCAGGAGGAAACAAAGTGTTCAGGAGCCTCTGATGTCTTATACTGTAATGTTTATTGAAGCTTGATCAAGAAGAATTAGAGACACTCTCAAAGTACATCAGAAGTGCCTCAGTCAGTCTCACAAGATAACAAGATAACACCACAAATACTATACACCCAGAAATAATCTCAGAAAGAGAATGTTTTTACCCATGTTAGTGTTACTTTCAGCACATTCTCGTAGCTATTTATTATGTCTAGAAAGCCAACATTTAGTTCCTTTGACTCTGATCACCATAACATTGAGATAGACTGGCACCTACTGTCCCCAAACAAAGCCAAACAGCTTCTACTGCCGAGGACCTCAAGGCCCACATGTGACACGTGTAACCTCAGGATAGAAATTCCGTAACATAAAATAGTAAACCTCCCACTGCCTACTCTTGATCTTAAAGCAGTATGTAGCAGTGTATACAGCGTGAAAGTATTTGTGCTTGGAACACACGGTGGTGATGTTTTCTTGAGATCTTCTTTCCTTCTTCTTCAACTGCTTGAGCACACTGTCTATGACCATGTTGGGAATTTTTTTGGTAATAGTTTATTCTTGCATTATGAATGAAGCACTCATAGTACAACACTATGTCCTCTACACCTTAGATTACATCACATCGTACTGTAAGTCTGATACATGCTAGCACTGGTAGCTGCACACTATTTGTAAGGGTTCTTTATGTAAATTCTATTATTTGTCAATCGGACATTCACTACATACTACTTAAGTTAGCTCCATGGTGTTTCCCCTGCATCCAGCTCAGACTGCTGTAGGTGATAGTCTGGCCTTGACCCCTGTAGCAAGTGGAACATTTCTGCGATGTTGGATAAAAACTGAAATAAATACATACAACAAATACATTTTTAAAAATGATAAAGCAAGCGCTGAACGCTATGTCATTTTTAAAATTATTTTAGACAGCGATATATAACAGTATGATGGGACCGAATGAAAGTCTTAGAATACAGTCGTAACAGAGTAAACTATTGTACTAAAAATCATTTTCATGTAACTTCATTATATTGGTACTTTAAAATATTTTATAATCCATGAATTTGAAGGTTTTAACTTGAGTATTGCATGCTATGCTGTAACTTTAAACTCATCCAAAAGACCTTCTAGAATCCTCTCACCAGAACAAAGAAACTGGTAAAGAAATGGTAAAGAGAGTGGTAAAGCTTTGTTCATCCTGACGAGACACCGTGGTGTGGTCCTCCACAGATGGAGCTGTGAACATGCACATGGATGTGCACAAGGCTGAGCTAACTTAGCTTCTTCTCTGCAGTTTTTCTGCTTTCTTGTCCCAGAGATTCTCATGGATTGTGGCGACACCTAGATCAGGGATTGTGGTTGCATCTGCTGCTGTGGTGCTGCTTGACATGCACTACAATTGTTACAACTACTATTAGTTGTATTTCCATTACATGTATAGCTGTAGTTTTCATTATTATTGTTGCTGCTGTGTTCACCATGAGCAGGGTTCTGTTCAATGTTTCTGATTCTTAAAGTTGCCTGAGCAATGGTCCATTTGCACTCTTTAGGCATCACTGTCATGATAATGACTGATAGAAATGAGTGAGAGGAATGATTGTGAAACTTCCTCTTTGCCATTAGTGTGTATGTGGTTGTGTGTGTCATGCCTTTAAGGCGTCATAGTCATGCCGTGATCACTCTGAGGGGTAGGGTGTGTTGGAGGGAACTCAGACTGAAAGTCTGTTGAAAGAGTGTTCTCACCTCCTGATCTTAGATGGGGATTTCTGTAATTTCGTCAACAAACGTATTGTTCCTTTAAGGAGGTCTACTGACCTCAACAATCTGTTTTCAGTATATTCAGTAGTGTTACAGTGTTATTGCTCTGGTTACCGGAGGATTAATATGCATGTTCACTGAAGAAAATAAAACAAAATAATCAGTCAGAGGACAAGACTATTTATTCATTATGCTAATGTTGTTGATATTATGAAATTATTATTACTTGTTCATTTTCATTAAAATATAACAAGAAAAAAGAAAAAACACTAAATGTGAATTCAGTTCTTTACTGCCACTACTGCCTGCTCTCAGTCACAGGAGTCACATGACTCTTAATTATTGTTATTGCAACCATTTTTGTGTTTAATGGTCTGGCTTGAATTCTTGGCAACAGTTAATTTTAGATGATGGTTTTAGATGTTTTGGTAATGTTTGATAAAACATTTGGAAAAATAGAAAATGTTGCGCGTGGTACAGATTCCAGTAAGACGTTGAATATCACTATAGATGTTATGGTTCAGTGTATGTCTTGGTTGTTGTGTTTTCTTTTTGTGCTCTTTCTGTTCCCCATTCATGTTCATGTTCCCCATTTCTGTGTTCTTGCAGAGCTTGTGTGTCGCAGGGGTGTGGCTGGCTCCTCCCGTTGGCAGCAGTAGCACACCTGGATTCACTCAGCCAATTTGCTCCACTTCTTAAGCCTGACCTGCACTCCTGCTCTTTGTCAGATTATTCCATGCCTTCATGCTTCAAGCTACTCACCGGTGCTTCAGCTCCTAGAGCCTCCTCTTGCCAGTTTGCTCCCTGCTTCAACAACCTGCCTGTTTGAGTTTTTGTTTTTTTGGAGTTAAAGTATTTTTTGTTTTCACTTACCTGTGTGTCCGAGTGAGTCTCTGCTCTGGGGTCCACATCTCTGAGAACCTAACAATAGACTCATTGCGATATCTAGTATCCATAGAATGCCTCTGTCTATTCTGGCAGCATTTGAATGAAGACTTACGTTAGATGTTCATTGATTTTGCATATTTCAAAAAAATATTGACAGACTTCTGAATCAGCTGTAGAATATAGGGTGAGACAATGTGGTGAAAAGATTTCAGCTCTGTAGGAGGCTGTATGATGTGAAGTTGATTTATTTGAATTTTTTAAAGTTCACAGTCTGAAAAGTAGAAATACAGATTTGTTGTAATAAGTCACACACACTGACCAGCCATGTCTAATAATGCAGAGCAGACTGAGATGGTCAGAAGTCACACAGAGGATCTGGGCAGTTAAAATAAAAAAATAAAACACTTGGTGCAGACATCTGCTCATATAAACAGACAAAAAGACAATTTAACTACGTAACCTGCTCAACCATGGTAGGAGCACATAAACCAAGAAAAAGCATGAGGATAATAAACCAGCACAGTGTCACGGCCACATAACACTCCACCACCTGGATCATGTTTAAACACACCTCGGGGTGCTTCAGTTTAACCTACGCTGCATGTTTTCTATGACTGTGAATGTGTTAAAAAATGATGTGACTCCATAGCTTGTTGTATTTTGCCTTACATCAGTATTATCTGGCTGGTACATGTGAGAAGAATCCTTCTGGGTTTTTAATTCCCTCTAATCCCTGGAAGGCATGCCTGCTGTTTATCTCTGAGAAACCTCATGACCACACCCTGCGCCCTAACCTCTCTTTATCTTCAGTTTGTGTGTTCACTAGCTGTCTATTGTCACTGCTCTGAGTGTAGGTGTGGTTCCTCTTTGGAATTACAGTCATTAACATTAGGTAAACGCAGGGGGCCAGTGCACCTTTAAAACATAGAGAGCAGGGCAGGAAAAGTAAGCGCTACACTTTAAATCTAGTCACCCAAAGTCATGAGTCATGGGTCAACAATATCATACAGGCTGCTACGCACCCAGAGGCCTTCACAGGAACCCATGGTTCATTACTCATTAGACATGAAGACAAGAAAATGACGCACGTTACTTTATTTCAGATGAAACTGACGGCCCATTCTTGTACAGTATAGAGGAACACGGTGGCCTGGAGCTATAGACAAATTTAGAACAAGCAAATTACATTCACCACAGTCAAAAATGTCAATGCACTGTAGATTTTTATTTATTTTATGGTTGTGTTGTGTTGTGTTGTGTTGCGTTGTGTTGCGTTGCGTTGCGTTGCGTTGCGTTGCGTTGTGTTGTGTAGCCAGATACTGTCTGGTCAGTGAGACCATCTGTATATGATAGAACACTGGTGTTACCTAATGCTTTATGTAAGATCTGATTGGCTATATTGGAATCAGGTTTCCATCTATATGAACAGATATAGGAACTGTATTCTGCAAAACTCAGGGACGACATAATGAGTAAAAAAAAAAAACCTCAAATATGAATGTCTTGGACGTTTTGGTTTGTGATTTCTTTACTTAAAAAGAGAACACAGGATTGACGGAGCAGAAACGTATGCTGAGTGTTTCAGCTTCTTTCAACTCATAGTTTTGGTTTCATGGCCCACAAAAGATGTGGAACATCTCACATGATGTTTTGGTTCAGTGTCACAGCTCTCACTGACGTTTCCAGCAGCAGGCAGCTGCAAAAGTTTTGAGTTTTGACTGGGTTTACCAGTGAACAAACAGCAGACTCACAGCAGCAGGCCAAACAGAGGGGACTGCAACAGTTGAAGGTTGGTATGCTTATCGCTGTTTGTGAAATGATGTGTTACTTGAAATGTCACGTTTTCATGTTGTTTTCACACAAGAAATGCAGTGAAGCCATTAAAAAAAAAATGTGAGAAACACTGAGCATCAACAGAAAATTCAACAAGGCAATCAGATTCCATTTAACACTCGGCTTTTTTCACCAGCTACTTGTTTACTTTACTACTCTTTCTGAGAAATGGCGTGCACTTAGCAGGTCTGGTCTTGTTTGCTGAAACTACTTTCATTTTCAGATTTGTGTGACTCAACCATACAATCATATGTGGGTTGAAAGAAAAAGACAAAAAGCTCCATAGAGCTGCAGAGTAGGGTGATGATTTTCAGTGGGTGAATGACCTGTTCACCATACAGTTATACTGTGTCTTAACGTTTGGTTCAAGTTTATTGTTGCTCAGCACATTGTACCCTGGGATGGGAATCTTGAAAATAAACATTTTACTTTCAGACAGGCATGACAGACAAACAATTGGCTGAAAAGTACAGACACGTGATATGGGTTTGAACCAGCTTTGAACTGGGAGTGAACTCCTGTACAGTGTGCACGTACAGTGTAAAGTGAAAGTAACAAAGGTAGCAGAATGGACTTCAGCACCATTCACCAACAGGCTGCTGCAGGGAGGGACAGGCTGTGACTTGCAGTGACACAGACAGGAATGCTGTAGAACCTGAATAGCTTCAGATCACTGTTGGGTAACCACACCCCACTGAGTGGATGCTTCCTGACAAACCTGTTGAGTATTTGGATGAGGGAGAATTTCTGTCACTAAAAATAAGCATTACAAATGTTTTTGTGAAGAAGTCATTATGAAAATAAAGTAATTCATGTTTCACTGTTTGTCCTTCTGACCATGTTGAATATATGTCAAATGTGCCTTTACTAATGTTATACTGTGTATATACATGGAAGCATAAGAATCTGACTCCATCTGCTGGCCTTTCATGGATCTAACAGCTTGGTAAATGAGCTGGAGACTTTGTCCTTCAGTGTATCTGCACAGATTTGTAATCTTTATGCACACTTAAAGGACTTAATATTTTCTGTAAGTGAGATGTGTGTTGTTTATTGAATTTATATTATGTTGTAATGGTTAGGTCTTTTCTGGGTGTCTGTCTTGTTTCAGGTTAGCTAGTACATATACTTCAATGTTTATGTTGTCCCTTTTGTTAGGGCTAGGATTTTATGTCTTTACTGATATTCACAACATGTAACACAGTTTAAAAAAGAGACACTGTACTGTAGTTAAATAAAATCTAATGATCCAGTTTTCTTCTTTCCTCTTTACATATAAGCTAAGGTTGGTGACGGATTTCAGAGGCATTTTTGTTGAAATTCTATTTAGATCTGGGCAGAAATCAACAAATCATCATCATATCTGTGCCTGTAATAAGTCCATCCTATTGGCTGGCCTACCTGTGTTCATTCAGTGTGCATGAGGATGTCTGATGGAAGAGGTGAGATTTTCTCATTTGGATACTTTGTCTAAAGCTGCCATAGTTTAACACAGCAGTGTCCAAACTTCTTTTAAAGAGGGCCAGATTTGACAGTAAAAATAAAGAATTACCAATAAAAGTTACATACAAGTGCTGTTGTAACATTTTCATTATCAAAGTCTGGTAACATTTAAGTTTAAAACATATCACTGTAGCACTTCTCTTTTGTTATGGAATTTTCTATTCTTGGCTGGCAGTAGCAGGTGTCGTCCTATCTCAACACTGTTGTGGCCAGGGTCGAAGGACTCTGGTGCTGCATGCTTAGACATAATAGACAGCTTGCCACTGACATTCCAATCTGCGTAAACAGACATCTGTGTCTCCAGACTTAATCATGTTGACGAAGACACCATCCTTGGTAAAAGCATTCTCTTCTACCTAATTCTGGGCGTATAGTGTTTGTGATGTTATCTTGGGGTTTAAAGTCTGTCCACCAGCATGAGTTGGGCAGAATGTGAGACCGACTCAGGCACTTCTGATGCTTTATGAGAATGTCTCTAATTCTCCTTGATCAAGTGTCAATAAATAATACAGCATAAGACATCAGAGGCTCCTGAACACTTTCTTTCTTCTTGACCTCACCACTGACCTTTGGCTCCAGCAATTTCTCCACAACATCTTTCACAAGATCATTCAGAAAGTAATTGGTGTCACATCTACAGGTACATCAACACCTGTAGTTATGCAGAGGTTAACATTTGTTTTTTTCATTATGTCAACCAAAAAAAGCTAAATCTGGCAGCCATACAGTATCTGACAATGCTAGCTGTATTAAATCTGACTGTGGGCCGTGATTGGAACCTGGGCCGGACTTCGGACATGCCTGGTTTAACAGCTATAGTAATAATATGGGTCTAGTTGTTTGGGGAAGAAAGGGCAAAGACAATACAAGAACCACACCAGACTGCAATTTGTCTTCATTTTATTATAACATTATTAACATATTCTACATATGATGACTTGAAACTTATGAAATGTCAGCACTTCTCTCCTTTACATTACTATGTATGTATGTATGTATGTATGTATGTATGTATGTATGTATGTATGTATGTATGTATGTATGTATGTATACAGAAGTGGCAAAAATGCGGTTCCTCTCGAGGCTGGCTGGTTTATTTCAACTCAATTATGAATTCAAGGAAAAAATAAAAACAAAAGATAAGGAAACTGCACTGGCACAAACTTAATATTCAAAGAACAGAATTTTCTTTGTCTACAGAAAGAGTGAGCACAGATTTGAAACATGAGACACATTCCTCAGTGTTTGACTCAAAGTAGCACCCTTTCCTTTATTTGTCTCAAACAAACCATAGAGGAGACTCCCGTGTCAACTCTCAGAAGCAGGTGACTTCCTATCGTACCAGAAGAAGAAAATGAAACTCAACTACAAAATACACATCACAGTTCTAACGCTACAACGGTGTTGGTCCTTGAAAAAAATTCATACCGTAGCAAGAGAATTGAGAAAGATGAATATGAGAAAAATGATTCATTAAAATATGGAATGAGGGCAAACTTAAGACATGCCAACATATCCAACACGTTCTTTTTCATGTAAAAATATGTATCAAAATGTAGCAACAGCCAAAACTAATTTATATCAGTTTTCAATTTCATGTGCGTGGAGTAGAGATCAGACTGGATTTGACCTTGGTTGGCACAAACACTGGAAGCAGCTTGATCAATTCTCAACTTCCCCCACTTCCAGTCTTGGTGCCAAACCCAGGTGAGAACCAGATGCATGGAAATAAAACTGATATTCTTCTCCTGTGTTCCTTTAAGCAGAATGATGATCACTGCCTTCCTCCTTCTTCGGATCACTAAGCAGGGAAAGTAAAGAAAACACTGCTTCCCTTGTGTGCAATGAGAATACTCTGACCTGTAAGTGTAAGAACTTGGGCAGCAACAAGATGCCAACATCATTTCAGGGATCAGTCTAATCTGGATTAAAAAAAAAAAAAAAAATAGCACAAGCACAACAGTTAGGACTTCTCCTTCTTCTCCTTCTTCTTCTTTTTTTCTTTCTTCTTTTTCTTCTTTTTGGGTGATTTGGATTTTTGTGTTTTCTCTTTCTCACCTTCACTGCTATCACTGCTTTCACTTTTTTCCTTCTCTTTCTCTTTGCTGTCCTTGAAAGATTTCTTCTTGCTGGATTTCTCTTCCACTTTGCTGTGGCTCTCAGTGGTCTGCAGCTCCTTCTCTGCCTCCTCTATGGGTCTGACATTTGGAAGAGGTGAAAGTCCACGGGACACTGTTATGAGCATCCTCTCCTTCTTCATCTCTTCTTTCAAGGAGATGATTTCCTGCCCACTCCTGTGACTTCTATGATCATGGTTGGTTTTGTTTCTGTGGTCTCTCCAGTCTTGCTGGTAGTCTCTGTGATTCATGTGGTCTCCTGAACTTCTGTGGGATATGTAGTCCCTGTGATCTCTCTTGTCTGAAGGGCTTAAGTAGCTCAGTTGTTCGTCTCTAGCATGTTTGTCCATCTGCACTTGCTGCTGAAAACAAATAAAAAAAATAAATTGCACTGCGAAGACAAAGAAACCAAGGAGCTTACAGCCCTCTGGAGACTGATGTGGTTACTAAACCTCATAATATCAAAGCGTCCCTTCAGCGTCCCTTCCCTTGCTAAATGAATCATAATCAATCAAGAAAGATAGTGACACATTACTCAAGCAGGAAAGAAAAGTGTGTTTGTTTGGGACTATTTTCAATGGTGGATTAATCCACAGTGTGACTCACTGAGTTATTAATATTACAGGAAGTACGTATACTTACACTGCCAGAGGTACTATGGCGGTGGATGACTGCATGTTTTCTAGCACTATTGAAATCTCCAATAAACTCCTCACACTTCTGGCAGTAAAATCCAATTACTGGTGTCAGAAAACTCAGTCCTGCAAATGGAAAAGAAAAGCAGTGAAGCACATGGAGTACTGTAGCTGTGCATGACAATCAAGAAGACAGGAAGTAGAAAGCTGCCATGTCATACCATCCTGTTTTAATAAGGCCTCCAGTTCTTTCATCAAGGAATCCATTTTACTCGTTCTGTCTTGTTTGTCCCTCTTCCTGTCCTCATCATCACCAGCCTGGAAAGCACAAGTGACACTTTGAACATATTCAGCCTTGCCACCAAGATGTTGGGTAGTCAGTGACACAATGTTGAAATCCTTTACCTTGTGTTTATCAGAAGATGTCTGAAATGTGCCACTGCCATCCTTTTGTGCCCGCTTCTCCTTCGTCGCTTGAGAAAAACAGACAAATGAAAAGCATCATCAAACCATCAAAAGCAATTAACAAGGCCGATAAGATAAACATTCAGGCCAGATGGCTTCATTCTCCAACTTATTGGGTACACCGTTATGTTCAGATGTCACAAAATCTCATCCTTGACAACTGGAAAGAAACAGATAGAAAATAAACTTAACATATTTCATCATTTTGAATAAATTCCAGGAGTCAAGCAAACACAACAAAATAAACTAGATATTAGCCATATGTCCACCCTATTTACAGATCAGAAGACTTGTATCAGCTGACTCAACATTTGAGGCTGGTGTCAATCCAGATTTTAATTACTGTCAATAAATCTCATGGAAAGACCATCTTGTCGGTGGCACTAAGGCCAGAGCTCAAAATCCACACGGCTTTTTGACATTACTTCAACATGAGTACAAAGTTCATTTGTTGTGGACTATTTTCTGCTGCTGAATAATACACATCTGTTTCACAAATAAATATTGTGTACAGTAGGATGATGTATGCAAGATTAACTCAAAACTTGTGTATGTGTTCATGGGAATGAAAAAATCTGACATCCAGGAGAGGTGTGATCAGTTCAAGTGATTTGTTGGCAACTGAGAATCGTATCCCTCCACCTTATCCCGTTAAAAAGTTTTTGCATAAATAAAAGTCATTTAATTGCTTTGCCACAGATCGGCAGAGAGAGGCTGTTTGAACATGTTCAAGAGAAGGACTCGCCTTCCAGTCCGTTCTTGTCTCATTCCACTAATCAGCAGACTTGGGTGATGCAGAAGTGAAGTGTTTCTACAGACGTAGACACATATTTGAGTTGCCATTCTGTGGCAGCGACATTGCACAAGTTTGACTAACCTCACCAGGCTATGCAGATAGCATGCTATAGACTTTTGGGGTTTCTCTTGCTCTACAATTTCTGTTCTGCCTGTCTGACTACTACATAATGGCTGTTCTGACAGTTTGAATTGAAATGTTTGAATCACAGAACCAAACTGATACGAATGAACACATACTGATACACCCATAACGGCTAGTAAAAATATATATTATAATTCAACAAGTTAAGGATTTAGTTGAATCTTTCTTCCAATACAGGATTCTCACCTTTAATCAGTGACTGTAGAGACTCCAGAGCTTGCCGTACATTCGGGTCACTCAGTGCTGCTGTTGGGTCTGAACGGAGTGGTGCAGGAGATGGCTGCTTCCCCTCTTTCTGCCCCTGCATCTTCACCATCATCTCACTGATGTCTGTGGGGCCCAGACTTTTTAATATGTTCTTGATCTTTACGCACTCACTGTTATCCAGATTGGCCAAGGTAAAGTTTGAGGAAATTGTGTGAAGGGGTTGCTTCAGATTAGGCAGATCTCCAAAGTTATTGAACATAGACTTGTTCTGATGACACTGCTGACTGCCAAGAGCAGGACTATCCATTTCCTGTGGTTTGGTTTGTTCTCCAATCTGGGAAAATGCTGCGAAAAGTGCAGGAGAGGACTTGTTCGTTTGTTTTCCTCCAATGTCTTCATTCCCATACAAGAATGACTCTTCATCTTCAAGCTCATCAGCTTTCTGGACTGTGGAGTCCTCTTGACTTTGCGTCTGAAGCCAGGAGAAGTCATTGCCTACTCTATCATGAGGAAGCAGCATACTGTCATTTTCCAATGAAGTGAAATTCTCCTGACTGTCATGCTGTTGATGTCTATGCTGATCAGGAACACTCTCTGCTTTTTTGCTTCCATCTGAGGCCTGTACAGAAGACAATAAGAACAATGACATACAGTTAACAGATGGCAGCCTCGTGTTTCTTTAGTAAAATAATGAGGTATATCCAATAATCCATTAATAAATAAATAAGGCTTTATTTTGACATAAAGCTGAAGACTGACAGGAAAGTGGGGAGTGAAAGAGGAATGAAAGACATGCAGCAAAAGGCCATAGGTCTTTTGTACATGGGGCGTACGCTCTACCGACTGAGCTAACCGTTGCCCTCAGTAATCTATTAATATTTAAGTTGAAATAATTTTGCCCAGTAGTAGTAGAAGAGTTGTGAAATAATATAGAAATTCAATGAATCACATGTTTTGCTGCTAAAACTCAGCTTTCCGACAACACTCAAAAGCAAACTAGTAATACTGGCCTTGAATAGCTGGTGCACCATCTCTGAAAAAACAACAACCTGGAAATGTTTGTATCAGGCATTTTTTCTGTATTTAAATAACCTAAGCCAAGTCCTGAGTCATCACCAGAGGTTCCATAACCTCTCAGAGGTCAGAGCTCAAAGTATTTTTTGATGTCTTTATTTTTTTCAAAATATTTTAGTGTTTGAAATCCAACATATTATTAGCAAGCATGAATTCATAATAAAAACTTTTGATTTACAAGATGATGTAAAGAAGATGATAAGCTACCTATGAAACTAGTCTCTTGAGGCAACCCCCACTGGTGCAGTCAGTACATCACAGTCTGCACAATCACAATAACCATATAGGCTTAACACTTCTTTTTAAATGCTGTGTAAGACACATTCCAAAAAGTAGAAATGACGTTTGTAAAAAAAAAAAAAAAAGGGAAAATACATAAACTCTTTTCTGTGTACACTATCCTATGCGCTGCAGCCATATTTTTTTTTAAACGGAGTAGACTACATGGTAATTAGCTTGTACCACTAGATTGACCTAAAACACTAGATGCACTTCTCTTTATGATTTATACATGCTTGTAGTTTGCCTGGAATTGTAGCTGTACCCATTATTTTTGAAACTCAACACAAACTACTGCTCCATGTATGCATTAGGACCATGGTGCAAGCAGAATCACTCCTATGACTGACCAAGACATTTTGCAGAAAGAATGGTGAGCTCTACCTGGATAGTAAGAATGGCATCTTTGAGGGTAGGCAACCGCTCTTCCAGTTCTTTGCTGTTCATGACCAGCTTCAGACCTTCTAACAGACTGTTTCCTCTCAGCGTATTGCTGTTGCCGACACTGCTGTTGTAGCTGGGGCTCCTCTTTCTTTTTTTGTCTTTGCCATGTTTCTTTTCACCACTGCTACTTCGTGACTTGGACCTCCTGACTCGGCTCTTATTCCGTCCACGATTCTTCTTGTTGCTTCGACTCCGACTTCGACTCTGAGCTTTGCTTTTGCTTCTAGCTCTGCTTTTGCTTCTAGCTCTGCTTTTGCTTCTAGCTCTGCTTTTGCTTCTAGCTCTGCTTTTGCTTCTAGCTCTGCTTTTGCTTCTAGCTCTGCTTTTGCTTCTGGCTCTGCTTTTGCTTCTAGCCCTGCTTTTGCTTCTAGCCCTGCTTTTGCCCCTTCCTCTACTACGGCTGCGTGCTCGGCTTTTGCTTTGTACGTGGCTCTTGGCTTGAGATTTGCCCTGGCTTCTGCCACGACTGCGGCTTCGACTACAGCTTTTGCTTTTGGTCATGTGCTTGTGGAAGTCTGATTTGATTGCTTCTTTTAGGACATTAGCTGACTTGAATGCATCAATTAGATTGTATGCCATGTTCCCTTTGAGGTAGTCAGGGAGAGGTTTGTTGGCTGCAATGCATCTCAGGAATTCCTCACCAGCTTGTTCACTGAAATAACAAAGCATGTGTTTCGAACATCAACAAATACAAAAAGTACAGAAGTGTTACTGTTTCAGCTTAGTTCTATATAAAACAATTAACACATACACACACACATACCTGTTGTCTGGAGGACGATGTTCCACAGTAGGAGTCCACTGTGGGACCTGAGTGTGCTGTGATTCTGCAGGACGGCCGATCTGCTGCCTGCCTCCCAAAGCCATAACCGTACTATGGTCTATGGAGAAGCTGCTACAGTGGGGCTGAGAGTATTCAGAATTCATGTTATAGTGCTGTACAAGACAGAACAGCAATGGCATATTTAAGATAAATACATGGGACTGCGGTGCACATTCACAGGTTTGGCTGTTTAAATAGGTAATAAGTGTACATGGTATACTTGACATTTGGTCTGTGGTTACAATACGGACAATGGACAGTATCTGTGAGTACAATTCGCCAGGGAATCATTTCGCATTAATTTGCATGTTGATCATCTGCATCTTACCCAGAATGACCAGCCGCTGACCGTTATCGGGTAATATTCCCCAAATACAGCGGCAACACAGAGGCATGGAGAGTGTACAGCAGGCTTGCCTCTATGCAGGATTAGGTTTAGGGTTAAACTTCGACTTATTTATGTTGTATCGTGTCTAACTTTCATAACATACATGCAGATGCAGTGGTTCATGTTAAGACCAAATGTTTCTGTGGATGTCAGTTTTTGAGCTACAACAAAGACCAAAATATGGCCTTTAAGCCCAATTTATAACTTGATTTAACTTTTAAAAAAAAAGAAAAAGAAAAAAGATTTCTAACTCTAAGCATTTTAATTATAATCAACTTACATGACATATTATATATCCGGTCCATTATTTATACTGTCAGTGGTTAGACAGTGAATGCAGTAAGCAGAATGTTTTCAGCAGAAATGGCTTTGCTAGATGTGTATTATTGAAAAGACAACATCAGAGCCATGTCTGCAGAGACTGTGTAATGTAATCTTCACTATCAACATTTTTTGTAACCAGCATTGGATAATTGAAGAAAATACAAACAGCTCAGGGTGTCTAACCACAGTTTTCACATGACTGTCAAGTGCCTGTGTAAGCGATGGTCCTGAGCTGTTGTTGTAATCCTTCAACACACAACTAGAAAATCCACACATTACTCTGTTCTGCACCTGACACTGTTTTTTTGCTGCTGTCGATCAGTTGCAAATTGTCTATGAGCCAAATTAGCAGGTATTAATCATTTGTCGTTTGTTACAGCAGTATTATAGGTTGGTCTGCTTGGTAGTGTATTTGTAACCTAGGCTATAAATGCTGTGACCACAGTATAAGGACAGAACCAATAGGTGACCAATGGGTTCAAGTGCCTTATTAAATTAAGTTGCTTCCCCCACAAGGTATTTTTTCCTGGCATATATTGCAGATGGCATATGATACAATTAGTTTGTTCATTCTGTGATCCAATGGAGGCACCAACACCAGTGGGATCATTTTGGGATCAGCAACTATAAAGCTTTAATCACCATCACATATTTTTACAATCGGCTGTCAATGATGGCAGTATTGGCAGCAGATTCTTGGTATAACGTCATGGATGTATGTCAGTGATGAGACTGGGAACCACAGTGAAGAAAAATGGACCAGCAGTCAGGGTTTCTTTTAAACTGATATATTTTGTGATAACATTGCAAAACAGACATGATCATAGTTTACAACAAAAAGTGTTAACAAAATAAATCACACAATGCATACCATCTACATCACATATAAGAAAGTGACTATGCAAAAGTAATTCCTTTATTTCATCTGTCATTATACTTCATGAACATGCTTAGATCTGCTTTACTTTGGACTGTGTTGGTTTGAAACATTATTTACAGAAGCAAAAAGTCATGTGTGCTTTTTTAAAATAAAGAAACCAATAGTTTTAACAGATTGATATCTTAGTGAAGGTTAGAGGGTTTTTTTAATAGACTGTCAATTAAAGTCAAAATGTGGATTTTTAAAGAAAATGAGGGACAACAGGCTGACATCATTCAGACTCAGTCAGCAGCATGTAAAACATTTAGTTTTGGTGAACTCTGACACAAATAATAGCAAATCATCCTGACAGTGCTGATCACTGGAAGAATGGAGAGTCCACAAATGGGAGAATCTATTATATTTAAGTTAATACGGCCAGTATGATGTGACTAGGCAACAGAAAAACTGCACGGTTCACACCTTTTTGCCTGACTAAGAAAAAGAATTCACCAGATGATCTTACAACAGGTGAGGTGTGTCACTCATTGTAGACATCATTTTTCAGTCAAATACAAATGGATGTCTGTAGAGAAATCACCTCATAACTATGAATGAGTTGCTGCCCCCCCAACCACACAGGGATGCTGCAGACACACCTGGCTCTGATGGATCTTTGATTCATTTAGATCTTTACTGCAAAATATGGGAAGGAAGGTAAAGGACACTGTTAAACATTGTTGACCAAATATCAGATTAATAAAAGTATGTATCACAGTATCACAATTTCTGCTAAATAAATGCACTTAAAATAGGCACGGAACAAAATTTTACAATAACTCCTAACAGAAGGCACATTAACCCGATTCAGTAAAAACGGACCCTGGCACGTTAGTGTGGTTGTGTCAAATGAAACTACTGGTGTGTAAACGATTCTTTACGACAACATATAATATAAATGCATATCAGGAGTATGGGGGACTAAAAGTGCCAAAATTAAATAAATAAATACACCATTAAATTATTACTTAAACATATCATTAATAAATTAGAATAGGATTTAAATAATTAAATGTGTCATTAATTCATTAAAACACATAAACATACACAATCTGGTGCCCTGGTACCAGAGAAGCGGTGGACTACTTTTTCTAAATTTGCAGCCACTGCAATATGGTCAATATCTTGGGAATGCGGAAATAACTTACTCGCTACATTCTCTGGGTCAGCAGGTCCTGCTTCCACATCCTCTGCTAAGTCTAAAATGTCCCTCACCAACTCTTGACAAAGTTTATGAAGATCCTCCATTTTCTCTAGCCAGGCACTCTACTTCAGACCAAAGCAATGGATCAGACTAGGTTAGGGTTAGCCCCACCCACTCAGTACGTTTACATGCAGCAAGAAATTTGAATTTCTGATCGTATCAGATAATGACATGCATAAGACCGGATCTCTTGTCTGAGTATACACGCCGTTCAGAGAATCGGATCAATGGCCGGAGCATGGCTGACTCCGTTACACTAGGTGGCGCTGTAGCCCTCTCAACAAAGAGCCACTTTCGGTCGACCTCTACTTATCGGCAACAACAAACTATCTGAAGGCATTCAAACAAAGATTACATACGAGGAGATGGACGATGCTACAGCTGCGTACTTTTCCTGCATTATTTTCATCCTAATAATAAATATAAAAAGAACTACGGATCTTTTGGCTTCCAGGTGAAAGGCCCTGAGGAAAATGTCCCACATGCGCAGAATGCAGAATCCGCTTCAGATCCAATTTCTCAGTATACATGGTGTTAAATATCCAACTATGAACGAGGTGTTCTTATCCAACTTTGAGATGTCCGATGAAAATAGATCGGACTAAGGTGTTTACAAGCACTTTAAAAAGTCTGAACTATCTGATATGATCAGAAATTTGAATTTCTTGCTTCATGTAAATGTACTAACTGACTTTGATGGGCGAGTTTGACAGTTTGACAATTCATGAAGCACTGCAACACAGGATCATGAAATGTAAATGTATTAAATAGTGAAATGATTATATACATTTACATAAAATGAATCAGTAATATTTTAATAACACATTTAATTCCAAATTGAATTAATTAATGACACATCCATGTAATAATTTAATGGTGTATTTATTTATTTAATTTTGGCACTTTTAGTCCCCCATACAGAAGCGTTAGTAAGTGCTGCATAAACTTCTGTCAGTTACCACGCAGGTCCTGATGAATCTATGATGATAACATCTGCTAAAACTGTTCAGGCGATGAGTTTGTTTGTCCTCGTGGTTCATTAATTAATAGTCAGTGTGGGCTCTCAGACCAAAACTAGAAGAAACATTCAAAATACTAGACCTGCACAAAATCCTCTGGACTTCACTATCTTATGTATAATCAATAACAGTTCAATGCTACAACAAGAGGTTAGCAGCTATAGACCACTTACCTTCTGTCCTGTGCAAAATGCAATCAGCAGGTGGTCTAGACTGACTGAGGACCAGACTGAGGAAATGTTCCTTGTTTGGACTGTGGATGAGGAGGATCCCAAAATGACATGCAGCCTTGGAATGTAACGAAGTACATTTTTTTTACCCACCACTGTAAACTACCATTATTTTTTAGGCTGGTGATTGAAACCTACCAGCCACCTGCATATTTTACCAGCATGTGGCTCACATCCATTTTATTGAATTCTATACTTCTCACCACTACAGTACAAGTAAATATTTTTACTCCACTAGACCTGACTGCTTTAGTTACTATTTATTTTTCAGATTACAATTTTTCATGCCTTTCCTGTCCAGTGAAAACAGCCAGCAACATCTCCAACCAGATAACCTGCAGGTTGAAGCGTTCCTTTATGGATTGAGACCATCTTTCTACTTCCTCTTAAATACAATATTTCTATCGTTTTAATTTTTTTTCTTACAGTTGCTCTCATAGAGCTATAGACTACAATAAGGATTGCTTGAGTCAAATAAGATGGCAGTGGTTAGTAAATGAAGTGGTTGTTAGAATATGGCTGACATAGATATGACAAAAAAACTCATATCTCAATATAACATAATTGAATATCAGATAACAACAGAACTTTTAGAGAAAGGCACTGCAAATCCAGTGATTGATTTGATGTTTTTATGTCTCATCTCACATGACATGTTCAATATTTTTTGTTTGCATGTTATTTATGACAATGTATTTCATCTACCACTGAGCCTGGAGTTTGTTCTGAGCACTTGACAGTATTCTTGTGGCTCTCATGTGTCTCTGTACTGTTTGAATCTTGCATAGATGGTAACGTTTGAGTCAAGGACCTGTGACTAAACACCTCACTGTGTATATGGATCGTTGATTTCCTGACAGGCAGACACACCTAAAATTCTGGGCAACTACAACAACAACTTGGCTGATGGCAGATGCTGATGTTTTTTGTGTTACGTTTGCAGTACATGTGTTACATGTACTGCAAACTGCATAACATGAACTTTTCTCGAAGCGCCCCAGAAGCATCTCTACGCTTGGCTACGCGTTGAATGCATGTCTATTCTATTTTTGACGTTTGACATGTCAATCCACACAAAGCACCTTGAGCGGGTGGAAGCCAGACAGAAAAAGCAAAGAGAATCTAGTGGATTTTCAAAATAAAATACCCTGTGCAGACTGCTGGTCGAAAAACAAGCACCAGAGAAATTGATAAATCTGAGCAAGTAAACAAAGACTGGCGGGTAAACGCTCGCTTCTGAAACACTTCCAGTGGGGTTTGAAGTTGTGTACACAAGAGAGAACAAGAGCACAAGGCCCTGCAAAGAGTAACATAACTAAACTGACGTTCACAACAAACCAGCCACATACACAGGTTACTCTCAAGGCCACCTCATCTGTAAATAGTATTTAAGTCCATTACTTAAAACAGGGGTGTAAAACTGTTCCACAAAGGACCAGTGTGGCTGCAGGTTTTTGTTCGGACCAACAAGCAGCACACAGTTTGACAGTGGCACTTCACCACTGACCTGCTGAGGCAGCTGCTGGTGTCTGGGGCAGCACGGCACACCCAGCAGGTGGTCACACCCAGACAGGTGTCTCTCGTACTTGTGAACCGTTACTGACACACTCAGATCTAACTACATATACTCCTTGTCATAGCCACAATCTGCTGTTGCATTTAAGAGACGTCCTGTGTCTCATTACCGTTGTATTTTCCTCTGGATTCCGCTCATGAAACGACTGCAGTTATAATGTTATGTGCACTGACATTAGATAGTACACATGAGCATGATGAGAAACCCTAACATGACTATGTTAGTACATGATGTAAAATCACGTTACTGTGCACTAAGTCACCTAACATTACTGTAATTACTGTAGTATTTTCAGGTCTCCAGCGCCGGCCTCAGGGACCAGCAGCTGCTGTTATGGGCATTTGTTTTTATTGTATAAAACAGTCATCAGTGTTGCATTAGACTCGCTGGCAGTAGCATTTCCATTATGTGATTTCTGCATTAATTTGGTTTTAGGTTTTCTTAACTAATCTCTCAGCTGCCGCTGTGTGGGGCAGCTGAACTAAACACACCAAAACCTTCCACAAAAACCAATGCACCCCCAAACCCCATCTCCTCTGGTGACTGATAGCCGTCAAATAAGACTCAAAGTGAGCGCTATCAATACAGACTTTGTGCACTATAAACTACGATACTCTCCCAGCTGCTGTAACGTCACTTGTTTGGTTTTTGTTTTTTTATGTACCTAACCTCTACGCCTATTTGTGTCTCTCAGGTCTGGTGGAGTCCAACTCTGTCAAACTGTGGCGCTCGCTTGCTTCCATCGTGTGTTGTGTTTGCTGCAAAGTTGTTTCATACATGGCAACCCCGGATATTGATAATTGAATTAATTGATCTATCTAGTTCAGGAAATTAATCTTTGAATATATTGAATGAAACTTTGAATATATGGAGTAAAACTTTGAATATATGGAGTGAATCTTGACTGATGTCAGACTTAATGGCAGTGCCTGCAGCCATCTTGTGCAACATATGGATGCTGCAGCAAAAAGATGGTCAATCTCATAGCAGCAATATTAAACAATGAGGACATGGTTAACACACTGGCAAAGGCACGTAGGGCCTAAAATCCTCCCGATACCCCTGCACAATACATTCTTTTGACAAGGAACTTTGCTCCTTTTTTAATGGTGGCAGACCTCCTACAACAGGCCAGGCAGCTGTTTATCAGGCCAACCTCAGCATGCCTTCAACCTCACAGGAGTGTCCTGCAACAGCCCCTGTGTACAATATAAGAAGTACCTAAGACACAAGATGTAAGAATAGCCAGGCTTTATTTTAAACTATAAGGGCTCTCAGTAGAGTGAATATAAAGATATAGATCATATTCTATATCTCAGTGCAGCTGTGGTGAGCCCTGGTAACAGGACGTCTCTTTCATAAAAAAGCAGAACTATTAACGGAACACTCGGCTGTGTGTAGAGGTCTGTATATAGGTCTGTATGGTTAGCTTGATATAGTTTTCAGGTGATTTAATGAAGGTAAAACACAATGAATGGCCCCGTGTAATGGCTATGTGCAATCCCAAAACTGGACTGTACCGCACTCTCCAGGTATGTGGGAGGAGACCAAAGCAATGGATCCCGCACTGCAGGTTCCAGACCATCCTGCCAATGACCGATCAACGCTACGACCACTTGAATTATTCATGTATTAAAATGTAAAAATGACATAACAATGAAAAAATAAGAACTTTAAAACTCTTTTTAACCATTTGACTATATTTAACTTAAATATTGTTTTAACCATTACTGATCATGAATTCTGCTATGCCTTGTGTTTTTTAAACTCATAACAGCATAGAGTATGCATATCAACTTGTCACACACACACGCACAGCGGCATGACAGTAGCAGCTGAACCACACAGCGGCAGCGGTTGAAAGATTAAGAAAGCCTTGCAAATTAAGGCAGAAATCATGTAATAGAAATGCTACTGCCAGTGACGAACATTAAAAACAAATGCCCATAACAGCAGCAGTTGCTGTGGCAGGTCAGTGGCAGCTGGCTGCCTCAGACACAGCCAAGTTGAGGACACCAGAAGTGCCACTACCAGCTGCCGCTGCCACGAACTGAGCCGGCCCCTGCTGCAAGCAGTCTGCAAGCAGTTCTTCCTCTGTGATAGGTTCATATGAACAATATCTGGCTAATTACAGTTACTGCTGGTGTATAAAAACGTTAGCTCTGCTAGTATTGTACTAGTCAGTGTCTCATATGAATCATGTTAGATAAATGGGCCAGTTTAGCTTAGCTTAGCTCCTGTTAGCTCGCCTGTACGTACCCTGATGAAATGCCCTCTCGGCGGCCTGTTATGGAGGAAATGGCTATCCGGTGCTGAGGCCGAATACGGCCCACAAGATCCAGGGGCCAAGCGTCCCGGAGGAGGAACACCACAGGGTCTGAATGGAGGGCCATGGGAAGGCGGAGGTCCAAACGGCGGCGGCGCCCCGTGTGCAGGTTTATCCGGGCGGTACATGGCCCGGCTCAGAGCGTCATGCTAATTGTGGAACCGCCGAGTGAAGAAGCAGCTTTAGAGGAAATGCGTTATTTTATCACAGTGTGGCGTGTGTACTTCTACTGATATATTATGTAAATAACAAGGCTCCACTGGCTGCAGAGTGTGAGCGTGCGTGTGTTTACCGCTTCTTCCTCTTCTGTGGTTTCCGGCAGACCGGACGCCTGGGAGCGCTGTGCTGCCGCCTACAGGTGGGAATTACATTGCAGTTCAATTCTTCGGGGTCTAGCTGCAGCCAGCAGCAGCTACAAACCACGCCCCCTACAAACCACGCCTCCCATAAACAACATCTGCGTGCGCAGTTACATTAAACGTCAACATATTCCCAAAATGTAAAAATATTATAAATGTGTTTTACCTGAAACGCCATTGTTTGTCTTTACACGTACACTCGCAACACGCAGATGTGGTTTAGAGGGGCGTGGTTTGTATGGGGCGTAGTTTGTAGGAGCTGCGCACGCAGACGTAGTTTATAGGAGGCGTGGTTTGTAGCGGCTTCGGTGGCTGCAGTACTAATGTGTACTTTTTTGAGGCTTTCTTGGTGGCTGGAATTGTTTGATCTGCATCACTGCCACCTGCTGGCATCCTGGCGTCCATCCACTCTGATTAGAGAACTTCTCTCTGCTTCAGACTTGATAAAATGAGGACATGCTCATTTGCTTTCATCCACAAAAAGTATAATATTCAGGTTCTCTCTTCTCCTTTCACCTCATTCTCCAAGTAGTTTGCACATATTCTGTCCTAACTGCCAACATGTCACCTTTCTTGGATTTCTCGGTGTTCTGGAAACAGCTTGAACACTACTTTTTGTCCTGACAGGCTAACCTTGAATTATTATTATTCATTTTCATACAATAGTTCTTGATGATGAATACTTAATAGTGCCTGACACTTTCAAGCTTTATTTTTGATAGAAATAGCTGAAGAGTGACAGGAATGTGGGGAGAGATGGGGATTTGAACCCTGGGACCCTGGGCCACTGCACGAGGCTTTGTACATGGGGCGGATGCTCTACGAATGGAGCTCATCGACACCCCACTGATGAGTATTTTACTTCCTGTCACCGCTTCCACTCACTCTAAAGTTAACAACAGTGCACACAGCTTGACAGCATACACACTCAAATGATCCAATGTTCTGCTGTTGACCACAACTGCTGCCCGTGGCCTCCATCTCTTACCAGTCTATATAAAGCTGAATGTACTCACTAGAATTCCGCCCTTTAACTGTAACACTGCTGTTTAATTTCTGTGCTTCATAAAAAGTCATTTTCTCATTTTATAATTTATTGCTCATTCACACATTCATGCAAACTTTCCAACATTTGTTTACACAAAATCTTCCATGAGCAGTACAAGATGACATCTTTTAAATAACAATTGAGATTCCAGTCAAATTCACTGAAACAAAAATACATGTCAACTGGAAAGATAAAGCTTTCAAGTAACATTAAATTCAATCAAACTATGAAGGATTTCAGGAATCCTACGTTAATGAGGTGCACCAACACTGAAATCTTAGGAACTTTTCCTGTCTTTCAAAAAAATCTAATATAAGGCTAATGAAGTGTCAAAATGAGGTCAAAACAGCAGAGTCCAACTCATGGCCTAACCATTTCTAGCAGAGCTATTGGCTTGAGGAGGCAGAGAAAACATTAATACACCAGTATGAAAAACCAAAGGACTCTATTAGAATGCTCTTCTGTAGTGAGTATATGTGTGTCTGTATAAATGTCCTCATTTAATATTTAAGTAAACTTTTAACCATGCTGAAAATTCAAGATGATAAGGCATTTCAAATCTGTAAAGGCGTGATGAGCCGTCAATCTGAATGGACTCTGCTACTGGGCCCCACACTGTGTCTTCAACTGGTGTGGTGTCTGCCTTGATTAAAACCAGCTTGATTGTAGTGCTGCCCACCGTGCTGAAAGAACTGTTCAAACTGACCTCCTTGGTTAAAATTCTGGCCTCCTCTCCCTCCCCAGCCTCCTCCTTGTCCTCCTCCTCCTCCTCCTCCTCCTCGACCTCCTCTTCCCCTGCCTCCCCGACCTCCTCGACCCCCACCTCTCTCCTGATGCCAGTTTCCATCTTGGTGGTAGTTGTCATGGTAAGTGCCGCCTCCTCCTCCTCCTCCATGGTATCCAGTATCCTGGAAGCCTCCTTGGTTGTTCCCTCCGTAACCACCTCTCCCTCCTCCCCCCTGATGACCTCCTGCATCTTGATAGTGGCCCTGATTGTAACTGCCTCTCCCACCTCCACCTCCATCACCCCAGCCTCCCTGCACCTTCCCCCCTCTGCCGCCTCCTCCTCTGCCTCCCCTGTCTCCATGTCCTCCTCCGCCTCCTCTCTCATATCCTCCACGGCCACCTTGGGAGTAGTAATCATAGCCCCCCCTGTTGCCTCCATGCCCACTCCCACCATAGTGTCCTCCACCTTGGGGGGCATCCTGGCGCTTCTGCCAAGATGGCATCTCTGGAGGAGGTGGCTCAATCTCACAGGGTCGACCTCCCCTGTCTGGCACTCGGCCCATAAGAACCTGAAAATAGGATCCACATTAAAACAAGACAGTTCACAATGGGAGCCAGCCAAATATGACCTCCTTCTGTTTGTTGTTGGTCGATCATGATGGAGCATGATTTGAGACAAAGCAATAAAAAAAATTGATACAAACACTTTCTGGATCTGCATCTTCTACCCGCCTGTCATTTGACCTTTGTATGTGTTTAGTGTAGCTGTTTGTCAAAAGGAAGGCTGCGTCAACTGAATGTCCAAAAGAGCTAGAGTTTTTTTTTTCGTGCATTCGATCCGATGCCACCGTTTTATATTTTTTAAACGTATGCTCTTTTTAATATGGTATTTGTTGCCAAACAACGTTGTTGCAGTCCTTATTTGTCAATTGTATCTATTTTTTTTGTCAGACATGGCCAAACAGACACACACAGCCAGCAAATGTTAATTGTAAAATCTAAACTTATACTATTTCATATATAAAATATGTATTATGATCTAATCTGGTGCATTAAATCCACAGTAATCCTTATCTTAGTAAATGGTAAAAGTTTTTTTTTTGTGGGCAAGTTTTTCCTCACTGGAACCGAGGGTCTAAGGACAGAGGGTGTCACTCCCTGTACAGATTGTAAAGCCCTCTGAGGCAAAATGTGTTTTGTGACTTTGGGCTATACAAATAAAATTTGAATTTTAAATCATCGAGGGGCCTGTTTTATAACACATCACCATAATCTTTTGCTCATAAAACATGGTAAAAAAACTGTAAATAACAGAAAACAAAAAAATGACTGCACTGTGTTTAAATCACCTTATTAATGGCACAAGCAGTCTTCTCTCTTATCTTGCCACTGCTTGTACGTAGGATCTTGGAGAAGTCTTGTCGAGCAGCAAGAAGGTGGGCAACAGATATTTTACTTCTGGTGCCCAGCGCAGAACGCAGCGGCTGGTAGACTTTGGCCAACTTTTCAGCATGTGTCTGTAATGAGACAGACAGGTCAGAATATGATCAAGTTTAGTTTAGGTTGACAGAAAACAAGCACCATCGCAAATATTTAGATAATGGATTCATCTTTGAAGCTGTCTGTCAAGCAGAGATGACTAACTACGGTAAAGTAACCGAGAACTCTGTCACTTCTAGTGAACAAAGAGCAGAGCTGCATGAAAATTCTAATTATTTATGCTTCATCAGTGCACCCTTTTCATATTTATGAAGACTCCAGGCTTCCACATACCTTTGCTCTATCAGACCAGCCAAAAGACTGTACTGTCACATCGAGACGCTTCAATAACATTTTTCTTCTTACTTCGTACTCATTTACAAGTGACTGGTTTATAGCTTCAATTTTTTCCTGAAAAACAAGAGAAAATTCATAAATGCTGCCAGTCACTCATGCAGAGTTTCTCAGTCATATATTCTATGAATTCTACATTTGAGTACATACCAAATGCACAGGTCCAAGGGCTTTCTTCATCAGAGGCTCTCCCACGTGATTTGGTGGGACTCTGCTTATCGCTTCTTTCAGCTACAAGAAATGGGCAATTATTATGGATAGCAACATCCACAATGCTTCAACTTTCCCACCCACACCTGTGGTCACATCCTGGATCTGGTCAGCTCCACTACTACAATACGACAAGCCTCGACTTCAACATCTAGGACCACCTAGCAATTACTACGGATGTGACCTTCAGTTATACAAAGATGCTGTCACCTACTGCTCAGATCTCATACACTAATTTTTCCAAATTAAAATTGATGCCATCTACAGAGCCCTGACCATCTACCCCACCCCACCCACTTCCTCACTGCATGCTTAACCATCGCTATCGATCACCACATCACCCATATTTTCCAGAAACTCCACAGGCTCTCTGTCCCACCACAGATCTCCTCACTTACAAAGCCCCCCAAACCGCCCCCCAAACCGCACACCAATCCAATAGATGACAGTTCTCAGACTGAAGCTCTATTTCCTATGTATGAGTCTTGACCTACTAAGCTTGTTGTGGTCAAAGACGACGGCAAAGTCTTTGTAGGTGAAAACTACTTGACAATAAACCTCATGACACACAAACAACACAAGTAATATTATGATTTTAAAAGAATTGTGCGGGGTCTGCAGCTCTTGAAGACAGTTAAAATAATCCACAGATGGTAGGAGACACATTCACAATCCATTTCCACTGTGGCTGTGGTGTGTTTGAGGTAAGGTGCCGTTCTGTCTGTCAGAAACTGACGGAGAATGGGCCAATCTGAAATTCAGGTTTATTGAGTAAACACGATCTTGCTGTGTCAAAAGATCAACTGACCTTCTTCTCAATTCCACTGAAGAACTGGAACATGGTGATGTTGGCTGGAGGCTTGGACATGCCCAGCGCCATACAAATGCCCTTCAGTTCCTGGAACACAGGGCTACCCGACTCATGGGCTTTCTTCTCAGGCTTATTGACCAGGATCATCCTTGACGCCTCCAACTCAGACACCAGAAAGGCTGTGGGAGAAATTAATATGGACCAATTTAGATTTGATTTAACAGTGTACAATTCGGCCGGCTGATATATCAGGCCGATATTTGCGTTTATTACTTGCATTGGCAGATACGATCAATTAGCGCATTCAGCAGCCATGTGTTGAGATCACGTGAAGCGCATGCATTGCCCTCCTGTCCCTGGCAGAGAGCTGAACATGAGAATCTCTCTTTTTTTGCTGTGACACATTCATTAAGTGCGAGCAAAGCCATGTACGAGTTGCAATGCAGGTTGATTCGGTGTACCTCCCCCACTGCGGTCTGAAGCCGACAGTTAGCTGGTTTAAACGCAGTTTTTGCCAAGTAGGAAAGGCGGACTCAGAGCAAGGCAGAGCGAGGCAGAATGGTGCAGAGCGGCTATCACAGCGCTGTGTGTGTGTGTGTGTGTGTGTGTGTGTGTGTGTGTGTGTGTGTGTGTGTGTGTGTGTCTCTTTCTCTCTCTCTCTCTGTCTTTGACCGTTTCCAGTTTTAGATGGGATAACAAAACATGGTCATTTTATTTTATGTAGAAAAAAAGTAAAGAAGCTGTTTAATTTACAAATAAACAGAAGTGAAGGTAGTGCATCATTACATATGAAATAAAGATTCAGGGGTTAAGTAAAAGCATTTTAAATTGAGATGTTGCAAAGTGCTGTTATCATACTGAGGAGCAGCAAACAGTCGGTCCTCTTCAGGAGCCTCTGGGTGATGTCTCCGCTGGTGAGGACAGAATAAGGACAGGCGAGCTCTGACAGCAAACCGCTCATCTCCAGCTGAAAGCTCTCTGCCTCACTTGGACCTGGCAAAAGGACAAATACAACAAACATGATCTAGCAAGACAGTCAGATAGTCTGATTAAATCTCACATATCCAAAGCTGTCTCCTACATGAATGTGACAATAATAAAATATTGGGTACTACTTTAATAATAGTGAGAAATTAGTCAGAAATGTGTCTTACAGTTTGTGGCATGGACATTCTCCTCCAGCTTGCAATACAGTCTAAGCTCTGAGACAATCCATGCACAGAGCTTTGTGTACTCAGGTGAAGCTGCTCCTCTGCTCACAGCAGAATCCAGAGCTCCTTCCTCCAACAGAGGGCCTTGGTACCTACAGTGACACACAAAGAACTCATTCAAACAATAGAAAACTACATTCAACCTGAGCCACAGCTCTTTGCTTCCCTTATCCTTCCCTTATCAGTGCAATATGGCAGAGATAAGGAGCAATGCTGAGGTTTGGTTCAGTGAGTAGAGCCAGCTTTGGCACTGAAGACTTCTTTCCATGTGCATAAGGAAGTTCCACATGATTCATTCTGTCAAGCAGATTTTTAAATAGTTGTAGTAGTAGAATTGTATAAAAGTAAGAAAACACACAGCTTAATTCAATAATGCCAACACACAAAGCACACACACAGCCATGCTTCACAAGTTAAGTCAAGGATAGGTCACAGCCCTAATTTAACAAAAAAAATCTGGTTATTTAAAGAAATCTTGCTTATTGAGAATTGTACATGCTGAACAGAAATTGGCTTGTGTTCTCTAATGTCTTGGGAGATGCTACGAGATGTTTCAGCAAGTAATAAACAAAAACCAAAAAAGTGAATGGTCAGTTTCAGATTCCAGGAGACGGCAGTTAGTCTAGGAGACCTGGATAGGCCGTAGAAGGTCCTTAACCCATCAGCAGGACTGGTATCTGCTCTTTTGCACAAGGAGGAACAGGATGAGCAGTGCCAGAAAACTACAAAATGACCTACAGGAGGCCACTGGTGTGAATGTCTCTGACCAAACAATCAGATAGACAACAGACATCTTGAGGGTGGCCTGAGGGGCCAATGTCCTATAGTGGACCCTGTGCTCACTGCCTGGTACCGTGGAGCTCGACTGGCATTTGCCACAGAACACCAGAATTGGCAGGTCCACCACGGGCGCCCTGTGATTTCACAGATGAGGGCAGGTTCAATCTGAGCACATATGACGTGAACGTGTCTGGAGACGCCGTGGAGAATGTTATACTGCCTGCAACGTCATTCAGCATGACCGATTTGGTGGTGGTCAGTGATGGTCTGGGGAGGCATATCCCTGGAAGGACACACAGACCTCTACAGGTTAGACCACATGTGTCAAACTCAAGGCCCGCGGGCCAAATGTGGCCTGCCACGTAATTTTATCTGGTCCGCAAGAACGTAATAGGTGCATGATTGTCTTAACAAACTTTCATTCCCAACTTGTAAAATACCGATGATTTGTCACACCCCTAGGTGTCTGACACTGACGCAAAAGGTAGCCTCCACGTCAGTATGAAATGCTCTGGGTTCTCAGTTGACTCCAATGTAAACCCGTCTGCAGCAGTAAGAGACGCTCAGATCACAGACTACACCTGTACGCTATAATTCACGACAATTATAAGCCGATCACAGCGATACATGGCGCTGCGAGCTTCAATTTGGTTGGAGAGCCGAGGACTCTCTGCCTGAAAGTATTTTTTTCACTATTTTAAGGATTTCTTAATGACATCATCAGCATTTCTCAACACAAACGCGTTAAAGTGTCACTGATAGGCCTACATTACCCATAACCCTCGACCACAATTTGTCACTGGGCGTCTGATACTGCGCAAAAGGTATCCTTTCACATCTGTATGAAATGCTCTGGGTTCTCAATTGACTGTAAACCCTTCTGAGTGGTAAGATATGCCGTCCATTCACTCCATTAATAACCTGATCATGGCGATATATGACGCTGTGAGCATCAGTCAGATTAGCAGAGGGTCCTCTGTTCTCCAATCAGATTGAAGCGCACATATTTTTCTGTATTTGCTTAAATTGTTTGAACACTGATTCAAGTAATGTGGGTTTCAAACTGAACATTTATTTTTACATCTATGCAAATGCATATGTAATACTTGTAAATTGAATATATAATAAATACAGAAACAATTATTTAACAATATCATAATGTGTAGTTTAATTTATTTTAAATTACATTGCATTTTGTTACATTATGCCCATGTGGCCCCTGGGTTAGACAATGGCACCCTGACTGCTATTAGGTATCAGAAGGAAATCCTTGGGTCCATTGTCAGACTCTACACTGGTGCAGAGGGTCCTGGGTTCCTCCTGGTGCACGACAATGCCCGGCCTCATGTGGTGAGAGTAAGCAGGTAGTTCCTGGAGGATGAAGGAATTGATACCATTGACTGGCCCCTATGCTTGACTGACCTAAATCCAATAGAACATCTCTTGGACATTATGTTTCCATCCATCCATCCAACGTTGCCAGGTTGCACCTCAGACTGCCCAGGTGCTCAGTGATGCCCAGGTCCAGCTCTGGGAGGAGATCCCCCAGGACTCCATCCATCATCTCATCAGGACCGCTGTCAGGCATGCATACATGCACGTGGAGGCCATACAATCTACGGAGTACCATTATGAGTTGCTAGAAAGAAATTTTTGGCAAAATGATACTGGTTGAGACCGGATCTCTTGTCTGAGTATACATGCCGTTCAGAGAATCGGATCAATGGCCGGAGCATGGCTGACTCCGTTACACTAGGTGGCGCTGTAGCCCTCTCAACAAAGAGCCACTTTCGGTCGACCTCTACTTATTAGCAACAACAAACTATCTGACGACATTCAAACAAAGATTACATACGAGGAGATGGACGATGCTACAGCTGCGTACTTTTCCTGCATTATTTCATTCCTAATAATAAATATAAAAAGAACTACGGATCTTTTGGCTTCTGGGTGAAAGGACTAAGGATTAGGAAGGATAAGGAAGGACTGGACTAAGGTGTTTACAAGCACTTTAAAAAGTCCGAAATAAGTCTGATACGATCAGAAATTCAAATTTTTGCGGCATGTAAACGTACTGATTGATCAGGACTTTAGAACACAGCAGTGGGGATGTCTGTGCTCTCTGACAGTGTCCAGAGATTCAAGAATTTGGGGAACAATTCCACAAACAAATCAAACTTTGAATTCTCACACAGGTTAGATGTCACAGACTGATCCAAGCGGTCATACCAGTGGTAATAATGATAGACAGATTGAGGGGACGACTCATCAGGAGTGGTTCATAGAGGGTGAACAATCCTTTCATCAATAATCAGTCAATATCTGCATGATTACTTCTCATCTTCACGTCTTTTGTGTAGATGAATATGCTGTAGACTGTTTGATCATATCTACAGTTCACAGTGACAGTCATGGTTATGTGTGCTAATAATTGAACATGACTACACAGTTTGAAGTATTCTCTCTCTCTCTCTCTCTCTCTCTCTCTCTCTCACTCTCTCACTCACACACAGACAGGAGTGTGTTGGAGCTCTGTTGGTCACTTTGTGCTGACGCAGTTTGTGGCACAGCGTGTAGAATCATCTGGAGGTCTATAAATAGCCGAGCTACAGCTCTGATGCACACATGAAGCTGTTAAAACATCCATCACCATCACACTAACATTAGCTCGGTTAGCACTTGTGTATGCAGGCTACAGCAGGACAGAAGCTGCTCCTCTGAATGTGTGTGTGGGCTCACACAGTGTCCATACAGCGACATGTCAGCTTCACTCACCCTAAATCCTCCAGAGACACCAGGACGTCATTCTCCATCACAACAGTGTCGTTAGCTCCGATTTCGCGTACAGTGGCAGGACGTTATCTCATCAGCCAGCTCAGCTCATACACGTTGGAGTTCGTCTTCTTCGCTGGATTTATCGGCGGTTGGCAAACCATAATACCGACTCGTTACCGTCACCTACCGGACAGCGACCGGAAACACAATCTGGTTTATTTCAAAGTAGGTTTTCATATTCAGTGAATTTGGCTTCACAACTTGAAGTACAAATATGAAGAAGATATAAATACATATGAACATATATGTTTTCAACATATATGAATATGTTTTAGAACAGTTTGTGCAAAAATGCCACAGCCAAAGATTCAAGCACCCCAGACTCCATTCTTGGCCACTCACCCACTTCAGGTGGTTGCTATGGATTATACAACACTGGAACGTGCCACAGATGATCGTGAAAATGTACTTGTGATGACAGATGTGTTTACTAAGTTCAGTCAGGCCTTTGCCACACGTGATCAGAAAGCAGATACCACTGCTAAAGTCATCCTGAAAGAGTGGTTTCTAAAGTATGGAGTACCAGAATGCCTGCACTCTGATCAGGGGAGGAATTTTGAAAGTGCTGTGATTTCTGAGTTATGCAGATTGTATGGAGTGAAGAAAACCCGAACACGCACACGCTTCCCCCTGAGAAGAAGCGGCATTGGCCTGGACACCTGTCAGAGCTAGTGTATGCATACAATGTCACACCGCACTCGATCACAGGTCGAGGTCGATACACTGCTTGGTCATGAACAGGAGAACAGTGATAAACCAGACTGGTTAGTTGTACACCAGGAATGTCTCCAGGACGCACATGCCAGAGCGAGAGAATGTGCTGAACGGAAGGCTTACAACTCAGGACTTTGAGAATGTGGATCCAGTGATTGGTGAGACAGAAAACCAGGAGAGGACTGAGAGCATGGAAAACAGTGAGGATGGATTTGGGAAGGCGATGGGTGATACTCCTGAAGAGATCATAGACAGAACCATTGCCCTGTTCTCATCCATTGACAGGATCACCCTCTGCACCTGCAGAGAAGCCTGCTCCCCGGAGGAAAAAGGAGGAAACTGTCAGTGGTGACACAGTAATTTCCCCTCCACGAAGGAGTCAGAGAACAACAGCTGGAAAGAACAGAAATCCTTTTAACTTACCCATGTCATCTTGTAATGCAGTGTCCTTTAGCCCAGATTTACTGTCTCAGATGTTAGCTGGCATGGTCTTTTATTCATCACAATTTGAAGGGACTATGGGTACTTAAGTCACAGAGGACGCTGACTTGTAGCAGGGGAGAATGTAGTTGAGTTGTTAGCTAACAAGCGCGAAATGCACCAGTATATTTCTTGTCTGTAGAATTTGAACTGTGTAACACAGAAGAAATACGTAACCAAGTTAAGAGTTAGAACAGACCGGTAACTGTATTGTATGTCGAAGATTTGTGATGGAAGACGTTTGTTTGTTTCTCGTCGGTCGAGGGTCTGGTTATCTCCAGTATATCGGGAGCCGCCATAGACGACTGCGGAGGTGGCATTGTGTACTGAAAACTTAGTTAAAGTAACATTTTCGGTGTTTATGTTGTTTATGAAACTGTGTGTTGTTCCCCATGTAGGGGGGAGACAGAGACAGAGAGCCGTGTGTGTATGTGCTGCTACTGGAAGCTCAATACAGGTCATGGTAAAAGCATATTTGTCCAAAAGGGATATAAATATGTACAGTAGAGTTAATTCATGAAGTTTACCAAGTTAAAACCTGATGTATGTTGTAAAATGTCTGTTAAAAATGAGAAGAGTGGCCTAGAGATGTATTATTTCTATTTCCTGTCACGTAGGAATAGGGCCACTACTGTTGTTTGTTGCTTCTCGGTTTTTGTCGTTGTTGGTACTTGCTTTTGTTTTGTACGAAGACGGTCAGAAACTATTCAGGAAAGGAAACAACCAAGTCTATTTATATATATATTTTTTTGTATCTTGTTTGACTGTAAAAAACATATTTCTCAAAATTAGAGAATTAATGCTGTGCTCGCTCAAGGGCAGTCGGGGTATTAAAGATCCTACTAAAATATATTTTCTGTGTCCGGTCCCCTCCTTTGTTGACCTTGCCACATATGACACCACGTAACTAGTGTTAACAGAGAGGAAAAAAGGAGGGGAGTCAGATTTTTTAAGTTACTTGTAACTAGTGTTAACAGAGAGGAAAAAAGGAGGGGAGTCAGATTTTTTCGGGTCACAGTTTACACCTGTCACACTCTGACTCCCCTCTTAAAATGCAAGATGTAACAGCAACCATTTTCACTTTGCTAGCATACTTTGACCTGTGCTACTTATGTATAAAGTTATTCGTCACTATTTTGTAACAGAGAGGAAAAGAAAAGTATGCTAGCAAAATGGAAATGGTTGGCCTTACATCTTGAATTTTAAATATAAGAGGGGAGTCAGATTGTAACAGATGTAAATTGGGACCTGAAAAAATCTGACTCCCCTCCTTTTTTCCTCTCTGTTACAACTAGTAACAAATAACTTTATACATAAGTAGCAGAGGTCAAAGTATGCTAGCAAAATGGAAATGGTTGGCGTTACATCTTGCATTTTTAATATAAGAGGGGAGTCAGATTTTGTCAGATGTAAATTGTGACCCGAAAAAATCTTTCCCCAGTCAGATTTTTTCGGGTCACTCTTTACACCTGTCACAATCTGACTCTGTCACACCGGTATGTCAAGTTTGAGTTTTTGTCCTGTCTCCATGTTTGTTTTGTGATTTCCTGTTTTATTTTGGAAATTAACTCTCCTCTCATTTCAGGTCACTTGCCCTTCCTCATGTGTCACCAGTCTGATTGTGTCCACCTGTTCCCCATTACCTCCATGTGTTCATATAGTCTGCGTCTGCCTTTGTCCTGTGCCAGTGTGTCATGTCTCTAGTACTGCTCACCAGCTCTTGTCAAAGTCAAGCTCACAGTCTAGTATCGAAGTCTAGGTTTTTGTTTTTCTGTAATTCCTCGTAAGAGATTTTTTTGTTGGCTCTGCCTGTAGTAGTATATTTCGTAGTCTAGGTTTTTGTTAGTTAGAGTTTAGTTTGAGTTTCTGACCATCCCTCGTTGTGAGGCGCCTTTTGGTTCCCTCGGTGTGTCCGGACACCGAATAAAGATCAACTGCTTCATCCCTAACTCTGCACTCGAGTCCGCTTCTTTCAGTTCCCCCGTGTCAGACCCCCCTCTTATATTAAAAATGCAAGATGTAATGCCAACCATTTTCACTCTGCTGGCATGTTGTGACCTCTGCTACTTATGTATAAAGTTATTCGTTACTATTTGTAACAGAGAGGAAAAAAGGAGGGGAGTCAGATTTTTTTTCACAATTTACATCTGACAAAATCTGACTCCCCTCTTATGTGAAAAATGCAAGATGGAATGCCAACAATTTTCACTTTGTTAGCATACTTTGACCCAGTGGCGTCATTAGGCCCGTTTTAGGGGGGCTGTTCTGTATGTAACCTATCACCATATATACCAGCTGAAGAAGAGGCCTGATGTCAGCATCACATCCGCCCAGTTCAGACTCCCAGAGGCTTCTAACAGAAAGAAAACACAAGCTTCAATGTTCTTCCTCATTACAGACAGATTGGTGTGACATGAGCAGAGATGAGGTCAGCTGTAGGTAGGTAACTTACTGTACTCTCAGTGCCTCCACCAGCAGCTCACTCATATTTTCAGCAGTGACCTCAGATGGGAGCTGTTTTTTCTGCTGAAGCCTCAGCAACTCAGACATCAGTGCAGTCTGAACAACAAGGGATCACATGTCTTTATGTTAAAGTACAAGACAAAATGTGTGAGACTTTACCTGGTATTTTAATTTAGTGGAGACGTGAAATCTATAGTGGGACTTACCATAGACTTATATAGGGCGAGTGCAGAGCCCGCTCATACATGGGTGTGCTAAACAACACCTGTGAAGGAAAGAAGATCATGTTGTTCATTGGTTTGTTATTCATAGATAGATAGATAGATAGATAGATAGATAGATAGATAGATAGATAGATAGATAGATGTAGAGGAATTAAACATTTGCATAGAAGATAAATATGTAACTGTGTAAAGAAGTTAACCTGTGCTAAACATCTATACAAAAACTATATCAAAAGTAGAAAGTGACTGTAGAAATAAAAATGTTTTATACAAACAGAAAACTATATCACTATATTTAACTGACTAACTATTTAACTAACTCAGAACAAGTTTATAGTCTAAGTCCAGTTAAAAACACTCTCACTTACCTTGGCGGGTCTGTATAACATCCTGCTTCCTGCAGCAAAGGATATTTTGTTGCTGTACATGAAAATACAGAACAGGTTCAACAAACAGGTTTAAAGGGCAAAGCCACTACAAAGTTCTAATAACGATTTTTCAGTCCAACCAACGACTCAAGAGTATTCAAAAACAGTAGATCTTCCAGACTCAAGTGAACAGTGTGTGTTCAGGTTGAAGAGTGAGTGAAGTCAGAAGAGAGACTCCTACTTATAGTTGGAATACATTCTAGAACGCTTCTCTTCTAGAATGGCTCCAAAATTCTGTTCTAGGCACAGATTTGATCATCTGATCTGCTCATCTGATTGGCCAGGGACGTACAGGGGACATTATGGAGAATATGAATACTGTTTTTCAGATGTAAATGTCTGTATATGTGTGATAATGACCAGATGGATCAAAAATCATCATATTAAGTTCACAGCCTTCTTATTTATGCAATCAAACGCAGTGGAATGAGCACTAGATCTGTCCAGGACCATGGTGGATGTGTGCCTATTAAGTCTGCGACTGATTTTCAGTTTAATAAACAACAGCACAATGACATTGTTGACTAATATGAATAAAACAATATCATTAGTACCATTTTTTTTCACCCAGAGCAGTACTTCACATTAAAACTCCTGTAATAATTTCATTTTGATTTTTTTACAAAATTAATTTCAGCAACATTATTAAGTTTTTAAATCATGCCATAGACTGTATGGGATTAAAATAGACATTTCAAGTTAAAATCATCTAATTATCAGCTAAGTAGCTGGATAACACTGCAAACTACTGAAAAATCACTGTAAAAAGTGACCAAGGTTAAAATAATGAATTTTGTTTGTTAGTAATCAGACGATGAACATAATTTGATTAAATGTAGTTTTCTTTAGTTTTATCCAGCATATGAACTATATGAACTGAAATGTCAGGAGCCTTAAAATATAGTGTAGTTTGAATATTTCAGTTAATATATGCATTCCTTTATTTGAAAGTAGCCTGTGTTCATAGTTGAGTTACGATATAATGAAAGTTGTTGGTGTTACATCTTACATTTTTAATATCAGAGGGGAGTCAGATTGTGACAGGTGTAAATTGTGATCCAAAAAAATCTGACTCCCCTCCTTTTTTCCTCTCTGTTACAACTAGTAACAAATAACTTTATACATAAATAGCAGAGGTTAAAGTATGTTAGCAAAGTGAAAATGGCTGGCGCTACATCTTGCATTTTTAATATAAGAGGGGAGTCAGATTTTATCAGATGTAAATTATGACCCGAAAAAATTTGACTCCCCTCCTTTTTTCCTCTCTGTTGACACTAGTTACGTTTCCCCTTTTTAGGTGGAAACAATAACGCTGACAATCAACAAAGAAGGGACTCAGGGAAGGCAGGAGGCAGTCAAAAAATGAGATGTATTTATTCCATTTAAGGGAAAAAGACATACAACAAAAGAAGGTTTGAAAAATGTTGGGGGGCCAACCTGCTGATCAAGATACAAGACAGAACCTCTCCCAAATTCACATTTAGAAAGGTTGAGAGTTGCTGCTGCAAGTGGTCACTACTGTTTAGTTTTGTTCGCGGACGAGAGCCGCGTCGGAATGGGACACTTTTTCAAGCACCCCATTCCGACCCGGCTCTTTCGGCCCCACCAGGCTCTCTCCGGGCAGCCCAGCCCTCGTCTGTCATCTTGCAGCAGCGCAGAGATAGAAAAAGAGAGAAAGTAGGCCCAAGTGATTACGAGGTGTGACTTTTTCGTGGACATCGGTTTTGTGATGCAAATAAATCACTCTTTTGAACATGTGATGTTTTGAGAAGAAAAACTTTTTATTTAAGTGTCCCAGCAAACCTGCCGGACTACTTTTGTTGCTGACCAAACCTGGACAGAACTCGGCCCACAGGACACTGTCGGGGGTAAGTCGGTGTGGCTGTGCGACACTACTGACAGGGATGCTATAGAGCTTCATGTCAAAAATCCCGAACTATCCCTTTAAGGTAGCCATGTGGGAGTTCCAGTCATCAGAGTATACAACAATGTCGTCCAAGTATGCTTTACAGTGTGGAACATCACCCAGAACTTTGTTTCGCGGGGTTAACAGAACCTGCCAGTAGCCTTTTAACATGTCAGGTTTGCTGATATACTCTGCTAGACCAATTTCATCAACACAGTCTTCAATAAGTGGCAATGGATGTGCATCAGAGAAAGTCAGAGTTCACCTTATGAAAGTCAGTACAGAACCTTGGACTGCTGTCCGACTTCTCATCCAGGACACATGGGGAGCTCCAAGGACTGGAGCTGGGCACAGCAAATCCATGCTCCACCAGGTATTCCACCTCCTTCCTCATGCACTCCTTCTTCACAGGATTTACCCGATAGGCATGCTGCTTGATGGGTCTTGGATTAGTTAAGACAATGTCATGGATAATGACAGTAGTCTGAGAGGGGATGTCATTAAACAAGCAAGGGAAGTCAGAAATTAGGTCTTCAACATTACCAAGATGGTCATCAGGAAGGTGAGCCAAAAAGTGAGATAAATCGGAAAGTAGCTCAGAATTTTTCAGTCTCACCCCCTGTGGTGTGGCACTACGCATAACCAACCCATCATCCTCCTCAGTAGAGCTCACTGTTGAGAAAACAGATAGTGGTGACACAACATTGTTAACCTCTGGAACTCCAGATGTTCCACTTCCTTCCCCTGATGTAAAGTAAGGCTTCATCATGTTCACATGGCACAATCTGTTTCGGCGTCTGCGGTCAGGAGTTCGAATGACATAGTTAGTATCACTGACTTTCTTCTCCACAACATAGGGACCCGAGAATTTCGCAGAGTAGAACCAGAGATAGGGGAGAATCAAAGAATCAAAACCTTATCACCAGGTTGAAACGAGTGGGCTATGGCTTTCTGGTCATAGTGCTGCTTCATTTTCACCTGAGAGGAGGATAGAGACTCCTTAGCCAAAAAGCAGGCTCTCTGAAGCCGAGCTCTGAGTTTCACCACATATTCAGGGATGCTATGCACCCTCTTCTCTTCTGGCAAGAGAAATTGTTCCTTCAGAAGTTTTAAGGGGCCACGAACTTCATGTCCAAATACCAGTTTGGCAGGGCTATTTCTGAGTGACTCCTGAACAGCTTCACGAGCAGCAAACAACACAAATGGTACAGTATCATCCCAGTCATTTTGAGACTCAAAGCAGTGTTTCCTGAGCATGGACTTCAAAGTCTAGTGCCCCCTGGCTTTCAGGATGGTACGGGCTCAAAGTCACATGCTTAATGCCTAAAGTTTTCAGCACTTGGGAAAACACTCGGGATGTGAAATTGGTACCCTGATCTGTCTGAACCACTTTAGGAAGGCCAAACATTGTGAAAAATTTCAGAAGTGCCTTACTGACAACCGGAGCTGTGATCTTCTGTAGCGGAACAGCCTTGGGAAACCTGGTGGAAATACACATAATCGTCAGAAGAAAGTGGTTGCCAGATTTGGTCTTAGGTAATGGGCCCACGCAGTCAACAATTACTTTTTCAAATGGTTCACCCATCACGGGTATGGGACAGAGTGGGGCAGGAAAAACCACTTGGTTTGGCTTACCAGTTACCTGACACACATGACACAAACGGCAATGGCGTACCACATCAGCCTTAAGTCCTG
This sequence comes from Nibea coibor, assembly GCA_023373845.1. Classification (NCBI taxonomy): domain Eukaryota; kingdom Metazoa; phylum Chordata; class Actinopteri; family Sciaenidae; genus Nibea; species Nibea coibor. Next base: position 1,609,523 of record CM041723.1, read on the forward strand.
GCCAGAAGAAATGTCTAAGGATCGCTTTATTATCTTCTGAAGTGCCGGTCAACGAGACAAAACCTTTTGAAATAAAAGGTTTGAAACAAGGGTCAGGTTCATCATTAATGTCCTTAGACTGTTTGACAACAAGGGTTGGAAACATTTTAATCAAACACACATCCCTTTGTTGAGGAGCTGAGGATGATTGCCGTTTTCATTTCAATGACAGACAGTCAGCAACAACATGGACTCTTTTGTGACAATAGACAAGAGACTTTTTTGTATGTCTTGCCGTGCTCTACAATTTGGCTCAGGTTTCATAATTCTGTGTCCAAAATTGATCCAATGGAGCAAGTTTGCCCCGCCCACTAAATAATTATACAGCCAAAATGTGCACAATATTGGTTTTAATAACCACAAGAAGTTTCAGACAGCTCTGACAAAGTATATGAAAGTCCAACACTTTGGCCTAGAAAACTAGCCAAAAAGTCAATGGAGTTCCAATCTTGAATCAAAGGGTCAAAATTTGATGGAGCGCCAAGACCAATCTGTTTCATCAAACTTCATGATTTTGATAACTTTTACTCAGGAAGGCTATATGAACACATCTACCAAGTTTGAAGTCAATTGGATAAAATACCTATGAGGAGTTCGTTCAAATAGGACCCCTTCTCAACCAGCTCGAAACACCAAAAATGGTGATTTTCATTCTTAAATATCTCGCTTCCTGATAATTTTAGCCCATTGTTCCAAGAGACTTTTTTGTAGATCTTGTCTTCTACAATTCAGCTGAGGTTTCATAACTCTGTGTATAAAACTGTGGCGGGGCTGCTTGAAAGAAAAAGTCAAGGGGGCGCTATAGAGCGATTTCGCCCCACCCCCTGATTAATGATGCAGCCAACCTTTGCATCTTATTTGTCTTAATAACCACAAGAAGTTTCAGACAGCTCTGACAAAGTATAAGAAAGCCCAACCACACCCAACCAAAAAGTCAATGGTTTGATTTTGAAAATTTTTTGAAATTATTTCTCAAATGTCAACCCCAAGGCCTTGACAACATCCACACCTAGTTTGAGGTGGATATGGTCAATATTTTCCGAGCAGGACGTCATTTCGTAAAAGCGGTCTTTTTTGTTGGCACTAGGAGGCACTGTGAAAATCACCAAATATTTTTATGGAAATGTATTCTAGGCCAGACTACCATTATATATCAGAGGTTTGGTGAAGAATGGAGTATTTTTCGCAAAGTTATAGCATGTCGAAATTTCACGACAACACGCCAAATTTCGTGACCTCACCCCTTTCACACAGTAAATCCAAAACTCGCGATTTTGATAACTTTTCATGGTCGAGGCCTTATGAACACACACGCCAAGTTTCAAACAGATAGGATGAAAGCCCTAGGAGGAGTTCGTTCAGATACGACCCCTGAAAATGACCCCAAAAACACGAAAACGCCAATTAATTTTATGCCCGACTTTGGGGGAGTACGCAAATTTTTGTGAGTTTTCGAGTACATATAGGCCGTCTAAAATGCGATTTACTTTTAGGAAGATGATAAACATTCGAAATCCAATAGGACCTCACACAGCGTGTGCTTGGGCCCTAATTAATGGACTGATTCCTAATAATTTTCCTAGAGGATCCTTTCCCTAGGATACACATGCTATAAGTTGACTCAACTTAACTCACTCAAAGCAACAAGATCATCAAGAATCACTTGATTGAGCATGTCATTTATCACTTAAATATGATTGAAAGCTCCTCCTATACTCATATTAAGGTAGAAGCATTCTACAAGTCCTTCTGTTCTACTACCCAATGGACTCAAAATGAACTATTTTGACTTTGTCATAGACTATTAAACATTAAACATAGACTAGATTATTGCTGTCAGAGTGCACCAGAATGATCCATTTGACTTCATTTGATCTCCAACTATATTCCCTCAAAATTATGAGAAACCAATTTAGTTAACTGACAGCATTATTGATTTGTTAATCTCAATTTAATTATATTATCTTTGTCTTGTTGTTCACAGTAATTGCAATCAAAGTGGACCAATAGCTGGTAAGTAGGTCAAGGTTATGGAACAATATACATTAATAGGTAACTGTTTACAAGCTTTTTCTCGGCTGTCATTTTTTCACCCCTCCTGGAGCTGCCACCTTACCGCGGTGGAGGGGTTTGCGTGGTCCAATGATCCAGGAGCTATGTTGTCGGGGGCTTCATGCCCCTGGTAGGGTCACCCATGGCAATCAGGTCCTAGGTGAGGGACCAGACAAAGCACAGCTTAATCACCCCCTGATGAATATGAATACCAATGGAGCCAGGTCTCCCTTGCTCGCATGTGGGTCACCGGGCCCCCCCCCCCCGGAGCCAGGCCTGGGGCAGGGGCTCGTGGACGAGCGCCTGGTGGTCGGGCCTTCATCCATGGGGCCCGGCCAGGCACAGCCCAAAAGGGTGACATGGGCCCCCCTTCCCATGGGTCACAGGGGGCGGGTGCGAAGAGAGTTGGGCGGCAGTTGGAGGCGGGAACCCTGGCGGTCTGACCCCCAGGTGCAGAAGCTGGCTCTGGGGATGAGAGGAACGTCACCTCTCTGGTGGGGAAGGAGCATGAGCTGGTGCATCGACCACCATCGGGCGGCTCAGGCAGGGGAAGCAGTGCATTGTAAACACTGTGTTCAGTCGGACTTGTTTGCATTGAGAGTTGGACTCCGCCAGGGCTGCTCTTTGTCACCGATTCTGTTCATGACGTTTATGGATAGAATTTCTAGGCATAGTCAGGGCATTGAGGGGCTACGGTTCGGTGGCCTCAGGATTGGGTCACTGCTTTTTGCGGATGACCTGGTCTTGTTGGCTTCATTGGAGCGTGACCTTCAGCTCTCTCTGGAGCGGTTCGCAGCCGAATGTGAAGCTTAACCACCGGTCCCTCGTGGTTAAGAGGGAGTGAGCCGAAAGGCGAAGCTCTCGATTTACCAGTCAATCTATGTTCCTGCCCTCACCTATGGTCACAAGCTTTGGGTAGTGACCGAAAGAATGAGATCGCAGATACAAGCGGCCGAAATGAGTTTCACCTGGAATCTTCAAAGTCATGTTGAGCAAAGAACTTGGTAATCACTGACCATTCACATATGTGTTCATATTAAACTTTACGATTGGGAAATGCATAAAACAGTTAATAATCATCTGTTTTGTTCATATTCTTTATACACAGATGCCTCCCTATCATCATCATGCTCAGCAGCATCTGAAGATACTATCATTCTGAACTTCACTTCATTCCACAACTGCTGTTGAAGAAAGTCAGCCTAAAAAGCCATGCCACACACTTTGAGGCGAAAGCAGTGAGTAGTGGGCATTGTGAGTCTAATCTGGATTTTGATGGGGAATGTTTCAGACACGTCGTATCTCAAGCGGATGCAGAAAAACTAGCCCACACATTTGTTACTTCTAGGCTGGACTATTGTAAGTCTTTGTTATCAGGCTGCTCCAATAAGTCTCTTAGGACTTTGCAGCTAATTCAGAATGCTGCTGCACGTGTTCTGGTGTTCTGACAGGAACCAAGATCAGAGATCACATCTCTCCCATTTTGGCTTCCTTGCACTGGCTACCTGTTAGCTGAAAACCCTCTCTCTCCCTCACTCTCTCTCTCTCTCTCTCTCTCTCTCATTCCCTCTCTCTCTCTAATCATCATTACCATCAATGCATGTTACTAACTAAACTTCTTCCCCGGAGTTTCTGTGCTTTCTTGTCCAGCAGGTTCTCATGGATCGTGGCTGCTGCTGTGGTCTGCTGCTGACGTCCACCATATATAGCATTACTGTCATTATTGCTACCATATCTCCACTACAGTTTAGCTGGTTAATGATTGATACTGCTGCTGTGCATCTGTGTCTCTCTATCTCTATCACAGGTTCCACTGCTACTGTAATCATTCTACCATCTATTGTAATTCATTGTAATTGTACAATATGTTTGTGTTGATTGTTCTGTACATGTGCCATCTATTGCACGTCTGTCCGTCCTGGCAGAGGGATCCCTCCTCTGTGGCTCTTCCTGAGGTTTCTCCCACATGTTTTCCCTGTTAAAGGGTTTTTTGTGTCACTGGAACCGAGGGTCTAAGGACAGAGGGTGTCACTCCCTGTACAGATTGTAAAGCCCTCTGAGGCTGAATGTGTTTTGTGACTTTGGGCTCTACAAATACATTTTGATTTGAATGTTTTTATGCTATCATTTTCCACTTGTACATTTGGTTTCAAAATTTCTGACTGTATATTTTGTTTCCATTCAAGTTGATTTTTTGTTCTTCTGATTCTGTACTCCGGCACATACCATCTGAATTGGAAGGTTGATCTGTATTATGATTTCTATCCAGAAATTTTTTGACAATTTAATTTTGAAATATATGTTTATTTTTTATGTATTTTATTTTTCTGTTACTTTAAGCCAACTGAAATAGGTGGAGTATGCATATAAAGTCTTCGGATTCCAATTTAGTTGCCTGATTTGGATGTAATCACCCTTAATTTAAAGCTCAGAGTCTGCACTTCAACCTCAGTCAAAATTCCAATTCATATCCTATGTGCTGGATTACAAATAACATAGTCAAAATAACATAGCCCAACATCACTGAACACATTGTTGTGTGTCAGAAGCCTGGATCATGAGTTAGAGACTAAGTCCTGACTCCTGCAATATTTTGTTCATAAATCCAATCTTATCTTCAAGGAAGGCTCTGGACGCGAGACATTACATTTTTTGCTTCATTGGGTTTTTTTCTGTCTTAAATTAGAGTAAATTAAACAATTAAAGTATTGTTTGGATTGATTTGACACAAATCTAATTCCATACCAGTAGCTGCACTGTACTTATCATATTATTACCGGTATTATAACAATGAGATAAATACAGCACAGGTTATGAAAAATAGAATTTAGATTTAGTTAGATGTTGTTGTGATCTTAAACAAGAAGAAGAAACTTATTTCTTCTATTTCTTAGTTAATATAATAAAGGAAAATCGAGGACTCTTTCCTACAGGCAACTTAATCGGATCAAAAGAGCAGCTGTCATAGCAGCAGACAAGGCTGCTGGTGCCTCCAATGTGCCCCGAACAACAAGATGCAGGGTCCTCCAGAGGTTTAAGCCATAGGGCGTAAGCCATCCTTTCGACCTCCCCTATCCATTGCACACAAGCAGAAACAGCTCTAGTGGGCCTGACTGACTTCAAAACTGTTCTGTTCACTGATGAGTGCCATGCAACCCTCGATGGACCAGATTAATGGAGTGGTGGATGGTTGGTTGATGGCCACCCCATGCAAACAAGGCTACGGCGCCAACAAGGAGGTGGTGGAGTGATGTTTTGGGCTGGAATCATGGGGAGAGAGATTGTCTGCTCTTTTAGGATCCCTGATGGTGTGAAAATGGCATCCATAATGTATGTGGAGTTTCTCAAAGAACACTTCCTGCTATGGTTCAAAAAGAAGAATCATGCTTTCTGAAACAAGATAATTTTCATGCATGGCAATGCACCGTCTCATGCTGCAAAGAATACATCTGCATCTCTGGCTGCTATGGGCATAAGGGAAGACAAACTTATGGTGTGGCCCCATCCTCCCCTGACCTCAACCCTATTGAGAACCTTTGGAGCATCATCAAGAGAAGTGTCTATGATGGCGGGAGGCAGTTCACATCTAAACAACAGCTCTGGGAGGCTATTCTGTCCTCATGCAAAGCAATTGAAGCAGATACCGTCCAAAAACTGACAAATTCAATGGATGGGAGAATTGAGAAGCTCCTTTTGAACAAGGGGTCCTATATTCAGATGTGACTTCACCTGTAATAATGTTTTGATTTAAAAAGTGTTTGATTTCAGTTACATTTCAGTTAGTCATGACCTGCTAATGCTTATAATTTCACAAAAGACCCTTTTTTTTTCTTTGACAATAAAATGCTTGGAAACTCTGTTGTGCGTAATAATTTGGAATGTGCATTTTGTGTTTTTTATTTTTAAAAAATGTACTGTTATCATTGGGAGGTTCATTCAAAAACATTTGAATTGTACTCTAATGGTTGATGACTGATAAATTATGATGACTGACATTCATATAGATAATTTAGGAATATCTGAGAAAAATATGATTTGCATAATAATTTGGAACGCGGTGTACTTTTAAACAACTCCTGAAGACCTGCAGCTGTTTAGGGAGTATCAACAACAACTCCAGTTGTTGGTAGTGCTAAATCTATCCCACTATACAACTCTCACTTGATTCTATGTGAAGTACTTATTGTTGCACTAACATGTCTTTGTCACACTGTACCTTGATTGTTTCCCTTTTTTTGTAAGTCACGGCGGCTGTGGGAGGGAGTTGGTCGTCCACTAATCAGATGATCACTGTTTCAATCCTGAGCTCCTCCAGTCTGCATGTCGATGTGTCTTTGGGCAAGATACTGAGCCCCTAAGGCTGTGCCATCAGTGTGTGAATGTGCATGAATAATTAGCTCCTTGGCATTGAATGTAAAAAATGTGAAAGCATGTAGAGATTGGGCCGCAAAACCCCTGCACCCAACCTCACCTAGATGCCAGTCTCCGATCAGACAATTATATTTAGTGAGTTTCCTCTCCTACATGAGGTCTTAAGGTGGTTAGCACTATGTGCTGTGGAAACTTGAGGGGTCACCCAAAGGTCCACCATCAGCTGCCAGCCTCTTGTAGAGGCCAGTATTCCTACTGTTAATCTGACAGGTGGCCCTGGCTGCTCTGACAAAGACCATGGCTTGCATTGGAAGGCAGGTCTTCTTTCCCCACTCAACTCCAGTACTGATGGATTCTGTGATGGTTTTGAGAAATTTGGTCATGCTTTCATCTGTAACGCTGCTCTCCCAGTTCTTCAGTGTAGCAGCTCAGTATGTGCTTAATGGTTCCATGCTTTGCACAAAGGAATGAACTTAATAGGCTGGGCTTGGCCTTCCACAGCTCAGTCCAGGGAACTTTCCACTCCATGGCATTGTTCCACCTGGTCCATTCTTTCTTTTGGCTCATCGCCAGAAGACTAGAAAGGCGCTATGTAGGCACAGTAAATTTACATACCATTTAGTTTGGATAAAAGTGTCAGCTACATAAGATCAGTTGTACAGAGTGAGCAGAGAGGAAAGATTGAAGAACTCAAACTCAAATGAGAGAAAACAAAAACCAATTTAATTATTAGACCGGTCTGATTAATCACAACAAACTTTGACAAAGCATAGTTTAAAACACATGAATATTCAAATGTTTCTATGGTAATGAGCAAGTTCATTCACATCTTTCTTACTTGTTCCATTTCCCACTCAACATTGTTTTATATTAGAAAAAGTTATATACAATAAGTGTTTCAAACTCCATAATGTTAAGATGGTCGAGGTAAAGCCTCATACACAGCCTGCTTCACTGACTCACTTTACAAACTTGTGCACTCATGGAGAAAGTTGAGAACAAGAGCTCAGCTGGTATATAAACTTGAGCTCATCTCATGGTAGTCAGCTCTCTCAAGAATGACTTTCAAAAAAGAAAAATGGATTTATTCCTGAACAGAACAACTGTAACAGAAGAAGTATTGTAGTGTGTATTGTTGGGATGTAAGGGACGGTGATTTCTGGCTGTTGGATTTCTTCTCTCTCTTGAATCTCATTAAAGGCTCAGAATTTACAGGTTGGTTTTTCTTACAATTGGTTACACACATTTCTCAACCCTGGATTAAACTGTCAACAACTCTTCTTTACTTTTACTACTACTTTTACTTTTTAAATTTGACAAATTATTGTTACGCTCAAACTCAACCACCACTATGATGGAAAAATGTGTCATTCCTTTTGTACTGAAATCTTGCTTTTAACTGTGCTACAGTTAGTTAAACTGTGCAGTTAAAAGTTTTGAGAAGGCGGGCTCAGCATAGAGAAATGTGTAACCAACTGACACACTGTAACAAGACAACAGAAAGGCTGCCAGGTTCCAGAGAATTGTTTCCATTATTTGCTGGAGGTCACTGAGAGATGCTGAAACTACTACAGATAGTCAGAGTCTGTCTCTATGTCTGACGTAACATTTTTTTCACTATGCATTTTTCATTCATTTTTTAAAAAGCTTGAGCCATTGTTCTGCCCATATTATGAGCTTCATTAACATCTAACTACTTTTTGCTTATAACATTTGTTAGCCTTAACTAAAGAAGTCTTGGACTGACCTGAAACCTACAAACACTGGTCAAAGCACACAGAAAGTGCAGTAGGCAAAATAAGGAGCTGAGAAGTGCCTCTGGAGAGCAAATGTGATAGAAAGGCTGCTTTTTTTGGAGCAAGAACACAATTTGAGGACAGGCATTAAAATGTGATTTGCCTGTGATGAAGCAGAGGCTACTAGCAAAGCCATATAAAACTTAGCTCTCTGTCGGATTCTAATACATTTCGTCCCTGCATTATGGAAGCTGTCAAACTGTGTGTTATTTCAGTGTGAGCCTCCTTGCAGCCCTTGTCTGTTTCACAGAACTGGAGGCTAGTTGGCCGAACCTGCATCCCTTTACCATATTGCAGTTATCAGCTCTCCACCCGCACCACAAATAAATGACAACCATCCCATAATAATGTACCACAAGTTCCACAAAGCTCTCATTGATGGTGACCTTCAAACTTTAAAATTAGCTGCAATTCCTGCTGCACTTAGATGAGCCTTAAGAATGGAGCATGGGGTGGATCCATTTTGACACAGACAGTGTCAATAACTGGTCAGAGAGACCGGAGTAGAGCCTCACAGTTTTATCTGCAGAACTACAATTTCTAACTACATCTGCAAACACAGAGCGCACAAATAATGAAAGAACCTTAAAATGAGAACCAATACAGTCTGTCCGCAGTGCCAGCTGTGGTCACTGCACTGTATTTAACTGTCAGACACTAGGCTTATTACGAGGCTTATTCAGTTACGTTTCTTTCAGTTGAGATAGGTAGTGTATGTATAAAATTACAACCCAGTGTACACATGCTCACACACAAATATTGTAGGCACAGAAACAAAGCAAACTGTCATCACTCAGAGGCTAAGAGTTGAGTCGAGTCTCTGGTTGATTAAACGAAGAGGTGAAGGTTCACGTCGTAATGTTCAGTCCAATCTGACAGTGCTAAATGTTCCAGAGATTGATGGGAGAAAGCAACCTTCAGCCACACCAGCCATACATAGTCTGTCGTGTTGGGATCCTTCAGTCCACTTTGACCACACTGTAGATCTTGGTAACAAACCAGAAACAGGCGAAGAAGCCGATTGTACCTGGGGCAGAATACAAAATGAATTAGTTCTAAATTAAACTGGTTTAGCCTAATATAATGTATACACATCACATGGGTCATCAGCAATGACTCAATCTGAGTGTAGCGTGTTTTCAGCTTTCAATCTGTTGCAATTAAAAGACAGTGTAATATTTGAGCCTTTCTCTGAACTCATATGACCAGATGAATCTGCCCAGCTCATGCTTCCTTTTCTCTGGCACATAGTCTGGTCATCCCCTTTGGTTCCAAATGGACCAATCACAATCCTTTATTTAAGATGGGCTGGGTTTTAAACAGTGCTTGACAGAGGAGCATCGCCGATTCAGATTTGAACAGTCACAAGTGTTTTGTCAAGCACAACACACCGAGCGAACACATAGTGCACCACTTAAATATGACGTGTTGACGAAGTTTTGTAAAAATGAGCATTTCTCCTGTTTGGACCAAGCACAGCCCTAATTTGCATGTGTTGCTCAATGCTACGTCACAGCCATCAGTGCTCTGATTGGTTGTAGATCTGGAGCTGTCACCTCACTATAACTATAGAACTGTACAAAAGTATTAAATCAGTATGAGGCTCATCATCGTATTTACATTATGACATGAGTAGCCATACGTGGAACCATTTTGGAACTACTACACACCTTGCACAGACACTTAGTGACTAGTTGGTGGAGCATTTCTCAACTAAAGAGTGGGCTATCTTTCTCAGGATTTTGTGGAGATCAAACCAGAGCTATAAGGAGAGAGACTAGACACCAGCAAGACCAGCTGACAGCAAGATTTCTCCCCTCTAAACTGAGAACCTTCTAGCAAACTTTTAACCTCCATCAACTTTGTAGTCCTGTCCATGAGAAAGACAAGAGCCACCATGATCCAGAATGGGAAATACATTCCCTTATTATTGTTATTTATACCTACCAGTGAATAAGAAAAAGATAAGAGCCATGATCATGGTATAACCAAAGTATAGGATGGTGCTGGCCAATCCGGTGATTTGCAGTTTAGAGAAGAAGTAATGAATGGCATAGACCAGGAAATAGACAGCAGTGAAGCCGCTGGTCAGGAATGAACGCCACTGCCAATGGTAGTCCTGTGAAGAGATGAAACGTAAGAGAAGAAACACACTGTTGTAAATCTGGAACTGACAGAGAGGGTTCATCCTTTTAAGATCAAACAATTAGACTGAGGTGAATTATGTTTCCATATTGTTTGCCTCATAACATTCCAGCTAGTTTACAGTTTGTATAATTTCATTTCAGTATTACGCTCGACTGTCCTATGGACACCCTGAAGTTCACCTACACTTCTTTGGAACAATTCATTCCTGCTGCAGTGGTAAAAATCAGCTGTAACAGTACGTGCAAGATCCAGAAGAGTGAGAGAAAACTTCAATACAAAAATGTTTATTAAGACCATCCTTGAAACATAAAGATAACAGTGTTAAAGTCAGTGATGGTGCTGTGTACCTCAGCACATAAGTGGAAGTAGCAGAGCAGGATGGTGGCCTCAGAGCAGGTGATGACCAGGATAATGAAGACAAGGAACAGGAAGCCAAACATGTAGTACATCTGATGGGACCTGCAGGAGAGGCAGAGACATGCCCACATCCTTAAAGTTAATACATCACTGGATGATGGAACTTTATATTTTGTTTCGTTGGCCACAATACAATACAATATTGGCAGTCTACGCTCAAAAAAAAAACTGATGTGAAGCAAATAAGATTTATGTAATAGTATTAATAAACTCAATGTGATTACACCACACAGTAGCGTAGTAGTAGCCAGGATTATGCATTCAATATTAATAAAGACAATTTGTTTGTCCAAACCAACCAGCGTAAACGAATGCAGTCATTTCGAGTTTATTAGTATTATTACATAATACTATACTATTACATAAATCTTATTACTTGCTTCTCATTACGTTTATTTATTTTAGAACTATGTAATTCATATGGATGGAAATTTTCTATGTAATTGAAAGTGGCCAAAATATTTTTTTTGAGTGTAGAGAGTTTACAAGTAGACTGTAAAAGAATTTAACCCCTTAATGTGTTTTTTACATTTTGGAATCTTACAAAAATGTTTTACTCGACAAACTTCTTGATTGTATTCTGTCTTGCTATGAGTAACAGTCAAAACTTTTTCTTCACTCACCAGATAGAGTTTAGTATGAAGAACAGCTGAATAAATATACATCCAAAAGGCAGAATTCCTCCCATGATGATACCAGGGAATGGCTTTGTGTAGAATGACAGCTCTGGGATTTGACGAGGAATCTGATTGGTCCGCACTGGGTGCTCAATACCCTGAAAAAAAATTGAGAGAGAGTGAGACAGGAGGAAACACTGAATCATCATGGTGAGACAGAACATGACAACACAGACAATGTCTGACCCGATAACAGACTTTTAGCACTTTAGAAGTATTAGTATTACTGCAGTCTTTAATATTTTTCATATGAGGTTCTTTTGTTATTTTGGGTATGAACCGATGATGTTGGACAGCATACGTCCCACAGTTAACTTTCTCCTGTACTTAGATGTGCTGTGTTGCAGACTTTATTGAGTCAGTGTAGAAATGACAACTACATTTTGAAAATACTTCAAAGATGTTGAGGAGCTATAAAAGTATGTATGTACAGTATAGTCACATCTTAAGTTTGCTATTGTTAGCAAAATACTAACGCTCCTGAGTACAGGAAACAGGAAAGGTTGATTTATTGGAGCGCAGAGTGAGGAGGAAAGGGTACAGGATGCTTCAGGTATATATACAGCTAAAATGTGTGGATTTATATTCACTTACAGCCTTCTTGAAGCCAAAGTATGCCCCTATAAAGGTAAGTGGCACTGAGATACAGAACCAAAGTGCCAATATGGCTACCAGGGTGCCAAAAGGCATGGCTGCTGAAGACCCTTCACCCCACAGGATCAAGTTCATCACAAAGAAATCTGCAAACACCACCCTGAACAGAGGCAGACAGGATTCAGATGAAGGAGTTAATGCATGAGAGAGCAGAATCAAGTCAATACACCTTTTTCATTTTGTCACATTTCTATTCTTCCATTATCGTGTGCTTTTGAGCCACCTGAACCAGTCTTACCCAGGACAAAGGAAGGCTGTCAGCAGAACATTGGTCTTCCATTTCTCTCCTCCAAAAGCTGACAATAAACAAAAACAAAGATGCAGAAGAAAGAAAGTTTCAGAAATCTAACTGGAAACTGTCATCTTATTAAATTTGTCTTCATTTGGTGTATACATCCACAGCCCCTTTACAGGCTGCAGTGTTTTTAATGAGCACGAGACAGCACAACCTAGACCATTCTTCCTTTTGCTCCAACATACATAACTTGCATGTTTTCTTGTTCACTCACATTTGTAGAGGCGAGCAGCCACATATCCAGCCGGAGTTCCCAGAAGAACCCAGAGGACAACAGCACACGTCATCAGAGCCCCGCGGTTAGCCGGAGAGAGGAAGCCAAGACAGGCAAAGACTGGAAAGAAATGATTTGATTACATGTTACAGATTTGAAGTTGGGTTAAATAAGGCAGAAATAGAGCTAATGAATCCAATATTGATATTTAAAAGGCTAGAAATTCTGATTATGAAACACTGGCCAATATTGGGTTTTTACTATGGCTCTGAGGTATAAACACAACATTTTAGAAAACATAGTATTATTTTGACAAAATGGTAAGGTGGGGGTTTATTTACAACCTCACATAATTTAACTTTATGCCATTTATCATAATTAACTCATGTTATATAGAAAACATGTTTAGACCCCACACTGAGCTTGTCACAATAAGGTGGTATTAGTTTGGCATTCATACTGGGTTTTTGATTTATTCTTTTAAACAATGGTGAAGATGAAGACATACAAAGTGTGACAAAGGTCATAATGAAGATTTGAGTTCCAGAGCCAAGGAACACCGACAGCAGCATTCCCTTCCTGGGAGGTCGGAAAACATCTCCATGGACTAACTTCCACCCAAACTCCTCCTGGGCATCCTCCTGGAGAACAAAACAGATGTGTCTGTGTCCAGGTCATCTTTGTATAATTATGATTAAGAGTATGACTTGGCTAATCCTTTGATTGTGTTTTATGTGATGATAAATATAGTAAGATGAGTTAGTTAGTATTGCTTTAATTACACACTTGCACTGTTCCCACCAAAGCTCCATCTTAAGCACAGGGACAGGTTCTCACCACAGAGTCCATCTGATTGTATCTGGCAATGTCTTTATGCAGAGTCCGCAGCATGATCATGGCTACCATTCCAGACAGGAACAACACAATCACCAACGAGTTCATTATGCTGGAGAAGAAAAACAGCAAAGCTAAATTAACAATATGGTATCAGTATTTGGATGCTAGCAGACACCAGAGTTGATCAGTGGTTTGTTTTCATGAAAGCATCAGTCTTACCTGAACCACTGGATGTTGGTGTGAGGCATTGACTCCAGGATGTAGTCCCATCTAGATGCCCAGCGAATATTTTTGTCTTCCTAAACACACACACACACACACACACACACACACACACAATATTATAAATATAGTGTACACTTGAACTTATTGAGCTTGTCTTGCTGACTGTCTACTGTAGTATAAGTACCATATAGAACCGTAAACAGTTTTCTGAGGAACACCACAAAACTGTGTGAATATGTAGAACAAAGTTGAGATCAAGGTAGAGCATAACTAGAAGAGATAATGGCCTGGCCTAGCTCTCCAAAGGCCCAGGAAAAAGCTTTTCAGGAATCCACACAAAAACAAAACGTCATGTTTTTTCCACTTCCACCCAATTTCAACATTTGTCCATCTTCAGTTTTTCTTTGAGCCTCACAAAACAGATGTACTAACCACAAAGCTGACAGAGTAAGTGTATGGGATCTTGAACACTCCAGTGTGTGTGTTTTTCAGGAACTTTGGTCCTCCAGAACAATCAGGGCTGTCATCATTAGGGTTTTCATAGCTGGATAAAGAGGAAATAGATTTAAGATCAAAGTAAAGAATTTGCATGCAATTTGCAATTTGCATGACGCAGGCAGAAACTATGATGACACAACAAATACCACACTATTCCATTGCTCTGTACATTTTAACTAGATAGCTCCAAACTAAAGAAAAAGTCTAAAACTGTGATTGGTTACCTTTTGGGTTCAATCTTGGCAGCAACCAATCGTGCTCCGAGTTGTTCGTGCTCCACAATGTGGTAAAAGATTGTGATGTCCACGTGGTTAAAGATGTAAAAAGCATCTTTTTCAATAAAGTTAGACTGGAAAACAAAACAAAAACGTCAACACACAGACAAGGTAATAATAAAGGTAATAATACTGTAAAGCATTAAAGTAACAAATCAAACATTTATTTGATGGAAATAATAGTCATTTGTTATATTATATTTGAGTTATGTTATATATATTTGATATGATATACTTGATACACAGGTTCAGTTCAGTTTGTGTCCATGTGTGAGCCACTCACTTTAACCACGCAGGCGTCTTTGGGTCGGCCTCCTTCAGTGACGTAACAGCCAATAGGGAAACCAGGATTACAAAACTGCCCATCTTCAACATCATAGCACCAAGTGACGGGCATGTTATCTACAATCCTACACACACATCATCGTCATCATTATCATGAAGCACAATTTAACAGACACATTACAGAGACAGACACACTACAAAGCATCATGTAGATGTGCAAACAGATGGAAATGACCACTGAATGGCCGTAGAGGGGATCAAATATTTTGCATGTACATCATGTGTGTGTATGTGTGTGTCAGTGAAGTAAAGTGTACATACCAGTGATGCTGGTAGTTGAGCAGCATGCCTTTCTTGAGGAAGTCCAGCTTGGCTTTGTCTGCAGGACTGTTACTGTCATATGTTTTGGTGCACACCTTCTGACACACGGCAGGTTTCTTAAATTCAAACTGACACACAGGACACACAGTTAGTAAGTGGTGCGCGTGTGTGTGTGTGTGTGTGCGCGCGCGCTTCAGCTGGGTTGTTTGTTTCTCATCATTGATACAAATGATTCATCATTCTTCACTGTGCACATTTTACAATAAATCAAACTAATGAATTTGATATTTTTAAAAATTGAAGCATCAGTTGTCTCAAATTTAAAATCTTTTCCTGCCCATAACAGAACAACACTACTTAATGATTATTCTTTGTCTGGGTCAGTCAGGAGTTAATATGTCCTCTTGTACAGTATGTTGAGTAAAAGAGGCCACACATCAGATAAAAGATCAAAATCACAGTAGCTCATTCAGCAAACACATATCCTTAGATGTTTTAACCTAGCTCAACACAAAGACAGGTAGCAGTGGTTAACGTTACCAGGCTCAAATTGAAGAAAATATTCTCCAATTGAACTTACTTTTCTGCACCTGTCCTAAATATAGCCCCGTATCTGCAAACTGCAAAGACAACACAGCTACTCATGCATCTTTGTGCGTGTGTGTGTGTGTGTGTATTTAGAAGTGTTCTACCTTGTATGGTGACGGCTCGATCCTCTCCCCAAAAAGAACCTGGCCCAGATTCTCTGATGGACGATTCAATGTGTTCTCTGAGCAGAAGTCAAATCTGTACAAAAAGGAAGTGACTGTTAAAAGTGATTTCGGTCCACTGAATGTTTTGAAGCCACGTCCACTTATGGGAGCCTCAGAGTATCATCAAGCCACTCTTTAGGATGGTCTACATAATCCTTGACTGAAAACTGGTGAAAAACTGATGAACTCTATGTGTAGTCAGGAGGCAGGCACAGTCAACACTTTTAAGAGTAGACTCAATAATCTCATGGATCGTGGCTGCTGCTGTGGTCCTCCTTTTTTCCTGTTTAAAATGTTTTTTGGGGGGCAAGTTTTTCCTCACTCGAACCGAGGGTCTAAGGACAGAGGGTGTCAGATTGTAAAGCCCTCAGAGGCAAAATGTGTTTTGTGAATTTAGGCAAATAAAATTTGATTTGATTAGTCAGATTTTATTGCAGAATGGCTTTATAGGAGTGCATGTGAAGGAGAGCAGCGACGGGTTTAGAGACTTGCTGTTTCTAGCTGTAGATTTTAAAGTTAAATGCATCAATCTGGTGCACTTTCATCATAAACATACTGTAGAGATATGAACAGTTATGACATAACAAAAATCCTCCAGATTTCCTTTCATACATTTTCAAATAGAAAATACTACGAATACTTGGCTTGGTGAATACTAGATGGTTATTAAAGGTATTCTGGAACTTGAGGTCTAGTAATTAAAGTTCTACCTGATCTCTCCCGTCCTCTCTTTAGTTTTCTGTGCTCTAAAACTGTAGCTTTGTATTTGATGGATAAATAGGCCTAATGTTAAAAATTTAGATTGCAACAAGAGCAACTATTGACTTTGGACAAAACTAAAGCACAGAGATACTGGCTGTGAAGTAATAACACAAAAAAAGCTAAGCTGGACACATTGGTACAGTGCTACTTACACGGTATATTCATACGGCAGCACAGACTCCACCGAATCCAGCCTGTTCACAAACAGCTCAATGGTCGACTTGAAGAAAAGAAAGCAGACAGACAATGTTAGAATGACAGCAGCAACGCTCCAATTAGGCTTTTCTTCTCATGTTTTATATACTCATTTATAATCAGCTGTCATTCTCTTATACACCTTGACCTGAGAACATTTTGAAAAAAAAAAAAAACAGCAGTTATGTTAACAAAAATAAATAAATAAGTAAAAGTCCATGGAGGTTTGTGTTTTTCCAGACCAGGGTATTATTGTTATTGTCCTTATTATTATTATTATCATTATTATTATTTCTAAGATGTGCATGGTAAAAATTAGTGTGTTGGCTCCATACCTGCTATATGGAGCAGTTTCCTATAGGCACCCAGTGATGGACCAGCCATCTGACACTGACAAATGAATCAGATGAATCAGATCTATGCTAAAGTTTTGAGAGCATGGTCTGACAAGCTGACTGTCATGGGATTGTCTGGAGGCTTTCATTATAATTTTGTTAACTACAGGGCTGTATATATAGCCGTTTATGTACTGCGGCTGACTGCAAAGCTCATTTACAGGTATCATACATGAATGACATGCCTTCAAGTTTACTGCCTAACAACCCAACACATCTGCTCCTGTTAGTGCTCTTTTGGAAATGATGTGGTGTGTTCTGAATGTGTTCTTTTCTAATCAGTCTCAAGCTTTTAATCTGACCATTAGACTTTGTGCAGGTTTTGAAACAGGTACTAGGGAACAGTGACACACACACACCACGAGCTGCAGGTCTATGGGGGGCATTTTACGCCAGCACACTATACTAAAATGCCTTAACCATGTCGCCTACACCTGCATAAATGCTGAAAAATACGCGTTTGATACGTGTGCGTACAGGTGCGTGTATTACGATTACACGAAATTACTTTATGATGATGAATTTTGAGCAGCAGCTGCTATGAGTTATACTGTAGGGTGTGCCAAAGTAGCAGCAGTAGGGCCGCACAGTGGGGAAAATGACATTTTCTAGTTAGTAGTTATAAATGTGAAGCGAAGCAGCTGTTAAACTCAAAATTCGTCATCATAAAGTAAATAATTATTTGTACATTGAGACGAGCATGTGCACAGGCGTCCGCTGCGTTAACGTGTAGCACAGCATGAATGACCCCTCACTATCTGATTTCCACAAACACTACACAGTGTGTGCCTGTACACTCATGTAGAACTGTACTTAACAGTGGTCTTCATGTCACTTATTTGAGGCGTGGTTCACCTCTCATGCACCCATCATGTAGGCGTATGTGCAACAACGTGTGTGCAGCGCCTGCGTGACGCCTAAATGATGGCCATCTGTCCATTGAAAGTGAATGGAATTTAAACGCACGTTTGACATTTGATGTCATCACATAGGCGTTGTACACACGGTTTTAGTATAGTGTGCTGGCATAAAATGTCCCCCATACAGGGCCGTCATTGATGGACAGACCGTGAAAAATGACAATGGTGTACTCCTTTACCCACTTTACAAATGTCTATAGATAGATACACGTCCTTATATATCTCTATATCTATAATATATATAACTTTTAAATATGTATGTAGTTATTTTTTGTCTATGTTTAATGCTTCATGTTTTTATGTTATGTTTTGCATCTACCTGTCATGTCCCTTGTCTTTTAAACTGTAGTTTTAGTGTCTATACCTGTATGTACAATTGAGAGCAAAGTGTGTACACACACCTGGTCAATAAAGTGATTCTGATTCTGATATTTGACTCCAATATATTACAATAAGCTCTCTGTAAGGCAAACAAATATTTTCAAGAAGCCAGGTTTAGCCAGCTCTAAAAAACAACACAGGAAGAGAGGACGAGCTGTCCAGACCAGTTCTCAGGTCTGTATCCAGACTAACTTACTCTGAGATGTTTAGCTGTACAGCTAGCCTGCTATCTATTTAGCATAGCATCCGTTGGCTTTGCTGTGTGTAGCATCAGAGCTGTTTACAGGAGCGGGCTCAGCTAGCTGCTAGCTGCTTTCCAACAGTTGGTGTGTATGCATTTGCTGGGTGTGCTTGTTGGTTATTCGGTTATTGTGTTTGTTGTAAACATCTGACAGCCACAGAGCTCTGTGTGTGTGCGTGTGTGTGTGTGTGTGTGTGTGTGTGTATATGTGTATGTGTGTGTGTGTGTGTGTGTCATGTTGTGTTTACCTTGCAGTCTGGAACTTGTTCGGTTCCCGGCTCGCAGAAGCTGACGGGGGCCAGGCCCGGGAGATAGAAGCCGTCCGCTCGAGCCAGCAGCGCGGCTCCAAGCAGCCACAGCAGCATGTTCACAGCGGCCAGTCTGCTCTCAAAGATTCAGACAACAATGTCGCTCTTCTTCAGCAGTTTACATCTGACATCCACACTGGACAGCAGCCACCAGCATCCGGTTCTGCAGCAACCAGACACGTCACACACCGGAAGTGTGCTTGCTCCGTGAAGTAGAGCATTGTGGGATCGTGGCGATGCAATAATAAAAGCACGAGTTG
Organism: Nibea coibor; assembly: GCA_023373845.1. Taxonomy (NCBI): domain Eukaryota; kingdom Metazoa; phylum Chordata; class Actinopteri; family Sciaenidae; genus Nibea; species Nibea coibor. The sequence continues at coordinate 1,628,841 of CM041723.1, forward strand.
TAGTCCTGATGTGTAGTCCTGATCTGTGTGTGTAGTGATCAGGTGGTGGTATGTTGTGGGACATACTGGGACATTGTGTACATATTTTTTAACATAGTAAAATCTTATGTTCTAAAAACCCTGTTAATGCATGTTACTAACTAAACTTCTTTTCTTAGTTTCTGTGCTCTCTCGTTCAGCAGGTTCTCATGGATGAGACGTCCACTACATATATTATTACTGTCATTATTGTTATCATATCTCCATTACAGTTTATAGTTAGTTTATGAGTTTATTCTGTCTCTCTCTCTCTCTCTCTCTCTCTCTCTCTCTCTCTCTCTCTCTCATCTATCCCCTAATCTACTGATATCTACAGCACTCTTCTGATTTCTACACCACACTGTATACTACTGAATGAGCCCCAATTACTGATCCCTAACCCTTTACACCAGTTAACGTATTCTCAAATTGATGTAAATATCTCCAGAGAACTGAGTGGACCCATCTCTTTGTTGGAGGTGCATGAAGAAATCAATTCTATGCAAAACAGGAAGTCTCCTGGTCCCGACAGTTTTACAGCTGAGATCTTTAAGGTATTAAGTATTCAATGATTCCTTTACTGAAGGTAGACTGCCAGCAGCCTTGTTTGAGGCATCTATTTGACTGCTTCTAAAGAAAGATGGGGATCCAACCTCCTGTGGTAACTATAGACCAGTCTCGCTTTTAAATGTTGATTGTAAGATTCTGGGTAAGGTTCTCGCCCTCCGCCTCCAAAGTGTGATGCTATCAATAATTTCATTGGACCAGATTGGCTTTACATTAGGGAGACATCCATTCTTCAACACCAGAAGGCTGCTGAACATCATATTCTCATTCACGTCCAACACTCCTGAAATCACAAACGCAAACTTCTGTATGCAAACCCATCTGCTACTCTAAATACTAATGGCGTCCATCATACTTTCCTCTCAAACACGGGACCCACCAGTGCTGTCTGCTCTCACCCTTGTTGTTCAATATAGCCATCAAGCCACTAGCCATCTGGCTTCAAAACCAGGATGAGTTTGAAGGCATTACTCATTTTGGCCTAGACCACAAACTCTCTTTATATGCTGATGACCGTCTCTTATTTATTTAAAACCCTACAGACTCCCTCCCCTCAGTTTTGTCAATTCTGAATCAGTTTGGACACTTATCAGGATATAAATTGAACATTCAGAAAAGCGAGCTGTTTTTTGCCAAAATAGCTGAAGAGGGATTCAGGTATTTGGGGGTGTTTATTACCAGCTCCTTCAGGAATTTTCAGCCATTATTAGGTAAGTGCAAATCAGACTTGCCCAGATGGGCTGCCCTCCCCCTGTCCCTTGCAGGCCAAGTTAATCTTATTAAGATGGTTATTCTTAAGAAATTTCTGTATCTTTTTCAACACACCTCAGTTTGTCTTAATAAATAATTTTTGCTAATCTCGACCAACAACTTAACAATTCAATTTGGCATAATAAACCAGCCTGTATTAAGAATCACGTTCTTCAACTTTCTAAACCTGAAGGGGGACTAGCACTGCCATGCTATTTTTTCGTGCATGGTCAGATAAGAGCCTCAGAACACTTCACACTTGACATATATGACGAAGGTGTTTTCATGTCCTTTGCATCTCATTCAGACAAATACAACTAGCCACAATAGCCACTTTTTTCGGTACCTTCAATTGAGACATTTTATCCCAAACCATCTCCCTGAAGCCAAAATAGACCAATTCCTGTCTCTCAATTTCCAACAAAATCACACCCTCCTAGTGGGTATGATGCTGTCACACAAAGCTGATGTACTCTGTGATGCAGTCAGTCATAGCGTTGAAGTCCTCACCATGGGGCTCAAACAGTACATCCCAATCTGTGGCCTCAAGCTTCCTGTAACCACCTCCTAACTGTTCTGGTGATCACAGGCAGCTTCGAAAGTTTGTCATATAGTAGCTGAGCTGCTATCACTGTGGAGAGTTATTTAAACCCTGTTGAGATTAATCTCACATGATTTGACTCCATATCTAATCTACATGTCAAACCACAGACACAATATCAGTACAAATGTTATATCAGCATCACAATATCCAATAATAAAATTAATAAATAAAATAAAATTAATTAAACATTCTACTATTTCTGTCACATAAGAGGGAGCAGCCGGGCCTAACAGGAAAATAAAGGAAAACAGATACAGACAGTGTGGGACCAGATAGCATACAGTAAATGGCCTTCTTATGGCCTGGGCAAAATGGATGTGAAGGGGCTCTCTGCAATGTGTAATCTGGATTACACATACTGACTGACCCTAAAGTGGCCTGTGTGGTAAATGGTGAATATGGCCCAAATATCAGAAATCAAATGGGGGCCAAATTTGGCAGAGATGCGGCATAGTCGACAAAGCTAATCTGGATGTAAACCAAAAGCAGCACACATATGATAACAGCAAACATTAGTGCATACTAATCTAGATGTAAACCTATGGTAGTGGCTCACATATGACATGGCAAATAGGCCAAAATACTATACGACAAATTTGGACCATTTTTAGAAAATGTATGGCACAGTCAGCACCTGGCTAGTACAGTGATCAGTCCAGCTCATCAGTCAACTCATCAACTGTGAAATCAGTGTTGCATTTGCAGACCGGGCACAGACCAAACGTTTTGATGGAGATGATTGTTTTTATTTCTTGTAAAGGTTGCACACTCCCAGCAATTAAACTCAACATGTTTTTTGGTTCAATATGATGTTCTAGTTTCACCTCACAGCATTTTATCTGGACACATTCAAATTCATCTCAGAAGCAACCAGTAACTTGATGTGCCCAGCACAAAACACCACACTATGCTAATGATGTACTGTATTTATACAGTATATATCATTCTAACTGTTGTGTTATTTTATCCTAGGTGTATTCAGATGGCATTTGACCGTGTGTGTGTGTGTGTGTGTGTTCCCCTCATATATGTATCTTTAATCAAGAAAGTTTTTTTGAATTGAAATGTGTTGAATTGATTGTGGCTTTAGTGTTAACAGAGCTACAAACTCACTGCTGTCTCACTAACCTGTCGTATCCATCGTCCTTGGACTCAGGACCAGTGGTGGCAAGGAACTGGAACTTCTCATTCTGAGTTCAAACTTAGAGTTTGGCTACTTCTGACAAGGTAAATAAAATGGTCCTTTAAATCGGACCTGTCATAGGTTTTTTCATGATGCACAGTAAAAAGAACATGGCTGCTGCACACATGCTAAAAAAAAATCAATGTTTGATTGACAGCATGGCATGTTTTTAAATCAATCAGCATACTGATACAGTAACTGCAGATAGTTCAAACTACAATCAGCTTGAGGTTTCAGGCACACAGTGAATGAAGTGTCTCTTGTGTTTGACCTTTGACCTCTGACCATTAACAAACACAGCTGAATTTGCCTTCCAGTGACGTCATATCCGATCCTCAGGACAGACATACAGCTGCCATCAAGTCCACTAACAGCAGGGCTGCAAATCCACTGTCAATAGTCTTTGTAATGTGGTTTGACAAAAGTGATCTGGGAGCTGGGAACAATGCAACAGCAGGAGGTGTCCAGCAACAAGAGATGTTTCATAGAGTATGTCTATTAGTGTACATCTTCTTTCACATGTCTCCTGGCCTCATTGTCCATTCTGCTGAGGAGTGCTCTCAAAAGCCTTCTATGTGTTGTCCCACAGACATCTTTGTGCTTCACAAATCACTGTATTCTGTTAAAACCAATCATGATTAGTCAGTCAGTATCTGTCATGGTCTCGGTTGTGGATGTCTCTGGTCCATTTGATCATAGTCTCTGGAGATCGATAGAGGAAGATCAGCTTGGAGTAAAGTTCCTCTTCCAGCTCCAGCTCTCCTGTCTCACGCACCTGAAACACACAAACTTTGTTGTTGCTTTTATGTATAACAGTATGTGTGAAAAATATCAATCTGGTTTTAGGAAATACATAACACTGAGACTTAATGCTAACAGCCAATAACGGTCATACATCCATTCTGGTTCTCTTGGATATAACTCTTTGACCGTCTGAAAATCTGGTATTGGTGCATCGGTGACACAGCTCTCAATTGGTTTAGGTCCTGTGTTGGAATTACTGACGCCAGGTCTTCTACAAATTTTCTTCACTGTGCGGTGCCTCAGGGCTCAGTGCTAGGTTCAATTCTGTTCTCCATTTACATGCTCTCTCTATGTCACATTGTTGGTAAAAAAAATAACACAACATTCAATTTTTACGCAGGCGATACCAAGTTATATCTCAGCTGTAACCCATCTAATCAGTTCCAGGATGTAGGAAACCTTCTACAAAAATACATGTAAATTCAATTCTGTCCTGCTTTTCTCACTTCAGAAACAATACAAGGATCAAATCTGCATACATTCATAACAAGCCAACTTCTCGTCTGCAGCTCATGCAAAACTCAGACAAAGAGTCAGACAAACAAGCATGGTCACCTATTCTGGCTCCCTCACACTGGCTACTGATTATCTACAGAGTTGTTTTTCCAGAACACTTCCTACAACATGGAGATTGGAGTTTTCTTGACCTGATATTTATTATATAGTAGACTATAGTAAGTACAATTCATCTCTTCAGGGTAACATTGACTGTAACATGGCTCAACAGACTCTTTTGTAAAAATCTAATGTAAAATGAATTGTATTATTATTATACAATTACACTGACCAGGAAGATGTCTGTGCAGAGTTTCAGGATGCGGTCCACACAGGGCAGCTCCTCAAACATGATGGAGTGGGAGATCTCACTGAAGAAGCCACGCACAAACTTCCCAATGACTAAGACCACAGACACATACAGACCCATGATCCTGGAAGAAGAGTATAAAAAGGAAAAGAATATTTACATTCAAGAAGGGTGGGATCACAAATCACATTTGTTATGTTTAAAAATGTGACTGAACTTAACAATTAGATTAGATTAGATTAGATTAGATTAGATTAGATTGTTTGACATTTTCACTGATCACTTTCAAGATGTTAAATGACCTTATGACAAAATGTATCATTCATTTGTTGACCCCTTTCCCTGTGTATCCCCTTCATTCAGTTGACTGGGCTCTGGTGGTAATCGCTACATCTCAGCTGGAAAAGGAGGGCAACTGGTCCTGGATTTTAGGCTTCTATGACATCTTTTATATCTTTCAAATTGCTGCTTAAATATGTATTCATCCAACCCATGCACATGTTTGTGAGCATATGTTCCTTACCCATATCCAGCCAGGAAGCCCAGACTGGGTGGACTGACTTTGTCATTGAATATGATCATGGGTAGAACCCCACATGAGGTGGCAACAGAGGGGGCACAGCCCGCAATGGCAATGTCCCACCACTCTTGGTTCCCACTGCCATTCAGTGACCGGTCACTCATCAGGGACAGAGTGATATTCAGGAAACCGTCTTCATTACCTGAAAAATAATCAATCAGCTGTGTGTTCTACACTTTGAGAGTGACAAACATATAAACACCCATACCTAGTCTGAGGCTGTTTCTATAATGCATTTAGGCTGTATGCTATGCTGCCATCTAGTGTTCCAATCCAGTTATGACCAGCTGAGCCACATTTAAAGCCATTCCAAAGTACTGTATACTGACCTTTATGTAGCTGACTAACTGGTTTGGCTTCAGCTCCGTTGGGAGCACGGATGTAGTTGGGAAACATATTAGGAACAAGTCTATGAAAGAGACATAATATTTAAGATACAACTTTGTATGTTCAATAAAGCACAAACACTGTATTCAGATGAACATCCTCCCAGACAGAAAACCTACACAGGTCCAGTGCGATTGCCAACCAGTAATGAGGCCAGATCTGCTCTGACTGGGTTCCCAGGTTCCAGGTCTATAGAGTGTTTGTCAAAGGTGTGTTCCACAGTCCCTCCTTTACCCAGATCCCTGTCAGAGACATAGACAGCAGGTCAAAACATTCAAATATACTGTACATAAATCTATTAATACCACAGCAGAAAAAACTGTTGTAAACTCAGTATACTGATATAATATTTATTTTAGCAGTAATTACCAAAATGGATGTTGTGGCATTGTTTATGTTTTATTTTATTGTTATTTATTCTGTCTCATTTTTTTAATTCATTAAAAAACATAAACATGAGCCACATTTTATGGTACATTTTCCACATTACATTTTCTATTTAGAATAAAAGCCACTGGGGTAAAATTAAACTTCTTGCCAAAAGAATTGAAATCAGACTGTACAGTGACACCCAGTAGGCGCACAGTTTTACAGATTTTGTGAAAATGAATACATGGATGGATCATGAAAATAGTGCAGGATCTAATATGATATCTATATGAAATGGCTTTCACATGGAAAATAAGACGTGTGGTGTAGTTAAACCTTTGGATTGTGTCAGCTGACAGTTAGTTTGTGATAATCCATAATGCATAATAATATAATGCCATTTTGCATTGAGGAGTACAAAAGCTTCACCTCTGGAAAATCCAGGCCAGACGTAGTGTTAGGTCAACGGGGCTTCCAAGTAGTTCTTTAATGACTTCCTGTCTGCTAGGGGGGCTGATCCTCCATACTGAACCCGAGCTACCCTCGATCATTGCTGTCACTATGTCCTCGTAACTGTAGAGAGTGATGAACTGCATGGCTACCTATATGCACATACAGACAAAATTATGCATGTGACAACAATGTTACAAGCATGTGTGAGAGCTGAACATACTAAAACAAATCTAATCTAATATATAACGCAAAGAAGAGCAATATTATGATTGTTAGTAGTAAAGAGAAAATTAGCATTTCTTGAATTCAAATCAAAATCAAATCAAATCAAATCAAATCAAATTTTATTTGTATAGCCCAAAGTCACAAAACACATTTAGCCTCAGAGGGCTTCACAATCTGTACAGGGAGTGACACCCTCTGTCCTTAGACCCTCGGTTCCAGTGAGGAAAAACGTGCCCACAAAAAAACCCTTCTTACTGTTCACAGATTCACAGATAATGCTGCAGGCTATATGCTCAAGCTAACACGCCTGCTTGAAAAATCAGCATGTGCTCAGTTGATGGCATGAGGGTTCCACACACTTCCACGCTTATGTACAGATTTATGTGCAGGCTGACCCTGAGGAGAGCTCAGTCATTTATGTTGTCGGTTATTATTAAAAGTATATTTTTAAATATAAATGTACAGAGTGAAAACTGCTTTCCAAATCTCGTCAGGGTTCTCTTACTGAATGTCCACACTGACACGTTGGTTATGCTTACTACAACACTCAGACAGCAGGAAGGACAGAAAATAGCAGCACATAAATCCAACCAACGGAAAAAAACTGAAAGCTGTACTCACCGCATTGTCTCCAAACTTTTTGGTGAGTTGGTCATATTCCTGCTCTGTGAAGGGCTGGATGGACTGCTGCTGTACACTCATGGTGAAGAGCGGCTAGAAGTATACACAAAAAATACACGGATGGATTATGCACATTGAATACTTTTTAATATTTTTAATACTTTACAATAGTGTGTCACTTCTGTATATTCTATTTGGCTCTATTGTACGTACACTGTGAAGAACCATTGTTATTGAATATTGAACAGAATTCCACCTGTGAATACCTAACCCTGTACCACAGAGCAACACAGCTCAAAATGCCCACCGCGATTTGTAACAACTGGCTTTCTGCATTCTCAGTCCAAAGCGGGGACCACCCTGATTACATCATCATGTAAATTATGCCATCCCTATCATGCCATGTCTTAGTTGACATTACTTCACTTAGATCATTGGTGATGGTCAACAAGACCAAAAAGACAGAAGCAACTAAATGAAGCAGCCACATGTAAAATGATCCCTTTAAGCTGACAGTATGTCTAATCATTTATATCATATTGAAATAACTTAGCAGCTTTTACACCATCTGCCCTTCTGCGACAGCAGTAACTTAGTAGTCAGAGCTTTTATATCTTTACCTATATTTAAATCTCTATTATTTTCTATTATAAGAGACAGTTGAGTACCTCGTAGCCTCCCAGCTTGACAGTCACTGTGACGTCGATAGGGTGGTTGACCACACCCACCACTGATCTGACCAATGAAATAAAGAGAAGGGGAAACCAGATGATGCAGATCAGGAAGAAGATGATGAGTCCACCCATGCCATATTTCACTATTTTCTTCTTCTTCTGTCCTTTAGGCTGTGGGTATTTCTGAGGGAAGAAAATATATTTAAGAAAGAATTATATATAGTATAATTAGTATATAGTATAGTATAGTATAGTATAGTATAGTATAGTATAGTATAGTATAGTATAGTATTATTATACAGTATTTTTTTAACACTGGAAAATATGCACTTATGTATTTTCTTCACATGATGAAATGTCACAGAAACTGAGGCTACCCAGGTGGGCTAAACTATAACACCATCGCAGTTGTGTCCTGACTTGCTTTATTTTGTGTAGAGAGAGCGACACAGAGATGGTCGAGCAACATATCAGAGACAGGGAGCAGTTATAGCTAGAAAGCTATAACTTTTTCCTTCCTAGCAACCTGATCCCAGTGGAAGTCGTGTGATCTACTGTCACATCACTGTACTCATACACTTCATACCTTCTCCGTCTCACGGCTGCATTTAATGATGAAGATGTTGGCATAAATGTCCTCCACACACATCCAGTTTGATAGAGATAGAGTGGTGTCAGTCCAAACCCAGTCCATCACAGCTCGCAGCTCCACCAGGAAAGGCACCAGACGAAACCTACACACATACGCTCAGCATCCATATCACACTGTCAATATATTCCATGCTCATTCTTGAAATCATTTTTTACTCTGAAGAGCACAGTATGTGTCCATACCCTTGGAAGAGAAACAAGTTGAGGTGGTTGTATTTCTTGGTAAGGAAATTTCCGAGGATGCGAGTGGGATATCCACAGCGGATCTGATAGGCTGACAGGCCGAAGTAAATGCACTTGACAAAGTACCAGAGCTGGGCCACAAAGTTCTGATTGAACTTCCTAAACAGTGAAGAAGGGAGATGAGGAAGACTAAAGCTTATTCAATTCTTGTATTTGCACCTGTAGGACTCGTTTATATATATGGGGTCAAACTATCAGAATATTAAATTAACATCCCATATAATAAGTCACTATTTAGTCCATTGGTGATGATGATGAATGCTAGAATACAATAAACACATGATTTAGTTTGACTTCACCTTTCAGTAACAGCAGGCAGGATGAAGAACATCCACAGGTGGATCCCAAACACAAGAGTCACCTGTAAGGAAAGGACGGCAAGGTGTCACCCTAACAAATATCACAGGCCAATCTGGTTCACCAGCTGGCCACCAACATGCATGACAGAATACATTTGCAAACAATGCATAAAAATTCACTTCACTGTGCCTGATATTATTTGTGATGGTGCATTAAGAAACAAAGAGCCACAGTCCTCAACAGAAAAAAAAAACATGGAGGCCAGACACACAAAAACATTAATGATAACAATCTGAATACTGAACCTGAAAAATGAGTTTTCCCAAGACGGCCTTGCGCAGGTATAATGCTCTATCGATGATCATTGTGCTGAACTGGATGAGCAGCATCACCAGGAAGGCCTCTGGGACCTGGTCCTCTGACAGGGTGGAGGCTATATCAGCTGCTGCACTGTGTTTCTGAAGGAGTGACACGAGTCATGAGGGATTCTCTCTATTAACTGATTTTATGTTCAAAATATTACAGGTCATGTGCAGAGACCCTTATGCAAGGCACCCAACCCTTAACTGCTTAGGGCACTTTAGTACTGTGACCCATCATAAAATCATTTTGATAGTTCACTTGTCAATAATCATATATCGCCAAAATGAAGAAGGGGGTAAAAGCTACTGAACTAAATTCATCTGTTACTTGACAGAAAAAAGTCACAGGGTCAAATTGTGAACACCAAACCTCTCTGCCCATACAAAGGAGCTTTTACTGATTTGCACAGACTTCTGTGTATATCATTGTTCTGCTCTTACACACTAGACTGATTAGTGAGTAGGCTAATGTGCGTGTGTACATAGATTATAGTGATGTTATGCATTGTGTTGAGGATGATGACATGCAAAGGCTGTCATTTTTTTTTATTATTAACATTCACATTCAACATCATATAACTACTGAGGTACTGCAGTAATATAGGACTGCCCAATTTTAATAGTGAGGGTGATGCAGAGATAGACCTGTCGCTGACCTAATATCAGTTTAAATTTTGAAGATACATATCATCTTTATTTGAGTCCTAAAGTTTGATTTCCTTTCGCACTTTTCACATAAATTGTTGAGAATTTGTTAATAATTACAACTTCCTTCAAATCATCCATTCTTCGATCCATCTCTCACCCCAAAAGCCCAAAACCCGAAGACGATGATGATAAAGTCGATGACATCAGTCAGAAACATGAGTGCATAAACATCAGTGGCTGCCCGATACTCAGCGTGGAGAATACCTCTGAAGAAACCCTGAGCCGGCCTGTAAAGACTCTGAACACTGCAGAGGAAAACAAGGGCATGCATTAAAAAAGTAACAACTATTCACAACTATTGATAAATGTTATTAGAGGGTGACTGCAGAGACTTCCCCTTATGGTGACATAATACTCACCCAGATATGAAGACATGTTTTATCTTTTGTCCAGCAGCCATCAATCTTTGACTGGCTAGCTCTCTCCTCCTGCCTTTCTTCTTCTTCAATGGTTCTTCACCATGATCTGCAGACTCAGCTGTGGCCTCCACTGGAATCTTCCCTGAAACATTATTTTCTTTTTGTTATTTTAGTAGTTTTCACATGTGAAGATTCCTTCAATGAAAGCATGTGTGTTATTATGTCCTGTGCAAGCTGAATTTACACCCAGGTCAGGAGTTGCTTCAGTTCATGGGGTGCGAACTACCAGCCCCAACAGCTGTATCTTTGTCAAAAAAAAATCAAATGGACTTTCATGATGATTATTTGATGATGATTGTAGCAGAGGATTTGTCTGCTTCCATGAGCCCCTCACAAATAAATCATCTTGTTGAGAGCACTACAGGCTCATTACAGACAGCACTTGACTCTATTGCACCTCTGAAAAAGAAGAATATTAAACAGAGGAGGTTAGCACCATGGTATAGCCAGCAGACTCGTAAATTAAAGCAAATGGCACGTAAATCTGAACGCAAATGGCGTGCCACTAAACTGGAAGAATCTCGCTTAGTCTGGCAAGATAATCTTAAAACCTACAGGAAGGCTCTCCGTAATGCCAGAACAGCTTATTACTCTTCATTAATAGAGGAAAACAAGAACAACCCCAGGTTTCTCTTCAGCACTGTAGCCAGGCTAACAGAGAACCACAGCTCTATTGACCCATCTACTCCTCTGGGTCTAACTAGTAATGACTTCATGACCTTCTTTAATGATAAAATTAGGACCATTAGAGACAAAATACATCATGCCTCTCCTCCGACAGGCTTGGATCTGCATTCTGACACAGCAAGTTTGGAACCAGCTGCAAAACCTGATACATATTTAGACTGCTTCTCTCCCATTGACCTTCATCAAATAACTTCAATAATTTCTTCATCTAAGCTGTCAACCTGTCTCCTAGACCCCATCCCAACCAGGCTGCTCAAGGACATTTTACCTTTAGTTAGCACTTCTTTACTGGATATGATTAACCTGTCTTTATTATCAGGATATGTACCACAGTCCTTTAAAGTAGCTGTAATTAAACCTCTTCTTAAAAAGCCCACTCTAGATCCAGAGGTTTTAGCCAATTATAGACCGATATCAAACCTTCCCTTTCTTTCTAAGTTACTCGAGAAAGCTGTAGCTAATCAGCTGTGTGAATTTCTTCACAAGAACAGTTTATTTGAGGATCTTCAGTCAGGATTTAGAGTCCATAATAGCACAGAGACCGCACTAGTCAAAGTCACAAACGATCTCCTAATGGCATCAGACAAAGGACTCATCTCTGTACTCGTCCTGTTAGATCTTAGTGCTGCATTTGACACCATAGACCATCAAATTCTTTTACAGAGACTGGAACATCAGATTGGCATCAAAGGAACCGCCCTAAGTTGGTTTAGGTCGTATTTCTTAGATCGATCTCAATTTGTCCACGTCAATGATGAATCCTCCATACATACCAAAGTCTGTCATGGAGTCCCACAAGGTTCTGTACTGGGGCCTCTTCTATTCAGTCTATATATGCTTCCTCTAGGGAACATTATTAGGAATCACTCCATTAATTTTCATTGTTATGCTGACGACACCCAATTATATTTATCGATCAAGCCTGATGAAACCAATCATTTAGCCAAACTGCAAGCGTGCCTTAGGGATATAAAAAGTTGGATGACCTATAACTTTCTGATGTTGAACTCAGATAAAACTGAAGTTCTTGTAATTGGACCCAAACACCTCAGAAACTCTCTTTCCAGAGACTTGGCCACCTTAGACGGGATCACCCTGGCCTCCAGCTCCACTGTAAAGAACCTTGGAGTTATTTTTGATCAGGATTTGTCCTTTAATGCCCACATAAAACAAATTTCAAAGACTTTACCAACATTACCAAAATCAGACGCATCCTGTCCCAAGCGGATGCAGAAAAACTAGTCCATGCATTTGTTACTTCTAGGCTGGACTACTGTAACTCTCTATTATCAGGTTGCCCCAATAAGTCTCTTAGGACTTTGCAGCTAATTCAGAATGCTGCTGCAGGTGTTCTGACAGGAACCAAGATCAGAGATCACATCTCTCCCATTTTGGCTTCCTTGCACTGGCTACCTGTTAAATCTAGAATAGAATTTAAAATTATTCTCCTTACGTACAAAGCTCTTCATGGCCAGGCACCATCATATTTAAAAGAGCTCATAGTTCCCTACTACCCCTCCAGGCCACTGCACTCTCAGAATGCTGGGTTCCTTGTGGTTCCCATAGTTTCCAAAAGTAGACTGGGAGCCAGAGCTTTCAGCTATCAAGCTCCTCTTCTGTGGAACAAACTACCTTTCTGGGTTCGGGAGGCAGGCACGGTCACCACATTCAAGACTAGACTTAAGACTTTCCTTTTTGATAGAGCTTATAGTTAGGGCTGGCTCAGGCCTTCCCTTAGTTATGCTGCCATAAGACTAGACTGCCGGGGGACCCCCCCCCCCCTAACTAAACTTCTTCCCCGGAGTTTCTGTGCTTTCTCGTCCAGCAGGTTCTCATGGATCGTGGCCGCTACTGTGGTCTGCTGCTGACATCCACTTGACGTCCCTGTACTGTAAACCCTCTCTCTCTCTCTCTCTCTCTCTCTCTCTCTCTCTCTCTTACCATGCCTATCAATGTAAAGCAGTTCGATAACCCTTAGAGTCTGCATAAACGGGGCCTGAGGTTTTATTGTTCTGTCAATCATTATCTCTCTTACACTCCCTCTCTCCCACTCCCTCTCTCTCTCTCTCTCTCTTTCTCTCTCTCTATCAATGTAAGGCAGTTCGATAACCCTTAGAGTCCGCATAAACGGGGCCTAAGGTCTTATTGTTCTGTCAATCATTATCTCTCTTACACCTTTTCTTTGGATGTTACTAACTACACCTCTTCCCCGGAGTTTCTGTGCTTTCTCGTCCAGCAGGTTCTCATGGATCGTGGCTGCCGCCGTGGTCTGCTGCTGACGTCCACCATATTTAGCATTACATGCCATATATAGTCATTATTGCATCCCCACTACAGCTTTGTTGGTTAATGACTTATTGCTGCTGTGCATCTGTGTCTCTCTATCTCTATCACAGATTCCACTGCTACTGCAATCACTTTACCATTTATTGTAATTCATTGTAATTGTACAATATGTTTGTGTTGATTGTTCTGTACATGTGACATCCATTGCACGTCTGTCCGTCCTGGAAGAGGGATCCCTCCTCTGTGGCTCTTCCTGAGCTTTCTTCCACATTTTTTCCCTGTTAAAAGGTTTTTTTTGTGGGCAAGTTTTTCCTCACTGGATCTGAGGGTCTAAGGACAGAGGGTGTCACTCCCTGTACAGATTGTAAAGCCCTCTGAGGCTAAATGTGTTTTGTGACGTTGGGCTATACAAATAAAATTTGATTTGATTTGATTATTTCATTCCCATTACAAATGCACATGTTAGAGACGTGTATTGATGTCTTTCATGTGAAAGGATGGTGAAAATAGACATTAATCACTCTAAGGGAGGAAACTTGCACAACACCAGGATATGAGACACGTTATCGGAATGCAGCCACAGTTAATGTTCAAGTCACAGTCCACACATACACACATAAAGCCACAAACCTTTGCTCTTCCGTTGTTTGAGTTTGGGTTTCTTGCGGAAGCGCATACCGCCGCTTTTCTTCGGCACTTCCTCTGTCACCTGCTCCTTGCTACCCTCCATCTTATCTTTACTCGGGTTACTGGGAAGATTTTCCTGTTCATCTTTTGACCCAGTGGGTGCTGGTTCAGAAGCAGGAGGTTGTGGGGTGGCAGCAGCAGAGCTGGTACTTGGCTCACAATAATCCACATTGTCCTGAATCGACAAACAGTGGATTAAAACACCAGGAAAGGAGTCTAATATCTTTAAAGACAAGTCTGCTGATATTATAGAATCCAATAACTGCTAATTTCACACATTTGCACAAACCTTTTCAAGCTGGTCCAATTCAGTCATTTCAAGCTTTTCCAAGTTGGATGTTGAGCTAACTTTGCCCTCCTCCTCCACTCCTCCTCCCTCCTTCCTCTTTCCATCTTGATCTCCTTCTCTAGTTTTTCCTTCATCTTTCCAGCCTTCTGGTGAGGGGCTCTGCTCCTCTAGGGGGCCCTCGTGGTCCCACAGGCCATACCGCTGTACCCACGCAGACACACACACACACACACACCCAAACACATGCGTAAAAACACAAAAATACAAATGTGTGAGGCTGAAGTTGTGCTAGCTAGTGGAAAATAACCCATGATAAGTCTATCAGACTCTTTCTATAGTAAAATATATAGTTTAAAAATATAACACGTTTGATTTTGAATTATTTTCTCCCTGACTTAAGAACCAGTGAAAAAACTGGTTTTCCCAGGATGATGTTTCTTTAATTAAATTATTTTTTTTTAGTTTTTCGGGATCATTTTGTGTTTTTGTTGTAATTCTCATTTAGGCCACAAGAGGCTGAAGTGCATCATTACCCCATGTTTTAAATTCAGCACTCATGTTTTCTTTCAGGTGAGTTTGAGAGCTGATGAAAATATAGTTCTAAACAAAAAAAGAATACCGTGACAGTAATGTGAGTATACGTACAATTTGTCCAAAAACGGGATTTTTTTGTATTTTGTGACATTATTTAACATGAACTTTAGTTTTATTTCATCATAATATTTGTAATGTAGCTCCTCAATAGTTGGTTTTCTCAATCTCATAAGGACAGTCAGGCTGCGTTCCCAGTGCAGATAACGGGAGAGATTTGTCTGCTAGTTCTCTGTCACAGGTTCTCTTGCACTAGTTAAAGTTGAACAGAGGATACAGAAGAAGACCTTTCAGTTTTAAAACGAGGTGTTTGATCAAGTCATGAAACTGACAGCTGATAAAACATTAAACAAAGAAATAAAAGGATCAACTGAATCTACTTAATAGTCTACTTGTCATGTCTAAGTGTAACATTTTTATGCTTATATTTTGAAAATGGGAAGGGGCCCATTAAGCTCTAAATGCTTTCAGTGTATAATGCAATTTTAATATACTGTAAATACTGACTGACCATTAGCAGGGATCTGTGGAAGAACAGAGCCAGCAGCTGAAGAAGATCGTATCTGATGTAGTTGTCAGTCTTCTCTAGGCCCAGAATGCGAGGTGGGAAGAAAGGTTTGTCTTCATTCAGCGTCATTTCATAAACACTGTTCCAGGGAAAGAATCCAAACTGGAAGAGATATTTCACCACCACCATTACCTGGAGAGGAGCAGAGCAGTACAGCGGTACAACCAGTCAGAGCGCAAGGCAAAAGACAACAGTATGCATGATGTAAGCTTGTATAGCAGAGTTTTGAGTTCATTACTGTGATTCTGTAAGTTGATTACATTCAGCCACTAAATGCTCCACAGTGTTCACCACATAGCCATGAAGTTCTTCTGTCAGCTCTCTGTTGCTGAGCAGGTAGTGTACAGCGAGTGCTACAGAGTGCTGAGGCTGAACTGAAACAGTAGAGCTGTGGGTTGAAAGGAAAGCTGAAAGGGGCAGCTCAGTGGAGCTGAGGGAAATCGATATTTAAAATAATTTCATTAGTTCAACTTTACACTAATTCAGACTAAAAACATTCAGTTTAAATCACTGCGTGATTCAGAGTCAGAAGCAGACATTATGTGCCCTGTAAAACCAAAAAAAGGAGCTAAAAGAGACTAAAGTTCAGTGGAGTTCTGCACCTCAAGGCCGCTGATGCTTTGGTATGTTTTACCCTTCTCTTCTGAAACAACATCAACAATATTCATCTGCCTGTGATGCTTTATGGCACAGAAGTTACTTAAGTTTCTGATGTTTGTCTTTCAGCATTTCTTACCTCTGTGTAGACTATAGCAGTCATCCAGAACCTCTTGGTTGGTCTTGGAACAGCCAACATAGCCCACAGGAACACCAATATGGGCAAGACCAGTGATATCACAGAGGCACTGACCACGTTGTTTAACACTATGATGAAATAGCAAACAAGCTCAGAGTTAGCTGCCAGCAGGTTGTACATGGCAAACAGCAGCTTCAGCAGACGGTTCTGGTTATTGTAGAACTCTCTGCTCTGTTCCAGCTCCTCGATGAAGAACTGCCTGCAGAGAGATGACAGAAAGTCACAACCACAACCACCACGACAAAACACAACTTATAATAAACACATTCTTGACATTCTCTTTGCAAACATTGTTATACACACAAAACAACGCTAGCCACAAAGCACAGTGTCTACCTGTCCCCCAGCAGCTCACTGGCTGTTCTGGACTGTCTGTGTTGTTGCTTGGCTGGGACTGATATCAGCTCAGTGCTGCTGGACTGGAGTTCTGGACTCAAGAGGTTCTCTGTGCTGTTGAGTCTTGGCCTGGGGGTAGACTGGCCTGGTACACCACCACTATCCACATCCAGGCAGCTGAGAGAGTGATTCAAAACAACACACATAAGAAAGAAATGTGTTATTACAAGCAAAGCTTTAAATCTGAAGTCCCTCAAGCTGCCACCAGATAAAACAGACTAATAACTATTCTCTGTCTTACCAGTAATGTGTACATCTTGTGAGAGGAAAAGGTAATGGCAATGAATACACCCACCACAAGAGCATCCATGTTTGAATAAGGACAAGCTCTCATTACATCACCAAGAAAGAATTCCACCTAAACCAGTGTGTGGACCAACATTTACAGTGTGATGTGCTGCCTCTCTCCATATATGGCTGGTAAATCTTTTCCACTCTAACCTGAATCTGGTCGAGTTTTCTGCATCAGTTTCATCCAAACAGGTCTCCAGTGTGGGACTCTCACTGCCCTGAGACAACTGGTCGTCTGTGGAGTCTGCTGTTGCATGATGCTGCTGATCAGAAGGAGATAAGTTAGCACTAAGGATGTGTGTGTGTGCGTGTGTATGTGTGTATCAATATCAGGATCAAGATCAGTTTCTGCTGTGTCGTGTTTACCTGCTGTATCTTGTGTATGATGAAGTAACGTTCATTGCACAGAACCGTTGATGTCTCTCTGTACTGTTTGGTCAGCAGGTTGAGCCACTGAGTCAGTCCATCCACCATAGCCAGAACTATGGCCCATAAGAAGCGCAGGATATCCAAGATCCTCTGAACCATCTCACCGTGACCTGCAGCACACAGTGGAGAGGAGAGCAGGTGATACAGTGAGGGATTTAGTAAGGCTTCTGAGAAGTCTTCATGTGACAGAGGCTAAAATATTCTATCATTTCTAAAAATTCTGGTTTTAAATGGTGTTTCATAATGACAGCAGCTAGATGTGTGTACTGTTACTGTCCACTATCTAATAACTCAACCAAATAAAGCTGAGAATCTGAACCAATCACCTCTGTCTCAAAGGGAAACTTCAGTTTTTTTAAGATTTATTGGCTAATGGTGACAAAAGTTTTTGAATTCAGTCCAGTACTGAGCAAGAGCAACGCAATCCTTCAGGGCCACTGACAAAAGTCATAGTATATCCACTAAAAGTGCTTTTCTCATGTTCTGTGAGGTAAAATTTGTTTTCTGTCACTTTAACATCACTCTGAAGTTGAATCCTTTTCACTTCTGCAGTGTTTTCACTCAGTGTTAAACCAATAGGGCAACATGGCAAAGGAGACAGAGAGGCCGTTTAGTGATGGGAAGTTTCCTCCTTTTCGTAAAGTGCTGCATAACTACAGTAATATTTAAGTTCCCCATTTTTTGAACACTCAACCAATAAACTGAAAGTATTGGTTAGTTACTCTCAAGGAGAAGCTATTTGATTCACCGCACACTGTGATGAGGTGATGACATGTGAAAGATGGCAGAAGAAAAGACCAGGAATGTGAACCTACCAGACTCCTGTTCCTCTGGCTCCTCCATCTCCTCCTGAATTACAAGGTCCGCAAACACATCATTGTCACCACAACCTAGACACACACACACACACACATACACGCACACACACACACACACACAAATAGTATACATACTTAAACAAGTGTCTGTGAGTAATCTGCCATTGGCAATTAATTTTATGTCTAATGACCCAACATGTCTAAACCCAACAATAGTGGCCCTATTATTACATAACTCAGAGGATGAAGCTTTTGCATTAAACATTTCAGTAATACAGGATATAAATATAAATACAAATATGCTTAAATTAGTTCATTTCATTAATTATATTCAGAAATAGTTCAAACAGCTTCTTTCCAGACCTTCCAGACATAAATGTAGAGTTTAATCAGAGGAGAGATGGAAGGAAAGGTGACACACTCTCCTCCCTGAGCACTATGCTAAACAATGTGAATTCCGACAGCCCATCTGCTCTGACATTCCTGCCAGTAAATAGTAAGTAAGAATATTTCACCTATCATGGAGAGAGGCCCCTGTTGTGATTCCGCTTTTCCTTCTCTCTCTTTGTCTTTACTCTCGATCCTCCTCAGGTGTCTCTGGCGTCTCTGACGGTCTCTTAAAGCTGCTTTCACACTGGTCACCCACGCCTGGTACGCCAACTGAGAGGAAAACAACAACAGTTCAGTCAACATATGAAAATTAGAATTACAGTCAGATATTGTGGACATGTGACTCCT
Source organism: Nibea coibor (assembly GCA_023373845.1). Classification (NCBI taxonomy): domain Eukaryota; kingdom Metazoa; phylum Chordata; class Actinopteri; family Sciaenidae; genus Nibea; species Nibea coibor. The sequence goes on from CM041723.1 coordinate 1,648,140, forward strand.
GAGACTTCCCACAGCTGTTTGTGTCCACGCTCTACAACATAACTGTAACACAGCATGCATGATGACTAATATATCAATGTAAAACTCGAATTAAAAAATAGTACTGAATAATGTATATTTATTGACCTGGCAGGCAGTCTGTTTCTGAGGCTTCTGTTCTTCAGACTGTAGCTCCTCTTCATCTTCACTGTCTGATTCAAACAGGTAGTACTCTCCTGAGTGGAGCACTGTGAGTAGAAAGAGCACATTATAATCTCTTCACTACATGGAGATGATCTGAGGTTAGATCAGAAAGACTCATTGACTTTTACAATATGTTCATTTGCTTGTTTGTCCTCGTCGCATTCAGGATAAAAAAAAAAATGTGTTTGTCATACCTGTAGCATGGTCCAACCACGGCCGGTGCCACTTTTTTTTCCTAGACTTCTTCTTGTCTGACTCGGTCTCTGTAAGGAAACCAGAGAAGGCTTAGACTGGAGAGTGTGGTGCACAGGAGTTTTACTAATAGTGCAGTTTAAGGAGGTCATGGAGTTTTAAAATGATATAGTTTCATCTTTAGGGAAAATGGTATGAATTATGAATGTGCTCAGCAGATTTCATGGCACACTAGCAAGAACTTCATAAGGTGTCAGCTTGTTTTGGAGTTCTTCTGCCTCCTAGTGGTCAAGCATTGATTCGTGCAGCTTTAACTAAGAACAAACATGTATGAGCTGTACACTGTGTGAAAGTAACAATGAGTAGTACTCTGCCTTTCCCCTCCAACATGGAATGGGCTCTGTTTTGGTTCATGCACCTAATTTTGAACCACTGGGGAAACGTCAACCAAAAATAAACTATTTAAGCATAAACAAGAAAAGTTACTTCTCAGCTGGACCTAAAACATAGCAGGGTTTCCTTGACCTGAGGTGCAAACTAAAGTGTGTGTTATTTTCTACAGGTGGTTGTTTATTGTGCAGTGCTCTTTGTTAATCAAACATCCATATTATGATGGTTCTACTCCAAACCGGTGGAAACACAGACAGGTAATTATATATAACCAACATTTTCAAGAATCTTGAATGGAACCAGTTCAACAAACAGAGTAAGACAGAGGAATAAAAAAAATGAAAGACGAGAAAATAACATTTCATGAGCTTGGACAAGTGTAAAATATTATGTGAAGAACTAAAATGACAATATTCCCTTTGAAATTCTTTGGACAGTCTAACTGACTGACATCGCCTCCTTTTGCCTCATGGTCCATGGCACCAACAAAGAAGAATTTATGACATGATGGGTTCAGCAACAAACAAGTTGACATCTGTTAGCAATAGGCCCGGGAGGACATGGAAAAGGTGGAACTCTTTGACTGTGAACACTACTGACTGTTTAGCTCTCCAAATATTTTCCCAGTTAAACAGTGAAGCAGTGAGCCTTACCAACAGTCTGACTCTTGTTGGGATCTTCACTTGTTTTGTGTCCGTCTCTGTACTTCTGCTGCTTGGAGCGAATTCTCTGCATCCTGCGAGAAAAGGAAGACAGGACACAGAAAAAGAACATTTGCTGTAGGATGATGTAATTCCATGTATTCTATATCTACCTGATCTGTGCCTATGGTATATATTAAGGTATACTTCACTGTCTATGAGACAGTGCTGAGGGCAACTCAAGGTACAACACTTTGTTTTTAAGAATTCCATCTTCATCTTCATTCCTATCTGTTCTTTGATGCACAGTTATGTCACTCACAAAAGCAGACTTGTACTGTGAACACTTACGATCTCTTGAGTTGTGACAGAGATTTCTTCTCAGCTTGTTGGTGGAACTTGATGTTCTTCACGATACTGGCTTTGAAGAGCTCAAACCCTCTGGAAGAAAGTCAACTGTCACTGCATGTGTAGACAGCATAATGAATACAATGTTGAATGTTTATATTGTCATTGTATACCTTATGTTAAGCACCTAATAACCAAATGAGTTTTTCACTGACACTGAACAGCTTCATGGAGACAGAACAATATAAACGTCAGCATATCTTGTTCATGATGAAGCTGACTTGGACAGAGCGTGAAGCACATGATGCAATGTGATACACTGACTCTAATGAAACTGTGACCTCCGTGGAAGTTGAATCCATTTTAGGCATTTAACTCATTTTAAGACTTATGTACCTTTTCAAAGGGTTGAATTCGCACTTAATCGAACATAATCAAGTATTTTGTAGAAGATGTCATCATAATATTAGCAATAGATAATGCTGTTTTAATAATATATAATAATATAATGTGGTTTTATCCAGTGTTCACATTTATGTCCTGGAGATGTATGCATGACTTCATGTTCTCATTTGCATCTTCAAACAAAACATTTCAGAAAACTTGGAATCCAAAAAATAATTGTCTCAATGTAAGCAACGAACTGGAGTATTTTGTGGTGATAGTTAAAATGTTACCCTCAGTGTCAATAAAGCTACAATAAATCACTTCTTTTTATATCAGCCTGATCAGTTGAAACTTAAGCCAATCTGGAGTTACCTTGAGCTTATCGCTGTCTAGATTAAACTTGAATTCCTAAAGAAACTATTATCTATTTGTCGTTTTGACTTGTCACACACAATGAATGTTCTCAGATTGTTGTGTTGAAGTCAGAAACATGTACTGTATATATGTTTTCATCTTTCTTATTCCTTAAATAATCTGGTGACCACTGCATTAGCTCCTTCACTGATCTGTACATTGTGTCTTATATTACACAATGTACATTACATCATTATCATTGTTACCTTGATGCCTGTTTGGCGGAAGCCTGCAGTTCTGCCACCACATGCAGGAAGTAGAAACTGAGGAAGACCCTCCTCTGCAGCAACAGGAAGAGGAAACAGATACTGTCCCAGATGATCCCGGCCTCTTCTACTGGGAGGCTGCAGTTCTTGTTGCTCACTACTTTCGCTGTCAGGAAAAAAAAAACACAATATCTCACATCAAGATAAAAAGGCATTCTGCAGAGCACATCTGTCAGCATCTGTCAGCTGTCAACTTTCTGATAAAATAAAAATATCAGCACACAAATACACAGTCATAACTATAGATCAAAAAACATCTTGTGTTGTTTGATACTAAAGATTCACAGTAGAAAACACAACGCAATAATAAATAATGTGTGCTTAAATTATTAATTCAATGATTATATTTATAATTCAGTTACAGACACTATTTTGAATGTATACATGGTCATTGTTGTGGTGTATTACTCCTAACAAAGCACTTACGGTCATAGTATCCTTTGACTGTACAAACCAGGCTGAAGAGCTGAATCACCCAACAGAAGCCATTCTGCATCTCAAACACAAACACACACGCCAGGATCTGAAACACACACACACAAAATACAAAATTCATTGTTTTCAGCTGTGGACATTTCTTTTAAATCCATCACAATTAAAAAAAAAAGATATTGTCAACAACAGTTGTACCACAAAAGTAGATCAAGAGTCAGGACAGTCCAGGACTCATAAAGGTCAAAGTATCTCTATAGCTGCCATAACTCCATACAGCAGAGAGTGTAGTTACATTTCTTAGATGATTGTTCAGTGCTGCTATGTATAGCAACAATGCGCATCAGCTCTGTAGCTACACACAATGTTAATGTTAAAGCAGCTTTACATAGCTGAAGTGCTGCTTGTGTTTCTGGCAGGTGTAGAAACAATTTCTAAGAAAAAAAAACAAAATTCATCAAGTTTGATGTACAGGAACAAAGACCACGCATCAAGCTGCAATTTCTGCACCTAAACTACTCAAACACACCTTATCCATTCACTTCCTCTCTGACTCACCAACACAGTTTTCACATCCCTCCTTCCACACATTGATAGTTGATGATACAACATTTAGTACATATTTTTATAATTACCAAGACAAAAAGTGAAACGAACCAAGAATCCTCTCAAATCTGCACCAGATAATGAGTTATACACTTACTGATAACATATTTTTAGATATGATGACAGCCACATTATAGATGATGAGACAGTCCCACAGAGTGAGGCGGGTCCTGGACGGTTTGACCAATAGCTGGGTCCCAAATAACAGAAAAAAGAAGCAGGCAAGCAGATAACCCAATCCAAACACAGAGATCCTGGTGGCCCCAGTGATGAAGACCACTGACAGCACGAACCAGAAGAGGTGACGAAACACCAAAACTTTAGCCATGTCCAAGTAACTCCTGAAGGAAGACAGGAAAAAGCTTTTACTGCAAGGAGATGACAGGAGAGCGAGACATTTGACCTGGATTTGACTGGTTTCATGTGTGTCATTGTAAAGAACAGGGGTAAGACAGTTTTGAATATTTACCTGCAGTTGATGAAGTTGGGTGCAGGGTTGAACAGTCGACCTTCCATTGGTTCAGGGTCGTCTGTGTTCTCTCCTGCCAGAACCATCCACTCCTCCGTGTGCTCACACTCAAACACCATCCACTGCTGGGATGCACACATCAGCAGCACAAAGTCCGCTGTGGACACACACAACAAAACAATACATCATCACTGTTATTGTTATCATCTATTGAGACCAAACACCTCCAGATCATTCAGTCTTATTGTCATAACTTGGTTCCTAACTTTGTCCTTGATTTTTGCCTGCCTTATCTTCCACGTCCAGCCCAATCTCTTCATCCTCTTCACTACTTGGATTTTTGCCCCACCAGCTCTGCACCACCCCAGTCATCCTGACCTCAAAGATCATGCAGTTTCACAATAAACTGTTTTCGCTAGTTCTGGTTTCCTGGATCATGTTTGCTTGTTGGGTTTGCAACGGCTCATTATATCATGGAGTTGGCTCATGTGATATTGAATTAAATAAAGATGAAGATGGGTGTTGTTAGCTCAGTTGGTAGAGCATCCGCCCCATGTATAAAGGCTTAGGCCCAGGGTTCGAATCCAACCTGTGGCCCTTTGCTGTCATTCTCCAACTCTCTCTCACCACATTTATGTCACTTTTCAGTCTCTGTCAAATAAAGCTTTAAAAAAAAAAAAAAAGAATATAAAGATGAAGTACAGAAGAATTTCAATCACTTCTGTTGCGTTCGCTACCATCAGTGAAACTCAGCGTTTCCTTCATATGTATCACATGGAGAGTCATGTAGGACAGAATGAAACATTTGAGCCAGTGGAAAGATTTGAAACATTAGTGCATACGGTGTTGTCAGGAGTGAGTATCCAGGTCAGGGATTTCTGAGGGATTTTGTGTCTGTCCTCTGTGTTACTTTTTCAGTCTTCCCAAGATTTCACCCCTGTGTTAATGTGAGTAAGAACATGTGAGTAAGAGAAGAAGACATCTGCATAATTGGGCTGTAGAGTGTTAGTTGTAGTTAGTCTGTAATGAAGATTATAACTAATTTAACTGGGTTGAGTCAGAACAACAAAAGTCACTTCATCTGGAAGTGAAAAATAAAAGCAAAGGTTTGATTTGAACTAGAATCTCCTGATCTATCGATCACTATCATCTAAATATTGGAATTCTTCTCCTCCACAGTTCTTTGTTTATTTGGCCTACTTTTAACTGAAAATGATGGTGGATCATCTGGTGTTAGTCTAGCTTGCTGAAGCCAGTGTTATATGGATTTTAAGACTACAGTGAGTCTATTCATACCAAACATGTCATGTTATTTTACTGGGAAAGTTGTCTTTTCCACGAGGTCTGTGAGCCCTCAATGATTGCTTGTAACATTTGCTTTGCTGTCAGGCAGCTGTTGGAAGTTCTAAAGTTAGCACCAAAATAAAGGTTTGTCTGACAGCAGGGTTAAACATTGAAAATTAATATGCTGTCCACTTAAACAGATTTTTTTTTTTTTGTGGAAAAAAATCTATTTTTCTGCTGACCCTGTCCACAGCAGTGCATAGCTTCCCTTCTCTACTGTAGCTAGAAGTACCTCATACAACCCCACTTCAAAATACCACCTCTAACTCTACATCTGTAGGTGCCATATAAGATTCTGAGACATTCTACGTATTCACTGAATTCAGTTTGAATCAGTTTTTATTGTTTTTATTGTTAATGGGTGAACCAGTTGTAATGAAGCTTGCTTTTTGTTTGATGTAGGGGACTAAAACTTTTTTTCTTTGTTTGTTTTTTTGTCTTTGGATGTGTGGGGGAAACCAGAGCACCTGGAGAAAACCCGCAAAACTTGATATTACTTAAGTCCTCCTTCTTCTTTCACCTCTTTGGTTTCTAGAAAGTACTGCTGTTCTGTCTGGAACATTTCCCTGATCCTCTTTCTAGGATTTGAGTGCCACTGCAGGTCTGATGGTCTCCTGCTGCTGGCACGCTTCTCCTCAGCCTCCTTCAGTGGTTGGTTGTCATCACGGCCAGTGATTTTTTGGAGAGCCTCTCTCTCAGCCTTGAGCTCAGTGGAGTTCTTCAGGTTGAGTGACATCTGTACACTGAGCTCCTCCAGCTCTCTCCCAAAAATCTTCTCACTCTCAAGGGCATTTTGCTACAGAATAGTGATCCCCTGCAGCATCTTTTGATGGACGGCTTCCTGCTCAGTGTTCAAGTTGTGGATTGCACACCAGCCCTCTGACAATGAGTCTGAATGAGACTTGATTTCCTTGTCAAACTCATACTGAAGGATATCGGCCTGCTGTCTGACCGTGATGACATTGGTCATACTTCTGGGTAACATCACCATATGAAATGCAGATCTTGTCCATTTATTGCTGGAGAATCTTGTTCTTCTCCTTCTCTGCATCCAGCTCAGCGGAGAACTCCTGGTTCAGTTTGTGTGCCTTGTGCAGCTCCTCATAACTTGTTTGCAGGAGTTTCTTCTGCTCAAATTCCCTCTTCAGGTCAGACCTAAGGGTGTCAGCCTGTGATTGTGGCATGTAGAACCACAAGTGTGACGTTTAAGGCCTATAAACCTATAAAAAGTCTTATATGCCTTTTTATAGGTTATACCGTAAGTGTTTCACACAACAAATGAGGGCTCCAAATAAAGAGAGGTACTTAATTCTCCCAAAATATATTGAAGCTGAACTTGCAGCTTGGGGGCCCCCGGTGGTCTGTGCATCTGCATAGTCCGCATATAGCAAGAAACGGCAAACATTGAGGGAGTGCTGACTTTAAACAGCAAATTAAAACATGAGCAGAGCAATCATACAAGAATATGCACACAAACTGACCTATGAGGTTTTGGGAGTTGGGCACAGTGTAGAAGTCAGGCAGATAGATCCATTTAATGAGAGCAGAGTTCATCAACACTGGAGTCTTCCACCGCCATGGGTAATCTACAGGACAACAGACACCACAAGAAATGCAGGTAGAAGTACATTAATTCATTTTACTGACCTGTCCTCTTTTTCTTGAAAAATATGCTCTTTGTGACCTGAAACCACAGAAACCATACCCACACTTTGAATGTGAGTTCAGTACTAAATGAGATTAACAGACTGATGTGTCAAGGGTGAAAAATGGTCACAGTATTTAATGTCCTGCTTCTTTTCACACTGTCCTCTTGGACAGCCAGTTTTCTCACAAAGGAATTAATAGAAAAGTGTGTAAGTGTTAAGTTACTACGTGAGGACACACGGTGCAGGCTGAATTTGTTCTGTATGCAGCAAGGCAAGTTTGTATAAAACTAATTTCAAAGAAAAGCAGACAATGAATCTCAACTGGCCTGAACACCACAGTTACAAAAGTCTTGACAAATTCAGTTGGCTAACATGGTCCCACTGCTAATTATCCAACTTTTAGTCTGCTGCATCAGTCCCAACTCTGGTTTTCCCTTCTGTCGTGACATGCTGTTTGTTAATAATTGATTGTCAGAATGAGTCAGATCATCTCCTGATCATTTACTAGATGACAGCGTCTGACATGACATGTATTCAGCAAAAGTTGGCTAAAAGGACCTGAGAGCAAACCTGTTTCATTTTCATAAAGAATGTGACATGCTGTGGTTGTATTAATGACATCACACAGTGATGTCACTTCCTTTTCATTTAGCTGCACTGAACTTCACATGAGGACTCACCTTTGCAGAGAACAGGTGGTATGCCCACACACAGCAGATACTGGTAGATCATGAAGATGGACAGAAAGAGACAATATCTGGGCCAGATTTTAGCAATAGCTGCCCGCCGCCGCCTCACTAAGATGGCTACCAACCAACAGCCATGGATTATCACCAAGAAGTTCATCCGCTGGCCAATCACATTCACTGTCATCAGGAAGCAAATCTTTTTTTCAAAAAGACAGACGGGAGATACGTGATTATCTTTCTTTATCACATTCGCATGTGATTGTATTTGAATAACATCTAAAAATGATTGCAATGGAAACCCTCTTGTTAAATCTTGACCATTGATCATTTCTGGTCAAAAACAAAGCTACCTCTAATCCAAACTTGTAGAAGGTGTAGTTGAGCAGGTACTTGAGGCAGGGTATGAGGCCCTGGTTCAGAGTGTCCCTGGTGGCAGCAGGAAACAGAGCGGGGATGGTGGGGGGAGATCGTTGGAGCTGACGGTAGTGGTGAGCCTGGTGACGATACACTGTTGCCTCAAACACCAACAACATCAGCACTAATAAATGATTCTGCAAAAAAAAAAAAAAAAAAAATCCAGCACATGAGTTCCCTTTGGAGCAGCTCTGAGTAGATACACTGAACACAGAGTCATTTCAAATTGCAAAATAAATTTTTTTCTTATTTATCTCTAGTAGTGACATCATACACATAATATACCTTGCTGTATCCCAGTACGGTGGCATCTTTCCTGATGCCAACCCATTTGGCTGGATCCACTGGCTCTGCATACAGAGAGGAGTTCAACATCTCCTCTGGTAACAGGTTGGTTTTATTTATAAGAGGCTGCGAGGCAAAGAGGAAAGAAGCAAATTCATGAGTGGGATCAACACTTTATCACACCAACTCCCACTGGAGCACATTCCTCTCATGTCAAGTTTCATTACTCATGAATAGATTATTATCAAGAGTAAGGTCTAGACCTACTCTGCATGAAAAGGGTCATGATAACTTTTGTTATGATGTGGCATGATATAAATATAATTAAATTGAATTGAATGTCAATTCATGTGACAAAAACAAGACAGAATCCAGATGAAGACAGAGTGACCCCTTGGTTCTCTTTACTTTCTTTATTGCTGCTGTTTTTTTTTTTTGTTTGTTTTTTTATCTTCTTCTATCTGCAAATTTGACATGCGATTTTGCATATTCATGTGGTTTTTCTGTAAGGGCTATGGAATTTTAAATAAACTCTAACAAAATATACTGTACTGCTAATGAAAGTTTCTGTTTCTGTGCTTTCTCATCCAGCAGGTTCTCATGGATCGTGGCTGCTGCTGTGGTCCTGCATGACGTCCACCATATATAGCATTACTGTCATTATTGCTACCATATCTCTATTACAGTTTATAGTTAATGATTTACTGCTGCTGTGCATCTGTGTCTCTCTATCTCTATCACAGGTTCCACTGCTACTGTAATCATTCTACCATTTATTGTAATTCATTGTAATTGTACAATACTGTACATGTGACATCCATTGCACGTCTGTCCGTCCTGGCAGAGGGATCCCTCCTCTGTGGCTCTTCCTGAGGTTTCTTCCACATGTTTTCCCTGTTAAAGGGTTTTTGTGTCACTGGAACCGAGGGTCTAAGGACAGAGGGTGTCACTCCCTGTACAGATTGTAAAGCCCTCTGAGGCTAAATCTGTTTTGTGACTTTGGGCTATACAAATAAATTTTGATTTGATTTGATTTATGTAGTTGTGGACAGTTCAGATAAAATACACAAGATATAAAGACAATGGTGTGTGTGTTTGGCTGAAGAAAGATCCATTTTCAGTCTACTGGACTATTTGTGGCTTCCACCAAATCTGCCTGACATAAATCCAAACTATTCCTAAAGCACAATTCTTTCACATAAGACAAAATAAGACAAACTCACTCAGAGGTTAATGTCTTCCCATTACATAGCACTTGTTAAAAACTACAGTGTCCAGCTGTTTTAGAATAAGAGAAACTCTTTAAAGGATTTTCAATGTGAAAAGAAGCTTTGGATTGTCTTGAACCTTAGATACTGACCTGATCTACTACTGTTGATCAAACATATATGCACAATCCACATACAGTGCATAACATTTCGCAGGACCCCACTCTTCTATATAGCTAGACTGTTTCATAATGCAAACTTTCGGACAGAGAAAAAAATCTCATCTCCTCAATCTCTCACTGAAGAGAACATGAGACTTTCCATTTTTAGGTGAAATGTTTCTATTTGAAAGGCTGTAGAGACTAAAACTGGTTCAGCGTGAGAATGGAAAAACTCTGCCTGTTGCCTTGTAAACAGCTTTAATTGCAGAGACAGAATGGTCAGATCCCTCCTCGGCTGGCATGTGTGTGTATTTAACAGCTATTAGTTTCACCACAGGAGCGACTAAGGCCTCGTTGAAACTCAGCACAAAAGTGCCAAATGATTGTTGTAATAAAGATTTTGTCTCTGATGTGGTGTGTATGTGAGACACAGATGCACTAATACTCCTGTTCCACTGAGCTCTTGACATATCATGTCTGAATGACTGCCCACTTCTCTATCAGTGAGCCAAAAAGCAGCAGCCAAGAGACTGTATGTATGAACTGGCATAAACAAAGTGAATCAAACACCAAGTGAACAAATTTATTTTCATTGGGACACCTCTTTGGCCCATGGGCCAACTGTAAAAAAATAAAATAAACTTAGGACATTAGTATAGTATAGTATAGTATAGTATAGTATAGTATAGTATAGTATAGTGGATTTTATGTATACGGTTGGCATTTTATTCCATATTTTGAAATGTTTAACTATATAATAACAGTCTATAATATAAAATATTACTTTATTCTGTATAAATTCCCTTGAAGTGCCATAATAAACATATTGAAATATGACTGTTTTATTGTAAACAGGAAATTGAAGTTATACTTCAGGGCATATTTTAGTCTTTTACTGTCATTGTTCAGCAGTTTTTCACCATAAATAAAATCAGTTCAAATTAGTTGAGTTTCACTGTGTTAAAGTGCTAATGAACCAAAGTATATAGAATTTGATAACACATTTTAAAACAACAAAGCTGCAGAGTAAGAAAGAAACAACCTAAGACAGAAACGATGCAGGCTGCACAGAAGAAAACAGAATCAAGTTACACTGGTGGACACTGACTTATACATGTAATAGGATCATTTTACATTGTGTATCAGTACATGCATATTGAGTTGCGGAGGGCAAACTAACTAGGAAGCCCGTTGTTTGATGGTATTTATGATGAAATATAACATTAAGCCTCTTGTAACAGAGACTCTTGACGTGGTGTGTGTGTGTGTGTGTGTGTGTGTGTGTGTGTGTGTGTGTGTGTGTGTGTGTGTCTTACCAGGCTGCAGTTTCTGGAGTACTCCACAGGGTTTACAACACTGAGCTGGTACAGCATCTTGCACACAATGATGACACACACCCACACTGTAGACAGACAGGAAGCCATGGGCCTGAAGCGACCATAGGGCATTGCCAGAGACCACAACACCACCAGGACCAGGTTCATCACAGACGGCTATGGACACAAACAGAACAACATTTAGGTCATATTGTTTCCCTGTTCAAGAGCTTTGGGCCAAGTATCATCCAGTACATGTGCAGGTCATTCATCTCTCAGACTGACTACTAAAGGGATAACTCTGCCACCTCAAGTTAACCATGCTGGTTAACTACTGGTTGACACCACCTGGATTTGGCCAATCAAACAGTAGAGGGGGCGGCACCATGGGTTAGGAAGAACAGTGATTCAGAGTTGTATAACAGAGTGCTAGCTACTTATAAAGATAGAAGGAAGAAAATGTGATGATCAATACATCACCTTTAAGACGGAGTAAAGTTGACTGGGATATTACTAATGCAGAAGACACGAACAATAATGATGATTGTGATGATAACTGGAGGAATCTGATTTGCTGCAGTGTTTCATTTATTCTTTCTTTTTCTCACTCCTCTCTCACACACACACCCAAACACAACACCCATTCTCTCTGCCTTTACCTCTTGAAGTGCAACCCACACAGAGAAGAAAGCCACCATCTTGAGGATATGAAGCTCAAGAAGCCTCCAGAGAAACACTTGAACTTTGGTGAGAGTGTCAGAGAACCTCCTGGACAGGACCAGTAACCTGTCCATCACGAGTCCCCACTTACTGGGCATCAACTCCACTGAGCAAGGAGGAGAGAGGAGGGATGAACAAAGAGAGTGAGAGGATGCTAGATGGGAGTTTTTTGAATATTGATTGTACTGACATAAAAACAAAAAGTAAGAAGAAAACCCTCATACAGTGTCAGTATCCACATTATTACATCATAATAACATGCTATATCTGGTTAGAACGATTAACTTTTCATGTTATAATACTGATACAATACTATATACTGATGTAATTTTCTTTTTGTTACATGACATGTAAAACTCATGCTTGTGGAGGCCAACAGGAGAGAGGTAGACCTCTAACACTGAGCTGAAACAGAAGTATGTTCAGACTCTGTGGCTGTCCAAAGTTTGAACTCTGTATACTTGTGTTCAGTTACTGATTTCTCATGATGCAAACATTCAAGCAATGCTGGTCATATATATTATCATATATTACCATGTATATCAGAATGGTGTCAGGAAGAAGTTTGCAATCATAAACAACCTTACCTTCGTCTTCAGATTCTTCATCCGTGTTAGTCACTAAGTCTTCCTCTTCAAAGTTCCTCCCCACATTACCGGAACCAGTCGGCTCAGTCCGCTCTACGTTCTTCTTCCTGGTGGCAGACAAATATAAAATCCCTCATGAATACACAATACAAGCTGGTTTGAATCTAAATATGAATCTGTAATATAAGCAATATGATAAGAGATATGGTGACAACATTCCAGGAAAAAAAAGATGTATGTTTCATAGAGAGTCGAGAGCATTCCAAAAAAGACTGGACCAACTTTCCACTGACTGACTGTCTGATCTCTTTGGCATCTCTCTCTTCTCTCTTTGGCAGAGGAAAATCCTGTGTCTCAATGGGAATTATCATGTTCATGTATCTATTATATGCCATTTTATCTTTTTTTGTGTTTTTTTAAATAGATAATTTAATAGGTATTTTGAGGGGGCTTTATTGTGACAGATACAGCTGTAGAGTGAAAGGAGTGTGTAGCGTGTGTTACTTGTGTATCGGTGTAACATGCTCCAGGTCAGTGATCCTCATGAAGGGTTTGTGGAAGTAGTGTAGCTGCAGAATACAGGCCAGCAGGAAGAATCCAGGGATCAGAATACTGGTGAAGAGTTCGGACAGAGCAAACGTCTCCAGACCAATGGCCGCCAGCCTGTGGCAACAGAGGGGAGGGGGCACAATTGCACCTTCATTATCATATTTGTAGATGTTTTTGCCCTGATCAGCGGTGTAGAGGAAGACATGAGACAGTCGCAAGATTTCATAAAAGAACGTACTGTTCCTCTGTGAAGCCAGTGAAGTTTCTCCAGTATCCAGGGAAGTCTTCAAACTGGTAAGTGTAGATGGAGATCAGCACCAGCATGGTGTAGGCCACAACAAGCCACCAGAAGAGCTTCAACAGACGCCTCCACAGAGAATAGTACACCTGGGAAATATAAAGTCATTCATTACAAGAACTTTATATAATTAACACTAAATTTGAAATATCTATGTGCAAATAACTCAGCAGTCATGATCAGATCATCATGAGTCAACACAAGTCTTTCTGGTCAGATCTGGTTTGACCTGCTCCTACCTGATAGAGACAGAGGCAGATCAGGAACAGCAGCATGTAGATGATCTTGTATCCCACAAGTTTTCCAGCAAAGGAGACCATGATGAACATCCCTCCGCACACATAGATCCAGTATTTGGCATAACAGCTCATCACCATGCCTCCCAGAACCTTCAGCACCGATTCATTACCAGCCCTCTCTTCTGGCAAGAGACGGAGGAGAGTGAGTGTGTGTAGAAAGTTTGTGCACGAAGCTGACAATTGAACCTGGTGGTAAAGTTTTATCAAATCTAAAGGGTTGTTGTTTTGGTGCAGGATTTGATTTCATGGATTAAAGACTTTATGCTTCTTTATATGGGCTGAAATATGTGAAACTGAATTTGAATCATTTTTATCTAAATATGAATTTGAATTTCTTAACTTGAATAATTTCAATAATAATTTTGCATTAATAATTGCATTGTTCAATTTGAATTTATTAGTTTGGAACTGAACATTCAGTTCTCACAATTCAAAATCAGTTCTCAATCAGTACCTATGTGTGTGTGCCATGGCAGTGACTGGGGCAGTTACTGCCATGGCACGGCAATTGCTGCTGTTATGGACATTGGTTTTTATTTTTTATTTTATAAAGCAGTCGTCAGTGTTCTATTAGACTCGCTGGCAGTAGCATTTCCATTATGTGATTTCTGCATTAAGTTGCCAGGTTTTCTTAATTAATTTCACAACCGCTGCCACTGTGTGGTGCAGCTGCCACTGACATGCCACGGCAACCACTGCAACCACTACAGTGACCTTTTTCATATATAGTGTATCATGATTGCATAATTGAACAACATATTTTCTCAAATATTGTAGAATGTGTGCAGGATTTTAAATTAGAATCTTGTGATGCACTGAAAATTTAGACTACCAGGCTTCATATGCACATTTGGGATTTGGGGTCTGTAGGTGTGATTGGCAGTGGCAGATGCCCCCCACATGGTAGCAGTTGAGACAGATGTTGAGAGATTAATTAAATCTATGCAAATTAATGCAGAAATCACATGATGGAAATGTTACCTCCATCCAGTCTAATACAACAATGACAAACAAATGACCACTATGTTACATGCTCAGAAATGTAGATGCTGATTGGCTACGAGATGTCCTGTGTATCTGTGCTCGATTGCTCTGCCACAAGTACTCAGATGTTCCATATTGCATGTTAATGCATGTTACTCACAGAAAATTGATTCTGAATTGTTAGTTTGATTGTTATTGATTGTTTGAGTTGTGTGTGTGTGTGCGTGTGTGTTCTATCATAATGGCTCAGAGTTCCAACAGAAGTTAGTGCTGCGCAGTGTTTTCTGTGTGTGACAGATGTCTGACCTCCTGTAGTGACTTCCTGTAGTGGTGTGGTCATTTTCCTTTTCCTGCTGAAGTTTTCCTTCACTGACTGACGCACCAACAGCCAGAAGGTTAAAGTGAACAGAAGCTGGAGAGAAACAGAGAAAAACATGAAGAACATTAATTCAGAGCACTGCAGGCATGTCTTCACTTAGCTGCTCAACTCAACAACATCATTTGCAGGGTCTGTACTGATGATGTAAAGACACAAGTACACAGATGAGTTGATTTAAATGGACTGCTGGACTCTCTGCAGGACATCTGTGAGAAAACAGTCAAATAAACCAATTAATGCAACAAAAAGTGGAGTATGTGACTTGATTTCAAAGATGAAAAACATTTTTGTGTCCCTTCAACAGTGGGATCAGATGGTGTGATTACTTCTTGTATAAAAGGAGAGGGTTTATCTCTGTCCAGGAGTTTGGCTCCAGTGTTGGTGTTGAGTGAAGTGTGTACTGCTTTTGGCTGTGATACTGTATCTAATCTGGCACAGGCAGGAGTTGAACTCATAATATTCTGTCACTGTTGACTGAGCTCATGCCTCATGGTGCTGTGTGGAGAGATGAGCCCTACTATCTGTTTGTATCACTCAAATTCATGGATATGTTCCAGAGCCATTAGTCAGTGTGATGAAGGGTTATATTTCATGATTAATATTATACACAATGTTATGTAACAAGTTTACAAGTCACCCAGTATCTATAGTCTCATCTTACCAAAGCTCCCAGTCTTAGACAGGGGTACTGGGCTCTGTCCAGTCCCAGTTGTCTGAGGCTCATGGTTCCCACAGTGGTGGGCAGTTCAGGCTGAAGCTCCATAGCCCAGACATACTGCAGACAGCACAGAGCCAGGCCATAGAGGAGGATGAACGGTGAGCACAGTGTGGCTGCATGCCGTCTGCAGAGAGAGACAGCAACAACTGAATTCAGGTCAAAACCCTGAAACAATACATCAGCTGTAATGTTACCTGCAGAAAAATGAACTGTGTAAATCACTTTCAAACTTATGATGCATTTGTTGATGTGAGATTTTAAATTATGTTGATTACTGACCTGTGATCAGGTGAATGGTGTCTTTGTCATTCATACATCTGTTCTCACACTATGTAACTTTGGGCTCCAGGTCAGGAGGAGTACATAACACAGCACCAACTATTTCACTGATTTTGGTGAAAGTGGTTTTTGCCTCTGGTTTTCCCTCCCTGATGTCACTGACTCTGATGTTTCTGATGGACACTTGGTAAATTGCCTTAGCCTACAGCTAAGCTAAACAATCATAACAAATACCACGTGTATCTGTTTGATTTATTGATTATGTCTTTGTTCTGATTATTATTACAACTGTCCATATTTACCACAGTGGGATTAAAGTCTGACTATTTTTCCATAATGTTGCTTTAGTGATTTGTTCTGTCAGAGCTTCAGGCGTTAACAGTACCTGGCTCGCAGGATCCAGATGAGACAAGCCCACAGCAGTAGCACAAATGTCAGCCAGCTGTGGTACGTGATGCTCCAAACCTGAACAACAGCAGGGAAACAGCACATGAGAACAGAACACTTCCAGTCTGTGAGATCCACGAGGCAATGCTGTATTCTTTCAACATACGATGTTAACTGTAATAACAAAGTTAGTTAGTTACCATCATGGCTATGAGAGCACAGACATAGCTCTGCTGCATGACCACCTTTCCCAGCAGGAAAAATGGACTTTCACTTTGTTGACCACGGGGGGCGCCACTAACACCTGTCAGAAAAGAACAATCATCTTAGTGTGCAGCACAATGAACAGAGAAGATCATCAGGACAAGTGATGAGCTTCATGTCATTGTATGTGAGGAGCGATACTGTCTCAGCTTTCCTGGCGATCACACATGTCGGAAGCTGTCACTGTGTTCTCAGACCTCGATGATTAACTTGAGTGAATCAGGGGAAGCTGTGCACCATTAATTATTCTTCTCCCATCTTTGGTATTTAGGCAGAGGTGTGGAGAAGGTGAAGAAGGATGGCACCAAACTGCTTCATTCAAATCGTGCAGCTGATTTAAATCACATTTTTACATTGTGATCATACTCTGATTTATTTGTGTTTAATTGTGAATGACAGAACAATTTTGTTGTTTTGATTTTTTTGACCTTACATGACTTTGACCATGACCACATTGTTGTATTTATTTGTCACCTCATTCCTGATCAGAGATTAGTGATCAGACTCATGCAGGTAGTTTTAGTTTGGATTGATTTCATACCCAGATCTGGCTGACTCTCTCCAGCCACAGTTCCTGCTCTGCTGCTTTCTGTTCCCATAGACAGGAGCATGAGCTGAAAGACAAGAGTACACAGAGATACACTTTAAGTTACAGACATGAAATTACATATACATGCATAGAGAGAATTTGTGGGAGCTCTCAACAGCTTCAAGACATGTTAGAAAGTCAAATGTCAGAGCAGCGTGCTGGTAAAGGACAGTGAAAGAAGAGAAAACAGATGGACAGAAATGTTAGAAAGAGTCAGCCCTTGACATGATGTGAGTGTCTGACAGTTAACACTACACACTACAGCCATTTCTCCAGCTGAATAATAATAAGACTAGAATAATAATGAAGAGAGAAGAACGAGTGTAACAGTGTGTCCCACTACAATCGGCAGCCTGTTAAGTTTTAATATTTATTTTTTTACCTGTGTGTCATCTTCATAGTTTTCTCTTGGTGGATTCCATGACCTTAACTCCACCATCTCCTCCTTTAACACCTCCCTTTTCTCCTGCTGCTCATCCTCAACCTGCTAAGCACAAACATGGCATCTGAGAATGAACACATATCCAAATGAAACAACTTTATTAAATGGAAAAATTACTACGCAAAGTTTTTGCTTGGTTGCACATAGAACATATATGTTTTTCCACTGTGTTCCATTTTAACTCCTCTTCTGTCTTCTTGCTCTAAATTGTGTGAGAAATGGAGGAGCTGGACAGAGCAGGCCATCTTCCTCCAGGTCTTCATGCAACTATTGTTTTTAAATTTTCAGTAGCAATAAAGAAGGAAGCAGATACCTGGCTCGATGTTCCATGACATCCTGTCTTGAGAACAGTTGCTATGGTAATGTAGAGGAGGAACAGTATTCCTGGGTTCACATAAACTGGCCAATCATGATTGGCATTAAGGTTGAGGTCATAGGGCGAAGAGCAGTTTCCTGGTATTATGATGTCCTTCAGACCAAAGAGTCTATAGAGGAACAGGGTTAAAGAAATAAAAAGAGATCCAATTAATTCATCACATGGTGAACAAATGCTTAGAACAAAGGATTAAAAGGATGAGGTGGATAGAAGTGTGAAAAGGTGCAATCAGTCATCTCCAGCAAATTTAATCCACATTGCATGTTAATGCATGTTACTATCTAAACTTCTTCCCTGGAGTCTCTGTGCTCTCTCGTCCAGCAGGTTCTCATGGATCGTGGCTGCTGCTGTGGTCCTACATGACGTCCACTACATATATTATTACTGTCATTATTGCTACCATATCTCCATTACAGGTTAGTTTCTAGTTAATTAATGTCTTGCCTCTGCTTTGCATCTGTGCCTCTCTATCTCTCTCTATTTATCTGCCCCTCCCTATCTTTAATCGGTCGTGGTAGATGACTGTCTACCAATGAGTTTGGGTCTGTTCGAGCTTTCTGCCTGTTAAAAGGAAGTTTTTCCTCACGACTGTCACCAAGTGCTTGCTCATGGTGGAACTGATGGTCTAGACCTGCTCTGTATGAAAAGTGTCATGAGATAGCTGAAGTTATGATATGGTGATATATAAATAAAATCGAATTGAATTGAATTAAAATATGTAATACAGAAATTTAACTGTCTGAAAATCTGAAAACTGTGAATAAAGGTAAACGAACATCTTATATGGAGGAGAATATTTTCTGCTAAGTGTAATGTCTGGAAGCCCTCAGAGGTCATGTAGTTATATATTTTATGCCCTTCATTTTCTCATGATAACAAGTTAGTTTGTTTTCTCATGTTATTTATGTCATTATGTTGAATGTTGTTTATGCTATACTAATAAGAAACCACAGAGTCCAAAGTCGGAGCCGGAAAAGGCCTGTGGTCAACCCTGTAACAAGATAGTGACACACTGACAGGAGAAATGAGCAGCAATATATGAGAGGAGCATCTAAAAATGGATCTGAAATAAAGAGCTGGTAGTCTTCATGAAACACTCTGAAGCTCAAACACATACCGGCTCAAATGAGAAGGAAAGATCTTACTACTTAATAGACAATAGACACACATTCATAGCAATATCTTTCTTCAACTTGACTGGGGGTGCCAGGATTCAAACCCACAACCCTCTAATTACTAGACTATCCACTGTACCTGAGCCACAGTGGTTTGCAGTACTGTTAATTGTACTGCTGTGTTTCTATTATTTTGTCCACTCTATTTATATGAATAACACGTCTCTGTATAATGCAATACAGTTCAATCACATCCCAAACTACACCTCCCAAATGATCATTAAGTTGAATCACCACCTTCAGTCAACTCAAATGTTTCTTTATGACCACTGTATCCGTGTTACAGTGACTCGTACGTTCACTCATACACTGACAGGCTGTGGCTAAGAGAGGCCACTACTCTGCTGGAGATCAGTGGGATGAATCACTCCTTTCAATTTTGTATTGAGTCACGGCCCGAGTGAAAGAGTTTAAGTATCTCTAGTGAGAGGAGACCTAGCTGGACATCACTGACAGATGCAGAACACCCCAGGGGGATTATGGGAACATCCCAGTTCCCTTTTTGATCACTCCTCATTTAACCCAGAAACAATTCATCTTGAGGGATGTTCCTTTAATCATACACTGAGAATTGAGGACCAAAGAGAGGCCACTGAGGAGACATCAAGGGGAATACAGACACTAGTCTTCATGGACGTCCTTTAATGGACTGACACACCCTGTTATGTGAAATCTGTTTGTGATTAGACACTGGAGCTGATCTGATACCAAAACTAAATTGAGCATGCAAGGCAATGAATTTTCCACAACAAGGTCCTGCGAATATATTACAATAAAAGCTTTGTCAAGGGATTCTTCCACTGAAATGCTAGAGTGCTTTTAATTTAAAAATGACACAGGAATTATTACTTATTTTAGATGGCTGAATTACTTCATCAGCTAACTCATGTATTGATTTAAGCCAACAATAAATTATGTAACAGTACAAAACAAAGGTGCAACTTAGTTTCTGCTAGCCAAGAGTAACATAGAGCATGGACCAACTAGTAACTGAAGCCAAGCTGGGATTGGCTGGCTATGGCCTGGTTGTGCAGTTATGGAGCCAAGGGTCCAAATAAAATATATGTATAAGACTATAATATATATTTGATATAAGTTGAGCAATGGATGCATAATGCACTTTAGAGAATAGACCAATACAAAGCAAAATACAAAATAATGTAGGTTTGCAGGTTATGAATCGTATCCTTGTTGGCAATGAGATGCCTGATCTTGTTGACAAGACATCCTGAGACAGGAATTCAGTTTGTGCAGCCAGTTGTCGAACAGGTTGTTGGGGTCTTTAAGGCCTTCAAAGGTTCTGTAGAGAACTTTTAAAGATTATGCCGATATTTTGCAAGTAATTTAAACTTAAACTGGAGTGAAATATTACAGTACTCTTTCCACCACATATGTACAAATTTCCTAATACTCAAAAACCAGAAAAACATGAAAAAATGGTTGGATCACTCAAGCAAACTTATTATCATTTATAGAGATAAATATGTCAGGATGTTCCTATTCCTGTGAGTCACAACACATTATTCTAAGGACAGAAATAAAAATAGGCCCACACACATGCATAGTGGGCTGACAGTTGGGTACCCCCCCTTGGTAAAGGTCAGATTTGGTTGATTGACGAACAGCTGGTGAAAAGATACTGAGACCTGGCAAGAACCATGGTGATGATAGACAAGACAGAAAGACATGAGAGAGATCATACGTCATGGTGGAATGCTGCGCTGCTCGCTCATCTTCCTACAGTTTAGCTAATAAGGTGAGGCATCAGCTGCTAGCTCGTCATTCCACACATACCAGCCCAGAAATCACTCTCTCCTCACATTCCTCCACTCCACACTCAAGTCAAACATTCGCTTTCTGTTTTCTTCTCTTTGTCTCTAAACTTTCCGGAGATTCCACACATTGCAAGCAAACTATGAATAGATACTCAAGGCTTTCTGAGAGGAAGGAACATGAGCCCAGGAATATCATCAATTATCCTCTAAACTATGAAGACAACAAGCAACACATTGGGAGTACAAAGCAATATCTAGGGCACAGAACAAAAGATGTACAAGAGTCATTCCAGAGATATTTAGGTGATGGTGCTACAGGCCGCAAAATATTTTCAGTTGTTTTATATGTAAATTTCTTTTCAGACACTAACCGGACACAGTAGAGGGCGCTGTTTTCTGCCATGCCAGAAACTTCTGAGTCACAAAACAGGCATTTTCGGACTGAAAGAACTTTCCCAGCTTTTAATTTTTAGGTGAAGACTTTTTCTAAATCAATCTTAAGGGGCCCGAGCAGTCCATAAAAATGACATATTTTACACTACATATCTCATTCACCCATTCACACACATTCATACACTGACAGTTGTCTGT
Organism: Nibea coibor; assembly: GCA_023373845.1. Taxonomy (NCBI): domain Eukaryota; kingdom Metazoa; phylum Chordata; class Actinopteri; family Sciaenidae; genus Nibea; species Nibea coibor. The sequence goes on from CM041723.1 coordinate 1,669,946, forward strand.
CAAACACAGTTTTAGGAGCTAACCATTCATACATATTCACACACTGATGGCACAGCCTTCAGGAGCAATTTGGGGTTCAGTATCTTGCCCAATGACACTTCAACATGCAGACTGGTGGGAATCAAACCAAAGATCATCCAATTAGTGGACGACACACCCTAAGCCAAAATTAACAATGACAATAACTAATTCAGTACCCAAACTCCAACCCTACACAGAGTAGGGATGAAATATATATATATATAACGTATTCAAGATTATACTTATACTTACATACTTATATGTATTACACTATTAAGTTTTATGTTTTGTTAAAAATATCCAGCATAGTCACAGGGTAGGGGATAGGGTATCATACCCCCTCCTAGGTCAAGGACACAAATGAGTGCAGAGAGACCAGAGCAAACCTATACAACAGTTTTACATTCATACTGATCAGGCTTCACTGCGCTCTGCATCTTTTTCACTAAGTACAGCACTCAAGCACTAACCCAAGTAGCATGCCAACATTGATATTCCATCAGAACCATTGTTTCTGTTGAGGTTGAAACTTCAAGGCTGGATAACACTGAATCAATGTCGATCATTCTTTGCTTTTTAATGTTGAGAAGAGAAACATTGAATCAGTGTTGGTCTGCTATCTGGGGATTGGTTTAATTAATGTTATTTCAATGTAAGTTTAATGGTAAAACAGTGAATGATTTAAAGTTGAACTAGCTGTCACCGATCACGAAGACCCAAATACAATTTTACTGTGATCAGAGGGGAGGCAAGTGAAAAATTACTGCGCAGGGTTAGCAAAGGGGGTCTGGAGGAGGGCTCCTCGTTGTCTCAAAACTCTCTTAAGACTCCTCTACATCCAAGATGTTGAGCCGCGAGTGACAAGTGTTTCTAGGAGGTAGTGTGGTCCTGGACAGTTGATCGGGATGTTGTTGGTGGAAGTCAGTGATGAGGTCTGGGTCAAGAATGTGCCATGCCGGGACCCGCGACCTCTCCTCCTGACCATAGCCCTCCCAGTCCACCAGGTACTGGAGGCCTCTACCACGGCAGCAGGATCGATGGTGTTGGACTGAAAATGCTAGATCTCCATCAATGAGACGGGGAGGACGAGGGCAAGGGACTGCCAGAGTCAACAGACTCTCATGGACCGACTTGATCCGTGAGATGTGGAAGGTCGGGTGGATCCGCATGGAACGTGGAAGTCTCACTGCAGCTGGATTAATTATTTGCTGGATCGGGAATGGCCCGACAATTCTGCGAGCCAGCTTCTTTGACTCCACCCACAGAGGCAGGTGGGGAGCCAAACCCTCTGATCAACCTTGTAGTGGGCCGTGGACTGCCGTCTGTTGGCTGCCGCAGAGTGATGCCTCCCCGAATGCAGAAGGGAGGACAGTGTCTGGTCCCAGGTCCTGCGACAGCGACAGATGAAGGTTTAGACAGAGGGACAGGCGTGGAAAGCGAGAGGGCTGGTACCTTGTGCTGATTACAGATGAAACAGGCCTTATTAAAGTCACTTGCATCCTTAGCCAGCGTAGGCCACCAGAACTGCTGTAAGAGGAAGTCTCATGAGCGCTGGGATGAGGTAAGCTTGCTAGTGTGGGGCTGCTGCAGGACTTCCAACCTTAAGGCCTCCAGAACGTAGAGGCGGTTGAGAGGGCAGGCACAAGGATCAGCCTGCCCCCATGTAGCCGCTCTTGCCCTTTCTTCCATGTCCCAGGTAAGAGTAGCCACCACACATGGAAGTGGAAGAATGTTGCCTGGCTTGTCCCCCGAATACCCCTTCCTTCCTTCCTTTCGGCCAGCTGAGTGTTGCGAGAACGCAGCCGATAGGAGAGGGTGAAGCAAAACCAGGTGAAAAATGGGGACTAGCGGGCTTAGCGAGAGTTCAGTCTTTTGGCAGTGTATATGTAGTCTAAATTCTTGTGATCAGTCCAGACTATAAACAAACAGTACCTTTATGCCCTCCAACCAATGTCTCCATTCTTCCAAAGCTAACTTTACTGCCAGCAATTCTCTGTTGCCAATGTCATAGCTCCTTTCAGCTGTGGACAGACGCTGAGAAAAGGCATAGGGATGTACCTTCTGGTTGGAGGCAGACCGTTGTGAGAGCACCGCCCCCACATTAGACGCATCCACCTCCACCACAAACTGACGGTCGGGATCCGGCAGCTGGAGAACGAGCGTTGTGGTTACGAAGTATTCATAATGCTTGAAGGGGTGTTGAACGCTGTCTTCCACTCATCCCCCTCCCTGATGTGGAACAGGTGATAGATGTGAAGATGGTGGCCACCTAGAGCAACTCGAAGGCAGATGAGATGAGTGGCAGCGGGTAGCGGTTCTTGATGGTGATATCATTAAGTCCTCTGTAATTAATACAGGGCCTTAAAGTCTTATCCTTCTTTTCCACAAAGAAGAAACCAGCTCCTGCTGGAGAGGAAGATGGACGGATAATGCCCGCTACCAGGGATTCGTTGGCATGGGGGGGGGGGGGGGGGGGGGGGGGTTAGCAGGGGGAGCAGCAGAGGAATGGATTGTGACACTAACATTGATTTTATGTCTGTCTTCATCATTGAAATAACATTATTTCAGGGTGCAAACCTGATGAAGAATCGAAATGTTATATTTCATTGTTGATCAACACTGAGTCAAAGTTGATACATCAACATTGATTCTCTTTTCTCAAAAGCAGAGGACAGTTTGCCCTTTAGTGTTTTATGTGAATTCATGCTATTATTTTCAAATTCATGGTGATGAGTATGTTTGTTAGAAAGAATCTGTTACTTTGTGGTGACGTATTGTTTCATGAAAGTTCCTAACTAATGAACTTAAATGCCTTCTCACTTTGTGTGAAGTTGCCCTCAGACTAAAATATGAACAAAAGTATTTGAATTGAAACAGTTTCTGGTTTCAGGTTGGCTGCAGGCTTACCTGGCCCACAGACTGTGTGGGGGGAACACGGCCTGGGCCAGCAGACTCTGGTACAAGTACAGACACACCATGTGACCAGACGTGAAGAAGCCCACCATCACACACAGTGCATTGAAACCCAGGTGACTGATGGGAAAGTGGCACGCCCACCATGTGCACACACCAATGAAAAGCAGGAAGTAGAGGGCTGAGAAGGCCGATGGCAGTGTGATGCCTGGGAGCAAAGAGGAGAAGAGAACGCTTTCAGAAAAATGGATGACACTTCTACACTTCTATATGCTTTCATTATCTCTGACTGGTGCTGGTTGCAGGTCACAAGAACAGTATTTCTGTTAAAAAGACTAAGGGAGATTATCCTAGCTAATAAGACTTTATTAAACTTTGCCCCCTTGGACTTTTTGGTGTGCCTTCAATGATCTTACCCTGACTCACTGTTTTATGTGTTTATTGTTTTCTTAATAGGAATTGCTCTCCCTTATTTAGAAGATAGATGTGGCTAGATCCATTGTAACATCTGATATAGTGTGGAAGCATTTTATTTTGTATGGGAAATTACAATTACAATTACTTTTGGCTTGTTTTATTCTGTCTTCATCATCTCTGATATTATGATGAATATACTACAGTATGTGCATCATGTGGTACAGAAAACGTTTCACCTGATCATTATTTAAGATTTATATGAGGATGCACAGAATTAGATTTGTTTTATAAAACTAATTTGTGCTCTTAACTGATAAATCATGCACGTCATTTACTCCTTACTGTACTTTACTTTACTTTATGTTTGGCTTTTTAAGCAATGTGCTGTTATCTTAATTCCTTTAACATATGTTCAAATATTTGCTGTTTTGTTCAAGGCTGTGTTCAGGTCTCTACATCTGCCTGGCTTTGTTCCTTTTTTGCAGGTCCAATGGAAACGATGGTATGAATCAGATCAGATAATCATAGTTGACACATCGTCATCAAACAAGATATGAAGCCACTGTGAGAGCTAAAGCTGCAGCAGGCTGCTATGGTAATGAAAATCAAACACACACTCATCCAGTATGAGAGCACACACAACAATGTTAATAGCTTTCCTAACAGACGGGCCACACATGACAGACTTTCTGTGTTTATTTATGGTTGCCAGTGGACTCTGTTTCTGGAGATAAATCAGTTTTTAAATGACAAGTGTAAACAGCCTGAGCTGAAATCTTAATCATCAAGTCTGAACCAGATCACCACCTGGATTGTTCTCACACTTTTTTTTCAGCTTCTTCCTTGTGTGTTGTAATATCATTTGGAAACCTGAGTAGGTAATGTTGTTACATATATCCTACCAGCCAATGCCAGCAGGCTGATGGCCAAGATTCTCCCCAGGTCCCGCAGAACTTTCCGGGCTGTGGCCTTCAAACGCTCAGCCAGCTGCTTGGCTCTGGTTGCTGTGGAAACCTCCTCTTCAGGGTCACCGGGTAATGACCTCTCTTCTTCATCTTCGTCTCCTGATACCTCCTCCTCCTCCCCCTCCTCCTCCTCCTCCAACTCATCATCTGTGTCTGTTGGATCTTCTAGCTAAGGCAGGAAAGAGACAAAAAGAACATTTCAGCTTTGTCACATGTGAAACACACATAAGAGTCTGTCTGTGGCATCAGGTCACAACGATCATTCAATAGCATATCACTGGGCTTAAATAATAGTAATAATTCAGACAAATAGTGAACTCTCCAACTATCTTGCAACAGTATGAAGCCTCTCAGATCAGGACAGCAAACATGGAGGAAGTTTGTGGGAGACCACAAAGAAAAAATGACTGGGGAACACTGATTAATTTTATTGATCAACTGATTACGTATCAGCATACATAAGCAAAGATCCTTGATCTGTGGTCAATACAAACAGAATAGAGAAAAAGAGGCAACTCTCATTTAACCTTGCAGCAAAGATCTGTACAACCTGACAAGCAGCCATTCTGAAAGCCTTTGAGTGCTGCTGGAAAAATAACTTGCCATCCAAACATTTCACATACATTTGATTCCATGATCAATTCATTTAAAGGCTGATCTCTCATTTCATCATACAGCCCTGCTAAGTTTCTTTGATAAAGCTCTTCACGTCAGTTATTTGGACTACAGCACTCCACTAGTGGAATAACTAGTCTATAGGCATGTTGAGAGCAAGATTTCTGCCTTGGAGTTATAAAAAAACGTAGAATTTCTGAAGCATTGTGGAAACATTATGGAAACGGAAAGTGGTGAAAAAAGGCAAAATATCTGAGCTTCTCCTTTCAGTCTTTTTACTTCCACATCCTGTATTGTCAGGTACCAAGTAGGGGACCAAGGAACACATGGAGACAGAAGCGTTGCAGAACAATGATTTCATTGCAAATGTTGGGATCGAGGGATCGATTTCGATTTATTTATTTATTCTATTCTACTCAATTCTACTCAATTCTGTTCAAAACCCAAAATCATAACACACACACCCCTAATAATTATCTACATTGCCTTATCTACATTGTCTTATTCACTATGACAAAATGATGTTTGGATATGTTTTTCCATTAGAATGAATGAATACAATGATAAGTCTCTTATGCACTTCATTGTGTGATGTTTCCGTAAACATTTGATTGTCAGATAAATGCCTGACCGACTGTGTGTCTGCTTCCGTTCACTGACAAAGCTGCTGTCTCCAGACACAGAGGCCAGATGTTACACAGTACCTGCATTATGTTCCTGTCTGTGTGTAACTTCAATATACACTAATACATACTCAACAATAGCTGAGGGGTGATATACATCCAGTTCCACCCCTGCAGGATTCTTGTTTAATGGTTGCAGAAAGTTGAGTGTGTCTGCTCATACTGCAGGTTATGTTGGGTTTATGGAGGAGGGCAGGAGCCCAGGGGGTTTAATGGAACACTGAACACAGGTTGTATCACTTTTATTTACTTCAGTGTTAAAGATGCAACATTGAGGCTCAGGTTCCTTCACAAAATCACAACATAGGTCTGATTAAGAACAACCACAGAAACCCCTCCTTCGGATTTGTGCAGCTGCCAACAAGTGTATATACACATTCACCCATGTACCCACAGAGCAATCTAATATCCCAGCGAACACACAGTATAGAGAAGTACCAGCAAAACACTCAGTCGTGATATACAGTAACAGGTGGCAAAGCACTAATGTTTCTTATTACTGAGACAGGAATATCACACAAACTCATGCTCCTCCTACTAAATGACTTTGCTGCTGTGTATGAAAAGGACCCAGAGGACAAAGGTCAGAGAGGGATACTAGTTGGCTGGGGGGTGGAGGGGGGTTATTAAATTACATATATTATTATATATACAGTGGCGGCCAAAATTATTAGAACGCTTGGCATACTTAAGAGGTTTCAGTTGTTTTTGTTGAAATAAAATATCCATAAAACAAATTAAATACAGTATCTACAATGTCATCATTATGCTCTATAAACCATAGAATAGAGCCATCATAAGGAGATTTAGGTCATTTTCCTTAAAAGAAAAAACAAGCTAGGCCTGAGGTGTCTTGAGATGCAGTCCAAGCACTGTAAAGTCACTTGACAGCTTTTAACACGGCGGGGGTAGTATTATGGTGTGGGGTGACATTCCAGCCTCAGGAACAGGTGACTTAGTGAAAATTGATGGCGTCATGCATAAGAAAGCATACCACAGTATTCTGGTGAGGCTTGCCCAAGAAAAAATGATTGATTGAGACTTGGACCAAATGACTTGAGTCACATGTCTGCCTTCAGCTATGACTCTCTCTCTCTCTCTCTCTCTCTCTCTCTCTCTCTCGCTTTCCCTCTCACACACACCTACATACAAATACACAGACACACACAGACACACACAGTGACTCACCGATGTAATGTTGGCAGCAGCCACCATTTCTCGGTTCCTGACCAATCTGCTGCAGAGGACGACTGTTACCAAGGCAACCACACATACACCCAGGTCGGGACACAGAAGGCGTAACACACTCCAGGGATCCTCTAGGGGAAGTCTATGAGACACACACACACACACACACACACACACACACACACATACACATATATGTACATATACAGAAAGGTCAAACACTTCTTGTGAATTTGCTACAATAATCTACACTTATTTTTATGTTTTAATATTTAGTTAATGTTCTGTATGTTACATTGTGAATATGTTATATTAATTCTATAAATGTGTCGCTCCCCGATGGAAGCAAGTACGATTCATCTATGTCATGTTTTATATATACACTTTCCCAATAGCAAACTATCAACTGAGTAGATCAGCTCATATATTTTTATCAACAACATTTGTCTCAATCAGCCTGCACCCATTGATGACAGTGGGGCAGATAACCGGTGCTACATTTAATCAAACAACAGCTACATACCTGGACAGTCCTATGTGTCTGCTTATTGTGTCCCATTGTGAACAGTTATCCCCGATGGCGATGTTGAGAGGAGGATATGTGTAGAGGACTGTTTGGAAGCAGATGTGAGCAAGGACAAATAGTAGACTGGTACCGAATACCGCTCTGATGAACCGACCTGTATGACCTGGAAGACAAAGAGACAAGAAGCATAGAGGATGAACAAACCTACAGGAAACAGACAAGCAAACAAAAAAACTATACACCAAGTCAGATGAGGGAGATGGGCTGTGTTTAGCCTAACGCAGCACAAAGACTAAGAAAAGAACTGTTAGTGTAGCTGCATCAGACACTTAAACTTAAAACTAATAATGGACATATCCTCCTGACATGAATAAATGCCATGATGCCATGACAGTTCCAGTGGCCTGAAGGTTGGAATCCACTGAACAGACTGCCAGACCTCTCCATGTGAAGCAGCCGCAGGAAGTGATGTCAATTTGAACAGTGGCGTGGACTGCACACGTCAGTCCTGTGTTTGGCTTCACTGTTGCTGCATCACTACAGCCATCAGCTGCATTCCTCTGTCCTTCACACATTACTGAGCCAACTGGGAACGCTAAATGTCATGTCAGAAGTTAACCCTTCTCTTCACGTCTCTAACTTCCAAACATTGGTGGAGCGCAGAGGTGTAGCGATGTAGTGTTAGGTTTAATGAGGTGAGGTGTGTATGAGCAGTGTGATCACAATAAAGTTGTGATGGAACCTGTGATAGGCAAGAGGATTTCAGCAGCCTCATAAATAAAGCTGTACCCGTCAAGTCTGAAACATTTGCTGCATGTCAGTCTGTGTCAGCAGCTGTGGTATGGACATAAACACAGTGGGCTTAACAATTCAAATGTGCCATAAACTTTGAGGAAACCCTTTCAGAACACACACATTGTGTAAACACTGTCGAAAACTAAACCTAAACTAAACCTCACACAGCAAATATTCACAACATAGAAGCTGAAACTGGATCATGTTTGGTATTTTTGCTTGGAAAATGATGATTGAAACAGCAGTGACTGCAAGTGAAGGAGATAAATCACACACAGACTAAACACACTGTGTCAGGCATTTTTAGAGTTGACTCAAAGCTGAGGCTGCCGGAGGACAGAGTGTGTGGGGGGTCACAGTGGTGCAGCTTCCCCTTCCACTGTTTGTATTTCCAGCCCAGCCCTCTCTGGATGGAAATCACCTTCATACACAGCTACCAGTGTGTGTGTGTGTGTGTGTGTGTGTGTGTGTGTGTGTGTGTGTGTGTGTGTGTGTCTGTCTGTCTGTCTGTCTGTCTGTCTGTCTGTGTGCGTGTTTTGGTAGATTCCACTGAAATAAATTGAGAGGAACTCTCACTCTGTCAGGCGTTTTAATCATTGATTGCATGGATTTACTGTTTTTCTCAGGTACCATATAAGTTCTTTAAGAATAACTGGTTCTGCAAAGGTGTCACCACAGGCTGTAGAAAACTATGGATGTAGCACCTGTGGCACCACTTGTTGTTATAATTTATATTATATGTTGTTATAATAAGTTATAATACGTTTTTGAACCAAAACGTATTATTATTATTAAATGTGTTAATTTACAGCCTCATAGAGCCGACATGCGACATAAGCTGAGACACGTCTCAAATCAAACACAGCCCAAACATACTAAAACATAGTTTAAAGTATTTTTACAAACAGCAACTTAGAACTCCTAATTTCTTGATTAAAATGTGTTTCATTTCTCTATTTCACATCAGATATCATATATAATATCAAGTGTACTGTATTGTCTAGTGTCCCTCCATCCCAATGCTTGTGAGATGTCAGTAAACCATACTCCATCCATTACCTACAGTCACTGCTGGAGATTCAACACCAGACAAGTAACCACTACAGACAATAGTGACACTGATTATTCCAGCTCCTAGTGATTTTTATGTTCAATATCCACTTGACAAAAATATAAAACAACTTAAATGTTGATTTGAATCAAATTCTGTTCAGAAAGATGATAAATGTTGAAAAATATTCAAATAAATGATCTAAAATTTGCAGTCAGATGACTTAGCTGTACTCCTTCCCTCTCACTCAAAAAAATGAAATATTGACTTTAATTCAATTTAGTTTGTCAACAGGTTCTATGTAATTGTATTCAGTTATGTAAAATCAAAAATGTTATGTAATTGAACCCCTAAGATAACTCAATACAATTACGTGGAACCTGTTGACAAAATAAATTTAATTGAAGTCAACATTTTAATTTTTTTTTAGTGTTGTTGGATATCAGGGTAAGCCAAAAAAAATATATAAAATATTTATTTTTGGAATTCAAATGTATGAACAGATGCATGTTGATTCTGTTAAAACATGATAGGACTGTTCCTCTTCACCGTGGTTGCACCACTGACAACAAATAATGTCATGAAAGAGGAAGAAATCAAGTTTTCATACAGATTCCCTCAGCGAAAAGATAAAACATTGCATTTTTTTTTCATTCTCGTGCCTTTATTCCTGATCACGTGCAGCTCTGTAGTCAGTGTCCGACTAAACAAACAACTACACTGACCCTCTGACATCCTCAATAAACATTCTCATAAATGCCATCCTTTATTACATGTGACAAATAAAACTGTTCCAGAACAAACAGCGATAGTCTTGTTATGTTAATGGCTAGCGTTTCAGCAAAGACTGCCCTCCCTCCTACTGAAACATCTGCACTGTGATCCAATATTAAAAAATGACTGAGCATGCAACACTAAGTGCTGTGTTCCAGCTGGCCTTGAATCTCATTTAGACATGTTAACACACGCTATACAAACAGGTTTTATCTCTTATTTATACTAAGTATACACAGAGTCCTTTTGTTGCAGACAAACTTATCACAGTGAGCTTCTGCAGATCTCCATCTGCTCTTCACTTGCCTACACACCTGCTCGTCACTGCCCAGTAAGCTTCCCCAATATATACTGGCCACCCTATACTGCATTCCAGAAGACTCAGGACTTGGAAATTTCTGACCTTCTAAAAGTAGAATGGAACACAAAAAGTTAGGGTTCCTACTTTCCATCTACCCTGACTTCATGAAGAAGACCACGTCTCACACACACTTTTCTTGTACATTTCAGTCAACAGGGGAGGGGGTTGGATGTATGTGCAGCCTACAGTATTAAGTATATTAAGTTAGTGAGCTTCCAAATATAAAAATGCCTTGAAACAAAAAGTATAATGTCGTCTGTCATCCCATGTGTCTGTCCTGTTTATGTATGCAAATCTGCACTGCTGAGAGAAGTCATACTTTTACATTTTACTTCCCGTTTTCTCAATGATTTCATTTGTTTTCTTGAGTTTCAAAATAACAAATGTTATCCAGAGATAACAGGATCATTTTGTCCTCTTTACATAACAAGATCATTTCCCCAACATAATGCCATAATTAATTTGAGATCTCGAGAAAACTAAAGCGCAGTCTGGTATATTAAATCATTGTAACTGTCACATTCTCCTGCTCCTCTGACATTGCTGCACTAAATGATGTTGCCTGCAATTTAATATACTAGACTATGTTTTCAAGAAAATTATTCTCTTAGGATAACATCATTATTTTAACATAATTATGTACTCACATGGCTTTTCCTATCACTGCTATGCAGACGACACTCAGCTGTATCTATCATTTCTTCCTGAGGACCCCTCGATCTCTGCACAGGTCTGCCTCTCAGACATCACCATATGTATGAAGGCACATCACCTCCAGCTGAACCTCTCAAAAACTGAACTGCTGGTCCTCCCAGCCAAACCTACTACACCATGACATCAACATCAAAACTGACTCCCTATGGGTTATGATTGATGACCAAATAACCTTAATAAAAATAACCAATCACATTGCCTCAGTTGCCCGGTCATGCTGCTTTACACTTTACAACGTCAGGAAGACCTGCAGCTCTTCAGAGATCACCTCCTCTCCAACACTAGCAACAACTGGACATGCTGAATCTGCCCTTTAATAACTGTCACAACACTTGCTGCTGCACTAACACTTTCTTATCACACTGTATCTTGATTGTTCCCCTCTCTGTACTGTACGTCTTTGGATGAAAGCATCAGCTAAATGACTAAATGTAGATGTAATGTCATAAAAAACAGAAAACAGTGGAAATAAATTGTATGAGTGGCTTGTATGAATATGACTTAGGGCTTACATAGAAATGTCATAGTCATTTGGAGGCTGGGAATTGGACATTTCAGTTGGGAGTTTCTGACCTCCCAACATTAGTTTCCAGCTACATGGGTTGGTTATTGTAAATTCGACCCTGTTTTCTGTGCTTGACTGCTCACTGTGACCCTTTGCCTGTTTTTTGGATACTTTTGTCTACATGCCAGGCCTCTTAAATGTATTCAGCTGTTTGGATTGACTACCAAAGTTTAATTTACACCACATAGGGAGTGCATATAGTGTTAAGTTGAGTCAAGTGCTATGAATGTCTTTACATGTTTAAGAGCACTGTTTCATTCTAAATGTTAAACTGCAGTCAGTGAACAGCCGTCTCACACAGCTAGCCCTTTGTCATAGTATTTATTTCACAGATTAGATCTTATTAAAACTCTTAATCAGAGAGTCATCAGGAGCAGTCATGTGCGAATCAGCTGTGAATATTATATCAAATATGTTTGTTTTTTTGTTAACTCATAACTTATATGAATGTGTCATTAGTTTTTCTGATGCCTAGAGCATGCAACAGATATGTTGCTCTAGATCAAAGTTTAGGAGACATCACCAATCACAGAGTAAAAAAATAACTCATTCTCCTTCTAAAGAAAGTCCTGTACATGATGTATAAGAATAAGGAGGAGCATAATTGAATATTTGAACACATGCCAGTTGTTGAGTAATACAGCTCTGACTTAAACTGTCTCCATCCCAACAGAGCTGCTTCCTATTAGTCATTTCTTTTTTTCCATGCTCAGTTTGCACAGCTCTCTCGCTCTCTCTCTCTCTCTCTCTCTCTCTCTCTCTCTCTCTCTCTCTCTCTCTCTCTCTCTCTCTCTGTGCGTGTGTGTGTGTCTATGTCTGTGTGTGTCTGTGTCTGTGTGTGCGCGCATATGAACATGCATGTGCATGTGTCAGAGTCTTGGCAGGCCAGTGGGTTTTCCCTTTGGGGTACCCCCACCCCCCCTCTCTCTCTAACTATTCTCTCACCAAAATAAAAGCCAATCAGAAAAACGCAAAGGAGGACTGGAAAACAAGGCAAAAAAAAAGATATATGACTTTTGCCCTACTAAACACTGAGACTACAGATCTCAGTTTGAGAGGAGGAGTAATTTTCATCTCAACTCTGTGGAAAATATCAGTGGAAACAACTCAAAGCCACACATTTACAATCTTCACCAAGAGAGTGTGTGTTCTCAGTGAATATGTATCCCACATGATACGTTCTACATAGTGGTGGACGTGAGACCCTTCCTGAGCTGAACGTGTGCTAGCTAGATTTCTGTTCTCTCTGGGTACTCTGGCTCCCTCCCACAGTCCAAAGACATGAACCTTAACAGCTTAATTGGTGACTATAAATTGTCCATAGGTGTAAATGTGAGTGTGAATGTTTGTCTCTATGTGCCCTGTGATGAACTCACCCTAAGTCAGCTGGTATAGGCTCCAGTCCCACTGTGACCCTGATGAGGATCACAGATACAGATAGATGAATGGATGTTATATAACAATGGCCTCTCTTTAGGTCAAATTAATTTAGCTATTTTGATTAATTAACACAAGTTAATCTGATACAATCTGTGGCTCAGGTGGTAGAGCGGGCCATCTAGTAATCGGAGGTTGCTGGCTTGATTCCTGGCTCCCCCAGTCTAATCAAAGTATCCTTGAGCAAGTGTATGAGTGAGCTTAGTACTGTGAGGAGTCTGGAGTTTGGATGATGGAGCTCCTGATGAGCAGTTGTCAGTGTGTGTGTGTGTGTGTGTGTGTGAAGGACATTGTTCTAAAAGCACTTTGTATGGTCTGTAGATCAGAAAGGTATTAAATAAATACAAGTCCAACAAGTTTAACATATCTTAGAAACGTAAAACAGAAGAAGCAGTGTAAACACACACAGTTTCCTCTCTCGGGGGTTCAGACTTGTCTTGTCTGTGTGTATCAAAATATAATGTATAAACAGAAGTGAAGAATGATTCTGCGTTGTCTGACTCCATTAATGTCCATGAGGTTGAAGGGCATCTGAGGGAAAATACCAAGAGTCCTCGTGAAGTTTGGATTACTGTAGTTTATTCTGTCTGAGCTAACTCAAGCACAGACTCTGTGATGATGATACACACTGCATACACATACACACACTGTAAACACAGGTCTATTGTAAGTTTGTGGCCAAAAGACAGAGACTGAAACATATTCCAGTAGTCGAATTTGAGTAAACACTATAAGACAAACTTTATCATAAGCGCTGTGTGGTGGAGCATTAAACAGCTTGCATGACTTGTTTAATATAAACTTGGAAGCATGTCAGTACTTAAACATGCCATATCTTGATCTCTGTGTTTCCACTGCCTTAAAGAACAAAGCAGCCTTTGTTGGATGCTCGTGGGAGTATAATGTTTAATGTATTTTGCCACAGCTGTATGTCGTGTAGTACACGTCACAGCCCCTGATAGCTGCCACACAGGCAGCAGGAAATGAGCTATTCTCAGTCCTCGTAGTCTGGAGATGTATTAATACTAACTGACACAATCAGTCACATTTCAGTGTAGATGAGCAATTAAAAATGGTGGAAACACTCCACATTTTGGTTTTGAAGACTCTGCAAGAGACATTTTATAAATGATTTTAATATTTCATAAAAGTTCAATTGATTAACTAAAAAAATGTGTTATTAAGCTCATTGTGTAGGATGAAACACAGGTGATTCCTGGCAGATTGCTTACAACATATCAAATCAGTATGTATGTAGTAATAATTAGTAATATGTAGTATATCCTCACAGGTAATTCATGTGAATCTGTCCCTTTAACTGAAGACTCATCACTGAAGGTGACATCATTAATGAACATAATTTATAATAATTTAATCTTAATAAATGTGTGGTATGAAGTTATAACTCCTCTCATTAGAGATGCGTGTTTTTCATATAATAAGCCAGTCAGAGCCACTCAGTGCCATAAGGGACATGTAGCCTAAAGCAATTATATCATCATTGATTAATCATACATTATTAATCTGGACGTAGTGACACACAAATAGTATGTCTTTAGAATATGAAAGAATTTTAACTTATTATAGGAGACACCCAAATATCTATATAAGTGCAATACATAAGTATGAACTTAAAAATGAGCATGATGTGGTCTCACAAAAATGCTATATGCTATATGTGATTTTTGGGAATAGTTGGCTAATAAAATTATAAGAAAGTGTGATGATTATAAGAAAAATGTATTAAAACATAAGATCCATATCATCTTCTAATAATATTATGTGGCTTACTCATAATAATGATCATTTTAAGGATAACAGTGAGAAAATATTGTAACAAGACTCTAAGCAGATTTGTTCTTGACATGATGGCAGCAGTAAACTCTCATCATTTTGATGCAAAGTCTCAGCAGTTGCTCCTGAATCAAGCAACAGTTTATCACTGGTGTGATCCCATCTTTAACTATACTAATGTAAACTCCTTAAAGAGAACACGCTGGATATAAAACTCTATCAATCATCAAGTCCCTAGCTCTCCTGTCAGCTGTAATAAACAGAGGCAAAACTGCACTTACTGCACTGAGCACAATCTGTTAGGCAGCAAGTCCCAGTCTCCTTAAAACATTAATCGCATCACCTAATGTCAAAACATAACATGCACAAGCATATCACAGGCCAGCCTGAACACCAGAGAAGGTTGATTACAGGACAGAATGCAGGCAAACTGCTTCCTGAAGTCAGAGTGATTACAGTGAAGCACATTTCATTTGACAAACGTGGTCTGAGGAAAAAATAAACACAAACAAATACAAACACGGATTGAGCCAGTCTTACCCCTGATGGTGTGTTTGTTGGGACACAGGAACCATGGCAGCAGCAGCAGGTACAGGAAGTAAACCAGCGACAAGACGTTGTAGCGAAAAAGACATGCTGCAGAGACAGAAAAGAGACGACAGCAGGCATTTAGACACATACATTTAGAGATCCTAGCATGCATGACGTGTTAGACGAGGGCCTAGCCTTAACCCTTGATCTTAAAAGAGACATGTCATTTGTGGTAAAACTGTGGTACAGTCTTAAGCTTTCATGATTATACCATACCTGAAACAAATGTTCCACATCTAAAAATAAAATCAGTTTTACTGGCCAAATACGTACACACTGAAGGAATTTGACTCTTTTTCATTGATACAAAGACACAACATGAAAATAAAGGTAAAGAATAGACAGTACACAGGTATGTGTGTATGTGTGTATGTGTTTTATGCATATACATATGCATAAAACACACCAATGACACCAATAACATAAATTAAAAAAAGTTTATATACACTTTAAGTGTTTCTGTAAAATACTAGAAATATTATAAAACACTGAATGGATAAACATATAGATGATTTTATACACATACATATTATGTACATATGTCAGTGCCAAGAAATAGCTTTTAAATATCTGACTTTCAGCAGCCTTGAAGTATATAACCTTAGATGAGTGAAACCGATCCGCCCTACATATACCACGTGGACCTCTATATGGAACATATCACATAATTATTAAAGTTCCAAAAATCCAAAAATCCATCTTTACCAAGAGGTGGAGTCCACTTCTATACTCCCCTTTATACATAGTCCACACAACACTTCACTGCTTTTTAGAGTACGTATTGTATGTATCTGTTTCTATTTAATATTATACCATGGAGCAGACAATTCTGATCTGGGTTTGGTTCCTCATTTGTATGTGTGTATGTATATGAATGAACAAATATGTATATTTAATTCAATATATTTGATGGATGATGTTGTGTACAGCTGGAAAGAGAAAGAACAATAAAATGTATACAGTATGCTGCATTGTTGTTGATGAAAACAAAAGAAGGAAGAATTTCTTGCTTTCTGTGATTCTCTCACTGCTCAGTGGCACACTGAAAAAGGAAAAGGCAGATATACCACACTAGATGACAAGTGGCTCATCTTTTTAAAAAGGAAATATGAGAGCTGTCAGTGCATAAAACCAACTGTTGATTTTTACAAATCACTTGAAAAAACTAAAATGTTTCGATAAAATGGAATTGTGAACTTGATTTAGAGAATGGTGATGCCCCTAATGTCTATGCACAGTCTATACAGTATGCAGGATTTATATTGACAGTGACTCTATCCATCTATGCCATATCTATCCATTCTCTTCTGCTTATCCGGGTTGGGTCACACTGACAGCAGGTTTAGCAAGGCGTCCATGGACCACCTCAGCTGGCTCCTTTCGACAGCAGCTCGAGAAGCAGCAGCTCATCTCCAAGCCCCCTCCGGGTGTCCAAGCTCCTCACCCTCTCTCTCAGGCTGAGCTCGGCTGCCAGGTAGAGGAAGCTAATTTTAGCTGCTTGTATCCACAATCCCATTCTAGACACACACAGCTTGTGAGGGTTGGAACATAGATGTCTGGAAAATCAAGAGTTTTGCCTTCCAGCTCAGGTATGTCAGGGTCTTGTTCATGAGTGATGGACTATACACTGTACATTAATCTGTAATGTGCGTAAGTGGGTGTTTTGGTGTTGTTGACACTGACTGATTTAAGACTGGCTGATTTAATTTGGTACCGCATGTTGTGTCCAGGATTGTTCTGCACTGATGTTTCCTGCCTGTTTCCTGACTCTGAACATGTTGAAGTCCTGAATGCATGGTATTCTGGCTTAGTAAACACATTCAGGCATTCTGGTCAGAGGTCAGAGAGGCTCTCTCACATCCTTGACCTCAGCATTCCAATGACAACACCTCTGCTTACTCCCAGACCTGTCAGACATCACTGTCAAATGTATACTCGCCTTTAACAAGAGCCAAAAGGTGGTAGTGCTGAACTCAAAGGAAATAACCTCAGTATCAGTCAAACAATGACTGAACTTAACTTCCAATCATTCAAAATGTAGATCAGATCCACGATGACAGAACAGTAATATGAACATTTGGCTTCCATTCATCAGCGCATACACACACACACACCTATACTCACACTTAAATATCGTCATACATGACCCCTACCCCAGTGATTTCAATGTGCTTCAGACCACCTGTCTGAGGTAAGGTTGGCATAATTGCACCAACTAAGTGTGTTGTTGATGCTTCAAGTGTTTTAAGTGCAGTCGCAAACACCAGCAACACTCTGATGAAACTGAAATCAAGTCAGTCAGTCCAAAGCTCCACAGTGTCTTTTTCCTGCACATGCAGTAACAACAAGAGGAATTTTATGAGGTGTTCCTGGCTTGAAGGAATTAAGATGATCTGCCAACATTAAGACCTGGAAATAAAGACAATGTGTGGCCTGATTCCTCCTCTTAAACACATGCAGTGATAATTATTAGCTCACCAGGGTTAAGGTCTGGGTTAATCTCAGCCTGCTGAGATCACAGTTTGCCCGTGGAGGTTTGAGACATTTACCATTTAATTCACAGCTTTAACAGATCTTTCAGTTTATTGCCTTAATTCTGTTGTGGATCCCCAGAGGATGTAATGTGATGTGAAGTTGACCTCATCATCTATGCGATTTCCATGTTGGCCTTTCCTCAAGACAAAGGTGACATTTGTAGCTACACTCCTGCTCAAGCTCAAAGAGGGGTAGAGTATTTGTTCCAGCTACCACTGTAATGAATATTGCAGCCTTTAGAGGAGGGGCAGGTCTGCATGCTTTCACTGTTCACGTCTATTGAAACATCAAGTTCAGATGTAAGCTACAAGATAATTCTCATCTTTTTATCTCCCCTGCCTTTAGATCTTGCACAAAAACTGGGGCACAAACAAAGAATCAAACACACTAAGCGCTCTGTTATTTCCTCCTGTTGCTGAAGCATAAAACATATTGTCTTCCGGCCTGTCTGCCAGGGTTAGATGATAGATGACTGATATAATGATTTATGGCTTTTTCTCGTTGCCTCTCTCTCTCTTCATTTCACCAAACTGACACAAACCAAAGTGGCCAGGACTAGAAAACATAATTGAACTTTTTCTACACAATATTATGGGAATAAGCACAACTTGTACACATAATAGACAACCATGGGTATTGTTACATGTTCCCCTCACTGTAGTCTTTTGAATTAGTCATTCATTAGGGGCAATGGGCTATTCTTGTGAAATCTACAGGACAACACTGACTAAACAAACCCAGCCCTGAAAAACCACAACTGAAACTCCAGGAGTCCAGCAGCTTCTCTCACATGTGTAACACTCCTGTTCTTGGCCTTGGCCCAGTGTCGCTACACGTCCTTTTCTCTTGTGTTTCCTCTTTTCTTACTGTAATGCAAATGCAACCAATATGGTTGTATTATATGCAGTAATATGCTACAGCTATTACAACACCAGGTCAAATGAAAGCCAATGTTGACCGCAACAGGCCAACTTCCTGACAAATCTATTCACAGCTCAGAGCCTAGCTTTCGAACTAAGTGATCTCTTCAGACGTCGCTTCCTGTCAGCCTCCACTAATTCAAATATCTGGAACATACCCCCATAACCACCCAGCCCTTCCAAACTAAATACACAGCTCTATGGGATATATGGGGCATATACATAGTGTCTACAAACTAAAAATTATTTTCAGCATTTTATGTTTCCACTATCTAAACATTACAGCAGTTTATTCCAAATAACGGGCCTCAGTGTGTAACTTTGACTTTCTTTCATCAAATCTTCCAAATTTAGATTACTCAAGTGAGAGTGGAGTGGGAATGAAAATAACTACAAATCTGCATGATACAAAACAGATAAAACAGATGTCATAGGCTGAGCAGGAATCTATTCTGTTCACCTCGACTCCGCTGGGTTGAGGACACACACACTTAACAAATCTTTCAGTTTATTTCTATTTCTATTTCTGGACAAACCCAAAAATATCTTCATGCAGAGGTACGACTAGAACAAAGGGGCAAAAAATTATACCAATATAAGACCCTTTCATATCAGACCTGTTGTTCAGCTCATTGTTTTCTCACTCTGGGGCTGAACAGTGTTGGCCTTGAGAGAGAGAGAAAGCATTTCCTCTCTTCCATATGTGACTCATGTGGTTGGTCATCTGTCGTGGTGGTAAAATGCCATGTCACTGTACCTATTTCTGCTGTCCGTGTGTTATTAAGTATAGCCTTGAAGCTAGTTCACTGCCAGTTGCATTCATGCATCTCACACAGCCCATTGTTCTCCAACAGGTGGGGAATTAATCATTCTGAGAGCATTGCAACAGATCTCTCTATGGTAATGTAATCGCATTGTAAAACTGGTCGTCATCATTTCATCATTGGACCAGTCATTACAGGTAGTAAATATTGGATTTTTAGGATAACCTGTAATGGACTAATGAACTGACCAACATCCTAACATCCTAAGAAAGTGGGCTCAAGAACCTTTAACCCAACATGTCTCAATGCTTGAGAGTGAATGGCGTTTTATAAAGCGTTTTTTCATCCACTGGATCCCCTCAGGCGGGTATATTTATATAGAAATATGCCAAAGCCGATTCACAAAGCATCACATTATTAAGTTTGCAGATGACTCTGTTATAGTGTCACTGCTGACCGACAACAACCCTGAACATGGCCCTGTAATGAAAGAATTCACCAACAGGGCCTGTAAGTCATCTTTTCTTCACATTAAAGACTAAGATTTCTTTCAAAACACATTGTTTACAATATTTAAACATATGTGGGAAAATAGTTGCTGAAAACATGTGAAAAGACGTAATATATTAGTGAAATGTGGAGTTAGAGGTTCAACAGGCCACCCTGAGCATATCCCTGCACCACTAGCAGAGAGATATTTTGACACCTAATTTCATAAATTTGACAATATTTCCAATCATTTAAATTTGGCTGGGTGGTTAATAACACTTTCTTCTTTGAACTCAGAACACATTTATTCTGACCTTACTCAGACTTTAATGTGTCTAAGTTTTTATGCCAATGTTTTGTTGTTTTATTGAATCTGTCCTGAGTTTCTCCTTTGTGACTTGCTACAGATCTCTTACTCTTGAAAACAAAAGAAGACTGCGGAGTGTAGCCAAGGTGTACTGCAAAAATTGTTGACAAAATTTTCATTTAAAAGATTTTTAAAGGCCTCAAAAATGTATTCAAACATTTTAGAGAAGGAGAGACAGTTCTGAAACAGAAATCATTTTTCATTCTTTCTTCTCAGCTCCAGCTTTAGAACTGCTGCTCTTCGTGCACCTTTATGGAAATAGAGACCTGAGCAATGCAGCTTAACTCCCATCACACAGACATTTATTATTATTGTTGGTTAAATAATGGTTAACATTTTAAGAGATTAGGCAGAGCAAACAAAGGTCTGGGATGGGACCACTTTATATCATTTATATACAGTAGTGCTATTAAAATACCTGGATCCACCCTGATCCTGATTCTCGAGATGGACTTCCTATAATAAAACAGCAGCTCACTATTGTCCTGAACAATAGTGCCCGCATCTAGGACAAGCGAGTCGTTGAGGAGCTCCACCCTACTGCATAGTTAATCATCAAACGCACACCCAAAATGAAGTCTGTGAACAGACCTGATAAAACTGGTCAGTGACCACAGGACGTATCTCCCTGCAGCACTCCAACTTCTGCATGACTCACATTCATGCACTGAATATTTGGTTCTTTTTGTTCAGTGTTTGATGCAACAGCTGCCATGCTTTGATTTGTGTTTTCACATTTCTCTTCATTGGCACACTGAGGTACGAGATATTGCAACACTTCACTCCAGCGCTTAGATCAAACCACTTTGGTATGAAATCCTAAATGTTGTGCTCCTGCCATCTCGATCAGTTGGTGTAAGGTCATAAAACTCTAGTTTTTTTCTTGTCTTGACATTCCAATAAAATCAAACATGTTTTTAATCTTAAAAATGAATTAATATTATCAGAGGTTTTTAGTCTTCGATCATGCATGTTCTGTCACGTCAGTACTGATTGCTCTTTCTCTTGGAAATTGGTGGAGCAAACCCAGGCCACTATGATAACAACTAGTCCTTTGTACATGGGATGCTCTACCAGATGAGCATGACCAGCTTGCCCCCAAGAGTTGCCTCTGGGAGGAGTCCTCCAATTTGTAGCATGATCGAGTTAAGAAGGAAGACAAGTGTATGGAAACTGCTCAACAATGCACATACAATGGTTGTAAACTCCCACCAGGTGCATGATGGGAAATAACCTCTAAGTCAATCTAGTTGTAGTCTTGTAAATAGTGTGTGACAGTCTGTGACAGCACTGACACTAATAAAAACAAAAAAAAGATCCATAAATGACTCTGAAATCTGAAAGAGCAATTTGGGTTACTCTCTTCTGTTTTCTTTTCCAGGTGGCTTGGGAGGATCTATGGTCGTAATATATGTGAAGCAGATTTCTTCTCAGCCCTGACTCACAGACAGACTGCACAGACTGACATCACTGTCTTCATCATCACAAGACTTGTTATGACAGAAAACTGAATTATCAGGGATTTATCAGGGAAGAAGATCAAACACTTCTGTTGTTTTTCATACAGGATTTAGACCAGGGTTTATATAGAAACACAGAGACTGTCTGGTGTGATTGTCAGTAACTATAACTCTGCTGCAATCAGGAGAAAAATGTCACAAATAACTGGCATCTATAGAGACTCACAAAATGACTGTGAATTTAAAGGTTCACTGTGTCAGATTTAGAAGATCCATTTACAGAATAGGGAACATAACTTTGTTCTTGTATATAATGTGTATAATCACCTGAAAATAAAAATAATGTTGTTAAGTGTTACCTTGTTAATGAGGCTTTTAGATCTTAAACTCGTGTAATGAATGATTTTATGAATCTAGACAATGGTAGTTTATTGCTTAACTTGAGAAATGTAATTAATGTTTACCAATTCTCGTTCTTTTTCATCAGTTCAACTGTAAACACTTTGTCTTTGTTTCTTCCAGTATTCTGTGGGGCTCACCTTGATTACAAAATATATATAGAATATGATTTATCTGAATAACAGAGCCTGAGGCTGTAACAGATGTGCACTCCACACTCAGCATGTTATCACTGGATGTGTGTTTACATGTAGTTACCTATTAATAGGAGGACAAATTTCCCTTTAATACAATTCATTTATTAACACACACACATACACACACACAAACCGGTAAAGTATGGTTTGAGTATGAACATTTATGACCACAAACAACATAATCACTACTTCTACTTCAACAGAAACAATGCTGTCTGGACATGGGGTGGGTTAGTCATGTAAAATGATTCTTTCCCAGGTGGATTGTGAGAGAGGACAGAAGGTTTGATGTGGATAAGAACATGTGGCCAAATGCGGAAGACAGGATATTGACTGCTACAGACATTCTGTATTAATAATGTGTGTCTGTGCACTGCTCTACAAATATGTATAATGGATATGTTCTGCACCGCATTACTGTGCACTTGATACACAGCACACTCACATGTCTTCAGGCATGCTAGAGGCTTCATGAGGCCGTGGACAGTTACAACCGTGCTTTCAGCCAAGTGCTAAGCTAATGCTTAGCTTGTAACATGCACACAATGATGATGCTAGCACGCTAATATTTAGCAGGTATGACGTTTACAATGTTCACCATATCAGTTCAGCGTGTTTGCACACACAAGGCTGAGGCTGGACACAAAGTCAGAGGATCACCACTGTTATTACAGTTCATCCGGAGGGGAACATGAATGTTTGAAGCAAATGTCATGATGCTGTTCTGTCCAACAGTGCTCAGAACATGTACAATATCTTTCTGTACTAAAGTTATTTTTAGTCAATTATTTCAGAACTTTTATAACATACCTGGGAAAGAACACAGATGTCCAGACCTCTGTGACCTTGATGGTGGATACAGCTATGCTCATGATACATTATGTCTACAGCTTTAACTGCTGGAGAGCTTACTGTATGTTTACTAACTTTTAAGTCCAAGTTCTCAGTCCAATAAAGACTCATTTACCCATAATGCCACTCTATCAACAGTCATCTGTCCTATAAATGACCATAAACTCTAAACTAACCGTGCTGCCAGCAAACTGGACTTATCAACTAGCAGTTTTGGTTGAAAAGTTTTTAAATGTGCCAGAGGTGACTCTAACATCCAACAACTTCATTAGAGGAAATGTTGTAAATAGCAGGCCAACAAGCATGTGATGTCAGAGCCATGCTGCATTCATGCTCTATGTGTTTGGACTTTTCCACACTGATGAAGAAGCATTTAGAGTTATTTTGTGACCAGCTTACAGCCTGGTTTTTATAGCTGCTGGTCATTCCACACACATTCCACTTTCCTTCTTCACTTCACTACAGCTACTGTATGTTTATGCATTATGAAGACTGGAAAATGTGTGCGTGTGTATGTGAGAGAGAGAGAGAGTAGGTCAGTGGTTGGTGTGGAAGCCTCAGTTTGTCCTCTGTTCTGCAGTCTGTAAGCAGAGCAGCAGCAGTCCATCCCTCTGTACCAGCCTGTCTACGAGCTAGCTGTTCTGTTCGGTTCTGTTATTCAACCATTATCAAATCAAATCAAATTTGATTTGTATAGCCTAAATTCACATGGTGGCCATCATGTGATTAGAGACCACAAACTTTCACTTTCCCTTACTATAACATCAGCATTAGTGTGTGCATACAAACGGTATGTTTAATAATTTTACTAAAAGACAGAAATACAAGCCAAGGCAGTATTCTGATCTCCTCATCAACATGTCGTTTTTTTTTTTATAAAACTCCACCTTTGTGTTCTCACACGCTTTGTGTTTTCTTGCTGATGTACAGAGCGTGTACAATAACAGTATAATGAATGAACAGGACATGAGTGACATTCCCCACAGGTTCCTGAAGCACTGTTTTGAAGCTCAAAATACGCAGCGCTAACCACCGCCATGTTGGCTGTACTACCTCTTCTGTTTCCCAACTAATTTTAAAAATAGACAAAGACGTGGATCATTGGTGGACCTGAAGCGGGCTGAATGATGCCTGGGTGCTCAAACAAGCCATCTGTCACGACACCTACCTGTCCATCAATAATTTTAAATCCATGCTGTTAACCCTGCATAACTTTAAGCATTAATATAATCTGAACAGGTGAGTTGTATATAAATTCACCCTCAGTACAGTTGTCATGAACGGGGAAATTAGATACAGAGAGCATTTGACATTTTACAGGTATTACAGTTTTGACACTTCTGCACTGGCTTCACCAGTCACAGCAGTTGCTGCTTGGTCACATGTAGCTTTGTTGCATTGTAGGCTAGATTTGTGTTTCTGTAACTTCAACCCAACCTGAGCTCTAGGCAAGCTGTCACCTCTGTGATACCTGACCACCTAATTTAACGTGGGGTAAGTGACTATAATGAGTCTTTTCCACAGACGTTCAGCTTACTTTCTTGTTGTTGTGATGGTAGTTAAGTTAGCAGGAGAGTGGTGAGCATCACTATCTGGAGGTGGTGAGCTGGCTCTGGGAAACCACCTTCTCCTCTCCGCATGTTAACTTTAAACCCCACAGCTAATGTTAGTTACATTATTTGCTCTGTCATTGTTCACATTGTGCTGTGGTATTATTTGTCATGGTATAATTGCTAACCACCTTTAAAGCCCTGAACCCGACCACAGAGAGCAGAACTACAGGAAATAAAACAAAGCAGAAGATAGAACAGGACAAAAGCCTGATAATACACCAGGATGAAGGTACCCGCTGCACTTGGCTGATTGAGATACATTTTTACATGCCAATAATTCTTTAATTGTACATACATGATGTGAGTATACTGTATGGTAATAAGACAAACTGAAAAAATATCCTTTTAGTAATGCTTCTGTTGACAGCACTTCCAAATTCTACCTTTCCTAGTCGTCTGCCTGTGGTTTAGGATTGTGTGATGCTATGTTCGTGTGTAGTTGAGCTTTACAAGCCTCAAGCTGCAGGAGGCTACCCAGTGTGCTTTTAAATGCAACTCTTACAAACTCATAAATGTAGCTCCCTGAACCCGGCATGGAAGATGAGGCTTGAAGAGACTGAATCACGGTATGCTGTGTGCCGACACATTTTGAATTTCCTCTTGTGTTTTCTTTTTTTGGTGAAGATATCAAGGGCGATGCCCAGACATGATGAAAGCTACTCCAACATGATCACTTTACCAAGTCAGCACAATAACCAAGAGACTATCATATCCAGCCACCGCCAAAGGCTGAAACTTCACCTCCACTCATAAAGCAGTCAGCTATGTTTCAGTCCACACCTCAGAGAGAGAGAGAGAGAGAGGGAGGGAGGGGAACCAAAAGGTCTGCTGTGGAACTCATCAAAACTGAGAGCAGTGAAGCTACATGTGATGAAGGTGCTGTCCAATTCAGCTTTTTGGAGTGGAACATTCTGTGTGTGTGTGTGTGTGTGTGTGTGTGTGTGTGTGTGTGTGTGTGTGTGTGTGTGTGTGTGTGTGTGTGTGCACATGCTGACCAGGTTTCCTGTTTTTGTGGAAAGAAAATGGCCAAACAGACATTTATTATTTTTACTTACTTTACTTTCTCTCTCTCTCTCTCTCTCTCTCTCTCTCTCTCTCTCTCTCCCTCTGTCTCTCTCTCTCTCTCTCTCTCTCTCTCTCACACACACACACACACACACTCACACACACATACACACAGTCTAATCACACAGTGTGTTGTTAAAAGTTGTTGATCCCACCACAACCCCAGTGTTCATTTCCAAGGCTTCAGTGACAGTAAAAACAAACACGCCGCGCATGTACACGATGATTACAGGAGCCGATCAGACAGAAATCTGACAGCAGCTGCAAGAGTGGTTGAAATGTTGCAAAGGAAAATGTCTTGTAGCCAACAGTCACTAAAGCACCAAAAACACATGGAAGTTCATGGAAATGTGCCTGTTCAGTCCTGACGTTTCCACTGTTCAAGATGACATTCGGTTAAATGAAGGCACTAAAAGAAATGTCACCAAAAAAACTACCAGCACAACCTACAGTATGAACTACAGAGGAGCTGGAATGTGTTAAACTCTACAGGCGTTCATGACAGAGTGGGAGATGTCAAAGGTACAAACTTTGTGGGCGTCTCCACCTGCTATTTTTCTCCATGTATGTGCAGCAGAGTGCAGAAGGGGTGGAGTAAGTAGAATATAGAACAGGGAGCGTGGTAATTAAACTCCCTGCGTATACAAAATAGATGTTTAAGTGTCTTTATCACATCTGTCCTCTACCCTCAATCATTTCCTGATAAATCATAAAAAGCTGTTGATGACTCATCCTGCACTCGAGATGTCTGATCTGTGTTGCATTGACATACTGCTGCTCTTCTCCACCACAGCTGAGAGCATCATGTTTGGATCTGTTCAGGTCCACTGAATCTTGGATCTTGTCTGGTCCATCTCTTGTGTGTATTCTGAGTGTTTCTAACTGTGCTCGAGTTACATCCAGATTAATCAGTAGATCAATTACAGATTAAGATTCTGCCTCTTATAGGAAGTTTTTTCCTTGCCTCTGTTGCCAAGTGCTGCTCATGGTGGGAACTGTTTAGTCTACACCTGATATGAAAAAGTGCCATGAATTTGAGTGTATATGATTTGGCTCTATATAAATACAATTGAATTGAATTGAATTCATCTGTCAGGTTTGTTTTCCATGGAATATTCTGGACTCTTCTGAATTAGGTCAAAACTTTTGGAGCCTTCAAGACCTTTACTGTAGATACTGACATTCCTCATCCAATCTGACAATCTGAAATACACAGTGTGAAACACAGTCTGTGTCTTCCTGTAGGTTAGTATGTCTGCTCTAAAGGAGGTGGTGAGACTTTTTGGTTTGCTGCCCTAACTGAAGTTAGCCGTTCCTCTGTGATTTCAATAAAGGCTGAGCATTCCCAGTATTGATGTGAAATGATGTTTAAACTATCTTTACACCCTGCAGTGATTATCAAGCTGTGCGCTCATAAATCAACTCTGACAGGCAACACCATTCTCCAGCCCTGACCTAACTCGCCTTTAAGATGCCTTTAAATTCCACATGCACCCAAGCAGAGATGCTTCTGGGACGTGTCTGAAACAAGCTGCAGTGATTCTGGTGGTCACAATCACCGTCTAGAATGGACATTGGACTGTATTGGATTAGATTAGATAAGACACAGTATAAGAATGATGTATAAGTGAACTAATACTTTAAAACCTTCTCCAAGGATCAGAAAAATTAGGCCTCACCTGACTCAATATGCTACTCAACTCCTGACACAAGCTGTGGTCATCTCTAGACTAGACTACTGTAACACTCTCCTGACGGGCCATCCCGGCCTGCACAGTGAAACCTCTTCAGATGATCCAGAACACAGCAGTTATTGCTTTCACAAGAGGAAAGTCCATGTTTATGATAGTTATTTTTTCATGCACAGAGAAATGGAATGAGCTAAAATGGTCCACCCACCTGTTTGTTCTGGAGCGTTCTACCATATCACACAGTTCACTCAAATTCAACCTGCTTGTGCTAAGGAACATATTGTATGGTTGAACGATCAAGAACAAAAAAGTTTTTGTATATATAGTATTATATTATTATAGTAAGATAATCAGAGTTCTGTGGTGCAGAGTTGGCTTCCATGCATTTTACGTCATTCTTTCTCAATCACCTATCAACTCATTTCATATTCTGTGAGAATTGTTCAAGTGCCAGTGTCTCAAACACGTTTGGCAACTAACTTGGTGGAAGTGTGGAGCTCAGTACAATGGATGGCATTCTTTACCAGAGGAAGTTTATGACTATTTGGTGTTACAATGTACTAAGTGATCACTGAGATAAACCTGCTAATTCCTGACAATTGTTTCCTATCCCCCCATTAAACAACCATTGTCCTGTTTACATGACATCTGCATTTCCCAGAAAGTCACTTTTGTGGTCAGATATTCCATGAGTTAATGCTCCATTACAGACGTGCCAGTCAGGGCCTGGAACAGACACTGTCCTGGCTCTGAACTCTCCAAACGTGCCACGCTCTCAGCACGTTGGCTCAAACATGCAACAGCATGTCTTCACCATTACAAATTGAGGAGGAAAAAAAAGAGGCAAGCGCTTAGGAAAATCTGACTAGCTCTGCAAGAAAGTCAAGAAAAGGTTGAGGAGTTTAACAGCATGATCCTGATGGTGTTGTGATAAAAGGCCAAACTCTGATGATCAGAGCCCGGCCTGTCCTTCCCTCTGTCTGTACAGAAAAAAACATCTGGGCTCATCCCTCCTTTCCCTGGCTCACTCCCACAAACCTCACAGCTCACACACACTCTGAGTATTTCTCACTGAGCCATGAAGGCTTGTTAAACTGCTCTGGTGTGGAATGGCTCTGATTCACTGGCGTAGCAACACTCATACACAACACACACACACATACACACACAGTCTAATCACAACACTCTCAAACAGGCTCATTTTGTTTTCTTTTTGATATTTGATATGAGAGATCCAGTGACTGCAAATGAAAAGTCCAGTCCTCCTTCAGATACACACCCTCAGGCTACATGTTAATGCCAGTGCTCATCTTCAGTTTAAAATGTGTTCTTTTGTGTGCATTTTAACCATTTTAACCAGCTTGTCCTTCAAGCCTTTTAAAGTTATGCTGTATAATATATATATATATATATATATATATATATATATATATATATATATATATATATATATATATATATATATATATATATATATATATAATCCAGTACATCGTGTCAGTGCATGATACCTATACAGACTATAATCTGGGTTGTGGTAGTATGTCACTTAAACCTGTAAATCCACTGAATAACACAAATGTGTTTATTTAGTGTTTATTTATTTTTGATTTAGGGTACTCTGTTTACAGAATATGGCAGAAATAGAATATACTGTTCCATAACTGTTTATCCTCATTAGATTACAAGCTCACTCTGAACCATCTCTCAGCTGATTGAGGGTGAGAGGCGGGCTCATCTCAGGGTACCCAGAGAGCACCCACACAGAAGATGAGGTTCAAACGAGGAACCTTTTTGCTGTGAGGCAACAGTGTGCCACTGTACTGCCTGTTTAATTTCAATTTTATTATATTTATATAGCACCAAACCAGAACAGAAGTTATCTCATGACGCTTTCCAAAACAGGTCTAGTTTACAGAGACTCAACAATTCCCACCATGAGCAAACACTTGGTGAAAGTGGCAAGGAAGAACTTCCTTAAGATGCAGAAACCTTGAGCAGAACCATGACTATGTTTCCATTAGTGTATCCTGATGTTTCTACAGTAGCCCAGAATGGACAAACCATTGGCTTTACAAAATGACACTTTTAGATTTAGCCTTTTGCTTTCACCTTTTTCATAAATTCCCTGTCCAGTGCATTTTCTCCTTCTTGGAACAGAAGGGTGAGTGGAGGAGACTGCAACTAAACCCTACACATTGGTCCTTGCTTTAAGATTAAGGAATTCATTGAAATAAAGGTTATAGTGTATACAATTAAAATTTTAATAGACTACTAGATGTCAATAAATGACAAACCTCAAATCAACAAGCCTTTCCTTAATGAAATCAACTTGTAATTCAACTCCATGGTCTCCAGAGTCTGTTATGTGAGGCCTCAGGTCCTCTGCAGTGGTGTCTATCCCTCAGCATGTTTCTAAATTCATTCATCAACCTCTTCCCTTTGATTTGTCACCTCTGTGTGAGGCTGTTACAGTAAGCAACACAAGTGGTTAGGATGTCACAAGTTAACCATTCTGTTAAGAGCATTTGTGGGGAAGTGAAACTGAAAGTACCAATAGTGTCCACCACAAACTCTTTACATCAGGCACATGTGGTACAACACAAAGGGGGGACACATGGGGGGTTACTGTCCCTCTCTTGTGGCAGTGTGTTGAGAATAGTTCCGTTCTGATTGTAGACAACCTGACATGTGTGATTACTGACTGTTTCTCCATCAGTTACATATTGTTGCAAAAAGTGAGTGGATTTCTGAATGCCTCCTGAGCAGGGCTGACAATTGTGTGATTCTATGACACAGTGAGGTCACATTGAGGCAGTAAAGGAGTGATCATTGCAGAAAAAAAAACTATTGATTAAGCCTCACATCTTTACCCCACTTAAAATGGGATTTTCAGTCAGCTTATTGCAGCAATGGCAGCAATGAAGAGAGTTTGGCTACAGCAGAAAGATCCCACAGTTGACTGTGGTGTGATTGCGTCCTTCTCACTCCTGAAACTAAACAGATGCCTTTGAATGAGTCAGCCTATGTCACCCAAGTTCACTGTGTCACTTCCCATTCAGCATATTTTGTTCCAATCTACCCATTGTCTACATGAGATCAGCACTTTGAAGATCAACAACTCTGCAGGCTCAACCCATCATCTGCCATCTCCAAATGTATGACAGGTCACACACACACTATGAGCTGCTTCACATCTGTCTGGTTTCATGCAAAGCAAATAGGGAAGCATAATCACTGATGTATACAGCTGTTTATGGAGTGACACGTATGCAAAATGCATGCTGGGATACATAAATGGACTGTGCGCATGTGCATGTCTATGATTATGTGGGGCAATGTCTTGGCAGCTTTATTGGCATGTTTCACTTCCTTTGACTCAGAAGAAACTCATATGAACTGTTGACATAAACACTGCAAGTTCTAGCTGGTGACATCCTGTCAGGACACACACACACACACACTCTCTTTCTCTCTCTCTCTCTCTCTCTCACACACACACACACACACACTCTCTCTTGCTCTGTCTCTTTATATCTCTTGATCACCCCAGTGTGTGAGACTAGATATAATAGACTAGATATACTGTACAAATTATCTGAAGCAGAAGCATTTGTTCACTTAAACATGGCTTCTAACATCTGTAAGTTACTGTTCCATGTTAGATCAGTGTGTTGAATAACCACTAGCAGCAGTCAGTAGGACCTTCAGACTCCATCTGTGAAAAACTGACAAAAAACAGAAATAGTAGCCGATGACACATACTTCATGTCAAATTCACTGGAACTGAAAGTAACTGCTCACTTCCACCACTCCTTGCTAATCACTGATGGGTGTGTTGATTTGTGTAAATAAAGAATGTTACTGCATTGTATTTTTGTTTGTCTTTATGATGTTGGACTGAAGAGTGATACAAAAGAGGAGGCTCAGAAATCAACTTTCCTCTCACACAAACATCTCCACAGCTACTGAAGACCAAAAGTCTTTGGCTGTCACTTCTCCTTGTTAGTTTTTAACAAATCATTACCAAAGATCAACTGTAGTTCAAACTAGATTGTATTATTTTTATTTTTTTAAACTTCCGACCACACCTCTTCTACCACATCACAAGTCCACACTGATATCCCACAATGCTTTAGAAAGGACTGACTAATAGAGACACGCACCACATCACAGCCAGTGAGTCTGAAAAGAGCTTTAAGATAATATAGCTGGCAGACAAAGTTCAGCGTGAGCTAGGGCAAACAAGCAGGAAGGACAGGTAATAGTCTTGTAACCTGGCTCAAGTCATCAGCTGTGAATTAACACAGACCATGAAAAGAAACAGCCAGAGCCTAGTTCGAATCCATCCAGCGGAGACTGTATAAAACACGGACATAGTCACTGTGACATCACCCACATGTTTCGAAGAGCAGTTGTGAAGCTCAGTGTGATGTCTCTGGCTGCTGATATCTTGACAGTCTTGCCTCCAACAGCTGAATGAAGCCTTGTTGCTTAAACAAGCCACCTGCCTATCAATCAAAGCGTCCACGCTAGCCCCGCACAGAGGACACTGCTTGGTTAGGATCTGACAGGCTTCATCTAAGCTGCGTGTATAAGTGTTGTAACAAACCAGATTTTAAAAGAACTAGAGTCAGCATTTCATTCATTTCTGTGAAGAAAACTAAATGAAGCCAAACGAAACTTGAGAAGTGGATCAGGGGATCAACCCAGAGAGTACCCTGTAGAGATTCTACAGGGTCTGGTCATGCTCATTTCTGAATTATTTTAACTTAGAATTCCCTGCTGGAGACAACTGACCACAGGCTCTGTAACTCTGTAACATGTCAGGTTTTTCTTCTCACTTCTTTCTTTAAAGTAAGTTTTTATGTTATTATTATCATTTTATGTATGTGTGAAGAGTTCAAAGGTCAATAACAATATTTGAGTAATAAATGAAGTCAAACCAAAGGCCTAAGAATAACGACCAGATTAGGGAGGATTGTTTTTTTAAGTTGAATATTGTATAAAATATGCTGTAGAAAATAAGACACCTAGTTCATTAAACGACAGAAAAGAGGTCCCTGGAGGAAAAAGTTTGGGTCTGAGATGACAGCTCATATGTTGGAGTGATCAGAATAACAATATTCAGTGTTCCACAGCCAGCTCCAGAAACTCTGTCTGTTTATATCAACAGAGGATATTGCCTAGTACCTTTTCAAGTTTCACATGCATCACGTGGTTCACAAAGTTCTCCCTCTGTGAAACATTAGTCACTTTGGGATTTCTTTGTCTCTCAGCTAACACGCACACTTTCTACAAAGTAACTTCTGACCCGCACAAAGGGTTCAGACTCACACTTCATTCGGCTAACATACTAACGAACTAACACACCAAAGCACAGATCACACACACACACACACACCGTTCATTTCATTTTTTCACAGCTTCACTCGACCCACTGTCGCCTTTCGCAACAATGTCTACCAACGGGAGGTGACAGTAACACACATCCGTTCAGCTTTCTTATAATGAAAAAAGTTCCCATGAGTCTACATGTACATGTGCTGCTGCTGCGGATCAGATGATCCCGAGCCTTTCCTTTGCAGTCACGTTGTTTGGAACCACACACACCAAAGAAACGCCGCAAAAGTTACAGTTTTCCCTCCAGCCGCTTCAGCAGTCACCACCCTGTACGTTACCGGGACTCACGTCAGCGTGGATCGAAGTGGATTATTGTGACACACACACACACACGTGGACCATAACAGAACTTTTTATTCTTTCAAACAAACAAACGAGAAAGTTCAGTTAGTTACCTGTTAAGAGCGCGGTGGGCAGCAGGAAGCAGTAGAAGAGCCAAACAACCACCTGAAGATCCATGTCAGTGCAGATCGATACTCACTCGATCATCAACAAATCACTCATCGATCCGAACACTGACTCGCTATCTTACACAGCTCCATCGGGGCTGATTGATTAAAAGTGACAGAGGAGTGAACACAACATTATTCCAATCTTTGCTCATGATGTCCCATCAAAAGACAAAAAAAAGTTTGTGTTGAAGTTGAAGAAAAGTTTACAGTCGTGTTGATCTCGTGTGTGCGGCAGCAGATCGACTCTCCGAGAGGAAGACGCTTTTGTTGCATGTGTTCCTCCGGAGGGGCCCAGTCTGAAGTAACAGTGTTGTAGGTGGAAAATGTGATTCACAGGCAAGTGAGTCTGAAGGGCGTTCATAGAGGAGCTATTCACCAGCGAGCTGCTGCTGCTGCTGCTGCTGCTGGTCACCTCCCTGCTGCCTGCCCTGCTCACACACGCCACACTGTAAACTCCAGCACAGTCAGCACTGCGCTCCTGCTCTTTACAGCCTGTGTCTCATTTCACAGTCATAGATTAAGGTGTGTGCTTCAGCCACAATAATGACCCGGGTTATTTCTGGACCCGTGCTGGCGTTTTCATAGGTTGGCATTTTCTGACATGACTACGTCAATCAAAGCTGGCGCTGGAAATACCGGAGGTCTTCGACTCCAAGTGAAGCCAAGTTCGATTGCTGTGCCAGTGGCGCCCCCTAGCGTGCGAATGAACACTGTGAAAACATGGCGTCATTGTGTAGCAGTGTGCAAATCCTAAAAAAAAAACCACGTGAAAATATGTAGCCCTTACCTCAGAATAAGTTTTATATCTTCAGAGTGAGCGGGTCCTCTTTTACAGAGTCTACCATGATTCTATAGTAGCCCAGAATGGACAAACCAAACAAACTCTAGACCAGGGATGTCCAGAGTATGGCCCGGAGCTAACCACGGCCCATGGTCAGATTTTATGCGGCCTGCAGCTTTATTTTTATAATATATTATTTATAGCCTTGGTGTTAAACACAAGAGCAAGAGTTTTAAACTTAAATGTTAACAGACTTTGCATTACTTATAATAAGTCATGTTTAGAATGAACATGAGGTTATGGTTTGTATCAACTTCATGCCAGTTTATCGTATTCCGTAAAATTTATTCTTTGTTATATGATGGACGTGAAAGAAAGGAACAACTGGTTGTTTAGATGTTTTCATGTCTGATTGGCTTAGATTTGGTCACATTGTCAGTTGTCAGTCAATAAAAAATTATCCTGTTTTCTCGAGATAACAACATTGTTCCGACATAATGACATAAATAACTTGCGGTCTCAAGAAACAAATATAATTAATAGAATAGAATAGAATAGAATAGAATAGAATAGAAGGCTTATGGCTTCTGGAGTAATGTACAAATGTATGTTGAAGTGAATATGATGATATATATACAGCATGTGCAGCAGTTTCAGTCAGCAATTTTATATAAATATAAATAAATATAGAATCAAATCAAAATCAAATTAAATTTTATTTGTATAGCCCAAAGTCACAAAACACATTTAGCCTCAGAGGGCTGTACAATCTGTACAGGGAGTGACACCCTCTGTCCTTAGACCCTCGGTTCCAGTGACACAAAAAACCCTTTAACAGGGAAAAAATGTGGAAGAAACCTCAGGAAGAGCCACAGAGGAGGGATCCCTCTGCCAGGACGGACAGACGTGCAATGGATGCCACATGTACAGAACAATCAACACAAACATGTCGTACAATTACAATGTGAAGTAAAGTGTGGTAGTAGAGTTATAGGGCAGCAGGGTTCAGTCATTGGCAGGCAGTGGGCTTATCACTTGGGTGCAGCGTTAGAGAGAGCAAGATAACAGCTGCTGGTTCTGGAGAGTCCTGCAGCACCTCTCAGAGGGGAGCAGGGCAAACAGTCTGGCCTGTGTGAGAGATGTACCTGACAATGCTGCACAACCTCCACCCTCTGCAGACTCTGATTGTGCTCGGCAGCCTCAGTGAGGGGGTGGGGGGCGTTTTGGATTGCTTTATTTGATTTAGGACTTCTACATGAAAATATACAATATTTTACAAAATCAGAGATAGAGACAGAGAAAAAATAAATACACATGTAACCGAGAATCATCCTTCTCCTTATTTTTTAATCATTTGGTGACCCCCATTTTTCTGGGGACCTCTTGTAGAGGAACTACTGCTGAACTCAAACCCTTCAGGCTTCTAAAAGCAAACATACAACAGTGGAAAAATACTTATTTAAGTCTTATTTAAGTAAGTTAATTTTAGTTAACGTTAATTATCTAAATGCCCCATAAGCCTTTTATATTAATGATCAATGCTTATGGCATAGGACGAGTGGTAAAGACAATGTGACTGCTGTTACTTTTCCTTCTCAGGCTCCCTCTCAAAGCAAAGGGAACCACACAAAGCACAAAAGTATGTGAGTCCACTGATTAAGAGATGGTTAAAACAGAGTACTCAAATATAAAATGACTGATTAAAATGGGGATAGCTGTGCTGATCACTGTGGGTGATCCCAATAGATCAAACTGAATGCCAAACTATCTTGTATAGTATGATGATCTATGTTCCCCTTTTATTATTTCATCATTTGTTTCCAAAGAAAATCTCTCATGTAAAATAACCTTTAGGAGATATTTGAGTATGTTACCACTCCAAAACTTCACAGCCATTTTAAGAAAAGAATATAACAATGGCTAAATAATAAAAAGCAGCAGTAACAGCTTGTTGTCAATGAAGGTACCTGTAGCAGTGTCTGTGCCATTGATCATTGATATGTGAGGCAGGTGATGATCGTCAGGAATGATTAATCATGTAATGTTTGAGCCTGGAGTCATTAACAAAGTCTTTAACAAAAAGATTACGTGTAAACATAAAAAAAAACATAAAATTACCTTAAGAACTCCACTGAAATATAGAGTAAACACGTGTTTTGTTTTGTTTGTTTGTTTGTTTATAAAAAAAAAGATAGAATAATCAATCAAAGAAATAATCAGAACAACTGGACAGATGGTAACTGGTAGTTTCAGTAACAAAGTGTGACTTTAATAACTGCTCCTTCATCATATCCCATCCTTCTGTTACTGCCCTCGGACGTGGCTCCGGCATGACCCGCCCTACGCTGTCTCTGATTGGCTTATCGTGATAATCTTCACCGAACCCTAACCTAACCAACCCAACCAACGAACGCAGCGACTATAAACCAATCAGAGGCAGTGTAGGCGTGGCTTTGTTCAATTCGCGCGAAAGTTCTTTTCTTCTTCCTGTTAAGTGTGAACATTTCCGGAGCTCCATTGTTGATGGCCGCTATTTATATCGTTACCGGCTTCGGTTTACGGTAGTTCAGTGCAGTTTAACTGCTCGTCGCAACGTTGTTTTTCGGTGTCTGTCTCCAGCAGCAGCAGCATGTCTCAGGCACGAGTTACGGATTTCTTCTCGCAGAGGAAGAGAGGTATCCCCGGCGGGCCGGTGAAGGCAGCGAAGCAGCGCGGCGGCTCATCCGGGACCACACAGTCAAGATCCTCTAAAAACAAAGAGCTGTGTTCGTCCTCCATCCACGAAGAGTTTGTCCGAGTTATCGACGAGGCGGTGGGGCTGAGCGATGGAGAGTTCGCTGCCAGCAGCGAGAAACATACCACCTCCAGTCCACGGACACCGAAGCGGACCTCGGCTGAGTTCGACGTCGGGGTTGGCGTGTTTTCGGCCACCGCCGACCACAGCACGGCCAAGAAGAAACGGCAGGAGGCCGACAGGGACGCTAAAGCCACTGTCGTAGTGAAGAGGAAGGCCAGGAAGAAACTGGTCCTCCCGCAGCACTCGCCTCAGGTAATGCTGACCTGGTTGAACCCAGACACACTGAATGTTTGTTTATTTGGACCCAAACAAAGATGGCGACCATGGAGCACAGTCTGTTGACCTTTTTTTGGTAGCCAGCCTACAAAATGGTTAAATATACAGTAACGTGTGTGACACTTAGCTAAACTCTGTCGGGTGTGTGTGTGTGTGTACGTCCAGGCTGTAGTCCAGTCCCTGCAGGCTGAGGTGACTCAGAAGCCCGCAGCACCAGCAGCTTCCGCGGCTGGACAGCACAGTGTGGACCCCGTTAACATGAGAACCAGCAGCCCCCCACAGAGAAGTCAGGTCATCGCCAAGAACACGACAGGACAGCCTGGCAAGGTAACATTAACACGGTGTGTTTGTATTGGCTACAGAGCGGAGAGTGTGTGTGGCCCTGCTGCCCTGGAAGTTTGTTGTTGTGACCTGCAGTGCTTCAACACGTGGAGCTGAAAACGGAGTGATCGCCACACTGAGACACCCACTGTAGTTTAAGCTGTCAGTGATGTGTTTGTGTGCACACTGTTTGGATCATGGTGTGTATGGTTCACTAGACTGTCAGTGTGGTCCATATAGACTCGGTGCACACGATATGTTTGTAGTTGGTTTGGCTCTGTACATGACAACAATAGAAATGTAGACCATTGATCCACTCACCACACGTCCTGAGTTCATCAGCATGTTAATCCACAGTTCTTTTCTTCTTTCAGGCTCTGTGTAAAGATGACATTGCAACACTCAAGGCTCGTCTTCAGAGGATCAAGAAACACAGAGAGGACATGACCAGCACTGCTACCTCTGCTTCTGTTTCTGCCTCACCAGCTGGTGCAACAACACCAAACACTAACACTCCCCACGTCCCCAAAACTGCCACACCCCCCGTCCCTGACGCAAAGACCCTCAAGCTGACTGTATCACGTGCCAAAGAGCTCGCAGCTAAAGCTCAGAAGAGGAAGGAGGAGAGGGAGGCCGAGGAGAGCAAGCAGAGTGAGACACAAACCCAGGACAGGTGAGCGATGTCAGACAGTATCAGGCTTCTGATCTTTATTCACAGGACCCAGTGTTAGTGAAAATGTAGTGTACAACCTAAGTGTTTCTCCCCTATCTTGTCCCTCAGTGCTGAGCAGCCAGCATACCAGCGGTACCACACCCTCGCCCAGGCGACCCCTCCAGGTCTGTCCCTGCCATACCAGTACAAAGTGCTGGCCGAGATGTTCAGGAACATGGACACAGTGGTCGCCATGCTACACAATCGCTGTGAGACAGCCACCTTCACCAAGCTCAAGCAGGGAGTTCAGGACATGATGCACAAGTACGTGGAAGGAACTCCCTCATAAACTTTGCCAGAAGGTTTAAGATGGTTAGTTTGGCTGTAGAAACTAATGTTTGCTTCTTTTTGTCCACCTTGCAGGCGCTTTGAGGAGAGTCACATGGGTCAGATAAAGACAGTGTTTCCTGAGGCGTACACCTTCAGACAGGAGAAGAACATTCCAACCTTCAACAGCAGCATTAAGAAGGGCAGCTACCAGCTCACCGTGGAGCCTGTTATCGCCTCTGGTGAGAACACCATTTTAAGAGTTTCTTAGTGTCTCAGCTTGGACCAGTTCACTGTAGCATCAAAATGTCTCTCCATGGAATGTATGTAAACTGTTAAACGGTTCTGGTGATATGAGTGGTGTGTCCTCTACATTAATTTTTCTGTTTGTGTGTGTGGTTGTCTACCTCAGACCAGAGTGAAGCCCGTCCCCTCCTGACAGCTTCGCGTCTCCTGGAGAGAAGACAAATCTTCCACATGAACCTGGTCTCTGTCGTCAAACAACACCACAAGGTCAGCTGCTGCTCCAGCATGGCCTCCATTTGGTTTCATGTCGCAGTGATTAGCAATGTAGAGTTTTAACATTGCATATCAATCCTACACTGACCCCTGGTCTCCTCTCTTCCAACTGCAGGCTTTCCTGTCCTCGTTGGTTCCTCCGGTGTCTGTTCCAGATGACAAACTGACCCGCTGGCACCCTCGCTTCAGTGTGGACACCGTGCCGACCATCCAGACAAGTGTGCTGCCTCAGCCTCCTCACACTGAGAAACTGGCCACAGCTCAGGAGGTGCTGGACAAAGCCCGCTCACTCATCACACCCAAGGTACTGTATCAGTCTTAAAGTGGACATCTCTGTGTTTGTTTGTTCATTTATTGAGGTGAATTATGTGCAATCAATGGTCATGCTTCATACTTGCATTAGTAATCCAGCATGTGTTCTGTCTGTGCGCTCAGATGGAGAAGGCGCTGGTTTCTCTGGCTCTGAAGACAGAAGCTAAAGTTGCAGATGATAAAGAGACGACATCTCCACAGAACTCAACAGTTCCTCAAACAGCAGCTACACCCGCAGCTCAGGTCCCAACTGCCCTGAAAGGAGTGTCCCAGTCCTTACTGGAAAGGGTAGGTACATCACGCAGTGCTGTGCAGTTTGGACTGTTAAGACTTTTCCTCATCAGAAACCATGTTGTGACTCATCATTGTTTCGGATGATTTGTCTGTGCTCCAGATTCGAGCGAAAGAAGCCCAGAAGCTCCAGGCAGCCATGACACGAAACCCCGTCCAGGAGGATCGCCTGCTGATGATGTCACGGCTCCCAGAGCTGGCCAGGATTCTCCGCAACGTTTTTGTCGCTGAGAAGAAGCCTGCTTTAATCATGGAAGTGGCCTGCAACAGGATGGTGGCCAGCTACAGATCTGCTCTCAGCACAGGTTGGTTCAGACGGCAGAGCTGGGCAGAAGATCTGGGTTGTGGGAGTAGCCTCCAACCAACTAACCTCCATGCAATGTGTCTGTAATATTCTAACTGAAAGATGAAAAGGAAGCTGAGGCAGAGCATTTTACTTATTATTTTGTAGCAGGAAACTTGCTGTGGGTGTGTCAAACTATCTGATGCTCTCTGAGGCTTGATATTGTGCAGAAAAGAACTGGTATGTGACTCGTTTCCCCTCTGTCAAACAGGTGAAATGGAGAAACATATCCGGCTGCTGGCAGAGGTGGCTGCCAATTGGTTGACTATTCATCCAATCAGGAAGGACTTCTACCTGAAGCTGAACAAGAACACGGAGCTCAGTATTGTTGTGGACAAACTGAACAGCAGACTAAGAGAAGAGGAGAGACTCTGATGGATGATGATGTGCGTTTCACTGCTCCTCTTCCTCTGGCCCTCGCCGTACATGCTGCCAGCCAACTGAAGACCGACTGCTTTAGAGTGACTTAATTTTTTTTTTTTTTTTGAGTGATGTCACTGGTTAGTTGGCAGCAGGCGCGTCTGAAAGTTCAGACACACTGTGGTGTGTGTTTGTTCTGCCCTGGCTCCAGGCTGACAGGGTGAAAAAAGACACACATTGATCTAGGCACAGCTCCAGGACCTGAGGCCGCATGGGACTGATCAGACCTGTTTCTAGTACTGCTATGTGCTAAATGGGCTGTTTTTAACTACAATTCTATTGCAATGAAGAGTTTTTGTTTGTTTTTTTTATTATGAAGTTGTAATGTTGGTGTGTGCAGGTCCACTTCCTGTCTTTTTATGAATCTGTTTTCTACAATGTAGAACTGATGAATGTTTGATCATGTTTAAGAAATACAAACATTTGTCAGAGCACTGCTGCCTCCTATTTTTATTTTCTGTGAATTCAGTTTATTAAATATGCACATATTCTAGTCACAGGGCTTCAGTTCATTCTCTGCCTGTGAATGGAATTCAATTTCTTTTTTTTTTTGTTGTTGTTGGTCAAACTCTGAGGGAGGGATTCCTAACCTTTTCAGATAATCTGGGACAATGCACAGTCTGTTCATTTCAAGAGGAAAACAGGCTGGAGTACATTAATAAATACAACCGATGCAGCATGTTCCTGGAAAAACGTCTATCGTAAACTTAGAAAACAAGGTGACATTAAAAACTCTTCCCACCAATCCAGAAGAGTTAAAAAATAACAAGATAAAAACTTAAATGAATGAAAATACAACGGACCAGCTTCCATATTAATGTGCAAACAGTAACAAAACGAATAAGAATAATACCCATGTTTCAGGAACATTGCATTGCAGTAACACTGTAACCCCTTCAGCACCATTTTGGATCTGTTTCTGTGATTGGTATGTAGAAGCACAAGTCTGACATGAGACCACTGTACAACATCAACAGCACCATTCAGTTGACTGCAGTCTACATTTTTACAGCTAGATGCCACTAAATCCTACACATTGGACCTTGTTCTGTCCGGGGCTTTCACCTGCAGTACTGTTAGAGCACTAACTAATATGTGTCTGTAGCATTTGGGTATGAAAGTCCTTCCATTGTTTGCATCAGATCTAATCTATCCTTCATCTTTTTGGCATCAAACATGTTCTAGCTTATGTTTATAGTCCAATAGTGGTATTGGCCAATCATATTGGAGGGAGTTCATGAGCTGTCTTTCTCTCTCTGGGAACTCACTTTCTTGTCATCGGCATGTACCAAGCTGTTAATCAGATTGGAAGTCATGGCCCTGATAAATGTTATCTGCTTTACAAATATCTTACTTCGTGACTTTAGGACAGTAGATATTAGCATGATAGTTTTTACGAATGGCTCATTACTTATCTATAGAGGAGCACTACACAGGTTCTGTCATGATGTGAACTCTTTAAAGGTCCAGTGTGTAAGATTTTGTGACATCTAGTGTTGTAGTTGCTGATTGCAACCCCCCTCGTCTCACCATGAAAAAGCATGGCAGTTTGACCTGGTGAACTCTGTAGAAGCAGATGTAAAAGGTTTCTTTAGAAGAGTTGTGAAGTAATAAAAACCTACATCTTATTTCCTGGTGTTTAATTATACACCAGTGAAAACGTAATCATGCATATTTCATTTTTGCCATATTCTGTTAATACATCCCTCACACTGCACCTTTAAAACCAGACTGATCAGAAAAATACACCAGAACATCAGCGGAATAAGAACGTAGATCAAAAACAAAACAAAAACAAAAAAAAAAACTTTTATTTATTTTCTGTATACTTTTTTTTTTTTAGCCCCCATCTTCTCGACGTTTATGATCTATACTGCAGCCAGCCCCCAGGGCCTGATTCAGATGTATATTTTTGGGAAGCTGTCATGGCATCTTTCTTTGTACAATCAAAGATAATACAGAGTCTGGAAAACGGTTCTTTTAAAAAAAAAATGTGTGGTTAAGTTTAGACAAACACACACAGATAATCACCACATCATCGGTCTGAGCATGTGGTTTCCTGCATAGATTTATTATATTCAAATGTGCCACAAACACAAATTAAGCAATAAGGACGAGTCTTGAAAATCATGGCAAGCTGAACACACAACAGTAGAGGAATCCAACAAAACAAAGTAAAACTGATAGCCTTAACTGAGGTAATAATTGTTTTTTTACTGTTGTTACTGATGTTACTATTTTCCCCCAGTGTGTGTGCTAAAATAAAGTTAAAAAACTTAAAAACACTGGATTGGAGGAGAAATGTTTGTCATCCTGCAACAGATAACACATAAAATGCTATGTTAAATTAATATCACTCCATCCACCCTCTGTACCGCATTCATATTTTACACATTCAGACAGTTTAAGACTCCTTCGGGATCCACGGAAACTGAGCTCTGCGTAGCGCTCCAGCCCGTTCAGCCAGAGCATGAACAGATTTATGTTCAATTAAAAAATGATTTAGAATTTTAAAACTGAGTGAAACTGCAGACTGTACAGTGTATTTGGTGTTTCTACACAAGTCAAAGGTTGGTTTTAGCAGCATGGTGGTCCTCAGTACTGAATGAGGGAGAACAGACTGTTTGGTTTCAGTTTCTCGATGCCGTTCAGCTCTTTAAGCTCGATGATCACCATGCAGCCCAGAATTTCTGCCTGCTGCTTCTTCATCAACTCACAGGCTGCATACAAAGTCCCTGCAACACACACACAGACACACACCTTAAAAATATTACTTCTCAGGCCACAGTGGGAACTTGACTTAACATTACTCCAAGCACTTTGAGGCTCTCCTTCCCTTTCAATCTCTTCTCTCCTCTACCTCCACCTCCTCATCTGCAGCTGCTTCTTCCATTTCATCTAAAATTCAGTCTTTATTCTCGAACCCACCAAAAAACTCATTTCTATCTTCTCTGCCGTTCTCAATCCCCCCACCTCCTGCTCCTTCAGCCGAGTGCCTCTGTTAACTACTTTGTGTAAAAGGGATAATGACATCTGCTTCTCGTTTCCCCCACCCACCTCATCATTACCTCTTTGACAGCTGGCAGTTTTCTGAACACTTTTAAAGAAGCTGAAGTGACCACCCTCCTAAAGAAACGCTCACTCAACCCTTCAACTGACACTGCCCCCTCCCCGTCACAGAGGAGCTTCACATTCCCCGTCCTCTGTAGACATCCTGCTGGATCTTTCAGCTGCACTGTCAACCTTCTCTCCACCCTCCATGAATTGACTCCTGCTAGGCACTGCTGGCTGCTGTGCCCGCAGGTTCCATCCAACTTCTGTAGCTGAAGTTCTTCCACACTACTACACTGCTCCCCAGTCACACTCAGTCCAATGAACATGATTGTTAGGAAGCAGAACTAACCTCCAGTGGCCAGAAGGTCATCGATGAGCAGAATCTTCTGTCCTGGAGCCACTGAGTCATCCTGGATCTCTGCCTCCGCCTGGAAGAACATATTGACCGCTATTAGCAAAAAAAAGATATTTTCTGCATGAAGTCATGTCCTTTTTTTAAGTCCTGACACCAGAACAGTGCAGAGAAGACTGAGGTGAAATCTGAGTTAATTGTGCTGGGGCCATGTAAAGAATGGACAGCACATGTATGACGCCACCCACATGTCTCTGAAGCAGTGGCTCTGGCTGCTGCTTTGTTGTAGTTGTCACGAATGGGGAAATTAGCTATATAGACTAAAACAGTTTTTGTACCAGGCTGTAAACATGTTTATTTCTGCTGTGAAGTTGGACATTTGAACATGGGGACTTATGGAGACTGACTCACTTCCGGAGCCAGCCTCAAGTGGGCGTCTGAGGAATTACAGCCAGCATAGGTTGCTGCTTGGTTGGGGTGCTGGTCTTAAAAGGTGGGTTATTGCAAGTGACTATATTACACTGACTCTGGACACTTTCAACTTGTGACAGCTGAAGACAGGCAGGAAAGCAGGGAGAGTGG
Source organism: Nibea coibor (assembly GCA_023373845.1). Lineage (NCBI taxonomy): Eukaryota > Metazoa > Chordata > Actinopteri > Sciaenidae > Nibea > Nibea coibor. The sequence continues at coordinate 1,714,590 of CM041723.1, forward strand.
GGGAACGACACACAGCAAAACGTCCACAGGCCGGAGTCAGAACCAGGTCACTGCAGGAAGGACTCTTGTACATGGGGAGTCCACTAATCAGCTTTTCGAAGACCAATGTCTTAATTCATTCATTGAAGCTGAATTTGTTTTATATTATTTCATTAGTGTGAGTAAAATGCTTTTATTTTGAAATCACCAGCATGAAGCATGTCAGCAAGTCTTGTTCAGCTACTCTCACACGTGTGTGTATGCGTGTGTGTGTAGCCTGACTGACAACATCAGCACAAGCAGTGAAGCTATTATCATGGAGTTTTGCACTGTTTTAAGTTTGATGCTCATCACAAGGACTTTTTTGACTTCATTTTGATGCCAACACTGAAGACTGAATACTTTCTGATCCAACTTATATATCATGAGCTGCTATAACAAGTGAATTTTCCCACTGTGGAATCAGTAAAGTCTTATCTTATCAAAAGTAATTGCACCAGAGTTAGCTAACAGCTAACTACCCCCACATAAAACAGCAGAAAACTCATCTATGTTATATTATAAACAGAATCAGTCTCATGAATACCAGAAGTCATTGGAGGTGACACTTTTGTGCTGACTTTAGAGTTTGAGGCTGGTTTTAAACACTGCAAAGCTTCATGAGTTCTGAGTTTGTGTGGATGGAATTCTACCAAAAGACCAAAAAATGTCTTCCAAAACTGCATTACCCAATCACACTTCGTGGAAGCTCTACTAGCACTACCACTGCTGGAGCTGGCCAGGCATTCTCCAAGAGGAAGAGGTGTGAGATTATGAATCATTTTAAACATCAGACGTACGTCACAAAAATGTTATTAAACCTGAGGAAGCAGAAACAGTGCACTGTACATATTCATCATGCTGTGTCCAGTTAGTGTATGAACAGCTGTTTGTAGTTCTCACTTGTACAGAGCTGTTTAAAGTGCCAGCTGTTAACAAGCAACAGCAACAGCTGTGAAAGTGATACTGTGGTGGTGCCACAGGGGGGAGAGCATGCACATCCTGAAGGAATACATGTACACATGTTCATGGTGTTTTGTCCTACTTGCAAAGTGAAGAAAGTGAAGATGACTAGAAATACAAGATACTGACATTCTATCTACAAAACTGAATATAACCACAGGGCAGACAAATACAGAAAAAAACATTGCTTTCACAACATCCTTGGTGTGTGTTTGTGTGCTTTACCTTCCCATACTCTAAATCATAAAACACGGACAAAGTGGGTCCAGGCAGCTTCCCTTTCTTCCTGACCAGGACAAAGCCAATACCGAGCCGCTGGGCGAGCAGAGGCCCGAACAGGAAACCACGCGCATCTAAACCTGCACACAGACAACATGAAAGATCATTACAAAATAATATGGATGAGAAAGGAAGACTATGGCAGGATGTGTCTCATATTGGGCAGGATGATTGTCCACATAAATCTTGACTGTATTAATAAGGAGGTATCATCAAATCAGTAGACATCAGGTACTGCACAGGCTGATCATCTAGCAGCTTGGAGGTTTCTTCAGTGGTAAATGCTGTAAGGAGCACAGACAGATGGAGGGCACACTGACTCCTGCTGCTGTCATGGTTTGTAACCGATGTTACTGTTAGTTATTGAACACTGCTGGAGTTTAATGCAGCAAATTCATGACATTCATGACAGGCTCTGACATCACTGATTAATCTGCTCCAACCCTTTTTCCAACATTTACCTTGAAACTTTTTCACTTTCCAAGCTGCTCTACAAACTTTTTACTTTGAATTATATTCACGATAAAATGCTAGAAAATAATATTTATATAGGCAAAAATAGTAAAAACCAGTTTAATGGAAGGAATGATATGTTCAATCCTGTCAAATACAATCATATTTAATATTTAAACTCTACCCCACAGAGAGACAGGGAGAGACAACCATCTAATAACATCCTCTCTAAGTGTCTTCAATATATATGTGCCACTTGACTGTATGGAATACAGTTGGTGGAGAGGATGCAGGGCTGCTGAGGGTTAACAGCAGATCATCTGCATACAGATTTAACTTGAATGTCTGCCCATAGAGGTGTAAACCTTCAATAATTATTGAGCGTGTAACAAATATAGTACAAACGTAGTGTTAGACTGTTCTCTCATCAGATAAAGAACACTGGTTCGCTGGTTTGTTTTCTTACCTACGATCAGATCAACCTGCGGATGATTCTGCCGAACATGTTCTTCAAACAGGTCAGTTACTGCTGTCAGAGCAGCCGGATCCTTCAGAATAGGACAGATATCTCTGCAGGACAGGCACACATTACATTACTGAATGATAAAAGGTGAGGTGAATAATGTGTCTCACCTCAGTTAATCAACTGAGCCAAGCAGTGTTTACTTACTGGTAGCACAGCAAACACATAAAACCACTGCCAGGCAACAGATACAAGACTTTAATGACTTCCATATAAATGGTTATGGAGAATGTACACTATATAAGTCATGTCAGGACTGGGTGATATCATTCCATTCAAGTATGGAAATGTTTTACCTGAGAGGAAACTGTGAATAATATAATGAATACTTCATTTTATTTGTACTTCTAATTTGGTACAAGTAGTGTGTGTGTGTGTGTGTGTGTCTGATGGAATGTTACAACATATGAACAAGACGTTAAACATAATGTTAACATGTACATGTCATTAAGCTTGACCAAAATCTTTTTATTAGCTCTAAGACCAAAGTCCATACTTCCGGTGTTTTTTGTTTCCACGGCAACAAGCAATCAACACGTGATAAGACATGTATCTGACTTAGATTCCATGCGGCACGAGGCTTCATTTTTATTCAATATTATTTATGGCCTGCTAGGATTGTCAGATCCTGTATGGCTGGAAGATCTGATTTATCGGGGCATCTTCACATTGTCAATCTGGCTCTTCAAAAAAATAAAAAGTTTGGACACCCCTCACCTGCTGTGTGTGTGTGTGGAGCACGCGCTGCCTGGCTTCCATACGGAGTCCATGTAGCTGCCACGTGCTGATGTTGCGTGAGCGTCTTACCTGAACAGGATACCTTTCCTCGGGAAGTCTGGAAAAGCTCGGATGTGTCTGTGAACCAGCTGCAGTTTAGCTTCACGGTCCGCTGCCATGCTCACTGACTGACTGTATGACTGAGTGACTTCCTCCTCACGCCCTCGCTCTCCTCCCTTCCTCTTCCTCCTGGAAGTGTACCAAACAGACACATTATCGCCCTCCTCTGGGCTGAAGCGCGCATGTTCTGACTGAGTCAGGGCATTGTTCCAGAAGACGACAACGAAGAAGTAAAGAATGGAAGATTATATTTACAAAAAATGACAGGGTTAAAGGTGCAGTGTGTAAGATCTGGGGCCTTTGTTTTCATGCAAGTATAATCACCTGAAAACAAGAATCTTTTTGTTTTTGTTATTTAAAAATGATCCTTTAATATCTACAGTGGGAGCAGGTCCTCTCTCATGGAGGCTGCCATGTTGAAACACTGTGTTTCTGCAGTAGCAGGGCAGACAGGGCCCTTAAAATACTGCAGCTTTATTTTTATTTACAGAACAAAAAAGTCAAACAATATAAGGAAGAAATAATGTAAATAATTAAGCAGATAGTTTTTTTTTTACATAGTAATACACCAGGTGTTGTTAACACTGATCTTGAAGTGTGCGTGTACTCTGTATTTATAAGTGCGTGGTGTGGATATTTCAGTGATAATGATGATATTAATAACAACAGCAGCAAATAAAAAAATACATTGAATAAGAAATTGTAACAATAATAATAATAGAATAAATAAGAGGGGAAAAAAGAAAACGTGAAAAAGAGGTGTGTTGCATGGTTCTGTGGAATTGACATCAGGCATTTATAGAATATCTCACCTGTGTAGTGTGTTCTGTGGTAAACCTTGAACTGACGGAGTTGTAAATTGCATGGAAATAAAACACAGCTAGAAGGCATACATACTGACGCCCGCCCAGGACGTGTTGTTATTACTCCTGTACGACAGGTGGCGATGTTATGATCGCCTGTGGTGTACTTTAGTGTAACTCGAAGAAGACGTGCTAGTTCTCCTTCCTGTTTGTATCACGCCAGAAGGGCCACTGATGTGAGGTGTGTGCTGCGAGATGTCGGTAGTCGGTTGTCGTGTAACGTCGTTGTTCAGTCGTGTATTTGCCCGGTGCGCCGTGTCTCCGGCCTCAGTGGGCGTCGGTGGGTTTAACGAAAGGATAACGTCACGTTCCGTCCCATTGGTCCAGAGCAGAGCGCGGAGCGGCGCGCGGCACCTGGTTACAGGTCAGTGTGCTGCCTTCAGGCTCCTGCAGAGAGCTGGGACACAGTACATACAGTGTTCAATACATTTGACAGGCGAGTCCCTGTCACAAGCCAGCCGTCTGGGGAGGAGTCAGCCAGGAGGAGCCACGACTTTAGCTAGTCAAAATTGTTAATTAATCCGATTTATATCGGCTAAAAACGTAGCTGTAGAGAAAGCAGCCAATCTACTTCTTCCTGCTCCTGCTTCCTGCTAGCTCTGTATCGGGCATCCAGTGTTCTCCGAATGTCCTAGTGTGTGTGAACTCGTTTCTCTGTAATCTGACGTCAGGCTAGTTTCTGTTTTGTTTCGTCGTCTTACCTGATAACAGAACAACTCTAACGCTTCATGCTATGAGCCCGACCTGTGTTAACTCTTCTAATCCAAGTTTTCCTCTTCTGCTTTGGCTAACTGCATGTCCACAGTGCTCTGTTACCTGTGTAACACCTGTCTGTCCCCCTGACCTCACTGTAGCCTGCTGACCTGAGGCCAGAGGAGTTGTAAGGCCTGAAGTCTTGTCTCACTATGTTGTCTTCCTTCCAAGGGAAGCTGGTGCGAAACGGAGAGGAAAAGAAAGCAGTGGTGAGTTTCATTCCCCTCCTACTCACCACACATGATCTAATGTTGGCAGTAATTCTTTCCATTACTCCCCAGTCACAGTGATTACGTACAAATCATCAAGCTCATATCATAGGAATGTCCCTTTTCTTCATCAGTCCTGTTAACACCTGTCTCTCTGCCACTGTCTTCAGATCTGTATCGAGGGGAACATTGCCAGTGGGAAGACAACATGTCTGAATTATTTCAGTGAAACTAGCAATATAGAGGTACAACTACATCCTCCTTGCTTTACCTGAATAATGTGCAGATGAAAATTGAATTGGTAAAGTGTTTCAGTGAAATGATTTGTCAGGAGTGTTCTTGTTGGAAGTGATCATATATATATTATTCCTCTCTCCTCTCTTGTTCTTTCAGGTCCTTACTGAACCGGTCTCTAAATGGAGGAATGTCCATGGACACAACCCTCTGGTACTGTACATGACAGTGCTGTTAACAGACTTTTAATCAGGTCTGCGCCTAAAAGTATTTGCAGGATGGTTTCTGTGAGCATGAAGTAGAGTTCTCAAAGGGTGGTATTGTTTGTTGCAGGTTCAGAGACCAAAACAATATCTAGCTTGTTACCAGTAGAGAAAACCAGCAGAGTAAATATTGAGACTTTGGTTGAACTGACGCTTTAAGTCCCCACCAAAAATGGAGACCATAATAATCCAGATGAAACCTGTGAAAACATGTCCAGTAATTTGTTCATTAGCTGTTACTAGTTGAACTGATCCTCTGTTTGTTTCTGTCCCTGCAGGCTCTGATGTATCAGGATCCTGAGCGCTGGGGCATCACACTGCAGACCTACGTTCAACTCACCATGCTGGATAGACACCTGTCAACCATAGTAAGTCTACTGTTAGCTCTGATCTCTGATCACGAGCTGTCATGCTCTGGGTTGACCAGTAGTGCTGACGGCTGTGACAACTGGTGATGCAAACATGTGACTGCTTAAGCTGTGTATGCTTATAGTTTCCTGTTATTTCCAGTCATCTCCTGTCAGGATGATGGAGAGGTCCATCTTCAGTGCCAAGTACATCTTTGTGGAGAATCTCCTCAGAAGGTAAACTTCAGTCCATGGACAGCAGAGCTAAACTCTCATGCTGCTCCGATGGATTCTGCTGCATAACTGTTTAAGCTCTTGGTCTGTCTTGTTTTTCTAAATCTGAGTCTGACTCACAAATTACATCACAAAATAATGACACAAAGAAGTTTAATTTGATTTCTGTCCAGTGATGAGAGAGCGAGCTGGCCTTGATAAAGCCATCATTAATCAGAGAAATACAAAGTTATTTCCTGATACAGCAGTTACAATCAGCACATAGACACACACGGCAGTATTAAAGTTTAGAAAAATCTCTCATGGTTTGCAGATCAGATCATAGTTCTGAGGCCAACCTTGACATGGTGACTGTAAAAGGTCGATTTCTTTGTTAATTTCAGTGGAAAAATGCCAGAGGTGGACTACGCTGTTCTCAGCGAGTGGTTTGATTGGATCACAACCAACATTTCCATTCCTGTTGATCTGATTGGTAAGAGTCACCGTTATCAAAGTCTGAAGAGCTTCAACAATCCCACTAGAAGCTGCAACAGCTTGTTGATGTGAGTTGTGTTTCCTCTGGCTCCAGTCTACCTGCAGACGTCTCCTGAGACCTGCCACGAGAGGCTGAAGCAGAGATGCAGAGAGGAGGAGAAAGTCATTCCACTGGTGAGGACACGCACTGAAATACTATATATATACAGAGCAGACAAACTGTCAGCCCACCTAAAAGGAAATGAACGTGTTTGTAGGGAATAAAGATTTTGTGAATGGTGTCTGTGTCTGTGCGTGTACATGTGCGCATGTCCACCAGGAGTACCTGGAGTCCATCCACCAGCTGTATGAGGACTGGCTCATTAAGCAAACGTCCTCCCCTCTTCCTGCTCCTGTTCTGGTGAGTGAGCGTCACATCCAGAGGAGGCTTTGCTTTACCTTGTGTCCAGATGTCACTGTGACCTTAAAATGTGCAGCAGCTGCTGACCTGTAAGTCTGAGTTAGTTAAATATTCTAATGATAAAATATTGTTTTTTTCCTGCAGGTTATACCTGCTGACCATGACCTCCAGAAGATGCTGCATCAGTATGAAGAAAACCGCGATAAGATCTTATCAGCTAGCTACCTCTGACACCCAAACATGCAGCTGAACATACGCACAGTCAAACACACCTCTATGTTGTGACGGAAGATCTCAGAAAGTTGCTATTAACAATTGTTACATATTTAATCTGCTAAGATTTTTCATGACCAACTATTTGAATTTTTAGCATTTTGAACTGCTCTGTTGTCTGTGGGCCAACTTTGTACTCACCTACACTTCAGCCAGTGTGTGTTGATGAGGATTTACACTTTGTTCTTATCAGAAATGTGTCTTAAAAGTTAAAAGTTGTTGATAGAGACACAGAGCTAATGTCAGACCAGATCATCAGCTTTAGTTTTCAAGCTCCTTGATAATTAGCTGCTTCATTTTATATTGTGTTGTTTTGTTATTTATTCGTTGGCTTTGTACCATGTAATGTAACACACTTAAAGTTTGACAAATTTTAAACCTCGTTGACGTAGTCATTGATGAATGATGCCAGTGGTTTACAAAGGGACCTCAGACACATGAGTGTTTGATCTGAAGTGAACTGGAGTGTCAGTGACAGCCTCCACCTGCTACACACCCACAGTGTGTTGTATGACATGTTTCTTAGTTTCCTTTTCTATTTTAAGTAAATTATTTGGTGTTTTCTGCATTTTGTTGTGGTCTGATTTGTCAGTTGAAGGTACAGGAGCTGTGCAGCTGTGTGCTGTTATATTTAAAATCTCCAGATAGTGAGATCTTTACATAAAAACATGTAAGTAATAAAAGCACAGATCTGTCAGACTTCATATGAAGAAAACTCAGATATTTAAGCTTCTCATGAAACAGGTAGAATATCAGTTGCTGCACATGATTACTGATCATTAAGTACCAAACATACACTATAGACCAGACGTGTCCAATCTGTTCCACAAAGGGCCGGTGTGGCTGCAGGTTTTCCTTCCAACCAAGCAGCAGCACACCAGACTTGACTCATTTAATCAACTGGTCTCAGTCTCAGAGGGTTGATTGGTCAAACTGTGTGCTCTTGGTTGGTTGGAACAAAAACCTGCAGCCACACCGGCCCTTTGTGGAACAGTTTGGATACCCCTGCTATAGACCTTTCTCACAGCAGCCATATTGATGTGAATTGTTGGGGTCTACACAGCTGTTCCCAATGACACTAATTAAGGTTCTGTTCCATTGAATACAGCAGCACTCTGACTGTCTGACCTGAATGGAATGGAATCTTAATTACTACCATTGGTAACACCTGTGTTTACCTGCATCCACTATGGCTGCTGCTGAGTTTGGTTTCTGTGACCATGCTGTTATAAACTTGTCTTAAACTGTCAGAATGGAAGTGAGAGACGTTGCTTATTTTAGTTTAGTTTGCTCTCATGCTTTGTGTTACTAATAATGTATCATAAACTCATTTACATAAATAAAAATTTGTGTTTCTAAATTTTGAGTGTGCCTGACTCCGGCCCCGTCGTCCAAATACATTTTTATTGACACTGCAGTTGCCAAGCAACCAAGGTCAGGCCAGAGGAATTAGGTGCGCATGTGCTCTCTCTGACTGACTCTCTCCTGAGAGACAGAAAATCTCTAAATGAACCCCCGCGAACAATTGGCCACAAATGCCAAACTGTAGATTGTATCAAATACTGTAGGTAGGCACACTCAATATAATAGGCCAACAACAAGTTTCTGTCCCAGGGCAAATCAATCCACAATGACCCCCTGCATGTGTTTTTTTTTTCCTTTTAAGATGATTGTTTTTGACCTCTTCAAGCTTCACTTCGATAGAGAGCTGAAGAGTGACAGGAATGCAGGGAGAGAGACGGGGAATGACATGAGCCACAGGTTGGATTTGTACCCTGGGGCTTTGTACATGGGGCACACGCTCTACCAAGTGATCTAACCAGCGTTCCACATGTGGTCATTTAGCACATTTTCCATCTGATCTTACAGCTTAACCAAAACTCTACAGTTCTTCTGATTAAACACTTTGTGCTGGTGGAAATCTAATCACATGTATTTTAGTCACTGGACCACACAACATGGAACTATTAAAAAGTATGGTTTAAACATTTTTATTACAAATGTTGTTTTTATAGAAAAGTGGCACATGTTGTATATATGTATGTATGTATATAGGTAAATGTCTTTCACTTGTATATATTATTTAACCAGCTCAGAAACAATTCTCATTTTTCAATGACAATACAGCAAGTGCAAAAAAGCTATTATTATTAAAGCTATTAGTATTAGGCAATATGAAAACATCACAATATATACAGTTAATACAAGGAGAGACAGGTGTGCTGTGAGAGGCAGGTGCATGTTCAGAAACATGCTGTAATGAGTTCTTAAAAGACAGTAATGGAATGAAGGTGCAGAGTGACACCTGACACCTTGAGACTCATGATGTACAGTCCCTGTGAGATTTAGCCTGAAGATGCTAAATGGACCTTTGTTTATCTGGTCACATATATTGTTCCCAAAGACCACAAACAAACCGCTCAAACCTAAAACATCTCTGGTGATGATCTCTGATGAGAGCTCTGGTGCTTTGGGCCACATGCATCAGCATCGATGGAGAGAGGAAGGTATACACACTGACTCCAAACCACAAATGTATCTAAATAAAGAACATTTCTTTGTTTGAACAAGATATAATAGGAATAGCTGAAAGTGTTGTATGGAGAACTCCACCCAGAGTCTACTTCATTTAGGCTCGACCTGTGGCTGTAGAGTGTGTCCTACATGAAAAACAGAGGCTCCAAAGGTAATCCACCTCTCTGCTGTTTATCCGTGAGCTCTGTATGTTCTCCTCTATAGGCAGCCAGAGCTGCTGTTCTTCATGGAAGGAAATAAGTACAATATTTTCTGCAGGACTCTGGGTGGAACATACTACAGGAAGCTGAACAAATAAGAGCATGTGAGGGGCATGGAAGGTCAGTGTGTCAAGGATGGGAGAGGAATCTTCACTGAATTTGAGGAAGTAGCTTGACTTCCTGTACTATTTTCAGAGCTCTGACTAGAGCAGTATGTTTATCCCTTCATACAAATTCAAACAGCAGGAGGAGGTTTTATCTAGAGGAAGCAGAAATCTGATCTGTTCAGCTTCGTTTATCAATTCAAATTTGAATTTAAAAATTCAAATATGAACAAAAGGGTGAATTAAATCACAGCTGGAACCTGCTTTGACACACACACATTAACAGACTTGGATTTTAATATAACAGACAACACTCATCGTGTCCTGAAGTAAACAGGCCTACATTACGAGAGGATGAAATAGCAGAGAGCAAGCAGAGCAGATTTCCAACAGAGTGCACAAAAATATTTTTTAAAAAGCTCCAGTGTGTAGGATTTAGTGACATCTAGCAGTGTGGTTTTAACTGAAACCCTCACCTCTCCTTCCTGTCATGAAGGAGAAACTATGGTGGCTGTGAAACACGAGGAAAACATCCCCATCCCCCAAATGTCCCCATCTAGAGCCGGTCTATAGTTTGTCTGTTCTGTGCTACAGTAGACACATGGTGGACATCTGTAGATACAAAAGCCTCATTCTAATGTAAAAAAAAACATGTTTAATAATTGCAGGTAATTAAACACTAATGAAACAGTGTTTAGATATTATATTCTTAAATCTGACCCACTGGACCTTTAATTCTCCACTTGTATCCTGTTAAAGTTGCATGTAGTGGTGTAATTGCTGCATTTCAATCTCCTCACATCACCCTCACCCTCTTAGCGTAACAGAGAAACAGCACTTGTCCTGTCTGCAGTCAGTATTTAGTTTGTCTGTTCTGGGCTACTGTAGAAACACAGTGTTTCAACATGGCAGCCTCCATGAAAGAGGACCCGCTCCCACTGTAGATATTAAAGGATCATTTTTAAGTAACAAAAATAAATTCTAATAAATTCTTATTTTCAGGCGATTTTATATGCGTGAAAACATAGTGAATGAATAAATATTATGTTCTATGACAGCCTTATTCTGAAAATAGAAGTCACACATCTTCCACATTGGACCTTTAAATCTCAATTTAAACCAAATTTTTTTCAAAAGTTTTCCAAACAATAATAGCCTAAATATGTGTGATTTGGTTCAAGATCCAGTCGGAGAGTCAGAGAGTTCAAGTATTTATTGAAATCTGTGCTAAATAAAGAAATATTAGGCTACCTTGGCTAAGTGTCTATGGGATCAAGTAACATCCATGGTCCCATAGACAACTATAAACTGAAACTGAGTGAAACTAAGCTGGTACATCTTTCCAGACTGAACAGAGGCCCACAGTGTCAGACCTTAAAAATCCTTGATTTAAACTGATCACACCTCCACATGTCAATGAGCTGTGAGAGAATATTACTTCTTGTGACGCTCAACTATAACAAAACTTTGTGCCAGCTGCTCCTCCTCTGCTCTGCCTTTTTCAGCTCTTTCACTATCTTCTCCTTCCGGCTGCATAGTGCTGCCTCCACCTTTGGTCTGCGGTGGAGGGTGACACACAGGCTTTGGCTCTTTCATCACTGTGGGATCACACTGAGAGGATTTGGTGCATCTGCTGGCAGCACAGCTCAGTGCTGGACCCGTCTCCATCACTGGTCTCCTGAGGTTCTGCTCCTCCACCTCTCCCTCTGTGCTCACCTTTCTCTCTTTCTTCCTCCTCTCTTTAATCGTGCTCTCCTCTCCTCTCTTGTTTTCCACTTTTGTCTCCTGCACATGGAGCTGGCCCATCCGCTCTGCCAACTCTCTGAGCTCCTGTTCCTCGTCCGTGGAGCTCAGTGAGGGAGGCCCCGGGCTGGTTGGTCTCTTTGTTTGTAGCTCTGTAAAAATCAGAGTTACACATTTATACTGTAGACTGTAATTCATGTTCAGTTCTGTGTGTGTGTGTGTGTGTTACCTGCTGCAGTCTGCTGCTGTGTCCAGGCAGGAGGCTCCCCTGTGGGCTGAGGCTCTCCAGGCTGAGGCCTCTGCTCTGCTGTGGCTCCAGCTCTCAGTGTGATGTGCAGTGAAATGGCCTGAGGTGGAGCGAGCTCACTGCCTCCCTCAGCGTTACTGAAGCTGCTGCTCATGGCATCAGCCGGGGCAGTGATCCGTCCACCGTTTCTGTCATTACAACCACTGCTTCTACCGTCGTCACCGAGCACTTCAGCAGCTCTGCTGCTGTCACTTCTACTGCCGGCCAAAGCAGCAGCTTTGGTGTCTTTAACGGAGCCTCTTCTTGGGGGCTCAGCAGCTTTACTCTCATCACTGTAACTATTAGTGCCTGCAGTGTGAACAGATTTACTGCCACTCCTGGAGTTTGCTCTGTGAGCTTTGTCTGACAGCAGGGGGCGACCTCTGAAGGCCAGGTCCGGGTAGATCATCTGCATCTCCATGATGGAATGGTCCACGCTGATGAGGTGGCAGCGTCGAGGCTTGGCCTGGGGTTTCCTGGTGTCAAAATATGGAGCCATCTGGAGAAATGAAATGGTTCAGTACAGCCCTCAGACTGGTTCATTAAGACTGGTTACGGCCTGTGTTTTATGCATGTTATTTGACAGAAAAAGATCTAACGAGATCAGCAGGAAGGTTTTACTGCTGGTGTTGAGTAAAATCCTCAGCCCAGTTTCTTTCTCCCTCTCTCCCCCTCTGCTCTCAGCCATACCTCTGTTCCATCTGCCTTTTCCTTCTTCTTCTCTTCTTCCTTTTGGACTACAGTTGTCTTCTTCTCTGTGGGCTCCTCCTGTTTTGATGGCTCCATTCTCCTCTGGAGAACCTCAAGCCACTCCTGAAATGTGAGATTACAGCCATCACGTGGACTTCATGAAGCAAGAGAGTTACTGTGACCTTTGACCATGATCTATACATGTTGTGCAGAGAGAACGGAGACACTCACTACCACGGTGGCATCTTCTGTCATAGTTGTACTATATTCTTTGTTTAATTTTCTTTTATTGATTCAATTTTCTGATCAGATCCAGGTGCATACAAACATATTAATTACACAATTTTCCATTTTTTGACAAATGTATGCTATCAGCATCATGGTCTTCAGAAACATGGTCAGATGATTTCTGATCTCACCTGTGGTCCCAGCTGATCCTTGTCGAGGAGCTCCAGGAAGTGGCGACACTGCACTGTGGCCAGCAGCAGCTCGAAGCCCACCAGCATGGCTCTGTCCGGGTTAGCATCCTCACTGAGTCTGTACTCACTGAAACGCAACAGACAGTAAAGAGGACTTATGAGACTTATTATGTCCTTGACATGTACCTGCCTGAATATTTGAAGTATGAGTCTCTCAACTGTTCCTATTACACTGTTTACAAGTGGATGTGTGTATAGTGTGTAGTGGAGACACTGAGCTGTAAGAACGGGCCTTGTGATGGATGTCTACAGTATTTATTACACCTCTTCTGGTTTGTCTTGTTGCCTACCTGTCAGTGTGGAGCAGGTAGCCAATAGAGGCCAGCACTGACTGAATAGTAGAACTGCTGAAAACCGTCAGGAGACAGTAAACAAATGGACCTGTAAAAGTCTGAAAGAGACACAGAGATACAGAAATACACTTCATCCCCACCGTGGAGCAATGTTACTTTTACTTTCTGTTGTTCATGTTGAGTCAGTCACAGTCACATGATCATACGATAAAAATCATACAATAAAAATCATACAATAAGGCACAGCCCAACCAACTGGATTTATTTGGAAATATTCACATTTAGAATATTGCCTGGAAGAATATTCATAACTGTTTTCATTGCTGTATCATTACCTGAAAGGAAGAATCATGAAGTTTTTGTTAACTTAGAATGAGCCTTTTATATCTACAGACTACAGACTATGGAATTGTTCTCACTCCCGTACCCTCTTTGTACTACAGCCTGTTTTTTAAAAAAAACCATCGTCTTAAATGTCTCCCCATCTGCCGCGTTTTGCACCGAGACCAGAACCCGGACTTTCCGCTGCATCACGCGGAGCTTGGGCTGCATTTGAGGCGATGTTCAGTGAAACGTCAGGTGGCCCTGTCCGTGCTGCGCTGGAGTGTCGACTCACATGTTAACTGCCAAGTCAGAGTCCACCATGTTTCTGCAGTAGCCCAGAATGCACAAACCCTGGCTCTACATAGAGCTTTTTTGCTAGCTTCACATCCACTGTAATTTATTTCTCTTTCATGCTAACAACAGGGTGAGACGAGGGGCTGCAAGAAGCAGACATTGCTCCTTTAATTGAAATGATTGGAGCCAGGTAGTATTGTGGTGTCGATAAACTACATGCTACATAAAGAGGGAGGAATGGGGGATCAATGGGGGCCCCTGGGCAACAGGGACAGTGTGTAGGATTCAGTAGTGTAATCGCTGTGTTGTAATCTCTTCACATCACCCTCTCCAACTTAGTGTAAAAGAGAACCAACACTTAAAAAGCTCTGTCTAGAGTTAATAATAATTTCTGTCTGTTCTGGGCTACTGTAGAAACATGGTGTTTCAACATGGCGTCCTCCACTGAAGACGACCCGTCACTGGAGACATAAAAGTATAATTTGAAGTAACAAAAACAAAAAGATTCTTACGCAGCATAAAAAACATAGTTTTTTATGAATATTATACTCCATGTCTGCCTTGGTCTGAAAATAGAAGGCCCTTAATCTTACACACTGGACCCTTCATTTAATAATTTAAAAAAAACATAAAAATGAAGGCACTGATTGAGATCACTAAACAGCAGAAATTAAACTTTGACCCAGAGCCACACACATCTTTTGAATTCCAGACATGAGGCAATAAACCCTCTACGGACACCTGTAGGGAGGAAGTGACTGAAGTAGAAAGAAAGAAAGAAAGAAAGAAAGAAAGAAAGAAAGAAAGAAAGAAAGAGAAAGAAAGAAAGAAAGCTACCTTAATAGTCTTGATTTCCTTCTTCCATGGCTGGAGGTAGAGACTGACGCAGAGGGTTTCCAGCAGCTCGGCAGCTCTCTCAAAAGCAGACACGAGTTTCCTGCAGTCCGTGTTCAGGGCTTCACAGCTCTCACACAGAGCCCGGTAGAAGGGGAAGACCGTGAACGCCGCTCCGGGCTCTGGTTCCCTCTGCAGATACCGAGCCGCCTTCTCCAGCAGTCCGTCCTCGCGACACGGCCGGACGTCAGTACACCGCTTCAGGTACTTCACGTAATCCTCATAGACGTCCTGGCGGGAGACGTCCACCCGTTCCTCTGCTCTGACGCCGTCCTTCATGACTGTCACAGCGGCCAACACACGGCTAACCTTCGGGAAACTAACGAGGAAGTGTGCCTGTCAAAGTACCAACGGAGGAAGTGAAAGTGAGAGCAGCTCGACTAGCTGGAGCTCTGCCGCCACTGTTAATACATTTAAAGAAATCTCAGATAGAAAAACACTTACATGATGAAAACAACAACAACAATAATATTAATATTATTATTATTAATAATAATAATAATAATAATAATAATAATAGCCCAACAATAATAATAATAATAATAATAATAATAATAATAATAATACATGTAGAAAGTTTGACAATCTATTTGAGATATGTCTGAACGAAACTACAGTTATTCTTGAGATGAAGCTAAATTACATTATACTGTAAAATGACAAGGCCTTATGACATTGTTTTATTTGAACTGTACACTAACACTGTATTTTTACACACATTCACTGAACCTTTAGTATAGCATGAACACTGAAAGCAGTAATATAATATATCCATTCATTAGTGTCTATGCTGGCATCTTTCCAAACTCCATCTGAAAAGTTTAAAACGGAGAGAAAGACTGTTTTATTTTGAAAAAACAACACCCGGATGTATTCATTTTTGTTTCCGGGGTCAGTGCTGCGTTCCGTGGTCACGCTGCCATATTCTAAAACACATTTTACTGACGTGAGAGGAGCTGACAATATAAAAGAAGAAGAAGAGAAAGCAGCGGGCACATCGGGACACGTGCTGGTGTTTATGTTGAGGTGAGTAACCACGTGACAGGATCAAACTGTAAGGAGTGTGTGTGTGTGTGTGTGTGTGTGTGTGTGTGTTGAATCCTCCTGTCTTGCCACATTACATTCAAAAGTGCCGCAGTGAGTTAAAGTTTTGTAACTCTAACTATACGTCCCTCCACCTCGTATTACTGTACATGAAGTCGGGAGTCGAACCAGTGACATATTTAACACTAGCCAAAGCCAACAGTTTTCAATGACAAGTGATAAGAGTGACTGGAGGTGACTTGACAGTATAGCTCTGCATGTTGACCGCTGAGTGTGTGAGACCGTCAGGACACAGCTGACTGTGTGTGTGTGTGTGTGTGTGGACACTGTGACATCACACAGATTCAGTGTTTCCGTGTTTCCAAGCATCATGTCAGTCTTGGTGTGCTCGTCCTGCTGCAGGCTCCCAGAAGCTCACACATGAAGAACAGAAGTGGTGGCTGGCTGGACGGTCGGCTCAAGCAGAGAGTGGAGCAGGTACCGGTCTCTGTCCCGTAATGTAACTAATGATGGAAGTGTTTGTGTAATTTAGGAAGAGCAGACAGCTCTCTCTCTGCTGAGCATCATGTCATGTGCATGCACACACATAATCCATTTTTAGTGGAGCTTTATAATGCACTTATCTCAAACAGCAGCTGAACAGGAGGTGAGGAGAAATGCCTTAAATCGCAGGACAGTACGGTAACCAGCCTGCCCTGAGGGGGAGACAAGCCCAATGATGTCATGCAAGTGTGACAGTGTGCTGCTGTTCATGGATGAATTTTATACCGTCTCTGTGTTGGATCAGAGACTGCGGCTATAGTCGAACAGTCCTAAGCCCTTTCCAAACCATTTTCCTTGACTTCAACAAATCGAAAATGTCAAGAGGTCATGAAAAGATGTGAAGGAGAATTCACAAGGAGTTAGGAGAAGAAGACTACTCTTACACTTAAGACTACGTTGTTATGCAATGGTCCAGAAGTCCAGAAGATGGACTACAAAACGCACATCTGAGATACTTCCTAGATACTCCCTATGCGCTCTTAACATGTAGGTTAATGCAGGAAATCTAAAATGGACAACCCGTGAAAAATGTGACTTCATTATCAACATTCAAATAATAAATGAATATTGTCCACCTGTCACAGAAGTCAGACGCTGTGTTTGTTATGCTGGTACGGTCTCTCACCCTCCTGTCCACTCATGTATGAACATATTAACAAGTTATATGATTAATAATCAACGGTCACTTCATGATGATCTGCAGGTCATTTCACTCAGTGAGGAACATTGCTTAGGAACCCTAAGCAAAATTGTCTACTGGACCACAGCCTGGGTCTGAACCTCTGATCTCAGTGTCAGTCATCTTGACCCTTTTTTTCAGTATCTGGCCTCCAGCAGCAGTGAACATGTGGACCTGTCATCTGTTGCCATGGAGCTTCAAAAACTCTACAGGCAAGTCCATCACTGAATTTCATTTGATTAACTTTGCTTCAGTTGGTCCCACAGTATGCTTGTATGAGCACAAGTACCATTAGCTCGTTGTGAAGGTGGGAGTTACTGTAGGGTTGCTGGATTAGTCTCATTAATTTCAGTCAACGTGGACACAGAGTGTGTGTTGATGTGTCTGTATTGTGTCTTTAGAGTGGACTATGGCAGAAGAAACAGGACGGCTTTCAGGATTCAAGTAGAGAAAGGTGACACAAGACTCAGTATTTATTATCAACTCATCCATATATACATATACGAAGAAGAAGGTTTACATTATTGATCCCTCGATGGGATCATTGAATGAGACAATATGTTCTGTGTGGACCTCTGAATTCTCCCTCTGCCTCTTCTAGTGTATGACGCCATCCTGAAGGAGTCTGGGCTCAATGATCTGGAGAGCAAACACTTGGCTAAGAGAGCCAAGCACAGTCACAATGACACTGGGTAAAGGACACTGCTCACTGCCTGCTCTTGACCAAGACTCTGTGTCTCTCTTCAAGGTTCTAACAGTCCCTGTGTCTGCTATACTCGTACTCTCTAATGTCATTCAAACCTGTGTGTCCACAGAGAGGGCAGCAGCAGCAGCAGCTCAGAGGAGTCTGACAGTGATGACCACATTCTGGAGAACGCTGTAAGAAATGATGAGAAGGTTAAATCTGTGTCTGCATGCTCCCAATGATAAACCATCAAACCTTTCACTCACAAACGTGTCAGATTTACCAGGCTCTATTTACAGAATATAGTATGAATTTTAAATCTACAGATACCACAGGGTCTCCTTCTAAGGGTTCTGCCATGTTCAACCACCATGTTTCTTCAGTAGCTCAGAACAGAGAAGCTAAACACTGACCTGACTCTAGATAAGGCCCCCATTGTTTCTCCTTCATGCTGGGAAAATCAAACCTCTAAATCCTAAACACTGGAACTTTTTAAAGCACACTCAACACCCGATGCACAACGTCCTCTACATATATATTATTACTGTCATTATTGCTACCATATCTCTATTACAGTTTATAGTTAGTTTATGATTTACTGCTGCTGTGCATCTGTGTCTCTCTATCTCTATCACAGGTTCCACTGCTACTGTAATCATTCTACCATTTATTGTAATTCATTGTAATTGTACAATATGTTTGTGTTGATTGTTCTGTACATGTGACATCCATTGCACGTCTGTCCGTCCTGGCAGAGGGATCCCTCCTCTGTGGCTCTTCCTGAGGTTTCTCCCACATGTTTTCCCTGTTAAAGGGTTTTTTGTGTCACTGGAACCGAGGGTCTAAGGACAGAGGGTGTCACTCCCTGTACAGATTGTAAAGCCCTCTGAGGCTGAATGTGTGTTGATTTGATTTGATCTACTTTAGGGCTTATGAAGTGAATCTACAGTTCTGGTGGTATGAACTCCAAAACAATGATGTGTAGGAGAGAATTAGTGTTCTGTGGTATGAGTGACACATCATTGTCTGCTTGTCAAACCCACAAGTTCGCTTGCTTGCTAACTAATAAGACATTTTTCAAACTCTATATTTACTCTGTTGTAGAGCTTGGCTAACGCTAACCCTAAACTCAAATCCACAGCAGCCTGCAGCAGTCTGAACATAACAGAAATCATCTAAACAGTATTAGAATGAGTTTCATTAGTTTAGATTTGAAATACTGTCATTTTATGCTGGCTTTGAACTGGGCCTGGTGATTCTCACATTCTTCTTCTTCATCAAACCTCCGTGCTGTCACTTAGTCTCAATCTCTCCAAGCGTTGAGAAAGGAAATCTTCTCACATCTGTTTTACTATAAACAGAAAAATACAACTTCATTTCAAGAATTAAGACGTTAAACTTGATATCATGCATGATATCTGCGTTTTGATTTCAAACCAAATTTCCAGAGTATTTGACTTCTCTTTCTAGTTTTTGCACTCAGGTTGGCCAAACACATCCTCCGCCTATCTCTCTGTACTGGACTCAGAGATATGACTGTGGATTGAATGGCTAATAAGCACTTTTCCCAAATGTTGGACTGTTTGTTAAATTATCCACACGGTGATATTGAACTGTACCTTGCTGCTATTTTTTTTTTTGCTATCCACAGCCCCTCAACCACATGAACAGCTCTCTTACATCTCTGTACCGGAAGGGACAGCCTGACTCCAGCACCTCTTCACCCAGGAGAGATCAGCTTGCTGCCAGCAGCCCTGTCAGCATAGCTAACCCCACTCCTGGTGCAGGGACGCTGGTTTCTGCAGGAGGCTGGTTCATTGATCGAGGCAGACGCTCCGAGAAGAGCAACATCCTCATCGACCTGTGTGAAGAGGAGCCCACTAATACAGCAACAAATGTATGTACCTGTGGAGGACACAGAAAACACTCAGAGCAGTTAACATGCTGACAGTGCAAATGCTCCTGAAGACGTCAGTGCATGAATGTGTGAATGAGATGTGTAGTGTAAAAGTGCTTTGAGTGGTCAGAATTCGGCTATACAGGTACAGTCCATTTACATGGGTATGGTTTGTGTTTGGTGGGTATGGTTTGTGTTTGGATCTGATGCCGGGGGTGTAAAGCTGGTCTTAGTTTCCCAGTTCAGCCTAAACGAACTGCTTCTGTTTCAGGTTGTACTGCTGTATGAGGACTGGAAATGTTGTCTCAAACATAAACTTTAGAGCTGTGAGATTCTTCTGTTACCTTAACCCCATATACCAGGGTTTCACATCTACACAGATTTGTTGTTGGATGACGTCTTGAGTGAAAGAAATGTTACGTGTTACGTATAAACACCATTTGTCCCTGTGAGTGGAGTGACATGATTGGACTGTCAAATTTTGGGGGAACAGGTGTGATTACAGGTTAGTTGTGCACTGTAAGTCCATATTCTATGACTGCATGTGCAACCTCTAGACAGTTTCTTTGTATGTTTCATGTGTTCAACTGATGACGTTCCACTCAGACAGTGACCGTTCCTTTGTCCCCAGCAGACAGACGTGTCCATGCTGGAACCTGAGAAATTAAAAGGAGCCCACAAAAAGTCCAAAAAAAGGACGAAAAGCTCAGAGGAAACTACTGAGCCTCGCACCCTGAATAAGAAAGGTTTGCCAGTCTATCTCTGAAATCTAGATTCATCATGATTACTGAACACCAAACAATATCATCACATCATAACATTATTTACCTGACTGATCATCTGTTTACTGTCCGAGTGATGAGTCCTCTGTGATGAATTATGGGTAATATTTCTAATACTTGACTTCTCAGCCAAATCAAAGTCACCGGAGCTGCAATACCCCTCTCTGAAGTTTGAGGATGTGGGAGGAAATGAAGACACCTTAACAGTTAGTATGCATAGATTAGAGCTAGTTTTTTCCCTTTGTTTGTTGCTGTACTGTGTTATATTATTTATTTGTATTGTAGTTTTCACTCACTGTTATTTAACGTTGCAGGAGGTGTGTAAGCTGCTGATCCACATTCGTCACCCGGAGGTGTACCAGCAGCTGGGGATGGTTCCTCCGAGGGGCTTCCTCCTCCATGGACCTCCTGGCTGTGGAAAGACCCTACTAGCCCAAGCTGTGGCTGGGGTAAGTACTGGACAGTGCCAGAAGAGGGAGAAAACATTCTATGTCATACATACACAAACAAATAAACATATGCACATACTCTCACATGTAATAATTTCTTTGATTATGTAGACAAAAATTACATATTTGCGTATTCCCCTCTGGTTCCATAACCATGACCAAACATACTCATACGTCTTATCCAAAGATATTTAATGCATGCATCTACCTTTTTACTTTGGCAGCATATGAGCACCAGCTACTATTTCCAAGTACTGTTATTTCTTGTCATACAGATGTGGGCTATATCACCTGAAAAGTTAACTGGATGCTAAAAAACTGTTTAATGTCCATGTACAGTCAATTCTGAGATTTCTTTCAAAATACAGTGGCCAGTGGGGAGATGTGCTGTACACTGATCTGAGGACTGGTCACATTTTGATCGTGCTCTTTGGTTCATGTTCACTAAAGCTGTTCTTTTTCCAGCCCAAGTGACGTCAGTAAAGGTTGTGTGTATTTTGTGTGCTGGTTAAATGAAGTGACGTCTGTGTTTCAGGAGCTGCAGCTGCCCATGTTGAAGGTGTCGGCTCCGGAGCTGGTGTCCGGAGTGTCCGGGGAGTCTGAACAGAAGCTCAGGGAGCTGTTTGACATGGCTGTGGTCAGTGCTGAACCAGTCTGACTGCTTTTATTGACTCTACAAGACAATAAATAACATCGACCTTTGAACATCACTGGCTCTTTGTTCACCTTGCAGAGCTCTGCCCCGTGTATCCTGTTCATAGATGAGATAGATGCCATCACACCAAAGAGAGAGGTGGCCTCTAAAGACATGGAGAGGAGGATTGTAGCCCAGCTGCTAACTTGCATGGATGGTAAGATGCACCGCCTTCATTCTTACTGCTCCAACCACACTCACTTTATAGTGTCCATGGTATTACTGTTATGGAATTTTCTATGCTTAGGTTACACAAGGTCACGTGTGGGCCTTGAGGTCCTCAGCAGTATCAGTTGTTTGGCTTTGGTTGGGAACAGTAGGTGCCAGTCTATCTCAACACTGTGAGGGCCAGGGTTGAAGGGACCTATTGCTGCCTTCATAGACATAATAGACAGCTTGCCATTGATGGTTCAATCTGCGTAAACAGACATCTGTCTCCAGACTAGAATATGCTGACAGTAACACCTCCATGAGTAAAGACATTCTCTTTGTCTAATTCTGGGCGTATAGTATTTGTGGTGTTATCTTGGGGTTTAAAGTCTGTAATTCTCCTTGGCCAAGCATCAATAAATATTACAGCAATGGACATCAGAGGCTCCTGAACACTTTCTTCCTTGCTGACCTCACCATTAACCTTTGACTTCAGCAATTTCTCCACGACAATTACAACCTTTGAGTCACATGACACTCATTGACCAATCAGCAGAGGTCATATTAATCATGTTTCCATCCAAATGTGTCACCAATTTAACCAAATTTCAATTTCAAGTTATTCGGCAAACAAATCTTTGTTTCCATCCACTGCTGTAATGTGAATATTAGGAGTTGTGTCATGACATACAATAAGCAGGAGATGGCGCCAGTTCTCCAGTCAAAGCCAGAAGAAGGGGCAGCAACAAGATGATGTCCTGCCCAATAATCTGTATCCATCATGAATGGACTATAGAGCCATGAGGAAACAGCTGATCCTTCATGTGACTTCAGTGTTCAAACAATGTTTCCGTGATGTTTCCAATGCAGAGCTCTAATGCAAAAACCACCTCGAGCAGGTGGAAAGACGTTTCAGCTTCAGTGTTTTTGAACGCTGTCATGTCCATCAACTTTTCTAACACAATGCTTCAAAATTCATCAAATGATGCTGCAGAGAACATGGCTTCCACTAACACAGATATGAACTGGACATGGACTGCCTGAGTCTCCTGAGGTTTAATCTGTACTTATATAACGCCTCTCTAGTCTTCTGACCAGTCAACACACCACACTCACATATTCATACACTGATGACAGAGGCTGCCATGCAAGGCACCAACTCCTCATCAGAAAGTAACTAATCATTGACATATCCATAGACATGGACAGGGATTCTGAATAGTGGATGACCCGCTCTACCTCCTGAGGCATAGACTTAACATAGTTAACAGGACCATTTCCATTTCATAATCTGTCTTTTAATCTGTATCATACTTAGTGTTTAACAGTCAGTGGTCAGAGCTGAATGTTGGTTAGATGTTGTTCTCAATCTATTTTTTCATGAAATAAAAATTTGAAGAGCTGCAAATGTAAATTTTAATTTGTCTCCTTTGGTCAGACGTGTTCACTGATCATCTCTGTCTGTTCAGCTCGAACTGATCAAAGGCTCCCCACACATGCAGTTTAGTACGTGTGACCATTGACATGTTTCTCCTGCCTGCCTCCTGATAGACTTGAACAGTCTGACAGTGACTGCACAGGTCCTGGTCATCGGAGCCACCAACAGACCGGACTCCCTGGACCCGGCCCTCCGCAGAGCCGGACGCTTCGACAGAGAGATCTGCCTGGGTATTCCTGATGAAGCAGCTCGTCTCAGGTCAGCCAGACATGACTTTAGAGAACTTAGAATCCACGTTAGTGTGTGCACTTTTGTTACTTTGTAGTTTTGGTAGAGTAAAGAAAGAAATAAAGACATTTTTAGGTTTCCTCCCAGCTAACCGTTTTACAACATCAAGCATCGTTCAATGGAACGAAGTGTAAGCAGACTGTACTTATTTAATGCATTGCATGCACTTCTGACACGCCTCTGCACTCAAAGCGCTTTTACATTATAATGTCTCATTCACCCATTCGCACACTGCTCATCAGTTTTAGGAGCTAACCATTCACACACCAGTAGATAGCAAGGCCTTCGGGAACAATTCTTGCCCAAGGACTGCAGGAGCCGAGGATCGAACAGCCAGTCATCTGATTAGCAGACGACCTGCTCTCCTCCTGAGGCACAGCCACCCAGACGAATATGGCAGTATGCTTTTGGACTAGAAATGCAGCTAACATGTTAGCTGGTGAGGAACAGAATCATCTGAGGATAGGACCACCTCTCTCTCTAAATACCACAGTTATGACAACTTTAAATTCAATATTATGTATGTAGCATTAAATCATGACAGAGCTTATCTCAGGACACAATTTTATTTACAGTGCCAACAATTCACCACCATGAGCAAACCTCTGTGGCTCTGGAGGCTGGATCTTGTGTGGAACCTGGAATATATGCACATATATGCGTATATATGCCACATATATGTGCATATAGGCCAAATCCAGGTGCATATATGTTCATATACAGAGCATGCAGGTCTCCTTTATTACTTCTTTATATCCACATACAAGCCCTATATGTACATACAGTACAAGGTGTGTCTCCTATATAAATGATGGTTATTGTAAAGTGTTACCTAGGTACTTATATAGGTCATCAATTATCAATATCAGTTCCCACTCTCACTGCTCAACGATTGGAAAGGCCTTGCCACGGCTAAATGTTAGAGTTTGACTGCATTGCTCTTGTTGAATTGTGTCCAAATCATGTTTCTTCAGATTGAACTTTTACCTGAATTCTTTGTACCCTGTCAGGATCTTGAAGACATTGTGTCGAAAGCTGAAGCTGCCAGAGGACTTTGACTACCAGCAGCTGGCCCGGCTCACACCGGGCTATGTGGGCGCAGACCTTATGGCTCTGTGCCGTGAAGCTGCCATGAGTGCTGTGAACAGGGTTCTGTTGGAAATAAGAGGACGGTCACATGGACATGTGGAGAGTTCTGCTACAGAGCTGTCAACAGGCCCGGTTCAGACTGAGGCTGATGCAATGGATGAGGAGGAGGAGGTCAAAGAGCAACAGCCGACAGAGGACATTAAAACAGTACCTCAGGAACAGAACCAGCCGCAGGTATGAAGAGAATCAACTCGAAGTCCACTCAGTCATTTCAGAATGTGTTTTCAAACAAAGAGATGTTGAAGGATGATGAGTTAATATTCACACTGTCTGCCTCTGTCTGTCTCTGTGAACACTGTTTGTCATATATGATTGTGCATGCAGCCTGCTGTGTTTTCAAACATTACTGAACTTTTAATCAGACCTTTACATTAAAATTCACTTCATATGTTTGCCTCTACCAGAGTAGCAAGAAACCAGCTAGCTTTCTCTGATCAGTTGCCTGGTTGTGTCACTTCACACTCACAACATCAGAAAAATCAGACCATACTTAACTCAACATGCTACCCAACTCCTGACACAAGCTGTGGTCATCTCTAGACTAGACTACTGTAACGCCCTCCTGACGGGCCTCCCAGCCTGCACAGTGAAACCTCTTCAGATGATCCAGAACAGAACAGTGGCATGCCTGATTTTCAATCAACCTAAAAGGTTGCATGTCACCCCGCTGCTCATCAGGCTCCACTGGCTACCTGTAGCAGCCCACATTAAAGTCACATCACTAATGCTGACTACAAACTAGTCTCTGGTTCTGCACCTACCTACTTGGATGCCCTTATACAGGTATATGTTACCTCCTCCAATGAGTGACACCAGGCTTTTCTTGTCTGTTGTTCCCTGATGGTGGAACATGTTACCAGTTCTTACCAGATCAGGGGCGTCCCTGTCTACCTTTTAAAAACCTCCTAACCACCATGTTGAACCACCATGTTTCTACAGTAGCCCAGAGCAGACAAACTGAACACTGACTCGAGATGGAGCCTTTCAAATGTTTCATGCACACATAGTTTCTTCTTCATGCTAAGCAGGAGAGGAGAGGTGAAGGGGTTACAATCAGCAGCTCCCCTGCTAGCTGTCATTAAATCCTACACACTGCTCCTCTAATCACCTTGCCTTTTACTACCTGCCTCATGGCTGTGTTATGCTGATGAGCTGTGCATTCTGTCAAGCAGGGGGAGCTGTGGCACCTGTTACAGCTGCTGAAGAACACCGAGACGCTGTCAGAAGAAGAGCTGGCTGACCTGTCCATCCTCATGTCAGACTTCCAGGACTCTCTGGCCAGTGTCCAGCCCTCAGCCAAGAGGGAGGGCTTTGCCACCGTGCCTGATGTCACCTGGGAGGACGTGGGCGCCTTGCAGGACATCAGAGAGGAGCTCACCATGGCCATACTGGTAACCGCTTCACACACAACATTCATCATCCACACTGAGAAGACCACACTCTTGGATCATTACTTTTGTCATACTTTTACTTCTCTTTCATATCTTTAGTCGTATAGAGGTGTGAAGGAATGTATTCTATCCCAGAAGACTCTGCCTCGTGTTCTCTGTGTTCCTGACTTTGTTCATCTTAGATATGTCAGTCTGGAAGATGATGGATCTCCACCTGTTACTGGATCCAGGTCACCGTATTGTACTGACTGAGATGTGATCCATAACTAGAAGATGAACAGACTTTTTAGAGTTCAGTGATAGACTGGCCCTGCTGTGATCTGGTCCACATTTGTCCTGGTTCACTGACACTGTGCTACTTCTGAGCACAGGATAACACAGCTGCTGTGTGTGTGTGTGTGTGTGTGTGCGTGTGTGCGTGCGTGTGTGCGTGTGTGCGTGTGCGTGTGTGTGTGTGTGTTGCAGGCTCCGGTGCGTTCTCCAGAGCAGTTCAAAGCTCTGGGGCTCAGTGCTCCATCTGGTGTGCTGCTGGCTGGACCTCCAGGATGTGGGAAGACACTGCTGGCCAAGGTTCCTCATCACACCGACACAATCCCACCTCATCTCCAGCCCCGAGTGCAGCTTACTGTCAAATTTACAAATTCTAGTTTAATTCTAGTTTTATTAGCTAGCTGACCATTTTCACTTCAAATATATTCTAAATGATCAGTTTACTCTGGTTTCTTAAGGCTGTTAATATTTTAGTGCTGAGGCCTGTTGAGCATCTCAATATGACTTAAAAAAAAAAAAAAAACCTCTTCTGAGAGCTGAGAACAACTGAGAACGCCACCGTCACAGTGTGCCATGACTGAACACAGCAGTTCATTAAGAACCACCTCAAACAGTGAACACCTCGGCCGAGGTCTGTGTTTTGTTTTATTACATATTCATGAAGAGGATAAATCAGTCTGTTCTGCATTAATCTTTAATGCAGAACAAGTTCTACAGCTTGGTTCTGTGTAAATTATAGTGATAATGAAGTCACACGTCAATGGCAGCCTCCTGTCTGTACATGGTTAGCCTAGCTTAGCTTTTAAAAACACACCCAGGATCAGCTCTAAAGCTCAGAGAACATGATGTATCTTGTTTGTTTAATCTGAACACACACTGAGCACAGCCAGCTGCAGAGACTGTGCACTGTCTTGTTGTCACACTTACCACCAGCAGATACTGGACTGTATCTGGCACCTTCCTGCACAACACTTCTGAGCAGATGTTCTTCATAAAGAAATCTAAAATAGTTGCATGTTTGTCCTCGTTGTCTACTCCTGGAGGAGACAGTCTCTGTCCAGGCTAAGATTTTTTTCTCTCTGTGTTCACAACGTGAAGCTGAACATTGTCTCACTGTTGTCTCCTGACAGGCAGTGGCCAATGAGTCAGGCCTGAACTTCATCTCTGTCAAAGGTCCAGAGCTGCTCAACATGGTGAGTCACTGAGCTGCAGCAACATGTTAATGTGGTGGAAGCTGTCTGTGCATGGTTACATTGTTGTGGAGCTGGATCACAATGTGTAGCACCTGAGAGGTTTGTTTTTTTTCAGCCACATCAGTGTGCTGGTCAGTGCTGTTTCTGTATATCTTGACGATTTGTTTTGTTTTTTTCCAGCCTGTCAGTTAACTGGGGCGGTGTTTAGCTCAGTAGAGCAGCCGCCCCATGTATGAAGGCTCAGTCCTTGCTGTGGAAGCCCAGGGTTTGAATCTGACCTGTGGCTCTTTCCTGCATGTCATTCCCCATCTCTCTCTCTCTCTCCACATTCCTGTCACTCTTCAGCTGTCTCTGTCAAATCAAGCTTGAAAAGGCCTAATAAATAAATAAGTCAGCTAACTAACTAACTGATGGGTGTGTGTTTGTGTGCGCAGTACGTGGGAGAGAGTGAGCGGGCTGTCAGACAGGTGTTCCAGAGAGGACGCAACTCAGCCCCTTGTGTCATCTTCTTTGACGAGATCGACGCTCTGTGTCCTCGCCGCTCAGGCCACGAGGTGAGAGGGAAGGATCCTACGTCAGATCCTACAGCGTAGCACAGACACAGCAGCCTGCACTGTGGAGTGTGCTCTCAGTCCACGCCCGCAGCACACCAGTGTTCATTAAATAAACCTTTTAGGAGCAGTAAATTACTGTTCATACAGCTTGCGTGCTTGTATGACAAGTGTTTGTGTGTGTTCAGTCAGGAGCCAGTGTGCGGGTGGTCAACCAGCTGCTCACAGAGATGGACGGCTTAGAGACTCGACGGCAAGTCTTCATCATGGCTGCAACCAACAGACCAGGTACACACCTGGCCTCAGTCAGACCTGAACCTGTCAGGGTGACCAGAGACCTGCTGAACCAAGCTGTGACGCTTCCAGCATTATCTAACTGCTCTACATTTATCGACATGTTACATTAAAGAAAGGCAGAAATGTAATATAATATTCATAACTCTATTTTCATTAGCATATAACCACCTAAAATAAGAATCTTTGTGT
The DNA here is from genome assembly GCA_023373845.1 of Nibea coibor. NCBI lineage: Eukaryota > Metazoa > Chordata > Actinopteri > Sciaenidae > Nibea > Nibea coibor. The sequence goes on from CM041723.1 coordinate 1,743,244, forward strand.
TTCTGTTACCTTGGAATGAGACTTTTTTTCTGCTACTAGATGTGTTTTTCACAACACAAGAGAAGATAAGGGTGAGGTGAGGGGTATTCGGTTAGTTGTAATTTCCCTATGGGTAATGGTTTCATTCATTTAGTCTGCAACTTTACCACTAGATGTCTCTAAATCCAAACACTGCACCTTTAAGGTCAATGAATATAAGTAACTTAATAACTTCTTTAAAGGAACAGTGTGTAGGATTTAGCATGCTGTAGATGCTGATTGCAGCTCGCCTCATCCTCTCCTTCCAAGCACCAAGGAGAAATGACACGAAAGGCTCTAGAGCCAGTGTTTAATTTGTCCATTTTGGGCTTCTGTAGAAACATGGTGGATGAACATGGTGGCTATAGTGTGGATATAAAAGTCTCATTCTAAGGTAACAAAAACATAAAGATTCTTATTTTCAGGTGATAATACACAAATGAAAAGTGAGTCATGGAAAGAGTTATGAAGACCACATTCTGTAAATATTTGATTATGTGTTGTTCTTCTAAGCACTGAATGTCATCGCTGCCTTGTCTCTGTCCAGACATCATCGACCCTGCCATACTGAGGCCAGGGCGGTTAGATAAAACCTTGTATGTGGGTCTGCCACCTCCAGTAGACCGCCATGCCATCCTGCTCACCATCACAAAGGTAAGATGAAGTCACCGAATCACCCACAGCATATTTTATGTAGTATTATGTAGTATTTTATGTATCCAGTTTTTCTGTTTTCTTTTGAAAAGTACAGGTGTGCATGAAATGCAGCACAGCACATAAATATATCAATATATGTGCTCTCGTACACATACCCATACACACCTTATCACACAGATCCAGATTTCTGTATATTTGTTTTGTTTTGTTTTTTTAAATGCAAAGAGGTGAGACAGCTGTCGATCTGCTCAGCTGACTCCACATGCATTCATGTTGCAGGGGGGGACCAAACCTCAGCTGGAGCAGGACGTCCGTCTGGAAGACATCGCCTTTGACGAGCGCTGTGACTGCTTCACGTGAGTCCCAGCTGGAAACAGACTTTGTCTTTAAACTGTGTGAAAACGAAAAGTGATCAGTGTAACGTGTTCTTCTATCACTGTAAGGTACTTGACAGGTTGTCACACAGTTGTCATGTTTTCGTGCTTTGGTTGTTTTATTGGATTCTAACGTCTCACAGTATAATGCAGTGGCTCACTACTCCCAGCCTGGAGGTCCACTAGGCCCAGCTCCTAGTAATCAGTGTCAGTGTCACTTTTTTCTTCTGTCACCGTAAGGTAGCATGTTCTAACATGAAAGAAAGTTTTCATGTTGTAAGGTGGCACTGATGCCAGCTCAGAGTTAGAGCGTACAGAACAGTCTCTGTTTGTTTTCTCAGGTTGCAGAGTGACTTTTCTTGCTGACACTGATACAGAGTAAATGTAGAAGCACTGATCCGTAATTCTGATGAACAGAATGCAATTTGATCGTGTGTGTGCGTGTGTTTCTGTTTGATCCAGTGGTGCTGACCTGACTGCATTAGTGAGGGAAGCATCTGTTAATGCCCTGAGGGCCTACCTGAAGTCCCAGCATTGCTCAGCTTCTTCTTCAGGTAACTTGACAGCTTCCCCTGTCCACATGCTCAGTGTTTGAAGATCCAGCTGTTATGTTTGACATGTGACGTGCATGTTACCTAACAGAATTGATTTAAATATTATGCAATGGTTTATTTCTGATTTACATGTTGCTGTTTTTCACATTTGCATATTAAGAATCCTGAATTAGTTTGGGCATACGGCATCAGTCGATTTGTATCCTGATACCTTCTATTAAACGCAGTGTCAGAAATGTTAACCTTCAACCTTCAGTCAACCTTCTGATCGTACTTTTCATGATCATGTTCATAAAGTAATTAAGATCAGACCACTACGTCTAAAGGGGTTAAGGTTAGGACCAGGTCTACAAATCTACTGCTGCTGCTGCTGTGCTGAGACAGCGACATGACAGTGTTCACTGTTCCACACAGGTCACATGTACACCTCTGCTGTTGACATCAGAGTGAGCAAACAGAATTTTGACGACGCCTTCAAGAAAGTTCGTCCATCCGTGTCCAAAAAGGTACAACACAGTCCTCTGTTCCTTCAGTGTGTTTATCTGTATATGTTTGAGACACCACAGTGTGTCCATTTCCTGAAATCATTGTCCCAATCATTGTGACGTTGATGTTTTGCTCCTTGGCTGTCATAAAGAAGCCATGAGGCAAACAGAGCAGCAATACAGATGAACTGTGACTCCAGACTCTGAAACTAGACTCACTTCTACATGTTCAGCCCAGATGATGACTGAAGACATGCAAAGAAAGAAAGTAAACACCAGAAAGAGTGTGTTGAAGTAACGTTACACACCCAGTGCTCTGGTTTATCCGTCACAAGGTGAATGCTTCATAGTTACTGTTGGCTCTCGGTCTTTATTCCACCTGAGTGTGTCACATGACCTACACCTTCTTAAATGCAGCACTGCTCGGTTCTATTCCTGGAGGGATTGATGCTGCGCAGAATAAATAATGAATTGTCACATGAAGGCCAATTAAAAGCTAACACATTTTCAATTTTTCAACTGTGTTTTTGTGCCTGATGTGGGACAACATAAATTGTTCAGTACTGTGACTGCAACCACAAAACCAGACTGTAGTCCCTCAGGGCATTTGCACACAGTCAAAGTATGTCCACAAAAAGTGTTTGTTTTTGTCACTGAAAGGTCAGATTGTTAGTCTGACAACATTATTAGACAGAGCTCTCTGAAGGAGTAACAGCAGTTATATCACTGTGCTCGAAGCCACCAGACTATTGACAAAAACAATAAACGGTGAAGCAGCAACTCCCGTGTTCTGTGAGCTGAAATGTCTCCTAACAGTGATGTAACTGCTCTCTCTGTACAGATATTTAGAATAATCTGAGCCTGCCGGTGGCAAAAACAAACACTTTGAGTGGATGTGCTAATGCTGCACAGAGTCATTAAAGTCACAAAGTAAAAATACAGAGCGTAGCAGAGAGTGACAGTCACATTTGCTCTGGGCTGTATTTTACAGAATACCTAAGTGAATACAAGTTCTAAATATATGTATCTAAAGGAAGATCACCGTCCTCAACAAGCTCCCCATGCAGCTGCAACGATGACCTCTTCTGGCACATGAAGGCCACCGTAGACCCCCCCTCCCCCCCAAAAAAAGAGTGATGTTGGAAAAAAATCACTGATCACTGTTGAGTCATCCAGATCACTTGTTTGACACACATTTCCTGTACACTGTGTTCACTGTTTGGATCAGTTAATAAGCTGTTCTGTATTTTGAATATAATATGAAAAATCAAACATCAAATCTGTAACTCAGTGAAGGAAAAGAAGTCTTGAGAAGCAGCAGTGCATTACTCTGGCAGCATTCCAGACTGCAGGTAATTACAGGCCGTGTCACCTGCAGCTCGCTGTTATATCGCTGCTATCAAATAGCCCGAAGAACCAGTCAGACTAGTCCCACCCTAAACACTGCAACTTTAAACTGTGGGACAATGCACTTTGAAATACCGTCATACAAATTATCATTACAGAAATAACACTTCAAAAACCTGCAATATGTGAGCATTGACAGACAGACAGGTAGGTAAACAGACAGGCAGGCAGGCAGACAGGCAGGCAGGCAGACAGACAGACAGACCTCTGTGCTTCATCTTTAACAGTCAGTCAGCTCAACTGTTTGCTGTGGGAAGTGACAGTGAAGTAAAGCCGCTGAGACGTTGCTTTTGTTTCTGTGTCATGCAGTGACTGACTGTGTGTGTTTGTGTGTTCCTGGTGCAGGACCAGAAGACATACGAGCAGCTCAGAGAGTCCCTCAGCAGATGAGTTCAAGACCAGAACCACAGACATCAGCAGCCGCAGCTCCTTGTTTACATAATTTTCTATCCTGTGTGTGCTCCTGCTTTTCTAATAAAATGTGTGTGTGAAGAAACCACAGACACGGTCTGGTCTGTACTCCATTAAAACACTTAGTTGTTATCAAATGTTCTAATCAGCTACTGTTCTGTTATCAGGCCTTTCTCTGACTACACCCTGAGCTCAGTCAACTCCACCATTCAACCACCGTGTTACTGCACACATGCTGCTGATATCTGCAGTGTGTATACACACTGTATTTTATTACCGTTCTTTATCACACACTTGTCATCCAACATGCGTGTCTCCTACCATGCCTCACTGATAAACAAGTAGTCATGCTCGAACGTTTGTGTGTGATTTCTTTAAGTCCCTTGTGTAACATTTAGTGCTAAGGTCCAGGTTGTAGTTGCTGACCGTTGCCCTGCTGCCTCATCCTCTCCTTGTAGACATGAAGGGGAAACTACAGTGACCATGAAATATATGGAAAATGCCAATAATATACTGTGTTTCAGGTGATTAAACTAATGAAAACAGAGATATGAATATTATAGCCCATAATGTCATCACAGAATAACCTTTTCCTGTAAGCGCTTATGATTCTCAGTGGGCTGGAGACAAACCGGGATGGCAGGGTCCACATTTATATACATTTTATACACAAACAAAAGAAAGTCATGGCAGCAGCATAAACTCTGTCTCCATCTGACAGTCTATATGTTTATTAATGAAGTTAACAAAAGACACTATCAGGCGTACGATTATGGAAGGCCAGTTCCAGGGGGATGATCAGAGATCACTATTACTATTGCAAGTACACAACTGCACAGAGGAAGGAAGATTTTCCATGATCTATAGGTAAAAAAGTAAGATGAACACACAGTTCAAATCCCTGGATGAAACCACAGAACAGAGCAGAACGGTCTCAGATGATGTAAGTGCTATTGACAGTTAATCAAAATCTCTGAACTACACGTGTGTCTCTGTGATGAAGGCTGCATCTGTTTTAAAAGGTGAAGTGGACAGGTACCCTGGTGTGTTAAATTGGATGATTGAGTGTCTTTACATTCCACTTACTGACGTACTGACAGCCTACTCCCCAAATCATCTAATCATCTAAAATAAATAAGCAGCTACAACATATCTAGATTGTCTAATTCTGATCAACACAACACAAAAAATAAATCTAAGAAAACCAAAATACCCTCAGGGCAGGATTCCCAGCTTCACTAGCTAAACCTTAACCAACCAGCTCAGCAGAAAACAGCAGTAAATGTGAATGAGCAGTGCAAAACAGCACGTGCTGTCAGAGTAGCATGGTAGAGTAAGTTCAGGCAAGAGGGAGAGAGTAAGGTACAGTATATGTATCTCTCTTGTCCAGCAGGTTCTCAGGGATCGTGGCTGCTGCTGTGGTCCTGCATGACATCCACTACATTTATTATTACTGTCATTATTGCTACCTGTTAAAGGTTTTTTGTGGGCAAGTTTTTCCTCACTGGAACCGAGGGTCTAAGGACAGAGGGTGTCACTCCCTGTACAGATTGTAAAGCCCTCTGAGGCTGTCCAAATAAAATTTGATTTGATGTATGAACACAATTCACACTGTCAAACATAGTAGGACAGAACATTTAGACATTATTATGATAAATGTAACTGAGGGAAAGAAACATGTCTGGATCATCCACAGACAGGCTGCTCAGTCCAATCTGTCCAGACACTGTAAAGAAAAAGAGCATGTGGTGTATGGCTGATGTGTCCCTGAGGCAGGTTTAAGTTGTCTGAGACCTTCAAGCCTACATTACAACATTTTGACACAGTTTCACTTCCCACAGCAATGACATTCATGTGTAAACCAGCAGTGAACCAGCACACACACTAACCTGGACCTTAGTAACGGAGCACATGGTCAGAGTGCCTGTTGTCTATCCCATCATATTTTGTGAGCTTGGAAGAAGGTCACATGGTCACATTTGTTCACTTTGGTTTCTCATCTCTAGATAACTAAGTGGCTCCATATTAAACTAAATAGAATAAGCACATAATATTAGATGAATCAGAGCTTTATTAATATGACAGTCTGACTATAGACAGGTGCTCAGTATCAGTATGGTGTACTGTACACTGATGAAGTCCAACAGTCTGATAATGATACTACTTTATTAGTGCTAATAATAATTCATAATGTGTAAATTCATCCAGGCGGGGGAAACCCACGGGTCCCCATGTGGCTTAGCCCACTGCATCCACCCGTCCACAGGGGAGGTGCACTATGTCACACACCACATAAACACACCACACCAACTGCACTAAACTAAAGGAACACACTGATTTACAGCTGATAGAAGTGACCTGAATCTCTAATGAACAAGTCTTCAGTCAGCATTCAGTCAATGTGTCTTTATGGAATATGTCATCTCTGTGTTGATGTTTGAGAGCATGGATCAAAATCTGAAATCAGTAGGCTACAGAAGCTGTTCCATAATGATGTATGAAATGTTCTAGTCTAGATGCTGATGTCAGCTGTTACATGTTAACGACAGCTCACATGCTCAGGAAGGCCTTTTTACAGTGTTTCAACATGACGTCTGACAGAAGTGCATTTACTACCTCCAGTCAAATCATCGTTGGCGAGAGAACGCTGTGACATGCTTGCTTGCCCTTTGGCACCTATTATAACTGTGTATCAATAAAGAACACAGGCACAAATGAAGGTGAACTGATATATATTCTGAACATATTCATTTGGCCACAGGTTGCATACAAACACACATATGAAGTAAAAAGTCTATTTGTTTTGCAGAAGCAGAGTTTTATTTTTCTGATCACTGAACGTGGTCTCAGTTCATAAATGTCAAGGACCCAGCTGAAAACAGAACAGATGTGGACAAGTTATTAGAGCAAGAGCACAGATTACATCCTGACTTCACACCTGACAGAAGACAAGGCCACTGGCCTCAGGGTCATGTTGCCTTCTTTACACTGCCAGGAAGAACATTTTAATGTGTAATAATAAGTCTTTTGATTGATTCATTTTTTTATTGGCTTTACAGTAGTCAAAGTTGAACATAAAAAGTGTTTTGTTCAAGGACATGACAACAGCCCTGCCTGTACAAACAGGAAGTCAATTATTGGCATACAGCTTTTCATCAACGTGAATCAATTCATAAAATTTAAAAGAATTAAAAATAAAGCTCCGATACTGATGAGTTACACACCTTCATCTCGCATACGACGCAGTCTCAAACTGACTCTTCAGTCTTACAGTCACAGGTTGTAGAATGTCGTGGTGCATTCAAGTGCTGCAAGTTAAAAGGTAGAGCAGTTGGAAATAAAAGGTCCAAAACAACTGATGTGTGCCATAAACTCTGTACAGACGGGATCACACTCACATGAACACAAACTCAACTCATGTAGAACAATTCACTCAGAGGTTTGAACTTTGGTCCACTTCAACACACACACACACACACACTCAGAGTGATGGAGAGCTGTAGATTCCAAAATGGAGGAAGACATTGTTGACTTTCACTGGGTTGCCCTCTTGACAGTCTGCAGACATGGCTGCGCTCAGTCACGGTACACCGTGTGGACTCTTTTTAGCCGCCTGTGTCTTAATGACCGATTTCTGGAGCTGGTTGCACAAAGACATCTTTGACTCCTCTAGAGTTTCATTTTCAGATCAAAAGCATGTGTTCACAGATAATGTACAGAAAGCCAGTGATTTATGTCAGAATCACCATGCTGTGGTTCATTTCACAATAAACACCAGCTTGCTGTACATTATCCTGTTTATTGCACAGACACTGAATAATTTGACACAAAATACTGATTAAAAAGTGATTTTATTGATTTGAAAATTATTTTATTGCTTTTGGCGTGGTCCTCCAGAGTCTATGTTTAGAACTGTGTCCAAATTAGCATCCTGTTGTACAGACATGACAGATCACAGGAAGCTGCAATCGACCAATGAGAACGAACTATTCAACAAAGCTTTGTCATAAACACAAATAGTTCATTTTAGCTGCAGCAAACAGAAGACAGTGTTTGCTGTTCCACAGTGACAAATGACATTTTATATCCAGTCACACCTTCATAAATACTTCATTAGTCTCACATGTTTTAGTAAAAAGGTCTTTGTAAGGCACAAGTTTTTATAAGACCCTTTAAATGAAAATCTGAAAGGTCTGGAGATCACTAAAGTGATTACAATTCATTCTGACAGGGACATGAACATGTATAAAGATTCTTAGCAATTCATCTGATAATTCAGAATATATAGCAAATTAAATGTCCATGTCACATGGAGCTATTTATTTGAACTTTCTTTGTGCAACCAGTCCTGTGTGCAGCCTGTAATCACAATAACAAACTGGTTAACAAATAACTGAAACTATGTTGTGTTGTGGAGGAAAAGCACACTCATGTACACAATGGCCACCCTTATTTCACACGCAGAATGTATTAATATGCAGAAGCCGTTAAGGTGGGAGGACGGTGAGCTGGGCTGCTGTCACGCTGTTCCTAAGAAGCTCCAGGTGAGGTTACTCCTGTTTGATATCTCCCTTCAGCCTTCTCTTGACTCGAGAGTACGGGCTCAGTGTGTCGTCCATGATGAAGTCGTACAGGACCCTCAGCCATGACGTGTACTGAGGCAGATCGTCGTAATACTCTGCTGCTATTTTCTTCACCTGGACACCAATGACAAACATAGCGCTACCTTTAGATGACGTTACATTTCACACAGCTCTTTACAGTTCACACAGTTTATGAATGTGCTCCTGTTTGAAAAACACCAGTCAAATCTAAAGTTTCACTTTCATTTTCACAGTGAATGAGCGGAGGTGCTGCTGACGTGGCTCTGACAGATCTGGTAGAGCCTGTGGATGTCTTATAGATCTCAAACTCATTCTGTACTGACAGCGTGAACCCAGTGTGGTAGTTTTATGACCCTTCCCTTCTACATGGATCTGTCTCAGTAGAATGTGTTATATTAATATTAAAAACATGAGGAGTGCTTCATCTTATGAATTATTTAATTCAATGTATTGAAAGTTGGTCCACTTAAAATGACTTGCTGGTATAACAGCAGGAAGTGGCCGGGGCTTTAAATAAAGCAGCATCAGACGAATACTGGAAATCTGAAGAGTGTTTTAATCTGGCCTCGAGTATGTTGTCAATGAACTACAGGATCTGACTTTTACAGCCTCTCCTCCTCTGGATAAGGCTTATACAGCTCGTCCTTCAGTATATTGCTGCTGTTTTATAATGCGTCTTATCTTTACTGCTGTAGATGAGTTTATTTTTCTGCTCTCATTATGTGATTGTCACTAAAGCCTTTCTTGGCCATCATCTATCCGTATGCCCCGTGCTGCTGTTCGAACTTTTGGGAAAGATGTTAAACTGCATTCTGCTGTGGCTGCACTAACACTACATCAGTCCAATGTGTCCTTTCCTCAAGTAACAGATTAGAAGAACCAAGAATTGTTCACAGACTTCAATTTGAGAGTCATGTTAAAAAGATTATTTTTGGACCCACCTGTGAACGTAAGGCCTCATTATGTAGATAACAAATGGTACACACGATTTCATTATACCTGCTCTCACATGGTACTGATTTAATTAGCGCTAACTCTGGATCAAACACGTCCTGGTTATATCAACAGCTCCCTTTTTCTTACAATGATTGGCTCAACAAACAGAAATCTCTGAAAAAGGCTGTGCACATTCCAGAAGAGATCAGGGTAAAAATGAGGATATAGTATGATAGCCATAGTTTAACTTGAGACAGTGAAATCTTTAATAGCTATCATAGAGGCGGGAATGAGTCCTGTAAAACCCCATTCTCTCAGAGGAACATGGGTGCATATCCTGTGTTTGCCAGAGGATTTAGTACAGCTTTAGTTAAGCTGCTGGCCTAAACAGATCTGTCTCCACCCAAATGATTTCTTCATTTGTACAGCGTGCTTGCATTGAAAAGAACCTGGAGCTAATGATGATCAGCAAGATGTACTAACCATGGGCAGCCTGCGTCCTGGGATGCTGGGGAAATCATGGTGCTCATTGTGGTAACCCACGTTGAAGGTGAGCAGGTTGAGGGAGCCATAGTAAGAGTAGGTCTCATGGCCCTTGAGGAACATGTAGTGCTCAGCTATGAAGTGACCAGAGATGGGGTGCAAGCCCATCCCCAGCAGGGAGCCAGCCATCATGTAGAACACTGGCTTGGCCCCCCCCAGCCAGTAGAGCAGGACATTGAAGGCGAGCTGGACGGAGATATTGACCACCTCCAGCTGACTGACAGGTTTGGGGTTGATGCACAGGGGCCTGAAGGCATAGAATAGCGGCTGCAGAATAATCCACATGAACTTGCGGAAGCGAGTGCAAAAGAACCAGCCCTCAAAGTCAGTGGGAATGTCTACATCTATGCCGTCTCCTCCCAGGTAGCGGTGATGGTCCAGGTGGTAGCGTTTGAAGGACGCAGAGTAGGGCAGGCCGATGGGGAGGTTGGCAAACATGGCAAAGTAGCGGTTCCACATGGCCCTGTTGTTTCCAAAGGCAGTGTTGTGGGAGACCTCATGAATGGCAAGGGTCATTGAGTGGTTGATACAGCTGCCAAAGGCATAAGTCCAAAACAAAACCCATTTCCAGTCCAAGTCTTTGACCAGGTAGAAAGCTATGAACTGTATAACCACCATCATGCACACAACCCACTTCAGCCTCGGGTCAGGACCCATCAACGACTTGATTTCTGGGTATTTGGCTGTGGGAGAAAAACAAAGACACTCAGTGAAGATTCATACAACAGACAATAGTAATGTGCTAGCTAAGCCTGATTGGTTCTTTACTTCAGACTAACAAAAGTTTTCAGTTTAACAAAAACCTAGAACTAAATAGAAAAGGGCTAAATGAGCTCATTTGTTTCCCTTTTGGCTGTTTTATTTTGACAGACTTCCTGGCAGCTTGAACTGCTCAAGCTGTCGTCAGAAATAGGACAGCTGTGTATTCTCTGCGGAGCAAAGTGGAGACCCGGTTCTGAAACAGACTGGGGCTGGCCTGGTGGGGTTTGAACCATTGACTAAAAAGGCAGTGGTACATACAGAACTGACAGGTAGCTGAGCGTAGAGACGCTTCTGGGGCACTTTGAGAAAGATTCACGTTATGCAGTTTGCAATGCATGTAACAAAGTTGAAACATCAGTATCGGCCCAGAATTTGGTTTGGACTACTTTATGAGGAACACGATGATGTAACGATGTAATAAAAGAGAATGAAACTGACAGAAAGTCACCAGAGAACAGCTTTTAACTGTAAAACCTGTTATCTAACATTCTAAAGAGTCGTATATCTTCTTGTTGCTGTGTGAAAAATGTTGGAGGAAATGTTATATTTGTCATCGTGCCATTTCCAAACATGGAATACATTGTCAAATATACAGATATTATGGAGGCCATGTGACAGATTTGGAAAATTTGTATACATTTTGCATTTGATTTGTGTCAGACTGCTGGCAGACCGCTGATACAGCGGACCTTTGTCCCTCACCTCTAAGCGTGATGCAGCGGAGAACCTGGGCTGTGAATCAGTTTATCAAATCTTTGTTATCTTAATCGCTGACCGAAGAACAGGAAACATGGAAGGGACTTTCAGGTCACTCGTTCAAGTCAATCAGTTCCATGCCTTTTCCACATGTTCATGTTACCACACTGAAGACTTTGAGCAGTAATTCACAAGATCAGTGGGGTAGCTCATTAGCTAGTGGTAATTATTACTAGCTCAGCCTGTAGCTTGTCCCTGCTTCATGATGGCAGGACACCAAACCATCAAAGCAAAGCAGATTTCTCTGTGTGAATGGCAACCAGGAGGTTATAGTTTTTACGTTTCAATACGACAGTTAACAACATAACCAGAGGCTAAAGGCACTTGTTGGTTCAGGGTCAGCCGGCACTCTTCAAAGCAAAATCCTGTCAATCATCTCAACAGGAACAGCTATGTGTTGGACCTTATCCCAGTTTTAAGACACTGCTGTTGCAATGTTTTGTTCTCATAAAGAAACCAACCTATGAGCTGGTGTGTTTGTTTAATGACACATGTTTCTGTGGAGGCAGAACAGCTGACTTCACACATCTCTGGTGTTGTAATGGGGGGCAGACACTGCAAAGCAACTCAGCTAAATCTGACTGACTTCAATGGACATTGAAAAGGTCTCCTCCTGTTTCTACAACTTTTTAAAAACTGTCTCTTATTAAAAAATGAATTTAAAATGACTTCACACCACTTAGAAGACATGTATTGTAATGTCAATCATAAACTAAACTTTACTGATCAAACCTGTACTCACCCACAAGACTACAAGAAGAGACAAAAGCAGATATGTGATGAAAAATAATGCTACAACATTGTGTGTCCATGATGAAGTGACAAAAAGATTCATCTGCTCAGACCTTTGGAGAAGCCTCGAGGCAGCACGTCTGCATTCTGTTTGCTGACAGCTGGGAGGTTACAGGTCTGAGCACACACACCACATCAGGCCTCTCTACACATCTGTGGGACTTTGTTCCTGCTTCTAAGTGTTCCTGTTTGGTCTCAATGATGAAATCATGAAGAAATACCTTTAATCCTGAGCAATGAGTAATGTTTGTGGACATTTGCTGGTTAGGGTATGTTTCAGATACTTTAAACTTTGATTCAGAATTGAAAACAATACCAGATACCACTTTTGACACCACAGTGAAGAAAAACGTCCTAGACACAAAACTTTTCTTTTTTTTCTTAAATGCTACAAGTGTAAATGTTGAGAAAAGATCTGTCAATATACCGATGGTATAAAGACGGCGTCTGCATGATGTCACCCACAGGTTTGCGAAGCACCGTTTTTCTCTTGCTGTTGCCATGTTGGCTTTACTGCCTCTTTAACCTCCCGGCTAATTTAAAAATAGGCAAACACGTGGGTCATCTGCAGATCTGAGGCAGGCTGAATGCTCAAACAAGTTAACTCTGCATAAATTTAAGGCTTAATATCATTTGAACAGGTGAGTTCTATAAAAATTCACCCTCCGTACAGTTATGGAGAGCAAAAGTATTTTTTGTACCAGGCTGTAAACATGTTTATTTCTGCTGTGAAGTTGGACATTTGAACATGGAGGTTGAAATGTTCAAGGGGCCATTTGAGGAAGTTTTTTAGAATTCTCCATTGGCTTCACTGCACAACCACAGAGGTTGTAGCTTGGTCTGAACACATACTAAGAACCAGGTGCAGTGTTACAGAATGACCAAAAATTGTTTTTTTTTTTTTTTTCACAGCAGCAGGTGAGCTGTGTGTAGAGGAAACTTGATGCTGATGATGTGGTCGGTCAAAAACAACCTGGTACTGTTGTACTCCTGTGCTTGTAAAATAAACACTGTGTTGTGTGTTGGATGTGTAAGATAAGATCGCTCTCTCAGGTCGTGGAGAGTGAGCTGGAGGCTGCCCACTCGTAAATCAATCAGAGATGTGTATTAACAGAGATCGCCTCATTTTTAAACATGTAAATGTATCAAAGTATGGATACTTTAAAAAGCCTTTCACAAAGACCTTCAACTCAGTGCATGAACAAGTTAAGACAAGAGTGAGAATGTGAGCGAGCAGCTGCTGCTGTGAAGGTTCATGCTCTGCTCTGTGCAGAAACACATCGACAGCGACAGTGTCCCGACACCGCTGCAGTCACTATGGACTAACATGAATAATTCAACCCAGGAGACAGCTCTGCTGTCAATGAGTATCTTTATCCAGGGATCTGGTCTCATTCAACACAATGCTGCTACTTTGTGTTGACCAATTAGCCTAAGTGTGTGTTATGTTAGCAGTGAAAAGACTTGAAAAGCTGTACAGAACAAGTATACATCCTCAATCATCTGAAACAAACACCCAAAGCGAGCAGGCTTTGGCGGACCACCTGATTTTCATGAAGGCCACTTTGACACAAAGGAGGCCTTTTGTGTCCATCACAATCAAAGGAGCAGTGCATGCTGGGCCGCTCTTTATGTACTGTGACATGAATCATCCGTCACAGAGGCTGCAGTAAGATCATCACTGTCAAAACACATGTTTAAAACACATTGATCATCAGAAACAGATCAACAATCAGGAGGAGACCATCTACCATCGATTAGCTCATGGACAACCTCCACCGACCTCCACCTTCTTCTCCCACTTTACCTATTATAACCTAAAAAGACATGAACAATGTTCATTTTACATATTACACTTTGTTGGCGTTGTGTGTGTGTGTGTGTGTGTGTGTGTGTGTGTTTGCAGAAAAGATAAGGAAAATCAAGGTGAGCAGGTTAAAACTGTTTGTGAATAAACACAAAGATGGTGACATCTGAAATAACCTTTTGAAATATGTTAATGTAGCTTGTGTCAGATATGTCTCTGTGCTAAATCACAGTAAACTCAACATATTTACTGACATGTGTATGCGTGTGCTTACAGTTTTTATACTTCAAATATCTCTCAAAAGGAAAAAAGAACAAAAAACATCTATGCCGGATATTTTGAACACATGACACCCAGTGTGACCGCCTGCTCTCGGCCTAGTCTTCAGTGTGTGAACCGTTACTGCAACTTCCCCGGCAGCTGAGCCCAGAGTTAGCTCAGTCATTTCAGGGAGTGGCGACATGACTGCTGTGGCTCTAACGTTAATATGTGGCAATACGCTAACCAGCTATGACTGGCGTGTACATACACGAGTATATGGGTTTTAATAACGGTGGTGGATGTAAGTCGTTAAAGAGACGCGTAAAGCATTCTGAACCTATCCTGTGACTGTTAGCAAACTCTTCGCAGATACACGGCCGTTTATGAAACCGTTAGCTTAGTTACGTTAGCAAACCGAGTCCGCTGCTATGGCGGCGTTAACCCTATAGCTACAGAACGTTATGCACCATTACATGTCTATGTGACACGAGGAATTTACTAGAAATGCCCACCAAGCTCACGTATATCTGTCGGAATTAATTCGTGGGTTTATTTAACACTTGCTAACGCAGAAGCTAGCTCACCCAGGATCTCTTTCCTCCTGTCGGCGTGCGGCTGGTCCGTGTACACCCATTCGAAGTCTTCTCGTGCCACCTGGTTCCCCATCTTTACGGTCACTGTGTTAAACAACTTCTCTTCCTCTCACAAGGTCGTTTAAAAACGAGGAACTTTTGCTGCTTCTTCTTCCCCTCCTCTCCTCTGCAGTTCTCCTCCTCCCTCGCTGCTCGCACTGTGAACTGTGCTGCCCCGAATCTGCTCAGCCCGCCCTGCAGCTCCTCCCACAGCGGGCCTGTCCTGGCGGACCGACGGAGACCGACCCACACCCGACTGTGTGTGCCCTGCAGCTCAGCTCAGGGCCTCTCACACCAGCCCGGACCCTCACCACTGCAGCTACAAGATACAACACAGAAGACCGGCGGCCGGCTTCCTTCCCTCCGACAGAGACACGAGCTTTATCAGAAAAAAGGTCTATTAGAGCTGTAGTTTGGACTTGGCTACTCTAATATCAAAGTCCTTCCAGAGAACAGTAATGGACAACGTTACATTACTCAGAAACTGGACAATAAAATTAGTTCGTAGTAAAGCATAACATGTGGTCAAAGAAGTTCTAAAGACAAAAATAACAGGCAAATATTTCCGGAAGAAAAGTTTTCATCAAAGTTAAGAAAATGTTTGTTCTTGTACTTTACAAAGTACTCTGGCATTAGGTTACTCAAAGTACACAGTCAAAGTACTGCACAGTATGTGTGCAGATACTTTGACAGATAGAAGTATGAAATCTTTTTAATCCCAGTCACCTCCAGCATCTCTGCAGAGCGCTAACATGCAGATTACCGTAAAACGTGAGATGAGATAAACTGCGCATTTGAAGCAGTCAGCTGGCTCCAGCACACTAAGTAATCTTCATAATGTTAAACATACAGCTATAGTGAAAGTGTATTTCTGCGAGCTCCTACTATACATTCTTAATGAAACTAAACGATAATTATAATAACAGCATAATGACAATATTGGCAGTGACGAATGAATATTCTGCAGGGCAGAGCACCACCTATTGTACGTTCAGCTAAACAAACCACTGTCAGCAGGGTGCAGGCACAGTGAATCCCCTGTGTGTGTTTTTCAGACTCTCATGGTGCAGAAATCCATCCATCCATTTCATGGAGGTTGGAGCCTATCCTAGATAACTTAGGACTTAGTGTGTGTGTGTCAGGGAAAGAGAATCACTGTGAGACGTGAGATACAAGAGCCTGAGCATTTCCTCACAAACAGAGTTGCTTGTTCAACAAAGGAGACTTCAGATGAGTCCCACAGGGATCTCATCAGGCCTAAGTGGTACAACTGGGAGAGAGTAATCAAGCCAACACGATTACTGTTATTACTGAAAGTTACTGTTATTCTCACTCATTCACCCTGTCCCTTTGTCCTTTAAGAAGAACCACAACATGGAGTACAGACAAAAACTAGGTCAGAACTTTACAGGGGTACATGTGGACTGGTGGTCTGCCACATACCATGTCATAGCAAAATCCCTAGTTTGATTCCAGATGGGCATCTTTGTTGCATCTCATTTCCATTATTGTTCCTGTTAAATTAATAAATATCTGTTGATGAATAACAACATATGAAATGGCTGAAATATTTGAAACTGGAGCACAATGGTGAAACTTTGACGTAGATCTGCTACTTATTGAACTTATTGTTTTTTTTCTTTTTTCTTAGAAAAACAAAGTTCTTATCATTTCTCTTTCATTTTAAAAAGGGAGCATGCAGAATGAGATACATATTAAGTATTTATATTCCACAGATATAAAATGACAGTATCAGCAAGGATAATGAATATCAAACAAATACTAGTTGCAACTCTTCTTGAATTTTGCAGTATTTTCTGGATAAATTATGAATTCTTTGATATGACTGACTGGCTTTGATATGCGAAACATTAGAAGAGAAAAGACATTTCAGTGCATGTGACAGTTTGTGTGAGCAGCTGCAGACATGCCTCTCTGGCTGTAACATTAAGTAACACTGCTGCGCCTCAGCTTATCTAAGCGCAGGGCTGCTGCAGCTGGAGGATATGAAAACAATGGAACACTTCCTGTTTTGTTCCATGAATCTGAGAGAGCAAGAAAATTATTGAAAAGAATATGAATTCTGGAACATCAACATGCAGTGCGGTCTCTAATCCAACATCCAACATTTGTTTACATTCTGCTACATGACCTGAACTTGGAATGTAGACAGAACAAAGGTTCCACCCTCTGCTGTCTGCATTCCACATACACTATATTACCAAAAGTATTCGCTCACCTGCCTTGACTCATACTATGAACTGAACTGCCATCCCATTCCTAACCCATAGAGTTCAATATGATGTCGGTCCACTTTTTGCAGCTATTACAGCTTCAACTCTTCTGGGAAGACTGTCCACAAGGTTGAGGAGAGTGTTTATAGGAATTTTTGACCATTCTTCCAAAAGCGCATTGGTGAGGTCACACACTGATGTTGGTCGAGAAGGCCTGGCTCTCAGTCTCCGCTCTAATTCATCCCAAAGGTGTTCTATCGGGTTCAGGTCAGGACTCTGTGCAGGCCAGTCAAATTCATCCACACCAGACTCTGTTATCCATGTCTTCATGGACCTTGCTTTGTGCACTGGTGCACAGTCATGTTGGAAGAGGAAGGGGCCTGCTCCAAACTGTTCCCACAAGGTTGGGAGCATGGAATTGTCCAAAATGTTTTGGTATCCTGAAGCATTCAAAGTTCCTTTCACTGGAACTAAGGGGCCAAGCCAAGCTCCTGAAAAACAACCCCCACACCATAATTCCTCCTCCACCAAATTTCACAGTCGGCACAATGCAGTCTGAAATGTACCGTTCTCCTGGCAACCTCCAAACCCAAACTCGTCCATCAGATTGCCAGATGGAAAAGCATGATTCATCACTCCAGAGAACGTGTCTCCACTGCTCTAGAGGCCAGTGGCGGTGTGCTTTACACCATTGCATCCAACGCTTTGCATTGCACTTGGTGATGTGTGGCTTGGCTGCAGCTGCTCGGCCATGGAAACCCATTCCATGAAGCTCTCTGCGTACTGTACTTGGGCTAATCTGAAGGTCACATGAAGTTTGTAGCGCTGTAGCAATTGACTGTGAAGAAAGTCGGCGACCTCTTCGCACTATGCGCTTCAGCATCCGCTGACCCCTCTCCGTCACTTTACGTGGCCTACCACTTCGTGGCTGAGTTGCTGTTGTTCCCAAACACTTCCATTTTGTTATAATAGAGCTGACAGTTGACTGTGGAATATTTAGGAGTGAGGAAATTTCACGACTGGATTTGTTGCACAGGTGGCATCCTATGACAGTTCCACGCTGGAATTCACTGAGCTCCTGAGAGCGGCCCATTCTTTCACAAATGTCTTGTTTCACAGTCTGCATGCCTGAGTGCTTGATTTTATAGACCTGTGGCCAGGCCAAGTGATTAGGACACCTGATTCTGATCATTTGAATGGGTGAGCGAATACTTTTGGTAATATAGTGATTGCTCCACGTCACATTTTACAGCTACACTAATGATATTTTTACATAAACAATTAGTCCGACTTCAGGTTGTCACAATACCACAAATTTAAAGTCACCTCCTCCCTATTTCAGTGTTTACTCACAAACCTTTTTGTCCCCTGAGATTCACAAACTTTCAAGGATTGCTGTGGAAGCCATGTGGAACTATGAGTCAAATTTGATGCCAAACAAGATAGTGAATAAGGTAAATGCAGCATTGAGCTCAGAGCGCCTCATTGAACTCCTAGCACCTTTGTTGTTAGTCTGGAGTGCCCTGTCACACAATAATGCATAAGCAATAGAAATGGACCCACAGTGAGTGAGAATCAGACGAGATTGGGTGTACTCAGGGTGGTATGGCTGTAAGAATGCAGAGCACTACCTCTAAAACAGAGCTTGTGCTGAGTGTAAATATACAGAGATATGTGGATAAGTTAAGTTGAACTTTAATAGGTTTGATTTGTACATTTGTAACAGTAATGTGTGCAACAAAACCGTACAGTCAGCCCCAAGTTGGCCAACTCAAAAGATAGTTTTCTTGGTATACATACATGAAATAATTCACAATCTACAACTTTAAGTACATGAAGATTACAGTAAATTTCTCTAAACTGAGACGCAGTCTCAAATTAAGCCACTAGATTACATCTTGAGTTTTTCTGCCCAGTGTCATAATACACGCTAGCGTTCACAAAGACGTGAACTGCATTTTCCAAAGTTTCTTTACCAAATGTTCATGCCATGAGTGGTTCAGGTCATCCAAAACAACAGAAAAGTTTCAAACAAACAAAACAAAAAAGTGCTGCCACAATATGGGCTCACAGCTAACCTAGCCTCACAAGGCGAGAGATGAGTTTGTACAGGAGGGGGGAAGAGTACCGCTGCACGTGGGGGAAGCCGAGACAACCATTTCCAACAACTGCTGGAGAAACTGTCACAGCAAACCAGACCAGTTCTGGTGCATGGACGATAAACTTCCATTTTAAAGTTGGTGTTTGAACATTAAAAAAAACATGGCAGCGTATTATCTTACTTCCCTCTGGTGCCATCTATCTATGCAGCTAGGCCAAAGTCAATTCACTTGATTTGAAGTGGAGGCAGAAGTCTGAGAGAACCCAATCTGAACGAGAACAAAACTATTTGTATGGCACAAGAGATGAAGTGAGACAATGTGTGATTTACGTGGGCAGACCACTGAATGTGATAACAGACAGGTCACGTTTTATATCAGATCACCCCTACATTGACCATACAAGTGAGTTTCTCCAATTCTTCCCATTTACAACTATTAGCCATGAGTGTGAGAAAGCAGGCGTGTGTTGGAGCAGTCTGATATCATGTTTACATGATGATCTTGGTCTCGTGTCTAGAAAACTTCAAGCCATAGCTGTCTGTCCATGGAAACAGACCAAACTGAAAGCTCTGTCCTTGAGTTTATTTTGTGAAACTGGAAACAGACACTCGTGTAGTGTTCCTGTAGTAATTAGACTGTAATATGTAGAAACACTGTATGATCCACAGTTTTAACACTGGAGAGAAGTTACATCGTTTGTTTGTCCTCCCTAACACAGTACATACGCTAACTTATCAAGTAAGCATCAACAGCCGGTGCTTTCAGGAACACACACACACACACACACACACACACACACACACACAGCAGAGCTGTGCACCCCGTTATCACTGCTGCATTTCTAAGAATCAGAGAACAATGATATCTGTCAGTGGTTGCTGAGGCACAGTGGAAAGAAAATTCGGTCTAGCTCCACACTGCGTTCTCTTCCAGGCAGGGAAGGTAAGAGTCAGCAGGTGATGTCTGACTAACACTCCCTGAACGCTGCCTTGTTTTTAAATGGTGATTCAAGAACTGATTAGACTGAACTGACCTGAGCAGCAATTTTGAATAGACCAACCAGGCTTCTGGCAAGGAATATAAATTACTTATTACTTTGTAGATCATTTTATTGCACTTGGCCGAAGTTAGGAAGAAGCTACTGTGAATGAAATGAACGCTTGTGGACTCTGGCCTGTGTGGAAAGTGGAGACCTCTGAAAGGAGATTGCTGATTAGCGATAACATGCTGTAATTTAAGGCCTGTCATGACTCGTGTTTTTCTGAAATAAAATCTCTGAGTAGATCTGATTTCACAAACAGGAACTGCATCAACATGACTTCTATTATCCTAATGAACTGACATACGAGCCTCTTAGAAAAGTGTGGACATTAAAAAGCTGTACAGCCATTTTAATGTAACCCTCAATAAATAGTCTTCATGGCTGCAAATGGCCGACCACCTACCTCTATTCTGATTTAGTTAAGTGGCTAAGAAGCTTTGTAAGGAGAAGTCTGGTGATGTCTGATATTTTTCTTGTCGACGAGTCCCATGTACAGAGCAGATAGAGAACACTGGTAAAGCAAAGCATACAGGGATACTCCTGACTCATCTCAGACAGTACAGGTGATGAGTAACGTTGGGAGGAGGGGGGAGATAAGGTGTGACCAGTCAGATCAGAAACCAAAAAAACAAAACTTCAACTAAATGACACACTGAGTCTCTTATTTCTTGCTGCGCAGCCGTTTGGACTGTCGTGGCAGGTCTGAGCTCTTTCTGGTGCGTTTGAGTGATGACCCTCCCTCGCCCTCCTGCTCTCTGGGCACAGAGGCAGTGATGGCCACACTGCCACTTCCCAACACATTACCAGACGTGCTGGCGGCGGTGGAAGACACGGTAGTACTGCTGGACGTGGAGGGGACAGTCGTGCTGGGCCTGGGTCCTCCCATAGCAGCGGCGCTGCTGTCCATCAGTTCGCGGAGCTTGTGCTCCAGCTCAGCCAGGCGGGCATTCTGCTCGGCGATCACCTGCGTCTGTTCCAGCAGCTTCTGCTCCTGGTCCTGCAGCTGCTTTTGCTGCTCCAGCTGCTTGACGCGGATTTCCTGCATCTCCCTCCTCAGTACCGTCATTGACGCCCCGTTCACCTTCACCTGCTGCTGCACCTTGGTCATCTCAGAGCGTGACGGTGTGTTCTTGGCCAGCAGGGACATGGTGGTCAGGGAGGTAGATGGACCTGCCACTGGGGGAACAACACAGAGGGTCAGAGTCACACAAAGCTAGATGGAAATGGTAACCTCTGTCTTTTCTACTTTAGAATTCATAATTTTCAGGTGATAGATGAGATTTCAATAATTTTGTTTCATAGTTTTGTGTGAATCTAATATATGATCATGTTCTGGTCAGATATTTACTGCATTAAATCATAGAATGACCACACCATGTCATCTGAGATTAATGAAACATGCTCAACTACAATATGATCTTCTTGACAACAACATTACAGTCAGCAAGTCCTTTTGACCGAATGGTCTGCCTGACTTTTGTTCCGTATGATCCCACATACAGCCCTTGTTGAAGTTCTGGGTTGCCAGATATGTAATGTACTACAGCCGTGGAAGCAAACAAAGTTGATTAGTGGAGTTAACTTTCAATTCCAGCCAACCTAAAAACCTCCATGAGCTGAAGCATGGCAAAACATGGGTAATATAAAGTCGGCTTAGAGCACAGAAGGACCCAGAGGGCCTGTTCTTTATTTCACTATAATTCATCTTATAATATTTCCAGTGAATCAAAACACTGGATCCTGACCCACGGTGCATCGCAGAAAGTGTATGAAAGTAAGTATGAAAGAATTTCCTATTTTTATTCAAGAGCGTAGGTTTTCAGTTTGAGAGTATGAGTTCTCCTTGTCGTGCTCAGATTTATTCTCCCCGTGCTCACATTTTGTGCTCGCACTCAGATTTCTGCTGCTTTCTTTCAAAATGTTGCTTGGACTCAAACATCACATGCTTGTGCTCACGTTTCTTCTTGGACACAAACATTTCGCTTGCATTCAAATATGTCCTGCGCACGCTCAGATCTAATGTGCTCACGCTCAAAACAAGCATCCCTGCACTTAAAATAGTCTGTTTCACCAGCCAATAGGGAGGCAGCTGTAGTGTGGACCAATCTTGGGTGTGTTCCTTCGCCCCTTTTTGAGCGCTCTGTAGTGGTGGGTACATGGTCTGTTTGTAAAACTGCTTCTCTCTTAAAATACATCAATTTACCATATTAGCCAGCTGTTTGAATCATCACCTATTTAAGATTATAATTATACATAAATAATCTGGCGTCTTAAATAATCCTAAAGAGAGTTATCATAGTTTAGATTTTTTCTAATTTTATATTATTTATATAGCAGGATATATTTCATATACTATAAATACTTTTAGTAACCTAACTGTGTTATGACAGTCGAATGCTTATCATTCTTATCTACTACATTTTAAACCATGGTTTCACAGCCCATGGTTTAAAATGCAGTTCAATTATTTTCCCACGAAAAATCTCCGAAGGCATAATCTACAACACCGATGTAGGTTATCAAAATCATATTGCATAATCATCATCAGTTAACAGTGGGACCTACTGTTAACTTAAATGTGGACTGCAGTACTATTTTTGACCACTAGATGCCACTGTTAAAAGCAAAGTTACATATTGTTTAGTGCTGCAACAACAAATCTATAAAAATCAGTAAATTTAATTATTAGAAGAGTTGGCAACAAATTCATTATCTATTCGTTGTGTCGCACGACTATTACACCACTCAATAAGTCATGGACACATTTGAGTTTTAAAAAAAGTTGATCAATTAATCAAAAAAAAAAAAAATTCAACAGGTTAATTGATTATTAAAATAGTTAGTTGCAGCCCTAATATTATTCCTTAAATTATAATATATTTAGCATCTATCAAGAGCCAACCAGCAATGAAAATGGTTCAATACTAATATTGTATATAACAGTGCAGAAAGTATATATTTTCATATTTATCATTTCTGGTCTGCTTTAGTTTTTAGGGCCTTACAATAATTCTTTTTTTTAACATTTAGAGATCGTGTCCTAAGGATGCTCAAACTCGGGGAACTGAAGTCCTTGCATCTGCTGCATGAGTGTGCAACCCTGAGGATATTTACATGCCAACGCTGAGTCATGATCATAACACCACCTACTAGCAACTGGAACCAAGCTTTATTGTGACCAGGCATCATGCAATTTAAATCATGGTGATATACAGCAACATAATGAAATTATTATATGTTCCCTAAAGCCACATACTGGACACAGGAAGTGATATTTAAATCCTTCATGCAAAGTCCAACATCCATGAAAAGAATGTTGAAATGATGTTCAGCAAAGGGTATCAGTACTATCGGTAGTAAGTATCAGTACTACGATGACCACAATGTTCTGTCACGTTATTGGAATCTCCTTCTTCTTCTTGCCTTATTGAAGGCAGAAGTACTGAGAGCTATTCTGGGTGATATTGGGAGATGAACTCGTGAGACAGGACCATTACATTACCTGGTGCAGAGCCAATGAGGCGGCCGGACAGGTCGGCCCCTGGCAGCTTCTTCTTCAGGATGGGGACAATCTTCTCATCAAAGTACTCCATGGCCATGGAGGAGATATCCCTCAGCTCCTGCAGAACCTCGTGAGCTCGCTGGGGGGCTCGAGTCGAGTTCACGTAGCGCAGCACGCGGTAAATCTCATCTATCACCTGACAACACACAACAGCACATGATCAGGCCACAGTAATTAAGACGAGAAACCAGAAAACACACAACAAATCTCTCATGATCTCAATTATGGTTCTTGAACAACAATAAGTCAGTCATCTCCTCACAGTTTTTCTCAATTGCTAAAACACTAAAACTCACTGGCGGAAGACAGTTCTCAGTTGCCTGAACTCATTTAGCCAATTGTGCAGTCTGTTGTCAATACCCTCAACCATTTCACATGGTAAAACACCATTTGTAGATCTCACTTACACTTTTCAGCAAAACACATTCTGCACTCCAATGCATGTCATCCAAATGTGTACATACATATCGAGCAGACATGTCATTGATTAAACACAACCACTCAAAATTTAATTCACTTTCAAATTATGTAACACAACCAATGTAAACCAGTTCAGAGAGCAAACAGGCTGTTGAAGGTGGGAATGAGAAAGTCTGAGAATGGATAGAATAAACTATGTGAGAGGACGAGTGTGTATGCGAGGTGGGGGACGAAGAGGAGGACAAGAAAGAAGAAGATGAGGACGAAGAGGAAGACAAAGAGGAAGAGGAAGACCAAGGGTGGAAATATGTGATGAAATTCAAGCAACAATCACAGACCATGTTTTTGTCCATGGACTGACAATGAGGAAGCAGGACTTAGAAAATCAGCTCAAAGTGGGTTGCACTCTGTGTGCACCATAGTACGGACATTCAGAGAAGAGGACAGGTTCAGTATACTACTGTATTTACTGTACTACACTGCATGCAGCTGTTTCAATAGACCTTTGTAAGGTTCATCACTGTATGTCTTGTACTGCAGGAATATTTTTTGGAATTGCGCATGTAGACTTGAACACATTGTCTGGCCCTGAACATTGTGCTTTCCATTTGTTTACAGCACTGACTGCTCAATAGAGTTTGACTGGTGGCAGGTTCATATCAACAAAGAAGAAGAATTACAGTGTCACAGAGATAAAGGACAGGTTTGTGAGATGCAGGGTACAGTACTGTAAAAATACAAGGAGGAGGAAGAACAAACAACATTATAAAGAGCAAAGCAGAGAGTCATTTCTGATCAATTTTGAGCTCCTATGATAGAACATGTTTTCATTCATCAAAAGACAATGACGGAAAAATATGAAATTTGTTTTGAGATTAAAAATGTACTTCTCCTTGAAAACTATATGTTTTGAACAATGTGAATTTTTTGGTGTATTGTTTACTGACTGCTTGATAGAGTACGTCATTCTGATGGCTCTGTTAATGATTTGAGAGCAGCGTTTGGTTGTGAGCACAGGTAAAACTGTTTTGTAAACAGGGCTTGAAGCTGAGGTTTTGTGTTCAATGTTTTCAGAAAATGGAGCAAGGTTTCAGAAACTGTGAAACTTTCAGCAATGGAGAAAACCTGTAATAGGAATAAACCTGCCTCCTGCTTAAACTGTCCAGAGTTGAACAGGGATGGCCTACACTCAAAAAAAGGTAACGCCAAAATGTATTTCAATTTCACAGAAAACCGTCCATTTGACATAGATTTAATATAAATGAACTAAAAAACGCGAAGCCAGTAATATATGTGATAGTACTAATAAACTCAATCTGCTTCTACACAGTATCCAGGTTTTTATGCAGTCAATATTAATAAAGCCAATTTGTTTATATACATAAGTAGCCTAAATATTTTTTGAGTGAAGATTATACCCTAAGATATTGCATCATGGCATGAAATAAAACAGTAATTAATGTGAGCACACTGCAGACTTTTAGTGAACCCTTTGAAATGTCTGGAATTGTTGCTGCTGTTGTGTGAAGAGCTGACCTTTCCAGGGATGAAGCAGCAGAGGTTTGAGTCAACGTATTTCATGAAGGTCATGTTGAGCAGAGAGAGACGCGTCTCCACGGCAGCCAGGATGTCAGCGTGACGGGCCAGTGAATGGTTTCTCCTCTCCGACTCTCGCCTGGAAACAGTTCACAACAGATTCAGGTTCTCTGCCTTAAAACTGACAACATTGATTCAAAGAGAACTTTCCTATCATTTCTGACTGATCACACTGAAAAAATGAATAAAACACACAAACCATGCTTTTGGTTTTTAGGAGCTTTAGTTGCCATGGCGCCGTGTGTTTGGTTGGCAGCCAGGTACAGTAGCTTTGAACACTTCTGTGTTTTTAGTATTTTTAGTACTTTTTCAGGGGTTTTGACACCAAGCTCCATCTGTCTGTGTGCAAACATGGACTGAACTATGAAGATGAGTGATTTGCCCTTTTTCTGTTATACACACTACTTCATGATCCATTGGGCGATGGTTCTCTACTTCATTTTTTTATAATTGAGTCAGAATTAAAATGTTCATAAAAGCTTCTGCAGAGCTCCTTTCTTTGCCTTGTGTTTCTGATGACCACAGATCAGCTTCTCCTTCACATGCCTTCACATATGCGACTCAAAGGATTCTTTCAGGTTTCGTGCTGATCTTCTTCTTACTGTTGTGTTAGTACTATAAGAGCTTACAGTCTACATTGTGAGTGCAAAGCAGCATCCCATCCAGTGTGGAGAAGACTGAAGCTGCTGCTGCTGGTTTGTTGCTGACATGCTGCTTTCACTACAGAGGAAGTGTAGACACGTTGTAAGCTCAGAGCCAGGTTTATTTAAGTGCAGTCAGCCTGAGTCTTTGTCCATTTGTAACCTATTTATGATTACATTTCATTGGGAAAGGAAAACATCAAAACACATCTTATCTTGATTTGAAAAAACAAACTATATACATTCAATTTATAAATCTTCTACCGATTTAATGCAATACCACCACTGACCACAAGGGGCCCAAACATGGTTGATAAACAAACCATGCATGGCACCGTCAGGAGCAGTGAAGCAGTGTGATACTGACCTGGGCAGCTGGGCTTTGACTTGTCTCTGGCACAGACTGTGGTACCGCTCCACCTTCAGGAAACCCTGATTCAGGACACGCTGGCAGATCATGTCCATGCGCTTACAGACCTAGAGAAGAGGGACGAAAGGAAAAGGGCTCAACAACAGGTCATCTCTGACATTCTAAAGGATTCTGTACATGTCTTCAATAAGCTGAGATCTGAGATCTGTCAGCTGCATGTCTCCTCTCTTTGCTCAATTATTGTTTCAGTGACTCATTCCAAAAGTGTCAGGTCTGCTGATTACAGGCCTGGTGAGCCAAACAGGCCAAGGACCCCTTAGTAAGACTCTCTGTGTGAAGTGACTTTAAAAGATGGTAGGAGGGGCTCTAGTGCATGTCTGTGCCCATGGCACCTGCTCATGCAAAGCAAGGACTGCATAAAAGGCACAATGACGTTAACATCTTTGCATAATAAAAATACTGTATTAAAAGAACACAACTGTTGCACCAGTCCATGTGGCCTCATATGAAGTCTTTTCAAAACCTTTCAAACTGTACATGAAACCTGGAACGATTAAAAGGTACAGTGTGGAAGATTTAGTGGCATCTCGTGCAGATTCAACCATCCCCATGCTGAATCCTCCTATTCCATGTGTGTAGGAGAAGCTACGACGGCCTTGATGTGCCAAAAGAGGTCATGATTAGAAACACGTGGTGAGGTTATTGAGGTTACTTTAGATACATATATTTAGAAATTGTAATCAGATAGATATTCTGTATCGTAAATGTCATTGTTACTTGTTCTGCATTGTACAGTGTATTTGTTAACTTTAGCTTTCTGCATGCTAATAAAAGTCAAGATTAGCTATGTGATGTCATTTAACTTCTCAAACTCTGAACTAAAAACATTACAGTTAGCCAGAAGCAGCAAACACGTCTTCTTCATCTGCTGCACACTCTGTGGAGCCCTTTGACTGTTGACAGGCGACTGTAACAAACATGGCGGCACAAGATGGCTGACTCCGTGTAAGTGGACCCGCTCCATATGTAGATATAAAAGGCTAATTCTAAGATAATAAAATAATAAGAATTCGTTTCAGGGTGATTATATATTACTGAAACCTGCATGTTGTATTCCATTTGTGCTGAAAGTAGCACACTGTAGCTTTAAGTTCATCTGCATGGCAAACTGAATGACTGATTTCCAGCTAAGCTCACCTAAAGACAGTGACAGGCACAGAGCAGGAGCATGTACAGAGGAGACAGCTCGGTTCATCCTCCCTTCCTGTCCACACTGTGTGTCTGTGTGTGTGTATGTGTGTGTGTGCTGTGTCGTTATTCCAGCCACTGCTGAGCTCGGCTGTCCTGCTAATTAGATAACAGCACAATAAGCAGTGCGGGCCACGGCTGCACGGACGTTCAACAGCGGCTTTAAAACACCAGCCCCACACACACTCACACACACACGAAGTGAAGCAGTGTCCAAAGATAAGCAGTGCACGGAGCTAACGTTAGCTTTGTTCCCTTTCTAGCTGCCTTGTTTGTGTCCTCCTTACCGCCCGCAGCAGGCTGATCTCGTCGTAGGACAAAAAATTGAGTATAGTCTCGATGGCCACGATGGGCAGTCCTAGCAGCGGGTTGTTCTGGTCCGGCGGAGGTGTTGTCTGTCTCGGTGACACCGAGTCTGAGTCCAACGACCCAACACATCCATCAACTCTGTCTACGACGGCCGCCATCTTGCTTTGCTAAGGAGGAGGCGGAAGTGACGTTTCCAACAGAAGCCAGCGTGAGCGTGCCATTTGACAAAATAAAATGACAGAAGAAGAGTGAGGAGTGATGGAGGAAAAACATCAGAAAGGGTTTATTCTGTTAGTTTATTCTGTTAGATTATTTATCATCATTTATTAATCTTTAATTTATCCGAACAACTTTTGGTTGCCAGGTTGTAGAAGAGCATCCTCCAGCGTCCCACTTTTACTTTTAGCAGTTTATCATGAAGAGCCTCCCAGTGGAACCTCTGACCCCGTGGAAACGAGCTGCAGAGCACCTGGACCAGAACTCACAGATGACAGCCGCACACGTGGATTAATGTCAATACCCAAACTAACAGTTCAGTTGCACTGTTTTTCTGGACATTTTGCACCACAGGTCATGACTCAGTTTGCACGACCTCTATATAGACAATGCTGTGACTTTCATTCATTTTCTGCAGTCTAAAGAATAGAATATAATAGAATAGATACTTTATTGAGCCCTCGAGGGGAAATTATCTGTCAAGAACCCGCTCTTGTACCATTTGCAGTGGACACCGCAAAAGCGCCCACTTGGAGGCACCTATGGTAGATAAAACACTTTACAGACATGAAGAACCCTCTAATGTGCAGAACATAGATTGGAATAGAACTGAAGGGTTTGGTGTGTGTGACTGTTACTCAAGTGATTTCTGGCTTATTTTAAGAAAAATGCCTATAAACATATGTACTGTAACGTTACATAGATTTTACATGGCAGATGAAATGTGGTTCCACTGAAAAAAAAATGTATTCATTCATTCATGTATGTGGCACCTAGGTGCCACTGCCACCTGTACCTGCGGCAGTGGCAGCAGAAAAAAGGCAGCCGTGGATATTACTAGTGATGATTTTATTAAACTTAGCATGTTTATTTAGCTCCCCAACAAGAATGGTACACAAAACATTAGAGAAAGCAGTATATACATACTTACAGGCAAGTCTACCAACCATGACCAAAACTGAGTCACAAAATCTGAAGAGTCAGAGGAGGTTTGATCAGCACAGCCGAGTTTCAAAAGAGCCAATCCACCACAGTGTCAATCCAAGCCCTGACAGGCTATTTCAATGTCAGATCCTTTGTGGTGGGTCTGAGCATGCTCAGTCATTTCATTTCACTTCATTCATGTCATTAGAGTCCAGTTCATTGAGAAACCTCTGACACTTAGCCATGAGGACTTTGATGGCCTCTGTGACGAGGACATCTGGAGGGAGGATGCCAGTTGACTCCACGGTAACTGTGAAAAAGGAGACACACACAGACTAACTGAAGGAACTTAAACTAGGTCACCTCTGACTTTCCTTACAGTTTGCATTATTTGAGATTATTTGAGTGTGAATGCTGTTTTTTAAGGGTTTGTGAACATACAGATGAAATGGTCTCGCAGTCTTCCGAGCTTCACCACATTCTTCAGGTCATCGTGTCGGAGGACTTCCCTGCTGCATGTATCCAGGCGGCTATTCACTACTTTAGCAACCTTTTTCCCTGAGGTGGACAGAACATTGTTCTAATTTTGTTTGGGCACTGCTGAACTGTCATATAAATGATGAAATGTTGAGGGTCTTACCATTAACATCTTCCAGCTCTATAACACCTCGTGAGAAGCAGCGTTTTAAGCGTTCTGCCTTCTCACCCTCCACTGTCTCCATCAGGGTGATCTCTGGGAGGAGGCGGTAGCTGGCTGTGGCCACCGGAGAGAACTTAGCATGGTCCTTACCTGAACAGAAAAGAATATCAGGAAAGAAAATAAACTCAAGCTCAAAAAGTCTGGAAATCTGTGTTTGGTGGATCTTACACCACTGGAAAGCCTGATTATTTCCCTTGAAATGGTGCCACATTTGTGCGGAACATGCATTTGATGAGCAGCAGAGCTGAGTTCGTGGGTTGAGCCCATGAGAAATTTGCCAAATCTTCTCTGACAATGCCAAACAGCTTTTCTTTGCTGTTGAGGCAGATGCCGCCCCACTCCATCACACTGCCTCCACCAAAAGATGTTACTCTATTGGTGCAGCAATCAAGTGCCATACTGAACATAACATTCCTCCACATGTTCAGGTTCCAATGCACATGTTGCAAACACCAGTGCACACAGGCCTGATGGTGAAGGGCAATCATAGCAGTCTTCCTGGCAGCCCTATGAGACCAGAGACTGGCTGTGTGCAGTCTGTTCTGGATTGCCTGGGCAGAGAACTGTTGTCCTGCAAACCTTTACTCCAAATGTAGTTCTGTCAGAATGAGGAAATGGCCTTGTTGGGGAGCTGTCCTCTTAGGACGCCCAGTTTGCTGCCTGTCTGATATCCCCAGCTATATAGAACTTCAGCTTGCAGGTGGTGCTAGGGTTCACTATAAAGAATGCCGAAACTTGGTTTGGTGGAACACCAGCTTGAAGTTACCCTATAGCATGGGCCATCCAGATCCAGATCCAACATGGCATGCCGATTCTTGGAGCAGTCACTAACTGACCACTGCAGCAGAGCCCATGCATCTGGGTACCAGAAGCTCAAAACAAGAGTCAATAGCAACAGCAAAGAAAAGCAGTTTGGCATTGTCAGAAAAGATTTGCCAATTTTTTCATGGGCACAACCCACATACTCAGCCCTGCTGCTAAAATGTGGCTTCATTTAAAAGATAAATAATCAGACTTCCTTTGGTAGAATATTTAATGCCCAGAAGCATTGTTACAACAAATCTACCAAACACAAATGTCCTAGTTTATTAACGTCTGGACTGATAACATGACCAAAGCACAGATGGTACAGATACTAAAGCTCTTACCAATTCCTTTTACACAGTGCATGATAATGTCCAGCTCCTGTCCTGGTCGTAGCTGAGCTATCAGGATGTCATCATGTACTGGTCCGATGATGGAGTCTGCAAACACGTCTGCCTGGTTCCCAATGGGGACCCACTTTATGTCTTTGGAATAAACTGAGACGAGACACACAGGACATCACTAATAAATTAATCAATCTGCAAACAACACAAGTAATATGTATTTATTTGGTGTCACCTGAACCCTACCCATGTGGTTCAGATACAGCTCTCGTGGGTCAGACGAGTCTTTGCTGGCTCTGGGGTTCCTGCTGCATTTAATCTTCAGCTGGAGTTGAATTGTGTCTATTTCTGAACCCTCCTCCTCTGCAGCCTCTTCACCTGGAATAAATATAACCAAACACATAAATGAAAAAATTGTGTACATAACTATGGTTATACAAGTCCAACAAATCAGAGAGTTAAAGTTAGAATCGATCGAGAAAATGCTTCCCTATTGGTCAGCAACTTAAAAGATCGTGTCACATACAGAATAAATGAGCACTTCGTTCTTCTGCTATCTAACTCTATTTCAGGTTGAAGCTAGAGGTCGTCTACCAGAATTAGAGGACTACAGAACCTGGCTTCTGCACACTCAACAACAACGACAGAGTCAACCTTGAATGCTACAGCTAATAAGATCCCTGAAGAGAGCAAAATGCTGTCCAACCCAAACCTACAGAGAAAAATGGGAGCATTGTGTGTGTGCACGCATGAGTTTCACCACTGTGTAGCCTTACCAGTATTCCTATACTCAAACAGACGAGGGTCAGCTTTGATGGGGATGAGGCCTAATCTGTGGGCCAGGACTTCATCCTGGACGATGGATGTGTTGTTATAGATGAACACCTTCTCTATAGCCATGGTGGGCACCTACAACAACAAAGATAAATCAAAGCTCCTGAAATGAAAAACTCTAAACATTTTTCTCTTAAAAACTGCACAGATACACAAAATTGACAATGTCTTCTCATGAGGTGTCATATATGTATATAAGTTGTTAGTTTACACTAATGCAGTTTCTCCAATATGCATCCAACAGCAGTGCAGTGCTGCTGCTAAATGTTAAGCACTGCCGCTATAGAAAATATGTTTGCAAACGCAATAAACTTGATATCTCAACTTACGCAGCCAGAGTAATTTATTTATCCAAAGCCAGTAGCTAGCAACTGGCAGCAACGAAGGTTCCAGTATCTACTTATTACAACAAAGAGCCAGCTCAAAGTTCAGCAGGTCTTATTTATCAGAGGAACTCTTTGTCTTTATGGAAAGTCGATAGCTGACTGCACAGTCAGAGATACAACACATAAAGGAGCACTAAACTCCGTTACATGAAAATATTAAATTCCACTCTGTGCCAGGTCATACACACAAGAAGTGCTGAGTCGCTGTAGCGTTACATCATTTCAATAATCTCAACAATTTCCTTCGAGCATGACGTGTCCCATCACTATTGTTGTATTGGGGGAGATGGACCAAATGGTTTAAACATGAAACTGCTGTAGTGAGTTTTTATGTGTAACAACAGTCATTAGTTTGCCTTAATCTAAATCTGAATCTAATTCACTAAATATTAAACTCTTGTTCCAGCACAAGCGACTGTTCGCTTGTCAGTGAAAGGTACTGTATGCCTTTCAATTTGCTTTGGTGTGATTGTGTGTATTCACTATAATGTTTTGTTTTTTTTTTAGATTTTTTTTTTGGCCGTTTTATGCCTTTTAATGATAGTGCAGCTGAAGATGGACAGGAAACAGGGGGCAGAGAGAGGGGGAGTGACACGCAGTAAATGGGCGTCCGATGCGGGAGTCGAACCGGAGCCGCTGCAACGAGGACTGTAGCCTCCATACATGGGGCGGTCGCTTAACCCGCTAATTGAATGTCATTTTTGAGGTACATTCTGTGCATGTACCTCATTAGTCAAACTATCAAATTTGGAACTTTCTGACAAGTTGGAAGAACTGGCTGGTGAGGAAAAGAAAGGTGGATGATAGTCTGATGAAGCTGAGGCTAGCTGCTGGTATTCTTCCTGTACTGTATATGAACTGTGAAAATACCCTGTAATTTGAGTAATTTGATTTCAATTTCGCAGATTTCTACTTCCCCTCCCATGTATTCCACAGAAAGCACGGGACACAGGCTGACTGTGTGAACCTCAAAGCATTTTCTTTAACATGACTCAACTTCAAAGACCCTTTCAGAGGACGTGAATATATCTTCCGGCTGTGGAAAAGAAAACTCAGCACTGCTGAAACCCACCTCTGCTAATAAGATCCTTCTGAAGGCGTTGGCGATGGCTGCATCTATCCCCACCATGTCAAACTCCATACTGCTCTCATCCAGATGCACCACATCAATTTTAAAGTTCTGCAAAGAGACAGTAGAGGCAAGTTTAATCAGCTTGAGCGCTCACTGGGTCAAACTAACTTTATACATTTCTTGCAGCATACTAAGGCTTTCTATGCACTGAGGTATTGCAGTGATTTGGTTGTAAAACTTTCAATATACTATCCAACTATCACCCACAGCTATGAGCTTTGGTAATGACCCAAAGAAGGCTTAGCTTTTGAGGTAGGGTAAAGAGATGTGGCGTTTAGAATGAGCCTGGAGAACAGCAGCTGCTCCATGCAGCCACTTTCAGGCCTAACCTGACAGAAATGCACTTACCTTTTGAAATTTATGCATATCCCAAGCATCATCATAGCCGGGATAGTTTCCAGGGAAATCTGACGTATGAACCTGAATGCAACAAATAGTCAATTAATGAGCTTAATACGGTGGCAAACATTCTCAACGTTCTGACATTCTGACTGTTTCGTGCATGTACTGTATACACATGTTTATATATCACATCTGAAAGATTACTCACCACTTTACTTTTTAAACCATACATTTAATTTTACAGTTTGATGCTGTTTCAATAACTGCGGAATTCTATAAGGATGTTCAGAGCATAGTGTATTCAGTGGAACACCAGACCTCAATTTGGCTTTACTAGTCTGGTGGACCTTGGCGGCAATTGAATTGTTTTAAATATTAAGGGAAGTTGAAAAATGCATTTGAATATACGTCACATTTGAAATGACCTAAAAGTTTAAGTTTAATTGCTTTTAACTCATAGTAAGTTAATGAAGGGTGCCGAGTCCAGATATGGCTATACTGTTTAGTACTGACTACAGTGAGAAGCAGGCCAAACTAAACTGCGTCATTCTTCCGTCAGTTGGCCTGTGTGTTACTTTTTACATTCGTCGTTACCAATAAAGCAGGACGCTGTTCATTAACCGTTAATAAGTCACTTCATGTCAGACACCCGTACAGCGCGCGACAGTCACGTGTGGCTCAGTCCAGCTGCTCAGAGGACTCGTGAAGGGTGAAGCCAGTCGGAGTTTGTCATGAAATGAATTTTAAATACAGACTTACATTCTTGACACCGAATTCTCCCAGTATCACCCGATTCCGTATTTCATCCACGTTCTTCATGGTCGCCGCCATTTTGCCGAGTAGTCTGTTTTGCTCCGCCCATACTTCCGGTCATCCAACGTCATACTGTCATACGTCATCAGCAGGGTATTACTGTCCATACTGCATCGTTTCATTTTTTTTAGCGCAAAATCATAACTAAAGTTATCTCATTACACTGTCCATGCAGAGCAGGTCTAGACCGTACTCTTCATATTATTATTTAAAGAGACCCAACAATTCTGGGTGACGTCAACTACAGGTTTCTGAAGTTCAAAATCTGTGCTGCTGGCCTCCGCCATGTTGGCAGTTCTGCCTCTTTTGCCTAGTCTAAAAACAGACGTGAATCATCAGTACAACTGAGTTCTATATAAATTCACCCTCAGTACAGTTTGTAATGAATGGGGAAATTAGTTATAGAGACCAAAACTGTTTTTTGTCCCAGGCTGTAAACATGTTTATTTCTGCTGTGAAGTTGGACATTTTAACATGGAGACTTATGGAAATTCAGTCCAAGACAAGTCCTAAACAAACATGCACTCTTCACCAAATGTAATTCCATTTTGGTCCATATTATACTCTGTTTTAGGTTCATACTTTTTTAGTGTATCTACTAGTATACATATATAGTAGCTTTACATAATTACAGTTTTTCTCAATTACTAAAACACAAAACCTGGTTCCTGTAGCATAAACACCCAAACCTTTTCATCATTCCCAGAAGCATACACACATTTCCCATAACCAAAAACACAATTCACCTGTGTCCACACATGTCTCAATATTCAAAACACTTTCTGCAAAACCTTACACAAAAGTGACCAAATAAATCATTCATCGCACTACGTGTTCATTCAGCAACACTTCACTTCAGCAACAATTAACTCAAGTTATCATAACATAAACTCAGAGATCACACCCTTCTCATGGTGAAAACACTCAACCTGAAAATTGTTAACACACCAATCAGAATTGGGGGTCAATAAATAGAGCTTAGAGGCATGCTCATGTCCTTTGGAACAATGGATCCCAACCATACAGAGGTTGAGAGACAAGAGAGAGAAAGAGCAAGAGGAAGGGGAAGAGGAAAAGGAAGAGGAAGAGGACAACAAAGACAAGTAATTTCTGATGAAATCCGTGCCACTGTTGTTCATCATGTGGTGGTACATGGGATGACAATGAAAGAAGCTGGCCAACTAGTCCAGCCAATCTTAAGTCATTTCACAGTTGGGAGGGAAAATAGGTAATTTGCCTCATTGACACTATGTACTGTATTACAGTACATGCACAGTAATGTTGTAGTACATATAGACTGAATATCCATCGTATGCTGTGTACTTTTTACCACAGTATACTGTGCCACAGTACACCATAGGTCAGTAATGGTAATTTTTGCAGAACTGAGAGGCAGTCATCTATTGGAGGCAGGTGGAGATTGCTCACTGCTGATCAGGATTCTGGTTCGCACCTGGTTCAATGACCACCCCAGGTTCAGGGTCCTTTTTCTGCCAGCCTACTCCCCTTTTCTGAATCCAGTAGAGGAATTTTTCTCAGCATGGTGGTGGAGAGTCTATGACCGCAACCCATACGCACAGCACAATCTCCTGGAGGCAATGGTGAATCCATGTGAGGAAGTTTCTCTGGAATCTATCCAGGGTTGGATCAAACACACAAGGGGATATTTCCCACGCTGCCTAGCAAGATGGACTGTGCGTGTAATGTAGTCTGTGTTTTGACAGCTTGTGTGTATTGCCTCAGGGTAAAGACTGATTGGGACCCAGAAGTTAAAAGTGTGTTAAAATTAAATTGTGTAAAATTGTGTGTGAAGATTTGAAAAAAATGGTAAGTTGTTCCAGGAATTGTGTCTTAGCAATCAAGAAAAACTGTAAACACATTTTTACAAACTCGGCTGGTTTTATCAAAATACTGACACAATTCACCAAACCGCACACCCAAACCTCAAAATACCTCATATATCCTGCAAAATAAAGCACCAAAATCAAACTTTTGCACCAGATGGCACACACTTCATTCATATTACAGATGTTTGTCTGACCAACTACACACTGTTGGACATAATGAAAAGCTCTCTTATCTTTAGTATGCTTTGCTATAACACTACAGTTTTCCTCAATGTGCAGGTACAGGTTCATCAGCATCGGCATCAATATCAGCATGATCTTGTCTCAGGTTAGGGTCAGACCATGTATTTCATCAACTCTCCACCATACTCTCCACCGCCATGCTGAGAAAAATTCCTCTATTGGATTCAGAAAAGGGGTGTATGCTGGCAGACAAAGGACCCTGAACCTGGGGTGGTCATTGAACCAGGTGCGAACCAGAGCAGCCCGATGGAAGCTCACGTTATCCCAAATGACAACATATTGGGCTTGCACTGGTTGCCCTGGTTCCCCTTCTTGTTGGAGAATGTTATTGTGCAGCTGATCTAGAAACTGAAGGAGTAGTGCAGTGTTGTATGGACCCAGTACAGCATGGCGGTGGAGGAAGCCACGGTTGCTAATGGTTGCACACATGGTGATGTTGCCCCCCCCCTGACTGGGAACTTGGATGATTGCACGGTGTCCAATGATTGCAGCCCCTTTTGCGCCTTTTTGTGAGATTGAACCCTGCTTCATCAATTAAGATGTATTCGTGTGGGTCAGCCATTGCATCATCTCAAACATTGTCTACAGGAATCAAAAAACACAAATTTTACTTCAAACATATATGTGTATTGGAATAGTATGACATTTCTGTACAGTGTAATTACCTGCACATATTGGAATCGTTGCTCCTTAACCCTATCGGAATTTCTCTCAAAAGGCATGCGGTAAAGTTGCTTTGTCCTTATGTGGTTCAGTCAGTGATGGAAAGGCTTATGCTGTTAGTCCCTTGAAATAATTCCTGGTCTTCAATAATGTGGGTTTGAATCTCCCTGACAGTGATTGCATTATTGCCAGTCACCATATTTACCAAGGCAGTCTGTTGCTCAGCAGTGAGCAGTCGCTGCCTGCCTCCAAAAGATGGCTGCCTCTCAGTTCTGCAAAAATGACTGACCTATGGTGTACTGTGGCACATTATATTGTAGTAAAAACTGCACAGCATACGGTGGATATTCAGTCTATATGTACTACAACATTACTGTGCATGTACTGCGATACAATACATAGTGACAATGAGGAAAATGACCTGTTTTCCCTTGAAAGTACAAACAATGGATGCAAGTGTGAAATGGCTTAAATTTGGCTGGACTAGTTGGCCAGCTTCTTTCATTGTCCTCCCATGTACCACCACATGATGAACAACAGTGGCATGGATTTCATCAAAAAATACTTGTCTTTGTTGTCCTCTTCCTCTTCCTCTTCCTCTTCCTCTTCCCCTTCCTCTTGCTCTTTCTCTCTCTTGTCTCTCAACCTCTGCATGGTTGGGATCCATTGTTCCAAAGGACATGAGCATGCCTCTAAGCTCTATTTATTGACCCCAATTCTGATTGGTGTGTTACCAATTTTTAGGTTGAGTGTTTTCACCGTGAGAAGGGTGTGATCTCTGAGTTTATGTTATGATAACTTGAGTTAATTATATTGCGAGCATGTGTTGCTGAATGAACACGTAGTGCAATGAATGATTTATTTGGTCACTTTTGTGTAAGGTTTTGCAGAAAGTGTTTTGAATATTGAGACATGTGTGGACACAGGTGAATTGTGTTTTTGGTTATGGGAAATGTGTGTATGCTTCTGGGAATGACGAAAAGGTTTGGGTAACTGTAAGCAATTGGAAAAAAAAATGTAATTTACTGTTGGAGCTAAGCTAGCAGTCTGCTTTCAGTCTTTAAACTATCTCTGTACTAGACAAAAAGAGATGGAACTGAAAATGGCAAACAAGTTCTAAAATGTCAATGGATTTCTCAGCATGTCATTTAAACTTCAGATGAACAGTCTGTCTGTTCACACAGTTTTCCCTAGCCTTACAGCACACAAACACAACAACAGAGTTGATGCCTTCACATGTGCTCTGGCAATGAATTGAACTCCAGACAAGATGAAACAGACAGAAGGGAATATGAATAACAAGGTGAGAGTTGCTAAAGAAAAGAGAAATTCATTTAGTGTCCATCAGGAATCCAGCTAGAATACCTGACAAAATCTGCTGTCTCATTCTTCATCAAACTCTCAGCTCATGTTTCATTGAGAATATCATGATATTTAAGACTTCCTGAACAATCACATTTCATTCCACATGTCTGCTTCATTCACACATGACAACAATGAATCCACAGTGTGGCACCACACAGGATATTTACTGTCTTTACTGTGTGTACTGTATGTTCAAAGCACACCTCAATATTTTTCATTTCTGGTGTTTCTAAACTTATACTGATACAATACAGATGAGACAATAAAGTGGGCACTGGAATGGATTCATGTCTGTATTATAAAAATGTTCACTAAGGGAAATGTTTTCACTTGAAGCATCCAGTAATACTATAACTGTGAGTATTCATATGTCACCTATAGTTTCAGCATAAATGGCTTTCACTTTAACTTTCACTTTAACTAGCAGCTTTACTCTGTACCTGTTGGTGAACAGTGGCACATGAACAGAGCCGGCCCTTTCCTTCTAAAACTAGTTGGTATGGTAACACCAAAGAAAAGAAAAGAAGAGGAGGGAAAACACAACAAAGACAGAGGTATAGTAAAGATGATGGTGTATGGTGTCAGTCTAACACGGTTTGATAATCAATAAATAGTTAGCTTGTTTTGACGTCAGTTGATGTGATGGAGGGGCCTAACAGCTGTGATGGAAAACAATAATGTAGGTAACTACTCCCACCTTACATTTCTCAGGCTCATTTGTAAAGATTAGATCTGTTCAACAGCTGTTATACCTCTGTCTACATTTTTATGGACATGTGGTCAGTGCTCTGCTTGTAATAGTCAGTCAAATGTTTTTCATTTTCCAGCCCTTCATATATTAGAGCTGTAAGGCAGGTTGTTTGTTGTGTTACAGTTCATATTGTCTAAAGTGTGTTTATAGTGGTAAAGTTTACAACAGTGTTAAAGTGCACATCATTCATTTTAATACTTCATAACTTAGCATTCCCATGTTTTATATTATACTGCAGTTTATTGCTTCTTTGCATTTTGATAATCAGCAGTTCACTGCAATGATAATAAGATTGAATCTAATTTGCATTATATATGATACATGTACAGAATAGGGGAAATCATGCCCCTCTTTTCATATTATTTCATTTCATTTTATTCTTGGAATCATCTTTTTTATGATTAGACTGTATGTATGCTTGAATTTCATTCATACTGTTACATGTATAGGTTTGTGTGTCTCTCTCTCCTTCTTCCCCTTGTCCTCCAGGTGAAGAGGGTTGCCGCCTGTGGGGACTGAGGATTGGCTCATCCTCTAGTGGGTCAACCAATCAGAGAGGGAAGACACCTTTCAAAAGCCTCTCTCATTGATGTGCTCTCGCTCTCTCTCTCTCTGTCTTGGAGGTTTGTTGTGGGGAACAGAGCTAGAACTGAGGTGAGGCTGGGGTACCCTATACATTTGCACACGTAGTAAGTATTTGTTATCTCACTAGGTTATGGGTTGTTGCCTCCAGTGTATTTTTGTTCTTTTCAGATTTTGGTTAGCTAAGACAGTCAGGCCTTTTGTTTGCTTTTCTTTTCTCACAGAAAGGTTTAGTTAGGCCCTGTTTTTTTGTATTTTGGTGAGTTTATTTGGCACAACCCCCACAGTTCACTCTTCCCCCCCACATTTTTCAAACCTGCTTTTGTTGTATGTCTTTTTCCCTTAAATGGGATAAATAAATCTCATTATTTTTGACCGCCTCCTGCCTTCCCTGAGTCCTTTCTTTGTTGATTGTCAGTGTTAGTTTCCACCTAAAAAAGGGGAAACGTAACACATACTGTATGTATTTCTGTATTTTTTACATTACCTGTTTTTGTTTTTATTTATTTATTTGTATTTTCATTTCATTATCTTCGTGTTTACTGTTTTGAATGGATAAAATGTCAAAGGCAAAGCTATTCAGTTTCTTGTGCGTTTGTATGTAAATTAGCAGTGCTGTGATGCAAGGGGGGCATCAACCTAAATCTTGCATATGGCGCCAAATTGGTTAGGGCCAGAACTGCACCTAAACACAAATGATATATGTCCTTACATGCCATACAGCAGGTCAGCACTGAAAAGTGACATACTGAAACAAGATCTGTACACCAGAAGAGAACAGTTTATCCCCTTAGAATGAATGAATGACCATGTTCATTAGATTTCATGGCAATCTATCCATTAGACTTGGACATTTGAAATCATGGTGACACCCAGGGAAATGTAAAAAGTGTGGAAGTGAAAAATAAAAAGGGAAAAGGTATTTATTTTTTAGTATTTATTTAATATATTATGGCAAGAGAAACAAATACCTATCTTTAAAAAATAAATAAATATTAATATTGACTCTGTTTTTGCTTTTGTTTTTATGGTTTTGGTGAATGTACACAAAGTCATTTCTACTTTTAAAGGTCTCCCTAAATGTTTCCATATTTCCACTGTACTCTTCACTTCAGAGTCTTTTTCTTGATTTTTTTGAGTAGCCAACATCCAATAAGCAAAATGTATGCAAAACAGTTTTGACACATTAAATAAAAATTTAACATCAACACAGCTGATATTACGCTATTTCAGAAGTAACTCAAGGCTAGTTAAAAACAAAAAACAGTGAAGACAAAAAAATAATTCAGCATTGGATACTTTGGATACACAATAAAGCCCACTGGGATCTTGCTGGGACCTGTTCATGGGCTACTTATTCTTTTGGACTATGGAACTGTGATGTGAACAGTGTTGCAATGATTTCCTGTTCATCTGTTTGCAGATAACTCTTAATTCTTAATTCTGTATCCCAACAAGAATCCAGGGGCTCTGCAGAAAACAGATGAAGAGCTCGAGAAAGCCTTGAAATGTTCTAATGTTGTTGATGATTGATCATGTCCATGTATGTTCATACAGTCATGAAGAAAGTATAAGTATACATTAAATTATTTTGGAGGCCACGAGGTATGGAACTCCCTTTCAGAGGACATGATCAATCTGTTGTCATCATCTTGTTGTTTTAGCATATACTGTTAGTGTAATTTGTACACTACTTTTACTGTTCTTATAATATTCTAATGATCCTCATTTTCATTTGTCAGCGTGTGCATGTGTGTGCTGGTCAGGTTTTGGTTGTAACTGTAAGAGAGGTGTTGATTTGACTCTATGGTCGTTTCTGAAGGTGTCAACTGGGACGTGAGGGATGAGGGTTAGGTAAGATATTGTCAATGGCTCTTCCTGCCATGCATCCAATATCACGAATCCATGTCACGTTCCAGTCAGATAGGAGGGGGAACACCACAACCAGGGGAGAGAGAGAGGAGAGGGAGAAACAACTTGTAGGGGTTGACCTGAGACAGTTAGGATTACAGACAGCCACTGGTCAAAGGTAAGGGTTAGGTAGGTCTCTGCATTAAATTACATTTCATTCCCCACTCCTCACGTCCATTATAAGCAGCACAGGTGTAGCATTTATTGCACAACTGTTGCATCAGATTGCTTTACACTGTACAGATGTTGTTTCATGGTGTCTCTGTCCTGTAAGCACTTTATTTTGTAGACATACCTGTGTGTAGTGGCCCTCTGAAAACACTGGCAGTGCACAGCTGAAAGAATCATATTTACAATAGGTCAAAAAATGATGAAATATAAATCTATTGTTAGTTCATTAGCCTCCTGTCTGGCACTTTTTTATTTTGATTTCACAATGATGACACAAATCTCTAATCATTTCAAGGTTTTCCATTGCTTCTG
The DNA here is from genome assembly GCA_023373845.1 of Nibea coibor. Taxonomy (NCBI): domain Eukaryota; kingdom Metazoa; phylum Chordata; class Actinopteri; family Sciaenidae; genus Nibea; species Nibea coibor. The sequence continues at coordinate 1,786,107 of CM041723.1, forward strand.
GTATACAGACTTTTCTACTGCCCATAGACGTTCAGATCAGATGGGTGACATTTGAGGCTGAGGCGATGAGTAGCCATACTGGCTACTGAACACAGTGTTCAGGTTCTGTCTGTCCGTCAATCAGCTGCTCAGTTAGTCAACAGCTGTAGTGGTGCGAGCACAACAGGCTGGGGTTCGGATGGCACCCATCACTCTGCTCCTCTTTCTCTGACAGTTCCCATTCTTCCGGGAGGTGTTGGTGTCCTGGCGAGAAAGCTTAGCCGCATGGCTTGCTGTCTCCTTGATCTGCAGCTCCAGGTGTCTCTGGATGGCCAGGCCCAGCTCCTCAGGGTCAACAGATGCCCCATACACCTCCCATGTCATCCCTTCTGCATCCCACTTCACCTCCTTCACTGGAGATTTGGGAGCCCCACCATTTTTTTTGCCTCCATTGCTGTCAGTGTTTGTGGTTTGGCTGCAGGACGTCTCACTCCTGTTCTCCTCTGCCAGACAGATCTGGGGGAACACATGGGGTGTGATGGTCTGTCCTGTCTGCACCCCAACATCCCTCAGCTCTTTATGGGTGGTCATAGTACTCATGTCCCGGGTTGTGGTTCTGACATGGCCAGCAGGACTACTGCAGCACTCTTCTAAACCTAAATGTTTCTGGGATTGCGGTCCAGCACCAGCAGGTAGTGTGCTGATCCAAGAGCAGTTGAGGTTGCAGCACCGCAGCAGGTGTTTGGCATCCAGGCCTGTCTCACTGACAGAGGAAATGAGGCGAGGCAGGGTGAGGTGGTTCATCGCTAAGGGAGGTGCTGCTTGACGCTGGATGTCATAGCTTGACTCCATGTGGCGTGGCAGCACCTGTGAAGGGGCTGGAATGGGCTGGGGGTGGCAGTAGGCAGCAAATGTATCCTCAAAATTGGCATGATGGATGTAAGAGCCACAGCAGGGTGCGTTGTCACATTTAGGAGGAGGATGGCTCTTTTTTTGAACACCATCCACTTTGGCTGCTGCCCTGGGGGACGAGACACAGACACACCTGCTCGGAAGCTGTTGTATACCACCTTCTCCACTGTTGGCTCCTCTGCACATGGTAGTGATAATGTTGCACTGTTGCAGCTGCATGGGCTGCTTGCAGGCTAACATGGAGTGACTCACACCCTCTAAGATACTGTTATCTTCTCCATGGTAAACAAGTCCACATGTGTCACTGTCTGGAGCTAAGGGGGGCAGACCCTGTTTAACCAGGGGTAAAGTGCCTGAGTGACTCCTGTAGACAGGCAGGGAGGCTGGCTTGATGCTCTTCACAGTCCTGTCAGCCTGAAGGTGTTCATTGCTTACATTCACGACTATCTCCTGCTGAAGCATCTCAGCCACACTATGAGAGTGGCTTGAAGCCTGGGAGGCCATGCGGTGTTCAGGAAGGCTTTGTTTCTGTTCAGTTCTCAGACTCCTACTGTTGGTTTCTTGTGTAGGAGGAGTTGCTGAATGTTCTCTACAGATCTCAGTGACGGCCTCGTTTGGCTTCTCCTGGCAGGTGTAACCTGGTCCTCCAGCCAGCCTGGTGGGTAATATTTCCTGTGCGGAGCTTTTGGTGTCAAAGAGCGACTGACCAGAGAGCGTAGATTCCAAGGAAACAGCTCCCCCCAGTGGGTTCAGCTCCGACACAGGACGCCCAGCAGCTGCCATGGAACCCCTTTATGAGAAATCAAAAACAGAGTTGGGATGTTTCACACTTGACCAGCTCATATACAACACACACAGTTTTGTTTGATTATTGCTGTATATTGCATCATGGATATTGAGCACTTTTTCACAATATAATGTAAATAAAAAGTATGATGCATGATGCATGAATCAAGTATATGTATTGAGGTCCTCAAATGTACATGCACAAGATAGTGAAAGAAAGAGAAAAATAAAGTTTACCCCCCCCCCCCCGTGCAACATGTAGCATGTGCTGGAATATTTTATAGCCTAAGGCTTTCCCTGTGCTAGTTTGATTCAACACCCACTTTGCCCAGGTGATTGTCCAGTTGCAACAGGCATCATTTTTTAAGAGTAACCCAGACAGGAGTGTTGGTTAGCTCAGTTGGTAGAGCATCCGCCTCATGTTCAAAGGCTCAAGTCCTTGCCACATTGAATCCGACCTGTGACCCTTTTCTACATGTCATTCCCTATGTCTCTCTCCACACATTCCTGTCACTCTTCAGCTGTCTCTATCAAAATAAAGCTATAAAATGCCAAATAAAATAAAATAAAATAAAATAAGAGTAACCCAGATACGATTTTGGAAGGGAGAAATCAAAGCTGCACTGCCTTCAGCAGGTTCATTTTTGAACAAGTCCATGCTCAACATCCCAGGTGTGCTCTGTAGTACTTCAGACTACACCCAGCAATGATGTCAATTGCAGTGCTGTAGTGCCATGGTACATCACTGCTCAACACTAATTGATGGAGCAGGTCAGATTATTTTGACTAGATGAGGTTACTCTTTAAATCGTGTAACCAAACCTCAAACACAAGAAGAGTCAATCACCTGCTGCTATCACCTGAGGTTCATTCTACTCTACACTTTTACAATGAGTCTCCACAAAGAACATATAGATAAAGAACTAGGATATGACCAGACAGATATTTATGTATTTTCTAGACATGCTATAACTGCATTTTGTGAGTTCATTATAATTACAATAATAATGATGGTACTACTAGTAATAATAAATGAAGTTAAGATTGGAAATGACCTGCAGAAAATCTGTACTTCATACTTAAAATAACTGACTCACTTTATGGTAAGTGTATTCTGTCACTTCTGGTTATCGGTGTTACTGCCACTGCTCTACTCACTTTTCACTCAGATTTTTGTATATTTCTCACATCTGCGATTTTCTACATGTCTTTACATCTATCTACTATCCTTAGACTGTTTGTGCACGAACAGGTCTCTTAACTTTAGTAACCACAATCTGTTTTAGTCACGCTAACTAGCCTAGCTATAGCAATGGCGTCAGACCAAGGACTTATCTCTGTACTTGTCCTGTTAGATCTTAGCGCTGCATTTGACACCATTGACCATCAAATTCTTTTACAGAGACTGGAACATCAAATTGACATTAAAGGAACCGCCCTAAGATGGTTTAAGTCATATTTCTTAGATTGATCTCAGTTTGTTCATGTCAATGATGAATCCTCCATGCATACCAAAGTCTGTGACAGAGTCCCACAAGGTTCTGTACTAGGACCACTTCTATTCAGTTTATATATGCTTCTTCTAGGGAGCATTATTAGGAATCACTTCATCCATTTTCATTGCTATGCCGTCAACACCTTTGCAGCTAATTCCGAATGCTGCTGCACGTGTTCTGACAGGAACCAAGATCAGAGATCACATCTCTCCCATTCTGGCTTCCTTGCACTGGCTACCTGTTAAATCTAGAATAGAATTTGAAATTCTTCTCCTTACATACAAAGCTCTTCATGGCCAGGCACCTCTAGACCACTGCGCTCTCAGAATGCTGGGTTCCTTGTGGTTCCTATAGTTTCCAAAAGTAGACTGGGAGCCAGAGCTTTCAGCTATCAAGCTCCTCATCTGTGGAACAAACTACCTTTCTGGGTTCAGGAGGCAGACACAGTGAACACCTTCAAGAGTAGACTTAAGACTTTCCTTTTTGATAGAGCTTATAGTTAGGGCTGGCTCAGGTCATCCCTTAGTTATCCTGCCATAGGACTAGACACCTCTCTCTCTCTCTGTATCTGTCTGTCTCTTTCAGGGTTGTGCTTAGTTAGGCATGGTATTGGCTGAAGATGCAGTCACATCTCCCTTTACTGAAAACTCTATCTCTACCACAGGTTCCACTGCTACTGTAATCATTTTATCATTCATTGTAATTCAGTGTCATTTTATCATTCATTGTAATTCAGTGTCTTTCTACCATTTGTTGTAATTCATTGTAATTGTACAATGTTTGTGTTGATTGTTCTGTACATGTGACATCCATTGCACGTCTGTCCGTCCTGGCAGAGGGATCCCTCCTCTGTGGCTCTTCCTGAGGTTTCTTCCACATTTTTTCCCTGTTAAAGGGTTTTTTGTGTCACTGGAACCGAGGGTCTAAGGACAGAGGGTGTCACTCCCTGTACAGATTGTAAAGCCCTCTGAGGCTGAATGTGTTTTGTGACTTTGAGCTATACAAATAAATTTTGATTTGATTTGATTTTGATTTGAAAATAGTCTTAAGTCTTGATGATGAATGAACTCAAACCAATGCCGCCTCAGTGTTCAAACTGCAATTGTAGGTACAGTATTTCAACAAATGGCTTGATCAGCTAGGTGTAAGGTAAAGGCACACTGAAGTCAGCTCCATTGCTACGAGGACCAACAGGCCCACAACTTCAAACTGATCAAACAGCTGGACAAAATCTTCACACCACTGATCCACACCAATAAACATGGCCATATTAACTGTCCTTAAAAATCCTCACTTCACTCTACGTTGCTTGTTGTCTTGACTGTCAGAATATTTTTATGATAGCTTATGATATAGGATTATAACAAATACAGCACTCTCTTTACAGCTCTGATTATAAATCCATGTCAGTTATGATGCGGATTGAATAATAGGAACATAGTAACCTGCAAAGTAAGTTTTCAGCTTCTTAAAGTTTTCCCTTTTTAGGTGCAAAGATTCCTGCTCTCTTGGCTCTTCTTCTGATAAATAATAACTATGATTGTCCATTTGTCTAAATTAACTTCTCAAACTTCTAACAAAGCCAAACACTTCTTCCTCTAGGTCACATCTGTTCTTTTCTTCTTAATTCTCCTCATATTATTTCATTTCATGCTACGTTGGCAATATAGTGGTGAAGCGTGGTCTACACTGCCCTTTATCCATCTGGTTTACTGTAACAAACATGGCAGTGCAAGATGTGGATGCTGTGCATTTTCAACCCACAGTATATGTAGAGAAAAAGGCTATAATGTGCCTGTACAGGCCTTATATGTATATAAGGTATGAAGATAATGATTTGTTTATAAGGTGATTGTATATCATGGAAAACATAGATATGCATGTTATGTTGCATTTCTGCCAATAAATCACACTGAGCCTTTAGCCCTCATTCAAATGGACTTCTGTCACACACTACTTTCATGGATGAGGAAAACAAAAATGAACAGATTAAACTCATTCAATCATCCACACTCATCCCACATCAGTTCATTTCCTTCAACTCACTGGCAACCTTTTTATAACCCTGATTAAAGGAATAGTTCACCATATTCACACAGTGGCCATTTTGCTGTGGATGGAGGTATTTTTAGAACTGACTACATAACCAGACATGATGCCTATTCAGTCCAATGAGAATGAATCACTTGGTGCCAACCAAACAACTTTTCTATTTTACAGGTTTACTCCCTTATATATTTATGAGCAGTGGTCCGGCCCGTTCAGACTGCTCAAACTTTACTTTGTGATGATGTCACAAATGTTTAAATGGAGAAGAGGTTAACAAATATGAAGTTAAAAAATCTCTAAAAGAGATTGATATTGTTTGCAGCTGGAGGTGTCAACAGTTTTACAGACATCTCCTTTATGATGGTGGGTCTGTTATTCTAGCAAGAGAATTTTTCACTGCAATAGTTCAAGTGGACATATCAGTTATCCAGGTCCAGAGTGTGACGTAGAAGGGAAAATGCCCACCATGTGAACATGTATCTGTATCATACAACAGGTCTCTCACCCTGCCCAGCACCTCTGTGCAGCATCACTGTCTATAGTGTCGGCTCACTCTGTTAATGAGCCCAGGGTTTGGTGTCTGCACAAACCTGGCAACCTCACTGTAATAACTTCATGAAGCTGTGCACAGATTCTCCACTGCCTGTTGTGTATAAAGAAATACCCCCAACACGTAACTCGAACTACAACATTTTTCTATTTTAGAGCAGAAAAAACAATTACAAGGTGTTGATCGGTCAGCTTTGGACCTGTTAGTAGGTGCGTTTTTGAGTCAGCAGTGAACTGTCCTAATAGCAGTATACTCAGAAAAGCTCCTGACTCCAGCCCCTCAACACACACGTGATCTGACTGATATTGTTCCTTTAATCTCACAGGAAGAAATATGCAAATTCCCAAAATGTTTATAAAAATAGATGCAGGGTGATTCTGATCACATGACTGACTGGATCCACATTACGTCATGAGAATGTGTGCCAGAACCTGTCAGGATCCAGACAGCAACAAGTCAGTGTTTGCTAACAGTGCCGAGTCTGACGGTGTGGTGAATCAGAGACACTACATGCAGGGATTCAACACACTCTGGGTTCTGATTCAATTCTGTGAATAGGCTTGATTTTCAGGTGAGGTGTCAGAGGCTAGTTTTACGACATTCAACTTTAAAACCTGATTTTCTGATTTATCAAATTCTGACACAGAAAACAGCCGTAGGAGATCTCCAGATACTGACTCATTCGAGAGAATGGCATGCAGTGTCTCTGCACATAATCACATTCACACCCATGAACACAGAACAGACACACATGCAGTATGCACAAACAGACAGATGCACACACACACACAGGAGAAAAGAGGTTTCAGACATTTCCATCCACCATCTTACCTTTCACAGTGAAATACTTGCTGCTCAGCTTCTGTCCTCCCTTCTGTCCTCTCCCTCGGATGAATCAGGTGATGGGTGCAGTTCCTTAGAAAGCCTTCCTCTTCCCCCTCCACCCCCTCCTCCTCCTCACATCCACAGGTGACCTCTCCCTCCCTCTCTCTCTCTCTCTATCTTTAACTCCACTCCATTCACTGAGCTGCTTGCGATCCCTCTCTGCTCTCCTCCACAGTCTCCTCTTCTCTCCCGCCTTTTGTCTCAGCAGCCCCTTGGCTGTGAACAAGATGGAGGAGACCTTGAGATAATCCTCTCGTACATCTGATTACAAATGTGAGGATGCAATCTTCAAATCCCTGCTCTGTAAGAGAGCGAGTGGAACTGGTTAGTGGTTGGCTTATCCGGCTGTAGTGGGAAACGGATGGAGGGGGGTGGGGGAATGATAATGAGAAGAGATAGTCAGGCATCCAACGTCACTATTCCTCCACCTGGGGAGAGGGGAGCAGGACTGATGCATGAATGAATGTGTGCACTTGAGAGAAAAGAAAGAAAAAAGCCGGTTCCTGACTCTTTGTCTCTGTCCTGCACTCCTTCCTCTTGTCTTCACTCGTCCACACTCGGTTCCACTGAACTCAGTCACTGGTTCAGTTTCACACTGTTGTTCTCTCACTCAACCTCCCTATAACCCTCCCACCAATACCAACCCACTCTATCACTATCCCTGTTGCTATGGAAACTGCAGTACTCAATGGGTTTGTGTGTGTGTGTGTGTGTGTGTGTGTGTGTGGTTGTGTGTGTTTTTCAGCCAGCAATGAGACACAGGCAGCCAAAACAAATCACCTGGGAACTGTTCGTGTTTGCGGTTGACTCAGCCACAGACGGTTTCACACAGGAACTCATCATTTGCATATATGTCAGGAAACATAGAGGGCACAAATGTGATGAGCACAGGCTGCAGACAACATGGACATAGTCTGTGTCACTCACAGGTTTGTGATGAAGGTTGGAGGATGGGTGTATGATCAGTTGCTTTAGAGCAGGAAATCTAAATATTGTCAAACACAAGGAGACCTGTGTGGAGCCAAGCTTCAGGTAGTGTTAAATGGTAAATGGACTGTACTTATATACATCTCCTTTCTAGTCTTCCAAGGGAAGGGGGACCAAACCGCCATTCTTCTGATTAGTGGACAACCCGCTCTACCTCCGAGTCTCAGCTGCCCCATCCATTGTTGACTGTGATCAGTTGTGAAGCCTGTCAATCACATAAATGTAAGCCAAAACATGCTAATTTCAAACATGAAATTCAGTTCCCATCTTCATGTGGAACAGGGTGAAGAACATCCGTTTCCATTTATTAATTGGCTACTTCCTCCCTTGCTTCATCTAATCTGGTTAAACTTTGACAAGCTTGGATGGATGGATGGATGGATGGATGGATGGATGGATGACAGGTGTTGAAAGGTGTATGAGCCCAGAGCTTGATGGTGTCTGTAGTCTCAGTCTGTTAGGTGACGTGTGAGGCTTCATCTCCCGGCCCCCTGCTGTCCTGTTGCAGAGGAGAGCAGTCAAACTGAGATGGCAGCTGGCAGAGAGAATCTCATGCAGTGGTCCTTGTCACATTAGACCTGGATCAGTCTGTTACTGAATGTGCCCCGCTGTTTGACCAGGAGGTTGTTAAGAGGTCGTGCGGCATTTTCCATGCACAAAACTGTGTACAGCATCTTCTTCTTCACCACCACCAGTTTAGTTTGTTAGTTTCCGGAACAGCTCTGATGCCACTGCCTCAGCACACTGCAGCAAATAATTGAATAATTGAAAAAAACTGTTCTTGCAACAACAGAGTGAAGATCTCCAACATCTTATTGCACACATTAAAGGAAATAGAGTCTGCTCTGTCTCTTCATCCGTGTTACATTTCCAGTTCAGCCTGCTGTCAAGGTGACCTCCAAAGTATTACTTACGGTGGCCGGGAACCCTCACTGCTGCAAATAAAAGAAAACGCTGCAAACAAAAAGAAACACAGCTGAAAATTAAAAAAAAAAAACACTGCAAACAAAAAGAAACACCGCTGAAAATAAAAGAAACACTGCAAATAAAAAGAAGGAGTGTTTCTTTTGTTTGCAGTGGTGTTTCTTTTTGTTTGCAGCATTTCTTTTATTTGCAGCATTGAGGGTTTCCGGCCACCATAATTACTTCTACTACTACTAGTAAAATACTCCTGAGGTATATAATCATATCTTTGAGTTCACTCACATTTAGGGGTAAATAGTCACTCACATTACATTCACCCATTCATACAATACTGCGTTTACTTTTGTCAAGAGGTGAAATAAGAAACAAGAACAGAGCCTTGAGGTTCTCCACATGTCACATCAGAAAAGTGTCATTGATACCATTTCAGATTGACTGAAGTGAAGTGGAAAACTGTCCTGTGTTCTGATCAATCCACATTTGAAATTCTGTTTGGAAATCATGGACGCTATGTCCTCTGGGCTGAAGAGGAGAGAGACCATCCTGCTTGTTATCTTATACACAGTTTAAAAACCAGCATCTATGATGGTATGGGGGTGTATTAGTGCACATGGCATGATGGGTAACCTGTACATTTGAGCTGAAGAGCTCAATATGGTCAAAGAGTCCAGGTGCTAAACAGACCCTCCTGCTGTCCAGACTTGAAATGAAATGCTGAAATCCTACATCAAATAAAAATGTGAACGCATCCCACATTAACGATTACAAAGACTCCTCAGTTCACAGATGCTGACAGAGTGTTGTTAAAGGTCCAGTGTGTCAGATTTAGGGGGTTCAATTTACAGAATATAATATTCATTAGTGTTTAACCACCTGAAAGTAAGATAATTATATTTTTGTTATCTTAGAACGCACCATTTATACCTACAGACTCTTAGGGTCCCCTTCCATGGAGCGGAGCTGATGAGCAGCATCAGGAAGTTATGTGTCATCTTGTTTTTCACAGCAGATAAGGAGGCCTCTGATTTAATTCAGGGATCATCTGTCTTTACAGGCTTGTACAGCTGAGCTCTCTCTCAATTTATTTATCTAACCCCTCTCTCTATCTGCCCCTCTCTATCTATAATCAGTCATAGTGGATGACTGTCTACCAATGAGTTTGGGTCTGTTTGAGGATTCTGCCTGTTAAAAGGACGTTTTTCCTCACGACTGTCACCAAGTGCTTGCTCATGGTGGAACTGATGGTCTAGACCTGCTCTGTATGAAAAGTGTCATGAGATAACTGAAGTTATGATATGGTGATATATAAATAAAAATGAATGTATCTGTTCACATTATGACACTAGTCATGGCATTAGCTGATGGGAAACCTTTAAATAAGTAAAGAAATAAAGACTGACTTCCATATCACCACAACTAAAAATAATAATAATAAGTGTTTTAGAAAAGAGAAAAGTTTTTAAAAAGTTTTTCCAACTTCAAACATGAATACAGTCAGACAGCAGATGCACGGTCTATAATTAGCCCTGTTGCCTTCCATCCATCACCATGTTAGAGTAGAGGGTTCCACACCAGGTGGGAAATGAATGAGGAAGGTTGTGAGATGATGATGTGTGTTTGGATGCAGACATAACAAGCTGCCCGTGAGAAACCTGCTAATTCAACTCAGTTATCTCATCATCTGAAGTGCTGCAGGTGGGTCTTTGACTGTCCACATACAGCAGGTCTTACATCAACATGGTGGAGAAGGATCTGAAACCTGGAGGAGGTGTTGATGTGCCCAGTTTCAGCTGGAGCACTCCAGCTGAAACCAGCATGTGTGGATTAATATCCAGGTTTCTGACAACAGAACAATATTAGCTTTTTTAAAGATCTGTGTATGTACTTATGCTAGTGTGCAAATGATCAAGGAACCCAACATTCACTCTTCTGCACCAGCTAGGAACGCTAGTCAGGAACCACTGTCACCTCCTAAGGTCAGAGAGAACAAAGCTGAACCAATTAGACCCGTTCTTACCTGAGACAGAACCACTTGGCAAGGTGGAGGATACTGGACTTCCATCCTAATAGCCTCTGCTGCTTCATACTCACCATTCATTCCTCTTCTCAGATACCACAGAGCAGTGACAGAACACAACCATCCCTTCACCACATTTACAAATACATTGTCTTTTGTTGGAGCATCGACTCTGGATTGTGACTCACCTCTCAACACCCACAGCTTTTTCATATTCAGCAGTTTCACTTGAAGGGACTGGCTCTTTCAGCGTGTGTTCTGTTCTTCAGTTTTCTGAGCAACAAAGGACTCACGCAGCTAAAAAAAACAAATACTCCTCCACCTGAATATACCAATGTCACTGTGCTTGGGCTACGAGACAAGATGTCGCCTTCTATCTTCTAATCTATGAGTCATTTAACAGCTTAAACTTGAGTCTATCATGTGGTTTCTGCTCTGTCGCATCACTTTTCTTCTTTAGCTTGTACTGTTGGTGCTGATGTACTTCTCCATCATCTTGACCTGCATTTGGCTGCCTGTGCTCCTGGTTTCTTTCACAGCAGTGACAGGCTCTGTTGAAAGAGCCCTTTGTAGTCTTCTAGAATCAGCTGTGCCTCTTCCAACTGAAGGAATATACTTTTAAGTTCCTGCAGAAGATTGGAAAGTAAATAATATCATGACACAATGGAATGGTGTGCTGCCTTTCTCTCACAATAACCAATAACCTACATTTCATTTTGACACTGAAGCCATGTATACTCAACAGCAGCTGTGTGTTAGTTGCTCTGTTATGCACAAAAATAGATGAGATACTAAATGAGTTCTTCATCTCCTACTACTAGTACAATATGTGAATAGTTCAATATTCACATGTCGAATCCCAGTTAGTCTCTGTTAGTACCATCTTCAGACACTGGGCCATTAAACTTTTTAAAGATCTGTGTTGGCACACTGTGTAAAATGTAAATAGAATGAAATATCTAACCTAAGATAGATAACTTACCAAATGTTTAAACTGATAAATTCATTTTTGAATTTGATGACAGCAACATTTGAAAAACATTGTTCAGGGTCATGTTAACCACTCTGTTCATCGCCTCTTCTTTTAAAGGTCCAGTGTGTAACATTTAGTGCTATCTAGCGATGTAGTTCCTGATTGCAACCCTGCTGCCTCATCCCCTTCTTGTAGGCAAGAAACTACAGTGACCACCAAATGTACAGAAAAGCCCACTCTAGACCCAGAGGTTTTAGCCAATTATAGACCGATATCAAACCTTCCCTTTCTTTCTAAGTTACTTGAGAAAGCTGCTAATCAGCTGTGTGAATTCCTTCATAAGAACAGTTTATTTGAGGATTTTCAGTCAGGATTTAGAGTGCATCATAGCACAGAGACCGCACTAGTGAAAGTCACAAACGAACTCCTAATGGCATCAGACAAAGGACTGCATTTGAGACCATAGACCATCAAATTCTTTTACAGAGACTGGAACATCAGATTGGCATCAAAGGAACCGCCCTAAGCTGGTTTAGGTCGTACTTCTTAGATCGATCCCAGTTTGTTCACGTCAATGGTGAATCCTCCATGGATACCAAAGTCTGTCATGGAGTCCCACAAGGTTCTGTACTAGGGCCACTGCTATTCAGTCTATATATGCTTCCTCTAGGGAACATTATTAGGAATCACTCCATTAATTTTCATTGTTATGCTGAAGAAACCCAATTATATTTATTGATCAAGCCTGATGAAACCAATCATTTAATCAAACTCCAAGCATGCCTTAGGGATATAAAAAGTTGGATGACCTACAATTTTCTGATGTTGAACTCAGATAAAACTGAAGTTCTTGTAATTGGACCCAAACACCTCAGAAACTCTCTTTCCGGAGACTTGGCTACCTTAGACGGGATCACCGTAAAGAACCTTGGAGTTATTTTTGATCAGGATTTGTCCTTTAATGCCCACATAAAACAAATTTCAAGGACTGCATTCTTCCATGTACGCAACATTACCAAAATCAGACGCATCGTGTCCCAAGCAGATGCAGAAAAACTAGTCCATGCATTTGTTACTTTATCAGGCTGCCCCAATAAGTCTCTTAGGACTTTGCAGCTAATTCAGAATGCTGCTGCACATGTTCAGACAGGAACCAAGATCAGAGATCACATCTCACCCATTTTGGCTTCCTTGCACTGGCTACCTGTTAAATCTAGAATAGAATTTAAAATTCTTCTCCTTACGTACAAAGCTCTTCATGGCCAGGCACCATCATATCTAAAAGAACTCATAGTACCTTACTACCCCTCTAGAACACTGCACTCTCAGAATGCTGAGTTCCTTGTGGTTCCTATAGTTTCCAAAAGTAGACTGGGAGCCAGAGCTTTCAGCTATCAAGCTCCTCATCTGTGGAACAAACTACCTTTCTGGGTTCGGGAGGCAGACACGGTCACCACATTCAAGACTAGACTTAAGACTTTCCTTTTTGATAGAGCTTATAGTTAGGGTTGGCTCAGGCCTTCCCTTAGTTATGCTGCTATAGGACTAGACTGCCGGGGGACCCCCCATCTCTTTCTGGGTTATGCCTAGTCAGGCATGGTACTGGTTGAAGATGTAGTCACATCTCCCTTTACTGAAAACCCTCTCTCTCTCTCCCTCCAATCATCATTACCATCAATGCATGTTACTAACTAAACTTCTTCCCTGGAGTTTCTGTGCTTTCTCGTCCAGCAGGTTCTCATGGATCGTGGCTTCTGCTGTGGTCTGCTGCTGACGTCCCCCATATATAGCATTACTGTCATTGCAACCATATCTCCACTACAGTTTAGCTGGTTAATGATTGATACTGCTGCTGTGCATCTGTGTCTCTCTATCTCTATCACAGGTTCCACTGCTACTGTAATCATTCTACCATTTATTGTAATTCATTGTAATTGTACAATATGTTTGTCTCGATTGTTCTGTACATGTGACATCTATTGCACGTCTGTCCGTCCTGGCAGAGGGATCCCTCCTCTGTGGCTCTTCCTGAGGTTTCTTCCACATTTTTCCCTGTTAAAAGGTTTTTCCTCACTCGAACCGAGGGTCTAAGGACAGAGGGTGTCACTCCCTGTACAGATTGTAAAGCCCTCTGAGGCTAAATGTGTTTTGTGACTTTGGGCTATACAAATAAAATTTGATTTGATTTGATTTGAAAATATGAATAATATAAAGCCTGTGTTTAGTTTGTCTGCTCTGGCCTGCTGTAGGAACATGGCGGTTCAACATGGTGAACTCCATGGATGAGGACCCTCAGAGTCTATAGATTCAGGTGGTTAAACACTAATCAAAAGAGAGTTATGAATATTATATTCTGTAAATAGAGCCCTAAAACACGTCATGTCATGGAATTCATTCTAACTGCTGGACTGATGAAGCTCAGCTGTTTGTGCCTGTAAAGGCAGATCATTCCTAAATTATGAAATTAGAGGCCTGCTTATCTGCTGTTCCTGATGCTGGCCATCAGCTCCACTCCACATAGACACCAGTTTGGACAGTAACCCTCAACAGCTGTGTGATTTCTTTGAGTTCTCCTCCTCTCTTCTCTGTGCTGGACTGTCAGCCATCCAGGAACCTCTCTTGTGCTGTCTCTTCCTTCCTCTGCCAACTACAACTGAATATTTCTCCCAATCATCATCAACAACCTGTCTGACTAATGTTAGTAAAGCTGTTTTTAAGGCTGCTTGTGCTTTAACTTCTCTAACACCAAAATATAGGCCGGACTGTTTACACTGACTTGTGGTCTACAGCCTCCCTGTTATTACTTCCACCAGGGAGGCTCTGCTTTCAGTGTGCACCTGTTTTTTGGGGGGTTTGGCCACAGGGTGATGATACAATTATCATGAACACAACAGAACTGAACAGAATCTTCTCAGGCTATAAAATGTAATTTTTCATGTTGGCACACACTACACACTACACACCACACACACACAAAGTTATCAGCAGAGCTTCATCTGTTCATCTTCTGGGGGCGGGGGGTTAACGGACAGCTGTGCACAGATTAAGAGCTAAGAGTTTCATAGAGCAGCTGTGTGTGTGTGTGTGTGCTTGTAATTCATGTGAGTTAAAAGTATCTGAGTACATTTCTGTCTGCAGTGTGTGTGTGTGTAGCTGCTTCAGATGGTAATCCTCAAGTTGCTCTTTCATTATGCCTCAGTGCTCACAGACCTGATGACTGCACTGTGTGCTCCTGTAAGGGATTTTTCCTGAGAGACAGTGAATATTCCCTCTCTGTTTTTTGTCCCTCTGGTGCACCAAACACCAGTCCATCATCCTGATCGCCTGACCTGTAAGAAGACCCTCTGGCTCATTGATCAGGCTGCCCACAAGGGGGAGATATTTCATTTTCCAACACGCACAAATAAAAACATGGAAAGTAAAAATGATTGCATGCAACATAAAGTAAAGGTTAAACGTGTGATGGCGTTCTGCAGTCTTCTGAGCTTTATTTGTCTGAGTGTTATTCAATATTTTTCTAATTGTTAAGAAGAAGGCTGAGTTATTCCCTAAAAACAGCTGGAGAGTTTGAACAAAGACACTGACAGGAGTGTCCACAAAGACCCGAGGGTAGCAAAGACCATCTATTTATCGATTTAGTGTGGCCTTTATTTGATCTCTATTTATTAATTCATCTATTCATTTGATGAATGAATTTCATTTCATTTCCATTTTAATCTGTTACCTCATCTTATTTTTTGTGTGAAGCACTTTGTTTGGATGAAATGATTGAGGTTATTTTTGGATTGCAGGGATGAGAGTCAGCACCTCTGAGCTTGAGGCCATGGTTCTTGTTGGAGTGCTCCCTGGGAGTGGGGGGAATGAGTGGCGCACTTGTTCGGACATCCCGAGGGAGCTTGGAGTAGAGCTGCTGCTCCATCGTGTCTAAAGGAGCTAGCTGAGGTGGTTCGATATCTGATTAGGATGCTCCCCTGTGTGCACCCTGAGGAGGAAAATGAACCCCAGCAGCATGAACAAATCAAGAAGATCAGCATGTCACTGTACACAACATGTTACTATCTTTGATAAATTGGCCTCATCATTAAGCTATTCAGAGGAAGTGTGTTACACACACACATCACACAAATATGCTGAATATCCTCCCCACAGCAGGCTTTGCGATGACGTGTTGAACTGTCCTGGATGAGGCTTGCATGGTGTTGGAGGGGTGAGGTAAAAAAAAAAAAAAAAAAAAAAAAAGATGCAGGAGCCGTCGTGTCCAACCTCCCTATGTGTTTATTAGAGATGATACAGTGTTGGCCTTTTTGACATTTATACAAAACAAACAGAAAACAAGACAGCAGCTTCTGATTCGTCTCCTACTGACTCCTATGTACGCTCTCGTCCAATGACATTTGTAGTTTACTGTCCTTGGAGACGTGACTAAGTGTGTGTGTGTGTGTGTGTGTGTGTGTAGCATTCTGTGTTGTTGGATATTGGACATGTAACGGGCTTTTTCCTGTTTTGAGGGGGTTCAGTGCTCTTACTGACTGAGGTGCTTATCCTCCTCTCACAGCGAAACACTACCCACAGAAGGTTTTTAAATAGCTCTGGTCCAGGGCTGCACCGCATGATCACATCGTGTCAGGATCACTGCATATAGCCGACCAACCATCTATCACTAATAAAAACACTTTGAATGATGACTGACACTTTGAATGAATAAATAAAAGGCGCAATTTATATACCTAATAATACTGCTGGAGCTGGTTAGGTTCACTTTTTTCAAGTCAATTTAGTGGTGACCATCCATCCTGTGTTTGTATCAAACATTTATTAAATGTCTTCCATAACTGTGGAGCAGCTGTGTCCAGCCTGAGGGAAAAGCCACACAGAACTGAGAAGTGAAGTTTGAAAGATCTGACCCTTCCACAAAAAACAAAACAAAACAAAAAAAAAAACATCTGTGTTTTTCTCTGACTTCATAGAAGTGCGATACTAAATCACTACAACATCCTGCAGGGTCACATCTGTCTCTACAGACAAATTTAACTTGGACATTTACAGTATCTGTAAGACACCCACCTGTCAATCAAAGCCACACCTTTAATTCTGCATAACTATAAGCCTTAATGTCATCTGAACAGGTGAGTTGTATATAAATTCACCCTCAGTACAGTTGTCATGAACGGGGAAATTAGCTAGAGACCAAAACCGGTCAATTTTAACATGGGGACCTATGGAGACTGACTCACTTCTGGAGCCGGCCTCAAGTGGCCACCTGGAGTCCTCTGAGCTTCTCATGTTTCATCACAGTAACTACGTTGCTAAAATAAGTAAAAAAAAAAACAGTCTGTGTGGTTCCCGTCTGTCAAAACATGGAAGGGCTCTTTTTTTAAAAACACTACATAAGTTATCAGAAAGTATAGACGTGTATGTCGATCAACATTTAAAAATCATCTTTACTTTAGTCAAGAAACAGATTATCAGCTATTCACTGACAGGATGTTGGTGTGGGGTACAACCTGGACCACGACACATGATATTTACATTGACCTGTCATCACACAAGCTTCAACATATCTGTCACTACAGCAAACAGACTGTGAGGAAAAAGGGAATGCAGCACCCCAAACTGTTGGCTAGACCTGCAGGTTAATGTGTGTGTGTGTGTGTGTGTGTATGTGTGTGTGTGTGTGTGTGTGTGTGTGTGTGTGTGTGTGTGTGTGTGTGTGTGTGAGGAATCTGGACCAGGATGTGGACTGTCTGTCTGGTCTGTCTGCTGGCCTCAAACCTAACATATACAACTGCTTTTGAAAATCGACTGTTTTACAATCATTCTTGTGGAGAGAAAAGATATGTGTGTGTGTGTGTGTGCTAGTCCTGGATCTAGTCACATACACACACACACATCTGCACAGTCTCTTCCTGTGAGTTTCTCTCCTTACATTAAGGCTGTCTGCTGCTCTTTATGCCTCAAACATGCTGGTCGCCCAGTCATCTGCCAAGTGATGCGTACAGTGTGAGCCCCCTTATCCATGTCCAACACACACACACTGAGGCTGAAAGAGGTTCAGGAGTCCACTGATGTCCTTCTGCCAGAAAGACGTCATGTGGTACGCTCATCTTTCTGCCATGGAACAGGAGCACGGGTGACATCAGCTAAAACCGTGGAGCTCTTCTAGTGAGAGAGCTGCTGTTGATTCCAGATCAGGTAGTCCAATCTAATCCAGAGCCAAATGTTGTGGTTCACCCATAGACTCCAAGGCCCGGCTTTTCTGTGGCGTGGCTGTGTGCGTGTGTGCATGTGTGTGTGTGTGTGTCTGTGTGTGTGTGTTTGCACGTGTGTGAGTAAGTGGCCTCAGCTCCAGCTCGTGCTCTGGAGTTCTTGGCGGAGCCAGGATGGAAGCGGTTGGCCCAACCGATTCAGCAGATGCAGCAGCTCCATGTTGTGCTCACGGTAGTACTCGGCCAGGAAGGCACGTGACTGCACAAATGCACAAACACGCACACACACACACACACACAAACACAAAAAAAGTCAAAGATCAGAAGAAGTAGAGTAAAAATGATTGCATGCAACATAAAGTAAAGGTTAAACGTGTGATGGCATTCTTCAGTCTGTCTTCTGAGCTTTATTGTTATTCAATATTTTTCTAATTGTCAAGAAGAAGGCTGAGTTATTCCCTAAAAACAGCTGGAGACACTCAGTTTGAACAAAGACACTGACAGGAGTGTCCACGAAGACCCGAGGGTAGCAAATACCTATTTATCGATTTAGTGTGGCCTTTATTTGATCTCTATTTATTAATTCATCTATTCATTTGATGAATGAATGAATTTCATTTCCATTTTAATCTGTTACCTCATCTTATTTTTTGTGTGAAGCACTTTGTTAATACTTTGTTAATTATACTTTCGTTAATTGCCCCTCGGGGACAAATAAAGTTTATTGAATTGAATTGAATTTGTTTGGATGAAATGATTGAGGCTATTTTTGGATTGCAGGGATGAGAGTCAGCACCTCTGAGCTTGAGGCCATGGTTCTTGTTGGAGTGCTCCCTCCAGGTTGGGAGTGAGTGGCGCACTCACTCGGAGTAGAGCTGCTGCTCCTTCGTGTCTAAAGGAGCTAGCTGAGGTGGTTTGATATCTGATTAGGATGCTCCCCTGTGTGCCTTCCTTTGGAGGTGTTGTAGGCATATGCAACTGGGAGGAGACCCTGAGGCAGACTCAGAACCTGCTATATAGCCAATCTATTGTGGGAACGCCTCGGGACCCTACAGGAGGAGCTGCAATGTGTTGCCGAAGAAGGTTGTGTGGAGTGGACTGCTAAACCTGCTGCCAATGCAACCCGACCCGGATACTTCATGTGGTGGAGGATGGATGGATGTAAATAATGGAGTGAGGACTATTTTGTTCAGTGGATTAAATAAAACTACGGGGATCCAGTCTCCTGGAGTGATTTTATTCAAGAACGTTTAAGATGCAACATTTATCCAGTTTAATGTCACTCTGTCAGAGAAATCCTCTGCTCCTCCATCACTGGTTAGGTTCCCTTGCAACCTCCGCAACTTCTCTCCAACCCATTTCTCTCTCTTGTCTCTTATCTATCTCTCTTGTCTCACTGCACCTTGACTGTTCCCTTCTCTGTAAGTCGCTTTTGGATAAAACGACTAAATGTAAATTTACTTGAAGCACATCACCTCACCTCACCGACACCATGTTTAATATGTAGTTATGCCACAGCTCCTAGTTGCACCCATTGTTGTCATGGTGACACAGAAGCAGTGACAGCACCAGGGCAAGCGATGCAAAGCTCGAAGGCTCGATGATCAGAGTTTAGTGCTGAGCGGAGCGCAGACAGTCATCGTGACATCCAGCGACGCTGCTGATCTCAGCGTGACGTCTGAAGAACAAGACAAGGAGTCTGCTGTCTGCAAACTCACACTCCATCTGTGGAGAAGTGCTGCAGCTCACACACTGTGTGAGAGAGGATCTGTGGGAGCAGGACGATGTGTGTGTGTGTGTGGGACTGAGTCATCATAGACTACAGTGTGTCACCCAGAGCAACAGTATGTCTCGTTGAGGGGATACGTCCGTTGTTGTTTTGGGCTCTCATGTTGACATGAAGAAAAATATTGAACCAGACTGTGTTCACCTCAAACACTAAAACACTGTCCATGAGTCAGGGAAGCGGTGTGATCAGACATACCTCAGAACTCATCTCTGGGTACTTCCTGCCTTTACTCTTCCCCAGACATTTGGCTCGACCTCCTTCCACCCGCTGACACCAGAAACCTTTGCTGTCATCGAACCTGCAGGAACATGGCGTGTTACTCCACATCTCTGCGCTACATGAACTGCCCCTATATAGGATGGAGCTTCTCTTCATTAACAGTATATGAGTGTGTGTGCATGTGTGTGTTACAAACATGAGAGCCTGGGTGTAGTTGAAGACTGGAGTGACACCGAGGAATCTCTGGATTCCCTCCATCACTAGCGCTGGGTTAGATCGCAGCAGGGCCCCATCCACGATGTGCAACTGCAACACACACACACAGTCAATGTCATAGATAACTCATGTTACACATGATATCTTGATGCAAGGAGAAATTACTGCTGCTTCCATGTAATGGAAAACAGGACAGGTGGCTAACAGCTGACATCATAACCACCTGGTTACATCTTACTGTGCTGAAATAACTGCAGGCGAAGATGAAGAATATGAACACAGTAACAG
The DNA here is from genome assembly GCA_023373845.1 of Nibea coibor. Taxonomy (NCBI): domain Eukaryota; kingdom Metazoa; phylum Chordata; class Actinopteri; family Sciaenidae; genus Nibea; species Nibea coibor. Next base: position 1,806,383 of record CM041723.1, read on the forward strand.
GAGGCAGTGATGTGAGCTCTTCTTTGTGACATTATTCCAGACTGGAGGAAGTAGCTGCTTCACCTGGACCCCTGACTCATCCATGGATGGACAGAACAAAGATCCTTTATGATAATGAAGTGAATCTAAAGAGCTAACATTAGCAATGACAAGGGCAGCTGAGAGCTGCTGGGAGTCCTTGCATTTCCTTAAGATGTTTCCGTGCTGAATGGTATCTATGGCAACATTACTGACTACTGCTGATATTGTTCTTCCAGATGTTCTAATGAGACAAACTTAAGTAAAACCTTCATACATCCATTTGCAGGGAATTCATCCACAAAGTAGAGACATGAAACATTCAGATTATCAGACTGTTTCTATAGAAACCAGCTGCTGACAGTGACAGTGAGGTAACTGGACCTTACTAATGGCCACTTGCTGCAGTGTGTGTTACCTGGCTGGGCTGGTAGTGCTGCAGCCAGCGCTCCAGGTGAGTAGCGTAGGCCCCGGGGTGAAGGCAGCGTCTTTGAAGCGCCTGCAGGTCTTTGGGGGCCGAGGGGCCTGCAGTCACCACCACATGGAAAGTGTTGTTGAGGGCTGCGGGGTCCTGGTGGGCCCTCTGGTGCTGTGGTCATCAACACACACAGAACACACACACACGTTAGTGTGAAGACATGCTCAGCTTCTGAGGATCCTGTGCAGTCTGACATGATGCAGATGACGGTTCTCACCTGGTACCAGGAGTACGCTCTGTCAGACGGGTTGATGAGCACCGCCAGGATTTTGGCTCTGGGAAGCAGAGCAGCGGCTCTCTTTGGAGCAACCTCTGTATCGAAGTAGTTGGCACTCTTTTCAAACATGAAATCTGTGCTGACGTTGGAAGGGAATGGGAAGAAGTCCATGTACCTGAAGAGAACACAAACAAACCGTGTGCTTGTTAGCACGAGCGAGGGAGGATTTGCACGTCCACGTCGCTTCACTTCAGATTTTAATGAGTTAGCATGTGAATCACTCTAATCTGTGACACGAGTGAACAGAGAAGACTCTTCAATGTCAAACACATTGACACAAACTATATACAAAAAGTATAAATAAATAAAAAGTGTTCCCACCCTCGAGTTAGTGTGCAGCCTCTTTACTAAAACACTCGAGCTCTGTGAGCGAGCAGCACACATCCTGGATAAGATGGGGGTTCTGGACTCAGACTGGTCAAACCAGGACTTCTTTTGTTTTGAAGCATTTATGTTTGGAGGCACTGTTAATTATTCATTCAGTCCAGAGTGGGTATGTTTGCCTTGGCAGTCATGTGTAGGTTTAGTGTTCCATCAACAAGCCAGCAGGAGACTAGTAGCAGATCCAGTCCTCTGCCGTTCAGCATTGTGAAACAAGTGGACTGTGGATTTAACCCTCCATCTTTAACAGTGCAGAAAGATCATTTCACACTGTCATTGTACATACTGTATGCCATGTGATGTTATACAGTTGTACAGATTATAATCTGAACCTCTAAACTGAACCTTAAAATAACATGTGAAGAAAAGAAGAAACACTGCAGCCATGTTGCATTCAGGCTCTGTACAGTGTGTGCTGGTCCTCTCCTTACCAGTCAATCCCGTTATCATAGTTTGCTCCACTGAAGAACTGGATCTCCTCAAAGGTGGTGGCACTGGGGAAGGAGCTGGTGATTGCTGGGTGGAGGCTCAGGAATGAATGAAGCGCTGTAGTGCCTTTAAGTAAAGACAAGACAGTAATCAGACTACATTAGTGCAGATGTATGTATGGAGACAAAGAAAGAATAGAGCTGGACATAGCTGTACCTGTTTTCTGTGGTCCAATGATGAGGAACTTGGGGAGTCGGTCACAGGTCTTTTCTTTAGACCAGATATCTTTGTGTCTCTTGTCGTGACAAGGGTTCTGAAAAACAAAGTGTCTTGTTTCACTTCAATCACATCAAGTGTTCATGTCTTTATGCCCTTTACCTTAAAGAAAGCTTTTGAAAGCCCTTTAATAAAAGTTAGTTTTAATGTAAAGAGTGTCCGTGTTCTCAGTCAAATATGTTCTCACTTGTCCCCAAATCTGGGATCTTAAGGAGGATGTCTGATTTGGGATTGCGTCCCTGCTGTTTGCAGGTGATGTGGTTCTGTTGCCTTAAGTGGGCCGTAACCTTCAGCACTCACTGGGGTGAGTGTGCAGCAACTCAGGGATGAGAGTATGCACCTCAAAGTCTGAGGCCAAGGTTCTCTGCTGGAAAACCGTGGAATGCTCCATCCATGTTAGGAGTGAGCTGCTGCCACAAGTGAAGGACCGAGTATCTCATGGTCTCGTTCATGAGTGGTGAGAAAATGAAAATGAGTGTGAGATGGACCAGCGGGATTGGAGCAGCATTGTCAGTACTGCAGACTGAAGTATGACTGAGTGATTGACTAGGATGTAAATTAAGAAATGCCCAGAGAAATTAAGCAACTTAATCACCATTCCTCTCAAAAATACATTTTATAAAGCTAAAATGTTCAGTTCTAATCAAAGTCTTTCCTGTCCTGGAAGAAATGAATGTACCGACCTGCCACAGGGGGTCTCTCTCCTCAGGGAAAATCTGGAAGTATTTCTCTGCGAGTCTGACAGGGGGCAACGTCTGCAGTCTGAGGTTGGTCCAGCACTGGACAAACTTCACCAGAGACTCGAAAGTGTACAGACCCAGCCGATCGTTTCCGTAGTTGGACAGGTGGGTCATGAAGATACTGATCTGGATTGAGAGCACACAATGTATTTACCTGAGTAGGCTGCAGGCTGAGTCACATTCAGGTCGATAACAGCTGTTAACTTCACTGTGAACTATCATATCTGTGCATATGAATGCAGAACCTGCCAGTGAGGGCACGGGATTTGGAACTGTTGTGCTTTCAGTTTGTAGTGTGAATAGTATTGACCAGTCAGGTTTAAGAAGACAAACTCTCAACACATTGTGATAAATGTAACCAAAGGTGTCATTAAATAGATGCAGAACAAAACATTTTCACTATTTATAATTAAAAACACACCAGTCCAGATAGGATACATCCATTCCACCTGTGTGACTTGTGTGTGCGCCAGAGCTCTTTTAGTCTTTTGAAACAAGTCCAAGTCTCTGAGTGTGACCTGCAGCTTCAGTCCATCAGTGCTTATGATGAAAATGACACGCCAAACACGGATACAGAATGGAAATAAAGAATTTAACGCCCAGTTGCAAGTAATGATTCAGAACGTCTGAGTGTGTTAAAGCTGAGCTTTGCCAGGAGTTTCTGTCTGTCTGAGACAGACTTTCTGCTCCTGGTTTTTATCTGGAAGGTATCTGCTTAGTCACATCAGAACAAGAATGAGTCCTAATCCTGAATGTGAGTATGCTCCTGAATTATTCACCTTAGCTTTTAATACTTAGGCAGCCACGATGGATCACACACGAGGCAACTCTACGAGTGAACAAACAAGTCTTTTTCTACATATAATATCATAATACAAACTCAAACTGTTCAGTACTAATCAAGCAGGCAGTCAAGTCACATATAAGTCCAGTCTGAAGGCAGATGTTGAGTCAAACACAAGTCTCAGGTGTAGTGTGTATGGAGGGTAGTTTGCTTACAGGGTTTAGGAGGACAGTGAGGAAGAGTTCTCCTCCTCTGATGCTCTTGTCCAGCTCCTTTGAGCCTCCTGGGTATTCATTGTAGAAGATTGTATGTGTGAACAGACCACACGTCTGTCTGGGCAGCACCTAAAACACACAGGGAGATCATTAGTTGTCTGATGTGTGTGTGTGTGTGTGTGTGTGTGTGTGTGTGTGTGTGTTTGTTTTCTGGTTCACCTTTATGCACATTTTTTTTTTTTTTTTTTTTACAAGTGGATGATATTTTAGCTGACGGTAAGGTGGGAATCAGTAATTAGTCAGGGTTAAGTCAATGGAAGACTGGACCCTGGTTGTGAAATCGGCAGGATTCCTATACAGCCTGATCCCTTGTCTGCGGGCGTTGCTCAAAGGCTCCAGTTCACTGCACCAAAACAGTGGAGCAGCAGTATTTTGTTTTTTGTGTAGATTTGAGTGATATTTTTCTTTTTGTTTTGTTTCAAGTGCTGCTCTTGGTTGAAAACAGCATTTAAACTTCTGCTGGAGGTGCAGTAACAACAAATCCCAATCCTATCCCAGCTGATTCACACAGAGAGACTGCCTCAGATACAAAATACTGTACAGAATATTTCATTATTATCTGTTCCACTCCTGTCCTCTGGCAGGTCCAACAAAAATATTGCTTCAAGGACACTTCTTTCCCTTCAGTAAAAAAGTATATCGTAGTCCCGCATCTATACACCACATTCTGTAGGTTTCTTTGTCTCTGCCTAAGTACTGTTTTTATTTATTATGTGACACTGATAATGCTAACACCTTGTGAATTGATTTACTCAGGTTAATCCACAGGTTTTGCACAGAACTACTCTCTGCTCTACAGAGCCTCTGTGCTTCATTATCACTTCCACATTTGCTTTCATTTCTCCCTGAAAGTGTGTCAGCGTGGAGAAACGTTTACACACAGGAACACTGTTGCGATGCAACTGCGGACTGACCTGGATGCCGTTGTGGATGAAGCCACGGCGGTAACGAGCCGGCCTCAGATGGGGGTACTCCTCAGTGCTGGTCACCTTGATGCCCCACACAGACTTCCAGGCCTCATAGAGCTGGCTGTGAACTGGATAAACCCCAGAGTGGTGCGGAGCCACTGCATAGCCCATATCTGTCGGGATACCATGCTCCTGGAGAGAGGGAGGTGTGGGGGGAGGATATGAGGAGGTAGCAGCAGAAGAGGTGGGAAAGTGAGGAGAAAGTTATCTTCAAGAGAAAAAAAAGAGGCAAGGAAGCAACTGCCTCACCCCTCATGCAGGTGGGTACTGCCGGGCCAACATTTATAAGAGCTGCAAATATCTATAACAGCTCTGTTACACACACGTCTGCAGTGTATGAGTGCAGCTGACCTGAGCAAAGACCTTGTTGAGCCTCATCTGCTCAGCTAAGACGCTGACGTTGTGAAAGAGGTGAGGCTGCATGTGGCTCCACATGTGAGGAAACCACCAGAAGTCCATCCTATGCTGCAGAAGCATGTCATCTCCCCGATCCTCCTCATCCGTTCCTGAAGAACACAGACACATATGGTTGACAAAGATCCAGAGCTGGATTATAAAACAGGAAACTGCAACAACATAGTCATGTCAGACGCCCAATACCTGTGTGGTAGAACTTTCCAGAAAATCCCAAGTTGAAGGTGAAATTGGGGACCAGTGCTCTCAGTTTGTTTTGAGTGTTGAGCAACGCCTGTGAAAGGATGAAAAATACTCAGTGACAACATGATTTTATCTCATGGTTACATCAAGAAACTGATCAGCTACTGTTGTTTAACCTCAATGACCAACAAAGAATAAATCAAATGAAATAACACGTTTCATGTCTGATACGTTTTATGTTGTTGACTGAAAAACTATACATGAATTATTAGCTAGTTATCAACAAGACTTTAAGAAAGTTCTTCACGACAGTAGACAGGAAACTTGAACACCTCTGTGTGTGAATGCAGCTCCACGGTCAACAACAGAACGAACTACAGAAGGTGAAGAGGAACGAGCCACGATCAGTTCATCAGCGCAGTGAGGACAGAGTGTCAGTCTGCCGTCAACAGACTGAGGATGTACTGACAAACCACAGACCAGTAGAGTAACATCAGGTTGCTGTCTGTCACATGGTGTATCCTCTGATAGGTAATAAAGGGAGCACCGAAGCTTCTTCCCTTAACATTTAGAGAATTCCAACAGCTCTTATCATGGTGGCTACATTAATACTTCCAGGTGATTCACGCAGTGAGGAACCTTCCTAAGTAAAACATACTATTGGACCCATGGTGTCACCACAGTTCACCACCCACAGCCCCACAAAGACTGACACAGCGTATGGAGTGAGTGAAGGCAGTTCACACAGCACACAGTCCAAACTAAGACAACAGAAGAACATCAACAGGCACACAGAGAGGTCCATGGCAGAGAACTGAACTCTATAAAATGTTCCAAGTGACTGCATCACTGTGGTATCAGCAAACCACTGTGCAGCTCCATGCTTTGGTCAAGCAGAAGGCTGTGTGAAACCAAACCAAACCTAAACCAAACCACATGTGAAAGGCGCTTTCCAACAGCATGCTGAGCTGTTCGCCTGTTATCCACAATGCACTGCACTGCAATCTATAAAACTAAAGAGAAAACTAAACCACTCAGTCTTCTGCTGAAAAACTAACAATGTTACAAAACAGCATAAGCTGGCTCTTGGAAGACATTGCCATGGTAACCCAATTCAATAATCACTCACTTAAAATAAAAACAGTGAAGAGGAGTGCAGGCTGGTGAACATACACACTTAAAAGTAGCCAGAATCGAGTGTTTGAACAGCGACTTTTTAAAAAACATCTGATTCACAATCAAATTCACAATCACCTTCAATCCTCTTCAACCTCCTCCAGTCCACCTCCTCTGTGCTTCTTTAGCTAGCGCAGTTCAGCAGTGCAGTGCCTTCTTCACACAATTCATCTCAGAATTCTGCATTTTCAGCTGTGCTTTGCAATTTCTTCTTCTTCTGCTTAATGACTGACATCTGCTTTGCATACAGCTGCACGTGTTAAATGTGTGACATGGTGATGGCACGGTGGTGCAGTGGTTAGCACTGTTGCCTCACAGCAAGAAGGTTCCTGGTTTGAACCTCGGTTGGGGCCTTTCTGTGTAGAGTTTGAATGTTCTCCCGGTGTCTGTGTAAGTTCTCTCTGGATACTCCTGACATGTATACAGGTAAGACATGGCTGTAACAGGATAAATGGTCCGTAGGTGTGAATGCGTTTGTCTCTTATGCGTTCTGTGAGCTGGCGACTTGTCCATGATGTACATATAATGGTTGATCAGAACTCACCTAATTGATTTTGTTTACTAAACAAATATAGCAAATCATCACATATTTCATGCACTGTGTCATACCCAAGGGTACAGGCTTTTTGGACCAGGATCCATCAGTATATCTCAGAGACAGCAGGGACAGACTACAAACTCTGTCCTGAACTTTACATACTAGGGAACCCTAAAGTTATCTTTAGCTAACTGGGTCCAGACAAGTATCATGATTGGAAAACATGAGACAGTAATGATAAAGATGAAAGATGATGTAGTATGTATCGTGTCATTTGTCCAGCTGCCTCTTTAATTTGTTTTATGGTTGGAGGTGGCTTTTATTTACAGGGTCAAAAAAAAGAAAATGACTGCAAATTTAAATAGGTCTCCAAACTTTCAACCAAACCACACACTGGTGATTGTTGGAAAGACTAATCACAAGAATTTTGTTGTGAATAAAGTGTGTTATGATGAGTTATCAAAGCTATTACACTAGTCTTACTTTCATCAAAGAAAAAAAGTTAAAATCAGGTGTTCAATTTACAAAGCAAAGGTGGATCCGAAGAGCTCCTTTCTTGATATTTTTTGATACTGAAATGTATCAAACTCACAGTTTGATATATCCCCCCAAACAATGAAATGCAGACATACACAGCTGCACAAATATATTATCAGTTGCCCAACCCTAACACACAAATTCTTCAGATTGGACTCATGGTTATCAAGTTATAGGAACATGTTTGAGAGGTTTACCCTCCATTAAATGTTCCTGTCCTGACTGCGCTGCTGGCTGCCCCACCTCCTCCTCTCCTTCAGATTGCCTTAATCACCATACCAACCAGTACCACTCATGCAGAGCTCTGCTCAGTGATCATGCAGCCTTCTGATGTAGGCGTGGTGGTGTCAATTTGTCAGATCTGAAGCAATTAACAATATAAAAGACTACAAGAGTGCTCTTAATATATGTCTCCATAGATGAAAGTGCAAGCTTTGTACGTGTACAGACAGCTGACAAAAGCCTGATCAAAATTCATTCCAACTTAAAGCATGAGTCATCAATACACACCTCACTCTATTCACACACACAGTTAAAAAAGGGACAGTACCAATAGTTCCGCATTTTTAAATCAGCTGAATGTGTCACAGTTAGACTCAGGTGTGCAATGGATTTCATTAAAGGGTAACTTTGGTATTTTTAAACCTGGGTCTTCTCTTATCTCCTGCTTCTCTCTGATTTGACTGTTGCTGTTCCTGTGGTGGGCTGTAATCATCTACCCACAGAGGTGATTACACAGACCAGATCAAGTGAAGTGAGGGTACAGAAAATGTTTCTTTTCTCTGTGGAGTCCTTTCCATGATGTGGTCAGACACTTAAGATAACAATCTGAGCCAGCCAGTGGCAAAAACAATGTGAATGAAATTTGATGACAGTGACCTGTAAAAATGAAGATGAAGCCTGTATCTGGCTGCAGGTCACAATACTCTCACTCAAAACGTGTAGGAGCCAAAATTTGTGTGTATAGATTGTGTGCTATTTATTTGTTTAGATGGCACATGTGCATCGCTATCATTTCCGGTAATTAGCACAGCAGGTCGTGTGGTGTCATCTTATTTTACCTGATGTGGCTCGAATATTTTCTGTTATACACCGTCCTGTCTAGTTTCATTACGTCATGCCAAGTTGATTGTTATTCTTTTAAAGAATAAAAAAAAAAAACACATTCAGAATGGCTGTGGATTTTTTTTGGTTTCAACAAGTCGCAATACAGACTCCTGCTTATTCCATAGTTTCCAAAAAGTTGGAAACTATCCAATTAAGGGAATTTATGAGAATAAATGGGCATAAACCAGGAATTTACAAAACTGAAGGCTGACCCTTAACAGGGGAAAATATATTTTTATCATAATAATGACTAAAACAACCAGATTTCATTCAGGTACACTTGAACATCTGCTATTCCTCAATCATATGCAGATAGCACACTGCTTACTGTAGTTGAGGCCACACCCCCTACCTGCACAGGTGATTTCTGTGCCTGGACCACACTTTAGAGCCTTAGAAGTTCTACTTACAAATAAATCTGTTGAGATGTTTTTCATCGTTTTATTTTGCATGTCTGCGTATGACAAAACTAAACTTGTTTAGTCTCTACTTCCTGAGGAATATATCTTTATATATCTTCAGCTCCTAAATGCTCCACCATGTTCACCAGGTAATCACTAACTTTGAGAGCAGTGAGAGTGAACCAAACAGTATGTCCACATCTCATAACCAACCACTCAGCAATGTGACAATAGTAAGGCTCACCCACCTCAACATCCGACACCTTCATACGGGTTCCCTCTTTGCCAACGAATATATCATCCACGTCTACCAGGATGTGGCGGTCCAAGGACAGACACAGTCTCTTTCCTGTCAGGTAGGCAATGGCATCCACAAACACCAACTTGTGAAGCCAATAGTTAAGATTGTTCCCGAAGAGGACTCTTTGAATGCCATCATGGAGCCCTAAGTCCTGGACCACTGTGGCGTGGAGTGCCCGCAGTGGGCTGGATCCAAAATGTGCCAGTACATCGGACGACTTGGTACTGGCCAGAAGCACTGGTTCATAGGTAGAGTGGTTAGATTGGAAAATGGTCCAGTCATCCCCTGGTAAAGAGCCCTGCTCGACCTGATTGGGCTTGGTGATGTAGAGTAGAGGAGAATTGGGATTGATCCGGTAGTCCCTGAGTCCCAGGTGTGAGTGTAGAAAGAGGGGGAAACCTTTGAGCTGTGCGCTGAGAAGTGAGTTTTCATTAGCTTTGAAGAAGCCAATGACACCTACTCCATACTCAGCGCAGTACTTGTCCAGCAAGTCACGATTCCATGCATCCAGATTGACATATTTCAACACATTTTCATAGATGATCAATGTGTAGCGTCCACGATTATGCTCCGTCAGTGTGGGCATGTCACCTTTACCAGGAGCTATCTCTGTCCGGTAGTGAAAGCGGCTGGACTCTAATATGGCTACAATCTCCTGGCCCAGCTGGGAGTAGATGCTCTCTACAAACACAAGAACTACCGGCTGTGTCCTAGAATTGTCCACTGCTTTCACCTGTCGTAGTCTGCCCTGCCGTGAGGGGAGGAAAAGCGGAGCCCTCTGGACACCTGGACCTTCTCCGGCAGTCCCTGTACTCACTCCAGGTGACATCCCCCCTCCCCCACCGCAGTCACTGAAGGGTAAAGGGGGGGCCTCTTTGATTTTGGGGCTGTTGGAGACGTAGTAAGCTAAGAAGGCCATGGACAGCAAGCAGAAGATGATAAGTGCCAGGATGAGGCGGTGAAGCTCCAACTGGCGGACACCTCTCATTAGCTTCCACACACCCATGCCTGAACCTACCATGGTGTTGGAGGGGAGAGGCAGGACTGGGCAGCAAAAAGCAGCAGTGAACAGGGGAGGAGAGCGGAGAGGTGGAGTAGGAGAGAGAGGAGGAGGGAGAGGAGGCAGAAGATCGAGCAGTAGATACTGGCACTGAGCTGTGCTGAAGAATAGCCATTTACACTAGGTCACCATGGCCAGCATCATCCATTACCTGCTCTCCACTTGTACCCCTGCAGTGTAAGAAACACTCTTTGATGACTGAAGGGAAGAGGGACAGAAGGGAGGGAAGGATGGATGATTATTTGATGGATGGAATGAAACAAATTATCTGGGCACTGAAAGGAGAAAAACGGAAGTTGGCTGAATAAAAGCTGACACAGGTGGTTTCTCTCTGAGGACCACTTGGTTCCTGAAGATCAGATCCAGAGTTCAGCCCGCCCCCTGCTTGCTCAGTTCTCTCTTTTAAGCAGCTGTGCAGGTGTCTCTACAGTACATGTAGATATGTCCATCTGTAGGTGTTTGCGCAGTGTGTCTGTGCTGGTGGTGGCCTGTGCTCTGGGGCTGGACCCCCTCAGGCCACCTGGCCTGGACATCCCAGAAAGAGACACCTAGAAGATGAGGACAGAGAAGTGTGAGGAAGGACAATGTGAACGATGTAGAGGACTGCACTCCAGAAAAATGTAAAGAAAATGCTTCTCCATCTGTTCTTTTTTGTAGACAAGAAAAGGTGTTAATTGTGCAAATCTCACCTGGAAAACGCTGCAGATCTGAAAACCTTCTGCTCCAAATCTGGAAAACCTCTGCAGGAGAGGGTGGGATGGGGTGGGGGGTAGGACAGAGAGGAAAGAAACTGTAAATCTAGATTCTTTTATACAGGACAAACAATAACAATAAGTTTAAAGCCTGTTCATTTTAGATAACATCCAAATCCAAGAAGCTTCATACAATTTGCGCAAAAGACATGAACATAGAACATAGTCTTGTCCCTTATACTTTATAATTTTGAGGTAGGGGCAGCCTGAGCTGTGGTAGAGTAGAGTAGTGTTCCGACAGGCGTCAGCTGGATGAGTTAAAAGTGGAAGAATAATTTCATGTATGTAATATAACATGATTAATAAAGTTTCAACTTAACTTAGTTACTTGGGGTGACTTGAGGAAAAGTTTTCTGCAGAGATACTTTAGCTAAAAGACAGTTGGAAGACTTAAGACATGATTGACCCTGGCTGAATAAGCAATACAAAACACGTACTGACAATTGTCTTTTCTGATGCGAACAGCATCAAACAGCAAACAGAAGTTAAAGATTACACTAAACTCACAGATCCACAGTTTAAAAGGTTCATGCCTCTGACTGACTTCAAACAAACAATCGAAAAACTAATGAATGCCAAATCATTTAAACTTATGGACATAACATGAACCTTATAGTATGGTTAAATCATCAAAGAGACATGAATACTGAACACACAGAGGACAGAGTATGTGCTCAAACTGAACTAATGGTTAAGTAATACAAAGAATATGATTGTGGATACTTTGTGCCACAAGAAGAAAATCAGAACAGAAGATGAAGACTCTGATGTCTACCTGCTTTTTGTATTTATTTATTAATTCAAAGTTTCAGACAATGAAATGATCATTAGTGTGTGTGGTCCAACCACTGTCATTTTGCTATGAATAGTAGACAAAGAATGTGCTGCCTTTGTATGAGTGTAGTAACCCTACGTGTGGGCGCGTGCACACGCATACCTCCATTCTTTTGGCTCGCAGTGCTAATTAACGAACTGCAAAACTGCACAAACACACACACACACTCTCACAATACCACAGCCAGCAGAAGGCCCATTCTATTTGGGCTTCAATTCATGTTGTTCATGTTGTATGGTGGTCTTACAACTCACTGTGTGTGTTCATTGGATGTGAACAGAGAGTAGAATGAATGGATAATGTTTGCAAAAGGCTGAGGTGATGGATCAAACTTAATTGGATGGAACTGAGATACACACTCTCACACACACACAGACGGGAGAAGATCTTAAATATCTACATTTGATGACAGATTATTCAGCTGTTGTTTCTTTGTTGTTGTTCCAAATACTTGACTTACTTTAGAGAGATTGTATAACAGTAATAATCCATGAATAGATGAGTTAGTAACACTGACAGTATGAGTATGAATATGTGGCTCTGGCTGTCATCTTCTTGGCAGTCCGTCCTCTTCCGCCTGCCAGCTAATCTAAAAATTAACAAAGATGTGGATCATCACTGCGACAAATACATTAGAACGCGAACGCTACAGCTCTGACACTGTCTGATCAATTCTACAATTCACATTTAAAGCTGCTGGCTGCAGCTGGCACTAGGCAATAACCATAAAAAAATTCCAAGGTGATGACCATGATTTATGCCAAGGAAAATTTTACAAGCTTTACATGACAACAGAAGTGTGTCTGTGTTGGTTTCAAAGCCTAAATAAAAAGCCTGGCATGTGAGTGACACAGCCAACAGTCACAACTGACATTAATAATGCACTGCGATCACAGAGCTCCATCAATGATTCATTAACTGTACTGTACTAACACACCTTCCCTTATGTACTGTACATTCCCATGGCCCTGCTGGTTACTTCAGCACATGCTCAGCGCTCACCTTGAGTTCGATTGTCTGCTGAAATCTGTCATCCACTTTTCTTGGCTGAAACCAACAGAGCCACTGTCTCAACTGTTACATTAGTCACAAACAATGGACAACTACGTAATTGGGGAAGACACTCAACACCCCCCAACCCATCAATACATGGCAAACTGGCCGTGTGAAATTCACTTTGCAAAGGTATAAATTACTGCAGAGCTGTAACAACAGCTGTAACAGACTGCTCTTATTTTGTCCACACACAGCATCTAAACACTACCAAGAGTATTAAGTAGTAAATTTGAATACACACTCAGCCGCTCCCTGTCTGAGGCCTACGAGCGCTGCATAATGAAATGCCAGACAGACACAGACTGATAGGTTGAAGGTGAGGAAGACGAGGGGGAGGAATAGATAATAAATGGAGTGCGGGAGGCTGGAGGAGCAGTGTGGGGAAACTGCAGTCATAATGAGCATCTGGTGTTTAATGGATTACTGAGTGGAGCTGAACACTCCTCTGGGATCCACAAAGACAGGCCGGCAGCAGCAACAACAACACTGGAGAACCAGTACAGAACCAGCAGGATGGAGGACAACCAAGCTCATAATATGGTGCTGATCCTGAGGGGAGTGTTAATAAATGATCGATGATCTTGCCCATCAGGTCTTAATATTTCCTGTGAAGTGGTAAAATATTTGAGTGGAGGAAGTGGAGGATTCAAATGTCAGAGGTCAGATTCATTTCTGCCCGTGGTCAAAGTTTACAGCATTGGAGGGAACAGCCACTCACACTACTGGAGCAATAGGCTGCTGTTGAAGGAAACTGTGTTTAGCACACGATCACCTGATAACCACTGACAATATAATAAATGGATGGCGTATATGTGACAACCCACAGTTTTCTGAAGAGCTGTTTTGAAGCTCAGAACCTCTGGCTCTGGCTACCGCCATGTTGGTAGTGCTACCGCTTCCGCCTCCCGGCTAATTAAAAAAAAATAGGCAAAGACGTGCATCATTGCTGACCTGATGCCGGCTGAATGATGCTCAAACAAGCCATATGTAACAATACCCACCTGTCAATCGAGGCGTCCGATCTGCATAACTTTAAGATATGATTTGAACAGGTGAGTTGTATATAAATTCACCCTCAGTACAGTTGTCATGAACGGGGAAATTAGCTACAGAGACCAAAACTGTTTTTTGTACCAGGCTGTAAACATGTTTATTTCTGCTGTGAAGTTGGACATTTGAACATGGGGACTTATGGAGACTGGATTGTTCTGCAATCCTCAAGTGGCTGCTTAGGGGCACTTGCTTCTAACCTACATGTGTTTATTTAAATTAATTAATTAATTGTAATTTGAAATTGAATTCATTAGGTTGGAACTGAACATTCAGTTCTCACAATTCAAATTCAGTTCTCAAATTTCTTTCTTTAGATAGTGATTTTGTAGTTCATCTTTAGGTTATTTTGGTTGTTATATTTTGTTCTTTTTGTTGTTGTTTATTTTTGATATCACAGTAACTGGGCCACAGGAATATGGGTGGTAACATCCAATTAATATATTCACCTCTGCACTGGCACAGCAGGGGAAATAACATAGAGAGAGAGGGTGAGTGACTGGGTGGCTGTATTTTTTTGCTGACCGCTGTGATTGATTTTTTCATACTTTCAGCATGTTATAAAAAGTTGTTTTTCTTTTTTAATAAAATCCTTAAACACATTTTTTGATCTCAGCAAATATTTTCTTAGTACAGCATCAGACAATCAGCAAACACCCCATGCTTAGCCTCTCAGTGACTTTGTTTTCTTAGGCACTATAGTCACAGTAAATTATTATTTATAAAATAAAAACAGATGAGAAACAGGTAAGAAAACCTGGCAAATTAATGCAGAAATCACGTAATGGAAATGCTACTGCCAGCAAGACTAATACAACACTGACAACTGCCTTATAAAATAAAAAATAAAAACAATTGCCCATAACAGCAGCAGTTGCCCTGGCATGACAGTAACTGCTCCAGTCACGGGCAACTGACATGGTGCACACACACGTAGGTGTTGATGCCTCAAGTACCCAGATGTTTATCACAGAAAATTGAAACTGAATTTTGAGAACTGAATGTTCAGTTTCAAAGATTCAGTTTTTAATGCAATTATACAAGTTAAACAATTGAAATTCAAATGTAAATGTTTCAAATTCAGTTTCTGGTGGCACATATTTCAGCCATAGGTTACAGGTAGGCAGGTGTATGAAGTACATCTAATGACGCATGTTTTTATGCCTGTAACATACCAATCAGAGAGTTCTGAATTATTGATTATTGATCAGGAGCCCTCCAAGTGTACTATGAAAGTTTAAAAGATCATGCTGGTTGTTCTTTCTGCAATCCAGCTAAAGCACTGTACATTGGAGAGGGAAGTAAAGTTGTTGGTTTGAGTCCCAGTGTATCTAAACTTATCGAAGGCTGATCAAAGGAAGAAAATTAACCACAATATCTGGCAAGCTGGTCGGGAGGTTACATCTCTGTGCCAAAGCCTGCGGCCAATGAGACACCCTGAGAATGCAACGCCAGTGAAACCATATCAAAATAAGGTTCTGATCATTTGTGTTATACACAGATCCAAACAATACATTGATCGATATGGGAAACCTTAGGTTGTTGATGTTCAGCAGCATAGCTGCGGTACAGCTGATTACCAGTCAAGAAGAGGAGGCTGTCAGATCATGTAACCATAGCTCATGAAATTCCTGTAACATAGACTGTGTTCTGGTTATGATATGCTTACTACTGCTGAAATCAAATATGTATAAAGTGGACTGACTTGCTTGGACTGGCTTTCCCTCCACTGTCACAGACCTTCAGCTCCACATTGCTGGGAATATCTGAAAAAGCAGAAAGGACAATTATTACAAACATACATACAAACAGAAAGTTAAAGGGATAGTTCGGGATTTTTGACATGAATCTGTATGGCATCCCCGTCAGTAGCACATCCACACGACTTACCCCCGACAGTGTCCTGTGGGCCGAGTTCTGTCCAGGTTTGGTCAGCAATGAAAGTAGTCTGGCAGGTTTGCTGGGACACTTAAATAAGACGTTTTTCTTCTCAAAACAGCATGTGTTCAAAAGAGTGATTTATTTGCATCGCAAAACCGATGTCGACGAAAAAGACACACTTCGTAATCACTTGGCCCTACTTTCTCTTTTTGTATCCCTGCGCTGCTGCAAGTGGCCACTACTGTTTAGTTTTGTTCGCGGACGAGGACCGAAAAGAAAAACTTTTTATTTAAGTGTCCCAGCAAACCTGCCGGACTACTTTCGTTGCTGACCAAACCTGGACAGAACTCGGCCCACAGGACACTGTCGGGGGTAAGTCGGTGTGGCTGTGCGACACTACTGACGGGGATGCCATACAGATTCATGTCAAAAATCCCAAACTATCCCTTCAACAATATCTTAATGTGTTTTTTATTCTCAGGACAGTGAATGTTCTCTTAACATTTTTTAAGTTAAAATATAGATTTATCTTTGCTTAGCTGTTCCTGTTGCAACAATTTGTCAATAATTAACTATTAATTAATTAATGAGATTGTGGACGAAACACGTCATGTGAGGACGTCACCTTTGCTTTGGGAAACACTGATCAACATTTTCCATCATTCGTTCGGACATTGTATGGACACAACAACTGCTGCTCATTAACCCACGCCCTCTGTGCGCTTACCTGACCACTGAGAGCAATTTGGGGTTCATACATGTGGACATGTGGAAAGGAGATGGTGGGGATCGAACACCGACCCTGTGATCAGTGGGTGACCTGTTCTCTTCCCCCTGTGGCTAATGGTCATCAAAACCATTACAATGGCAGAACATTCTGCTGGACTAATTAATGGTTTGCTGAAGGCCTCAGGCTGAGGAGGGGCTGGTCAGTGTCTGCTTCAAAGGTCACAAGAATTCAACTCGTTTTCAGATACTCCACTAATTAGGCTTAAATGTTACAAACACACATAGTTCACAGTGTCACAAGCTCTGTAGGAAGTCTGTTGAAATGGCGGTGGCAGTCATATCAGCTGTCATTACCTAACATTAATTCTGTGAGTAAGATGGCAGGCTGAGTGAGAGAGAAGCAATTTCAGCTTGAGCTGGTCTACAGTGTTAAATTATTTATATGTAACTTAGTGTGGTGCAGTGGTTAGCACGGTTGCCTTACAGCAGGAAAGTTCCTGGTTTGAACCTCGTCTGGTTTCTGTCTGGACTTTTGCATGTTCTCTCAGTTCTCTCTTGCCGGGTTACACCATGCCTCTCGTCCAATTATCCTCATCACCCTGATGAGATAATGGATGGATGGATATTTATTTATATGTTAAAGAATATTCAATAAATGCATTATTTGTATATTAAAAGAGCCTTCTGAGTACCTTTGCATGGATCAATGCAAAAAATGCAAAATGGAAAGGTTGAAAAAAAAAAAAAAAACACCTTTGCAACCCTAAACTAACATTAGTGTTTCCACAACGCTCATTTGTTTCTCATCTTTGCAGTTATGTCAATTCATAGTTTTGCTAACTCATTACAACCTCTGGGTTTTGGGACTGTGCTGCAGAGGGATGCGATGTTGCTGTCTTTCCCTCTTCACTTTGATGTCTCAGTTTGAACAAAGAATCGCAATCGAAAGGGAACGCTTGCATAATTCCAAACAATTGAGAGAGAGACTGAGCCGGTCCTGACTGATGCTCTCCACTTGTGTTGGCACAGAGCAGAGAAGGACAGCGTGGCCCTGGCACGTCCTTTATTTGTGGGAAAGGTTGTACATCCAGCACCACACACACACGCGCGCACACACACACAGACACACGGGCGCGCACACACACACACAGACAGACAGACACAGACAGACACACACACACACAGACACACACAGACTCAGACACACACACAGACTTTAAACAGACAAGCTGAGGACAGGACATGTCAAGTGTACCTGTCAGCAATGCACACCAGTCTGTTACTTAACAGACGACATGCTTTCAAGTGTCAGTGTCTTTACTGTGCTGCAGTGTTTGCTCCAGTCTGCTGGTGTTGCAGCCCTGCCAGTGTCTGTACTCAGCAGTAAGTCATTTATGAGGGAAGAATACCACACATTAACTTCTGACTGTGTCACAGACCTGTTGTCATTTTGAGACTGAGTTTATAAAGTCTTGCGTGATGTTGACCTCTGTTTTTCCAAAAGTTGGATCTGGCTCAGCTTCTCCACCACATGCTGGAACATTTTTTCGCTCCCACTCAAATGAATGGAAAAACCTGTTGTGTTCTGTCCTCTGCTCTATGCTGGACTGTTCCACAGCAGAACCATTTCTGTTTTTTCATTCCCTTGTGGTTTTAACAACAGGTACTGTACCGTCTCTGTGCCATCTATGTGTATCTGATGGACTGTGACGCACCATTGTGCTGTGACACACCTAAGAGATGGACTGGTTACTGATGTGTCCTAAAGTATGAAGTGTGCTTCCAGCACTAGCGAGTGCTGCATTAGTTCCAAACTCTAACTCCACTTCTTTGTTTTTGTCTTTTTCTGTCACAGCTGGAAATTCAGGGGAGAGAGAAGATGACATACAGCAGAGGACCCAGGCTGGAATCAAACTTGGGTTACTGCAGCAATGATGTTTAGCCTTGATACATGACTCTATGAGTATACAGTCCTCTAAGCCAGTGGTCCCCAACCCCCGGGCTGTGGACCGGTACCGGTCCGTCAATCAATTGGTACCGGGCCGCACAAGAAACAATTAATTATTTCCGTTTTATATATAATCTGAGTCTGGACGATCGTATTGGAATCTTATTTTGAAGGGATATTTAAACGTAACGATAGCGACCACTCACGAGTCAGAGTGCTCTGAGGCCAAACCCCCAGGCCACAGTAAAACTGTCAAGTCTTGACCGGTCCGCGGTGACAAAAAGGTTGGGGACCACTGCTCTAAGCTATGGGTCCTGTTGCCCCTTTAAAGCTGCTTTAAGTCCAACCTGTATACAAGGTGACAATGAGGAGGGGCCCGTGTAGTAAGCAGGTGGAAACTAATGCTGTGTCTACACTCAGAGAAGTGGAGTTACAGAATGTAACTAATGTTCCTGCCTGTTCATTTTGAAAGAGCAACGACCAGTGAGGGAATTCCAACACTGGACTAAACAATGGTTTCATTTCACGGTCAGAGACTCTTGTCCACAGAGATGACCCCTGCTTTCCAGACAGAATCTACTAAAAAGGAAAATCACTCCTCCTTAACTTCGTGTAACAACACTATGATCTAAAACTATGTCACAAATCTAAGCAGAACTTCCATGAAGTTACACATTCTTTCAAACATTGAAAAAAACTAAAAAACTACCTGTGAGCCCAGCTACAGACAGCACAGGGTGGGGGAGCGCGGCTGGGCACAGCTTCCAGCACAAACTATTTATTACAGCCTGCTGGTCGAGTCTTAACATGTTCTAACACACCTTCCCACTCCGCCCTCTAGGTACACACTTTCCACACGAGATCATGCCCTGAACCCAGTGTTTCTTCATTCACACATCACACACACACTATCAGCTAACATGTTATTGCTCACCTTCCTACGGTGTTCAGCTTTAACACTTGAACCCACAATAATGCTAATGCTAATATTAATTATGGTCCTGGTTGTACCACAGCTATCACAGAGTGATTTGCTCAAAGCTGAAAGCTGTGCATTATTTCTGATGAGCTGCTGTGATGAATGTCGATGACAGAATACGTCATTGACATTAGCAGAGCTCAAGTGTGCACACACTACATCATTATGGAATATCAGCTGATGTTGAGATGGGGATCAACACGTCATACTCTGACGTTTTGTATGTTTTGTATGCTTGGTGCGCACGTAGACATGCTGAGTGTTAGCTTCAGTTCTCTTCCTGCTCATGCTGCCTCATGTTTGTTGTAGTCATGCAGTTTCTTCTAGTTTCAGTTCTTCAGTTGGGCATCTTAGAAAAGCTTCAAAGTTGTGTGTTCTTTACCCTGTCGCTGCAGTCTTCTGTTTGGCAGCAGACAGAACAGCTTCACTCAATACAAAGGGAATGGAGAGCATCGATTGGTTTCTCCTGCAGTGTGGGCGGGACTTCATTGCTTTGTCTCTATTCAAAAACTTCTGCTGAGAAGGTCATGTGTTATGATGAACTGATGAACTCTGCTGAGCTGCTGACAGGGAGGGAGGGGGGGAGGCACTGACAACACACACCAACACACCATAGCTGGGAGGACAGTTGTTGTTCCTTCCTCAGGGGACGCCTTCGTTCCAGCATTTAGCCCATTAACAAAAACACTCCGACACAAACATTCGGACCATAGCCACACTAATGCGGATACATTTAACAGTAAATGACTTCCATCAACTCCAACTCTTTTTCTCACACCTCTGCTTTCACCCCAAAGTTAAACAGAAACCGTCTGCCAGACAGAACTAATGACAGATAACTAAATCAGTGTTTCTTGTTATGGTGTAGTCAGGGAAGATGGTGCCCTTCAAAAGTGCTGCTTAATGATTATCAGCCTGTCACAGACATGCACAGGTACATTCATGTTACTCTGTGCTGTCTCTGACTCTGGATCGCTTGATGTTGCAGTGGAAGCACTCACATGAGATGTGTGTTATCACCCGACAGTAATGTCTCTCAGTTGCTGCTAAACTCCACAGGAGGGGAGAGACAAACAATTCATCACAAAAAGGATAAAATGCTGCATGTCACCACCCAGCAAACAGAGAATGCACTATGACGCCAGTTCAACATACCCACAATACATATTTCAGTATCTGGCTTCACTAAACTACGCAGGCAGATGACGCTGGTTATAAATTTAGTAAATCAACCCAGAGTTTTCCAATGCAGCTATGAGTATGTCGACGAAAAGGGGCAATGTTTAAAGCATATGGGCGATAACAAACATGGACGAGTTGCCGCAGAGCGGCACACTTTACAAATGAAGAGGAAACCATAGGAGAAACCCAGAACTAAACTCACTAACTCTGTATCCTGCCTCAACATACAGGCCTGGGTCGGTACAAAAACGGAACATTCTAAACTCTACAAAAGGGAAAATTAGCAGCCTGATATATTTGGTTACATGATATGTCCAGGTGTTCATGTTTGCCCATGTTCATGTGTGCCCAGTCCCTTTGTCTCTGAAGTATAGTGTAGACGTACAGCAAATATACAGCAGATAGAGACCTCTGACACAAGTCAGCAGCTCTACAACAGAACTAGCTATTTCAATGAAGATTATCTTTATATGTGCTATAACTGCTCAACCCCTGAACTTAAACAAATTGAGTCAGTACTTTCTATTCAGAGTGGAAAAAATTCAACTAGAATTAAAATGTAGACTCCTTGATCCATCACTCCGATGTCTTCAAGTTAAATGGTACAGTTTGCACAGCAACAAAAGAGTTGCTGAAAGTTGCACTGAATGAATGTTTACAAGATAACAGTAAGTATTGCTCCAGTTTTGGTTAATCCTATGATCCAGAGCAATGGCACAATCTATAGCGTTGGACAAACGCCTCAGGCGCTCCACCTCTCTGGATAACAAGACAACAGTTGAGTTGCAAACACAACGCTGTTTGTTTTTTGTTTTTTTTTTCCACACCATGTGACTCACCTGTTGGTATGCTGACATTTCCTTCATCATCATTCTCATCTTCACTTTTTCCATCAGACTCTGTGCCCTTTTCTTTTTTTTTTTGCCCTCAAGTTGGCCAACAAAAAGGATGCATTCATTGCAGGCATTAAGACACAGTGAAGACGAACTGTGTACTCTGATACAGCAGCCGCTGTATCAGAGTACACAGCCTGTACGCTGTGTCCAACAGATGTCAGAGTACCCCCTGAAGTGTTAAATGAAGCACACTTAAGTGTTCACTGTTGACACTATGACAGTGTTCATATCAGAATGAACACTAGGTGAGAGATGTGTTTTACTCCACATGGACTGCAGCTGCCTATCTCTACGTCTCTCAGTCTATGATGGTACAGCATGTACACTCAGAGTGAGTCTGAATTCAGAGTTTAATCCAAAGGCCAGACTCTGCTGTATAGGTGGCAGACAATAAAACATATTATAGGTAGACCTGGCTCAATAATCAATTAATCACATGATAAATTAAAATGAACTAATTTTGTCGGCCTCGATATATTGCCATGTGCACGCATGTTTGTTTTTCTCATCTCTCGCCCCCAAGCAGGCTAGATGACAAGAAGGTTCACCCTGTACTCGGTCTCAGCACCTGGGCGCTTTTGTTCCATAGCGGAATGAACGGAGTGAACCCTCTTGTCAGTCATCCAGTCTCTTTGTCTCTGTGGGGGGAGGCTAGGCCGCTAGCATCGGGTTCATACAGTGAAGCCGATGCTAGCGACTGATCCTCATACAGAGTAACGCAAAGAGAAAAGATGATTGCAAAGCCAAATGCCGCAGCACCGGTGTGGGACTATTTTGGCTTCAAACGGACGAGCCAGTATGCTGAATTTGTTAAAATAAAAGGCAACACAACAAACTTACAGGCCTACCTAAAGCATAACCACCTGACCCAGTTTTCCCACTGATCCTAAAGATGCAGAACCTTCGTCCTGACAGTCAACACTCACTGAGGCGTTTGGTCGACAAAGTAAATATAAACTGGTGTGCACTCACAGAAAGTGTAGTTTGCTACATCGCAAAAGAAATGCTGCCCTTTAATACAGCTGAAAAGCCAGCACTTGGAGAAACACTGCAGGCATTTGACAGACAGTAGGAATTGCCTGCAAGAAAATACATGAAAAAAATACATGTCAGAAACAGCAATTCCAGAACTTTACAACTGAGTGACAACTGACACATTAAAGGAATATGATATGAAGATGATATATTATCACGCTGACAATAATATCATTTATTGGCAATAATTTGTGGGACAGTATATCGTCCAGCAAAATTTGTTATCGTCCCAGGCCTAATTATAGGTGAACACCACCATAATTGCTCTGTGTCTCTCACACAGTAATACGCAGTTGTGTCTCATCTTTCATTAAACTGGTTGTTTTCACATGAAGGCATGTACAAAACCCCTGCATGGACCACGATTGGACATCGACACCAAACATGGATTTGAACTATGGAGATTCCTTTTTGCCTTTTTTCTGCTATATGGACTTCTTCATCCACCCGAGAACAGCAGTTAGCATTAAGCAGTGTTAGCATCTCTCTGAGCGGAGGTCTGTGCTGAAGTGAGGGGAGAGGAGACAGGGATGCAGAGCTGGATCTAAAGATGGAACAAACCATGAGTACTGTCTGAATGAACGTAAGATCTCCCCACAGGAGGAGCTAACAGCGCTAACCAGGCTAGAGAGGCGGTATGTAGAGTGTAGCATCACAGAGACGTGGCTGAATGAACTCACTGAGGACCTCCTGGGAACTCTGGACGGCTTTCAACTTTTAAGAGCGGACAGCTGAAGAGAGGCAGACAGACAGCTGAAGACAAATAGACAGACAGCTGAAGACAGACAGAAAAGCAGGGAGAGTGGGGGAACGACAAGCAATGGTCCACAGGCCGGAGTCAGAACCGGGTCACTGCAGGAAGGACTCTTGTACATGGGGAGTCCACAGCTGAGCCACCAGGACACCAACATTTATTTATTTAAAATACATTTATGTATTTTACTGATCCATGTATGTGTGTATGTGAGCTGAGGACATGATGTAAATTTAGGCTGAAACTTCAACATTCTCGCCTGAAGACTTGAATTTTATGAGTAAAAATAACACTGGCTGTGTCCAGTATATTTTGTCTCTGTGGTCACACACTGTGTGTGTGTAGTTGCCAGCTTTCGGTCCGTGTGTGTTTACAACTGTATGAAATCCATAAAATGTTATAGCGTAACCAGAGATATCAAGTAGGTCCACTTACCACAGGGCAGAGTTTTAATGGCCTCGCCCTCATCCACAAACACCATCTCCCTGGGAAAACTACCCCAGGGCCTTCCTCTTAATTACAAAGTGTTATCTCAGACATCAGTGATAAGCTCAAATCTACAGCAAACCAATTAGAACGGGGAAAAGGTGATTCATAATACATAAGTGAAGAACTGCACACAGTCTATCAGTGTCTGCTTTCACATTAAACACAGCGACTCATGCTGATCTCAATGAGTTAGGCCAACACTGAATCACAGGTCTGTTTCATTTAAATGGATTTGTTCCTCAGTCTGTCTGTCCAGAGCAGATAGACAGCATGTCACGCTCCCCAGAGGGTGATTCCCAATGATTTGGGTGAACCTGGCGACCTTTCCTAGTGCTGTCATGTGGTTAAAGTTTCCTCAGGCAGTCCATGGCTAAGTATCTATTAATCTAACAGGCACACTAGGCATGAACTGAACTGAGCACAGTGTTGTCATGTTGCAGAGAGGACACAGTGCAGGGAAATGAACACAGAGGTTTGCTTTCTAGGTCCATCCCAAGATGCAGGTTTACTGAGATATTTACTTTACTCTCTGGATATTATTTGAACATAAACAGATGTGACAACGCCATAAAGGAAACACATTAGAACAGCACTGCATTAAAACTACAGAGCAAATGGAACAGAACCTAGAAGTCCAGTTTGAATAACAAACATCAAAACAGTGCACAGGAAGGAAGGTTTACACTGTGACAAAACATCCTGCAGATCAACAGGAAAACTGCCCAACCATGACGTTCACGTTAGAAGTGATGTACCAGGACTAGCACCTGACTATGACTGAGTAGAACACGAGCTCATGAGAAATTGTTTTACAGCAGCACTCACAAGCTTTTAGTACATTCAAACATTTGCATAAAGAGGAAAGCTGAAATATACACACACCCCAAATCCAGGGAGCAGCAGTGGTGTGTAGATACAGAGTCAGCACACTGTACACTGCTTCTCGAGTGCGTTACCATTCATACAGGAGACTTTGTATGTGATTATTCCCACAAACAGTACATCATACTGCAGTGATAATGTTTGACCGTATGGTGCAGCCCTGCACTGAGACCACATCATAAACAAATGAAGTCGAAGTCTTCTTCTTTCCTTCAGTCCACACATGTACGCTCTCTCCTGCTCTCTGCTAATAACAACTCATGAAGCTGCGGTCTCTGTTTAGTTCACCACAACAGTCAGCATCTGACCTGAAATCAGCTGCGGCTGCCGAAGACAACAAGAGCAACAACTAATGATTATTGTCACGATTATTGTCACGATCGATTCATCTTTTTCTCAATGAATCGATGTGTCCCAAAGCCTGAGGTGACTGTGTGTCAGATGTCAAACAACATTCAGCTCAGGTCACGTGAGAGAATTTCTTCATCACATATTGATTCAAATGATCAATGAAGATGCACTCAATATCCGACGACTGATCCATTAATCAACTAATCATTGCAGCTCTAAAGACAAACAAGCATGCTCAGTTTGGACTGCACAACACAGCACAAGTATATCAGCTAATGTCTGATCACAGGTAAGTAAACATTACTGAAAAAACTGACCACCACTGTCAACAATCTGTCATTTTCAGTAATCACAGGAAGGTTTAAATCCAGACAGTTTATTGGAGGACTGAGGGTCAACAAGTCGCTACACTTATTTCACAATAGCGCTCTCTCTCTCTCTCACACACACACACACGCACGCACACACACACACACTCAATACTTGGCTTCGTTCATTGCTTCTATTCTGCACTAATTAGCTACACAGGGCGATAAACGGAGGACAGCCCGTAAAGCTCGATGAGGTTCGAGCTGAGTAGTTCGGTTTCAGGCGGTAACGTGGACGTGGACGAGCAGCTCTGACCGGAGCTGGCTGAACATCGAACCTGGAGCCCCGGCAGCTCTGACCAGGGTAACGTCAGACACCAAAACACTGGCTCACATTTACATCACACTGATGGAAACATGTTGCCCCACAACAAACCAAGCAGGTATACGGTATGAAAGCACACGAGCGTCTGTGTCGTCATACAACCGTGTAATAACGTCACAAAGAAGAGTAAAGCTTGGACAGCAGCAGTCAGTGATGGAGGAGAAACTTTACTCCTCCAGCAGCTCGTCGAGGATTCCAGCTAGCATGCTAACAGCTAGCTGGATGTGTAAAGCAACAGTCGGGGCAGACTGTGGCTAATGTTAGCATGGCTAACAGCAGCTTTCACTGGTTGGGGTGATACTCTGACCCAAATCTGTGAACGAACCTGTGACCCGAACCTTCTCTCCTTCACGTTTCACTGTGCTTATGTGTCCACACGTTTTTGAGCCCGTCAGAACGGTTCCCAGTGAGCCCCATCCCCGCCAGCACCGGGAGAACCGGGAGCTGGAATAACGTTCCAGCTAGCGGCTGAGGCTACGACAGCTACTCACACAAGTCCGCAGAGAAAACGGGCTTCAACTCTGAGAGGCTGCCACAGAATCTGAAATATATCAGGGATTCCAGACTTACCAACTCTCGTTCTCACCAAACATACACCCGACAGCAGCAGAGGAGGACAGAGAGCTCCAGGTTCAGGTAAAAGTGAACTTCTGCTTGTCGCTGCTCAGGCCGCCATCTTGGATCTGCTGGAACCCTGGACTCAACCAAAGCTGGCAAAACGGGGGAGGGTTTAAAATTTAACCCCCCAAATTATTTATGTAATGTTTGTTTTCACAGACCAGAGTCCAAAGGAAGACCGGGCATCCTCTGCTGCCCCGGAAAGACTGAAGAACAGTCTGCCGAGATGCTGACCTCTTTCCTCTCTGACCTTATAACACTGACGGACAACCCCTGAGGCCACAGTGGCCGCAGTGAAGTATCTTTAAACTGTGTTTTAAGGATTGCAGATGTGCAGAAAAAAAAGTTCCCTACATACATTCAAATGCTTTGTGAGCAGAAATATGAACGGACGTGACTGGCTTCACCAAACAGATTGTTGCATATAAAGAATGTGTTTTAAAGTCACTAAAATGGTGAATATTCAATATTCAATACTCACTTTACAGTTTGGTGGGTCCACCAAGCTAAAACCAATACAGATGTCTTACAGGAAGATGCTGATTCAACTGTATGATCATTCTTGACATAAACACTACAGGCAAACAGGTGCATTGGTAACAGGAGACAGTATCATGACTGGTTATGAAAGAGGCGTCCTCGAAAGGCTCAGATGGAGTGAAGTTCACCACAAAACACAAACAGTGTTCAAGACAGGGGTCTTCAACTGGGGGTCCGTGACCTCTAGGGGTCCTTAGGGGTACTGCAGGGTGTCCGCCAATTTTTGTCAAAATTATTGACCATTTTCACCAAGTAATTTGAATTTAAAAAATATAACAAAATGATATACAGTATGATACTAACATAACATGGCCAGCAGCTATGATGAAATAAAAAATGATGAAAGGTTTTGGGTGAAACATCAGTTCTTTGATGCAAAATGAACATAAATCAATAACTTAATGCAGGTTATAGGTAAGATAAATTTGTCACATTAAATGAGGTGAAATGAAAGTAAATATAAATATAAACAATTTGGAGATACCGATAGATGTATACCATCTCACAGAAATGAAGGGAGTTTGGCTGGAAATGTATGTTTGATGCAGGCTAATATTATTTTCTGGCCTTTTCAAGCTTTATTTGACAGAGACAGCTGAAGAGTGACAGGAATGAGTGGAGAGAGAGAGAGCGAGAGAGAGAGAGAGAATGACATGCAGGAAAGAGCGACAGGTCAGATTTGAACCCTGGGCTTCCGCAGCAAGGACTGAGCCTTCAAACATGGGGTGGATACTCTACTGACTGAGCTAAACACTGCCCCATGTTTGATGCAGGTTGTCAATAAAGAATAAATGAAAAAATAAAAAGGACTCAGAGAATCCAGAGAAATCTCTGCATGTAAGGGACAAGGCAAAAAACACTGGTTGATCGTGACCTTCAACACCTTAGGCAGTGCTGCATTAATGAGTTCAGACTCTAACATGCAAAGAGAAAACCAGATATTGAATAATATTCAGAAAAGCTGTTAACTTCTGCTGGCCTGAGCTCATCTGAGACGGATTGATGAAGTCATGGTCAGGCTAACAAGGTAACAAGGATCATACAGATTGTTACTAGTTCATACAGTCATACAGATTGTTAAAGTTCAAATGTCATCTTGCATATCTGTGAAGGCGCCATCAATAAAAGCAGCATAGTTGCTGATCGCCTCACCTTTTCCTTTCTAGAGTAGGTGCAAGTTACAGTGGCCACCGAATGCATGAAAAAGGTGAAAGGCCCCAACTAGAGCCAGTATCAGGTTTTTCAGGGGAGAAGTACTGAATACTGTCCCAGCTGTAACACAACCACAGCTGAAAGCTTACATACAGACCATCTTGCAAAGGGATCACCCAGCTGTGACACATGAGTAGGATACTCCGTAGTCATTACAACATGATTATTGCATGAATATTGAGTACTTACTGGACTGGGCACCGAAATGGGGAACAGGTGAAGAGTCAATAAAATCTGTTTTTCAGACACTGTGAATTGCTGCAACCAAGAAAGGCTGTTAATGTGTATTAGAATGTGAAATTAACTCCAGGCACACACAAATGTATGGTGCTTTCCAGGTTCATGCCTGGTGGAGATAAAACAACAACAATAGAATAATTCTGTCACAATGGGCCAGTTTTCTGAGAACAGTCTGTGGGCAGCCCAAGGCAATAACGTCCATCAGATAAAGACAGAAAAACTAAACACAAGGAAAGAAGTGTGGACCCTGCAAACCTTCCCTGACTGCCTCTTCACAGGCTGCACTGAACCTCTGCAATATATTATATTCATGTGCACATATATTTGCACATCATCTCCCAGGACCTCAAGTGAAGGAAGCACAGCAGAAGATGCCAAAGACAAGGATGGTGCACTTCTACACCTCCATCAGTATCCGGAATGCTGGTGCTACTGCCTAAGGCCGTTGTCAGCTGAGACAACCTGTACTCCTCCAGTACTTTGAGATGTGTGGGTAGGATCGTGGCTAACCCCTCACACCTTGGACCCAAACTTTTTGGGACACTCCCCTCTGGCAAGAAGCTGGATCCATCAGAACCAAAACCTCATTCCACAAGAACAGTTTTTCCCACTCAGCTGTTGGAATGAAGGAGCTGTGGTGGAGCTCCTTCTTACATGGTGGGAGCAGCAGTCTGTAGCTGAAGGAGCTGTTAAAGGCCTCCACAGTCTCATGCAGGAGGTGAGAGGAGTTGTTCATGATGGATGTCAGCTTTGCTAACTTCCTCCTCTCCTCACTTCCTCTATGGAGTTGAGGGGACAGTCCAGGACAGAGCTGGTCCTCTTGATCACTTTGTTGAGTCTTTCTCTGTCTCTCTCTCTGACTTATTATATACTCTAGTCTGTCGCCTCGTCATACAATAACATAACTCACTGCACTGGACACCAATATTTAATTGAGTATTTCATTCGTGCAAAGAAACACTGTCAGCGTATTAACTTCACAACGAGCAGTGAAGATTGTATTTAGCTCATGTTGCATCAGCAACAAAGAATGTGAACATGATATCTGCTGAGGATGTAGGCTGGAAAACAGCTCACGGTTTCAGTTTGAATTGAATTTCCAAACTAATCAATTCAATTTCAAATTACAATTCAGATTCAATTCAATTATTCAAGTTAACCAATTCAAATTCAAATTCAGTTTCTGGTGGCACATATTCCAGCCCATATGCTTTAAAGTAAGTGTTTTGTGTATACTTATATATCTGTAGAAATCTAATTTTAAACACCTTACTTAAAACTATTACAGATAAAACAGTTTTGAAATATCACAACATGACTTCAGTTTAAATCCTGAACAAACCCTGACACAAATAAAGCTCTGTGTGATATAAATAATGAACGGCTACATTTACATATCACTTGTATTCAAAGTGCTTAAAAAGTTTGAGACCATCAGGAGCCTGACACACACACACACACACACACACACACACGCACGCACATACACACGCATGCACACACGCGCAGGAAACAGGAAACCAACAGCAAAAGAAACATTTCAAAGTGCAGATAGTTCTCTAAAAGAAGTGTCTTACCGTTATTCACTCCCACAGTAAACTGTCAATACGTCTTATTTCTTCAGACCAAACAAGTCAACAGCAAAGAAATGCTGTGGCCATGGCCCCAACCCATAAACTCAGCTCTGCTGCTCATCACACAAAAGCATGTTCCGCACAAATGTGGCACCGTTTAAAGGGAAATAATCAGACTTTCCAATAGTGTAAGATTTATTACCAAGAAGCATTGTTACAACTTCCTGACTTTTTGTGAATAGTTTATGTATGAGACACATACAAGAGAGTAAGACCACCAGTTCTATAACAGGTGTAATCCAAAGAGGTATGAATGAGAGCTTGTACCACAGGACATCACAGAACGATACACATAAAAAGTTCTGTAGACTCTGAACTATGCTGAGATCAAACATGATTTGATATTAATACATTATAGAGCATTAAATTATTTTGTTTTTGCTCATTGGGATATATGTACACTCCTTTTATTTGAAAAAGAAGTTCCTCATCCTGAGGAGGAACCATCAGGAGCTTGGTTATTTATTCAGACAGATACACCCGAATTAACCTGATGCTCCTGAGCTTGATGATGAGCCAAAGTGGGCTTGAAACGTCAAAGGATCAAAAGGATCAGGGCCATGTGGTGTGTCGATGCTGTTGTTGATGACAGCTACAGATTTATGTGGAACTGTGAAAGAAACAAAGCTGATGAAGACGAGCAGGTCTGTGATGGCCCCTGGCTGTTACTCTGCAGTGTGAACCATTAATTTTATTTGTAATGCACAAAACACACTCTTAATTTTACATAAAAGTGCTAACTACAGTGGGCAACCAAAGGAATAACAGCATAATGCACTTTAGAGAAAGGAGGGAAGCTGGAAAAATTCCAAACAATCAAAGATAAATATGATTTGAACAAACACAAATTTTACAGGTGTTTGCAGTTAAGGCACCACTATAAGAGTGAAACCAAGAGAGATCCCTCCACGGAAATGAATGAATTCTAATAAAGTCATATAAAGAAATCAAAATTAGAATTTTAAAGACTAAAGAATAAAATCTGCGATATACCAGAAATGGATGACAGAGAATTCTAACACAAAATATATAAAAGAAAATGGGATTCAGAATTTAAGATAAAAATCCCAGATGAAGATTGGCTAAATGTGTGGAAAATACATCAAACATCCACCAACTCACGGACGTGCAGGGAATTCTCATGGAAAAAAATGTTGTTTTTTTTCTTTTTATCTCGCCCAAGTTCAAGAGTAAATGTATGACTAAAAATCTACCATGTTGTAGAGGATGTGCAGTTTCCATTGTGGACTCTCTCATATATTCTGGAACTGACAAAAATTGTAACATTCTGGAAAATAGTGCACAGATTGTTACAGAAGATATTAGCATATGATATTCCTATGAATTACATGGTACTCTACTTGGGTAATTTTTCTGGAGAAAATATTCAAGGAAGAGACAGATATCCTGTCAAAATTCTGCTAATTGTCTGTAAAAAAAAAAAAAAAAAGCTATCCCAAGGCAATGGGGGAAAACAGAGCCTCATAACATGGAAGAGTGGACAGAGATCATGGAGGAAATCTATAGGATGGAAAAAACGACACATCATCTACCATTACAAGAAGCACAACATGAAGAAAAATGGCGGAATGGACAAAACAAAAGACCCAGTATAGAAAATAGTGAGTATAAATATGATGAATTAGAAAACTGAGAGAATTGATGGACTCAACTCCAAAGCTTTTTTTGGAATAGTCAGTAACATTGTAATTGAGATCTGTATGAAATAATAATTTTGTACTGGCATTTGGAACAACAACAAAAGCTGGTTGTTAAAGTTAAAAGTTAAAAAAGAAAGAAGTACTAGTAACTACTTAGTTCTCTTTTCTTGAGCGGTTGTGAAAGCTGAAGCCAGGTGCAGGCTGTGGAACAACCATGACCTGACCTCATGGTTGCTGCTTTAATGAAAACATGTTTTATAGGTTAGATTATAGTGCAGTGGGCTGTGGTTATTGTGAGCAGACAAAATGTGACACAATACACAACAGAGCCATATGCCATACGTTTTCTGGATGTTCATAAAACAACCCAAAACTTTCAGATTGTGGTGATATGGGAAAAACATTTGAAATCTTTGATTGCCTGTTAGTTTTAATACTGATTTTAAAGGTCCAGGAGTATTTCTTGGCAGGAATTGAATATAATATAAATTATTATTTTTTCATTGATGGAAAATATGGAGCATAAGTTGATGGAGTATAAGAATCGTGTTTCGTTGCTCACCATGTTGAATCACCACATTTGTACAGTAGCTCAGAACAGACAAAGCAAACAGTGATTTAGAAAAGGCCTTTTGCTTTTTATGTCATTTTTGCAGTCAGAGTTTTTCCTACATATTTGAAGGAGATGGTGAGACGTGTTCATTTGATTGAACTCTGCAACTTCACTGCTACATCCTACACACTGGACCTGAACTGCTGAATGGCCTGGCACTGACTTATCTTTCAGATATGCTACATTGCATTTTACTGTATTCTAAAGTGCCTCACAGTCCACTGCTGATCATCATTTCTTTTACTTTTGATCCTTTTTTGGTTTTAATGTTATAGTTTTTATGTTTGCTGAATTTCCAGAGTTTGTATGCTATTAAACTTTTTTTGTTTTCCTTTTTCTTTTTAGCTTTTATTTATTATAAGATTTTAGAATCACATGGCTTAATTTTATTTATCTATTTTCTATTTTGCTAGATTGTATTCATTGTAGTTTCATTCTTTAAAGGACGCTTTATGTCTGATGTGTTTAAAGGAAAGGTCTGTGCCTCACTCATGTTTCTCTCATGTCTTACAGCTGGAATGTCTCTATTGTTTGACATGCATGATGTATTCATTTCTTCTTCTGCTCTTATGTGTGTTATGTTTGTACGAATATCTGACATGTGGTGTGTACTGATGGGATGAAAAGAGATTTTGTTCTGACTGCTGTGATAAATGATTGTGTTGCTCCCCGTTGTGGCCACAGCTGAGCATGCAGCAGCCTCAGAATCAACGTGTGGTTTGACCTCTGCAGTGAAGATGAAGCCTGAAGCAGACAAACACCACTCAGCAGTTAGTGCTTTGAATTATCTTTATTAAGTAAACTCTACTCTTTTAGTATTGCTTTTATCTTTTTTTATTCTTTTCACTCTAAATTAGAACCTTCTGCAATCAGCACATATAGAACTTTTCAATCAAGCTACACTTTTTGAGGAATACAAAAATATCACAGTACATTTTCTACTAAGTCACCTTCACCTGTGAGGTCCAGAGCCAATCAGAGAGGCGGGTTTAGAACCACAGCAGCTGCCTAGACAGAGATGGAAACGTTGACATGTCTTAAAGTAACAGCACCATGGTCTGTGAGCTAACCACACTGAAGAAAGGGGCCACTCAAACACACTCATGTATCTGATTTCTGACAGGTCCGGCTGAGTGTTTGGACTCATGCATTACACATCAGTGAAGCAGGGCTTTCCAGAGCCAAACCACGGCTGCATCTCATTCCAGGGCGCCTCTGTGTTACAACATCACAGCCTTTGTTAAGACTAGTATGTGTGCTATGAGACGAGTCATTGTAATGGCATCGCAAAATCAGCTGTCGTCTCTTTTTGGAACACCTCAGAATTCAAGCAAGCAAGTGTGGACCTGGAACAAGGTGGCCAAAAATGAGACACAGCCTCAGCCTGCGTGCCTCAGCCCTGCGTGGGCCCATCCTATCCACTGTGTGACACTGTGCTTCCCATTGAAAATATATTTGCCAAATCAACTACTTCACTCCCAACCACTTTTCAAAAAAACTTTCAACGAAGGATGAATCTCATGTGGTCGTTGTTCAGTTTCCCTCCAGAGCGATGGGGGCAACACAGGTGTGGTACGCTCATCCCTGTTTGCTGCACCCATAATCTTCTTTACAAGCCCCACAAAGATCAGATTTACAGTATTTTTTGCAACATGAGGATGAGCTCGAGCCGACTCGTTTGGCAAATCTGGTTTGTTTTCACCACGTCCAATGAGGAGCAGAGCACAGCTGCTTCCCCCAACCTTTCAGTGAGAAGCATCTGGGCCTGTGTGTGCTTCCAGTGATTAAGATGCTGTTAAAGAAAGGCTGGGTATGGAATCGCACACTAATTAGTGTGTGTTACTGAGTATTACAGAGGACAACTGGTGACTGTCAACGCTGAATTCAGTATTTTAGATTTTGCACGCTTGTGTTCAGACAGCGTTGCAGAGTGGATGTGGCATTTTTTTGACACCCACGGCGAAAGATTTGAAATGATACCCAGCCGCGCTGACGAGTCACACCTGATCCAGATGTTGTGACTGTTTGCACAGTGAGCTTGGCACAGCAGTGGATAGGTGGCCTCTGGTTCTGGTCTGGAGCTGTGTTCGTGTCACTCCTCAGGCAGGCTGAAATGTCAATATGGATCCCACACAACAACAACAGCACCTTTAACATTCTCTCAGTTCTCTTCCCGTTCCTCTGCATACAAGAGTCATATTTTATACAAAGTATCAAAAAAAATCAAACAAAATACTGAAAAATCCTCACCCATACTCACAATACAATTTCTCATATTAAACCTTTTTTTTCCCTTGCAAATCTTCCCCCTCTCCCTCTGCAAAGATTCTGATCCATAGTGACACGCTTTGGGCAATTGAGGCCTCACAGCACCGAGCACTCTGGACAGGAATGTTGCAGCATGAAAATGAACCACGCTCGAGTGGTTTCATTCAACAAAAAAACAACAAAACTAAACAAAACTACAAAACACTGGAAACGAAGTGAGGACTGAGAGTGAGATATCCCCATCAATGTCTTCAGTTTAGGGGAAATGGAAGAGACGAGTTAGATGAAGAAAGGAAGGAGTACACTTTTTAATTCCACAGTTACACAAACATGAAAAACCAGAGTGAGGAGTCTGTTGAGAGCAGAGGAGAGCAGGAAGTGGACCCGGCTTCTCCTCGGAGCTCAGGGTGGACGAGCACACAAAAAAGGAAGTCTCTGTGGGTCGGGGGGTACGGGAGCTGATTGTACTGCCTGTGTGCTGTGTTTGTTTGTGAGTCCACATAGCAGGGAGCAGGGTCCCTGACAGAACCAGACAGCATGAATGTGGCCAGCTCAGTGCAATGGCAGTAGCAATGCTGGAGGCTGAGTTGGTGCTGGATGGGACTCCTGGAGCTCAGGGGGCCCCGGGGGCCAGCGCGCTCTCCCCGCTGAGCAGCACGCTCAGGGGGAGAAGGTTGCCATCTCCAAGGAGATACGCTGCCACAGCTCCTTGGTCTGCTTGCCTCTCTTCAGGTTCTGCAGCACGTCATTGAACTGCATCATCCCCACAGGCGTCAGGCAGAACGCACTCCGAGCACTGCGGATGATGTTGACGAAGTCATCGTAGTCGGCTGGGGTCAGGTGGATGAGCCGGTGGTGGATATACTGCAGAGAGAGGAGGAAAATGAAACTTTCTTTCAAGGACTGTTCAGCCCAGTTCCCTCAAATTCAAATTGTACCCTCAAATTGTACATGTGACATCTATTGCACGTCTGTCCGTCCTGGCAGAGGGATCCCTCCTCTGTGGCTCTTCCTGAGGTTTCTTCCACATTTTTTCCCTGTTAAAGGGTTTTTTGTGTCACTGGAACCGAGGGTCTAAGGACAGAGGGTGTCACTCCCTGTACAGATTGTAAAGCCCTCTGAGGCTAAATGTGTTTTGTGACTTTGGGCTATACAAATAAAATTTGATTTGATTTGAAATTCATGGAGCCAACGCAGCATACTTAGAGACAGGTATGAAGATAATTGCTGTACAGCACTGTGTGAGAGCTATGAGGCCTTACGGAAGCTCACAGACAGGGAAACACACACTGTTCAGAGAACTTCAATTTCTATCCATGTGTATTTTCTAAATCTATTAAGGATTTCAAAGATCGTGGGAACCTCGACCAGATGGAAAAGAGCTGAGGGATGATACACTAGTCAGAGAGTTTGAGCTGAATCCTTTTAACTTGTGACCAAACTGTGGACATGCAAATGATGCCTGACTTCTTTGGACACTTTCCACCTGGTTAAAGGACATTTCTGTCTCACTGACAGCCTGTGTCGAGAGCAGAGCACAGAGCACCTGCTTGATGTACTGTTGATAGAAAAATAAAAGTGTGACTCAACACCTCTTTAACCAACTCAACAGCTTGAGATTTTCTGTGAATGAAGTCCATCGAGCCCTTCATCAACACAGCGGTGGTCGTACCTGCAGGTAGGCCTGTTGGCAGCGCTGGACGAGCTGGTGGAAAGCGGGTGTTCGTAGATGGGCGTGGATGTGGGCGGGGTTGAGTCTCTGCAGAGCCTCCATGATGATCTCCTGCAGGACAAATGGACTGAGGACGCCTTTTGCTGCTCCGACACAGAACTGGTACACATAGTTGACTCCTGACGGGACAGACAGGCAGAGGAAACAAAGGGAGGCTGTTTATCAGGACAGCACTGTACTGCTGTGTTTTGTTCATGGAGCTTTACTGTGATCCTCACTCATTTAACTACAGAATCTGTTATATCGGTTCTTTTGCTCATCATAGTTTGCTGCTAGCCACAGCAGGCAGACTTTTTCACCATGCTGCTGGTGAGGGATCTCCAGAGGAGGACAGCAGGTCAAACCAACCACAACATAGTATAAACCACAAATCATCAAAATCATCTCGAAAGCACAGGGTCCTTTTCTCAATACATTCCAGACTCTGACCATTGACCATTAGGTGCAGCGTAACTACACTATATACTCTTTGCTTATTCTTAGAACAGGCTCTAGATGAATGTATACTGGCAGTGACTGGGGAGGGATTATTGTATATATGAAGATTTGATTTTATATATTTCTTTCCTGTATAATGTTTATGTCTATCTGGACACATTGGTGCTAATTGCTGTTACTCTGCACTCATGTCTACCTCATGTTTTTATAAAGAGCATTCAGCATTGCACTTTTGATATATTAAAAATTCTTCAATAAACAGATTTTGATTTAAACTCTTGTTTGACTGAGGAAAGGTGTGCTGAAAGCAGGTAAACTGAGGAATATGGCTCTTTTACATGGCTTGATGAAGTTGCATTTCATGCAAGGGTTGAGACGTGGTGAGATTCTGTTGTTACTGAGCACAGGGGATGATACTGTATGCATACGTGAAGAATGATTTTTAAATGCATGGGGCTGTACAGGAGGAAGCATCATTTTGACCTGCGGGAGGCAGCGTTGTTTCCAACTGATAAGCTGGAGGGACACTAAAGGCTCCATCTCAGTGTTTACATCGCCAATATGTAACCTAACATTAAGGTGTTATGCAGCCTCCTTTTCCCCCAAGCTAGCATGATGTGGGATCAACGGCTGCTTCAGGTCTTCTAGTTTAATATGACACAGTATTTTCACTCCAGCTTTAAAGCTACAGCTTCTGAAGAACAGTTTGTTTGCTGAGGTAGTCCATGTCTCTGCAGAGTTGAAGCACTTAACAACAAGATAACTAAATTTCTGCATCGGCCAAAGCGTCCCTCTGTTATTGTTCATTCATGTACATGCAGGCTCACCTAGTCTTGCAGCCAGTCCCAGCAGCCATTTGACATCCTCAGTGTAAGGTGGGCTCCTGGAGAAGTTGTTGGGGTGGTCGTTGTGAGCCCTCCTGCCCAGCATCTCCAATGCCAGCATGCCTTCACATAAAAGAGCAACAGAGGTCACATTTACTCAGTTAAACCGCTGCACGGTACGCACAGCAATCAGCACAATGTGACCACACAACAAAAACTTCTCACCAACTCTGTAGGCAGAATGCAGGTAGTGCAGGCCCTGTTGGCTGATTGGCTGGCTGTGCTGCTCGTCCTCAGCAGGGAAAGGAGTGCTGACCAATGAGCCAGGCTGGGAGGAGAGGGAGGGAAGAGAAGCCCCCTGTATGGCCTGGATAGTGGGGCCCGAGTGGACGCTGCCGACTGTAACACACGGAAACATCATACTGTAAAGGACTGACAAACACACAGTGAAGTGTGTGCTGTGTGTGTGTGTAATGTGTGCTGTGTGACCTGCTACAGTGGTGCTGAGGGGCAGGCCGGTCTCAGTGTGATATGGGTGGACGGCGATCTGAGTCATGGACGGTACAGGGACACCGGGGAAGGTCACAGCTGTGGCTGCCATGGGTGGCTGAGGGCCAGTGGCCACTGAGAACGGGTACTGGGCTCCGATGAAGGCTGGGTGCATTCCCTGCACATACACACACACAGTTAACTTGAGTGACCTACACTCCAACTAGCACATCATTCATTTGTGGACACCAAGAGTTTGGACCTGTGGATACGCAGCCCCAGACACAGGGAAGACGGTGGGTCGGGGGACGTGCTGCAGTGGGTGTCCCAGGTACTGAGGGGTGCACACAGTGGGGAGATGAGCCTGGATGGTGGTGTAGGGGTGCAGGCCCTGGCTGTGGGGATGAGCCATGGCCTGGCCGGGCATGGGGTGGGACTGATAGATGGTGGAGCCCACGGAGATGACAGGTACGACGGCTGCCGCGGTGACCGAGGCTGTGACTGTCGTCATCCCCTGAGACTCCATGTTGGCTCCGCTGTCAAGGACACAATTGGACTCGGGGGGCCTCCTGCCCGAACCCCCGTTAGCGCCACAGCGGCCAGAGGTCTCCCGCAGCTGGCCCGAGCCCCCACCCACTGACTGCTCATACAGCCAGTACCACTGGTGAGCCACCTCAAAGAGAACCTCAGGGTACACGCCTCCACCCTTGGCTGCTTCCTCTACTGCCATGCAGGCTTTCTCCAGCATCACGTTGTCCTGCAGAGAGACAGGGACAGACAAGACGAGAGTTGAGAGAAAATGTATGATGAGTGAAGCAAAGATCACAACAATTATTCTGAAGTGTAAACTGTAGAAACTCAGTACCTGCTCTTTGCACTGCACCAGGGCTCTCTGGATTTCATTAGGATTGAGGGCATGAGCATGAGGCAGGCAGCTCAGGGCCAGCTCTGCTGCTGCTCTAACCATGTTGGGGTCCCTGGCCCGCGACGCTCGGTCAGCCAAGGATGCCACCTCTGGAGGGGTGAGATGACCGTCCCAGCACTCCACCAAGATGTTGAGGGCAGCGCTGCCAATCTCCATGGCCTGACCTGAGAGAGGAGACAGGACACAGTTATGTGGGCAGGAAGGAAAGTGTCTGAGTGAAGGAGGAGGGATAGCAAAGAAAGAGAACACCCCTCCTCACCTGTGATCCAGGAGACATGGGAGGAGTAAGTCCTGGACAGCCAGTTGGGTGAGACAAAGTTATGGAGGCCAAGAGCATACAGGCCAATCTCAAAGGCACACAGGTGCAGGTTTCTGTGGGGCCCCTGGTGGCCCCCGCTGGCTGAGGGCTGAGTGAAGATG
Source organism: Nibea coibor (assembly GCA_023373845.1). Lineage (NCBI taxonomy): Eukaryota > Metazoa > Chordata > Actinopteri > Sciaenidae > Nibea > Nibea coibor. The sequence goes on from CM041723.1 coordinate 1,845,852, forward strand.
GAGGTGGAGGAGTTTCCTCCGGCTTTGATAAGCACCGTCTTGGCCAGCTCAAAGTAAAAATGGGCTGCTGCCTCCGAGGGCTGGTTAGGGACGTGGGGGGCGTGGCACTCTGGACGTCGCCCTTTGTACCTGAACACAGGAAAATGTATGAGTGTGAATGACACACACACAGCTTGTGTGCTTTTACCCATCTGACCTGATGAGGAGGACATCTGCATTTACCTGCTGGTGTCGGTGCTCTTCGCCCTGGCACCACCCCCTGCCCTGCGAGACCCACTGGAGGAGGAGGAGCCCAGCGAATCAGACGATGAGCTGCTGATGCTGTCACTATCCTGACCCCGCCCCCACGATGTTGCTGCCCAGCCCCCACGGAGCGGCCGCCGGCTGAGGGTGGGGGAGCTGTCTGACGTCGTCTCTGGTGCGCTGCTGTCAATACTCGCCATACCTACAACATACACATCACACATCATGTCAATACATACAGCCTGGTTAAAACTCCAACCACCATGTGAATATATGTTTCACTGGAACTAGAGACGGAGTCTAGTTCCAGTGTTTTGTGGAAACGTAAACAGTGTTTACCCGTGTGTTTCTTCTTCTGTCGGACAGGTGAGCCCCAGCAGCGCTGGCTGTATCCACAGCGCGCTCCTAGTGCCAGCCGACTGGGCACTGTGGCCTCCAGCTTAAATGGAGCGGTTTCATTCTGCTGGTCACTTGATGAAGGAGGCCCATCTGATACTGCAAGGAAAGATAACGTGTTACCATAGAGTGATTACCCATTGCAGGTGCTCCACAAAACAAGACATGGCTTCCAGAGAGGGAGTGTAGGGTTCTCACCATGCTCCCTGGTCTCAGCAGTACTGTCCCCTGCTGAGCTATTCTGCACTGGGTTCAGTTCAGCCTGATGAGCCACCTCTTCACCAGCCAGTGCCACTGCAGAGGAAGAGCTGGAAGAAGAAGCTGCCACAGTGGTTGCAGACGAAGACGAAGGCGCATGTTTGGAGACGCCCCCCGTTGCACCGCTCACCCCGCCGTGGCTGGCAGCCGTGTGTTTGGACGGGCTACGCTGGCTGCCGGCTGCTGGCTTGCTGGAGTAGAAGGAGCTCAGGGTCTGGGGCTTGTGGGTCTGACTCTCCCTATCCAACAATTTATCCAGTATCTGAGTACGGGAGGAGGAGAGAGAGAGAGGAAGGTGTGAGCTGGCTTTATTTCTTCAATCTGTTCAGACAGAGCTGTAATCTGCGAGTGTTACTGAAACTTTCACACTTTGTGTTTGGAGCATCTGGATCTGCGCCCTGGATAACCGAGGAAAGTAGGTCTCTGATCCTGAACAGCAACATTTTGAGTAAACCGTTTTGGAGAATATGGTTTGTCCTCATAGTTTGGACAAACCATATTCACCAATATGTAAAACTTTAGACTTTTTGGGCAGATCCCAATCCGTCCTCAGAGGGTTAGACACTGAAACATATGAGGCAGCTTTGCACAGGGTGCACTCCACTAACCGGGACAGTACGTGGTCATTTTATTTTGCAGTTAATCTGTGAAGCTGCACTTTTGCTTTGGCATTTATATTGTGCAACGCTGCTCTGCTGTCGGCACTACCTCCTGAGCCACAGCTGCCAGTATTTTCTCCAGCAGGAACCATTCAGTGTATCTGTTTTCTGTAAAAGGCTTATTTCTGCTTGTTTTCTGTGTAAAGAACTTACAGGGTCTGACTCTACAATCCATCGTGTGTATGTGTGTATGTATGTGTGTCAGCTCCACACTTTCTCTCATCCTGTTTCTGAAGTGAGAATCTCTGTGACAGCAGGAAGAACACTGAAGACTGATTTCCTCTGCCTGGTGGAAGTCAGAGCAGTCATGACTGAATGATCACAGTAGTGATGGCGTACCTTTTTGAGCTTGCTCTGGTCATCCTTGTAGGTGATCATGAGAGCCAGAGCCAGGTCACCTTTCACACGTCTAGTTCCTTCACACAGCAGAGGATGCTCCGCTTCGCTTACTGTGGTCTTCATACCTGCAGACACACAGAGGGTGGAGACAGGAGGATGGGTTAGAGCAAGACATGAGGGGGAGACCGGGTCAAGTACAGTGGACACAGAGGTGGGAAGGTGAGAGAAGTGAGGGGCGGAAAAAGCAGCACATCTCCTCAAACATTAAATTCACAGACTTTTTTAAGGACTTCCGAAGCCCAGTGGCCTTTTTTCAATTTTTAAAGGAGGCATGCACATGCAGAACGCTGCCTGTTTACTTCTGTCAAGTTTCAAGGACCTGTGGTGACCATGGAAAAGAGAAACATAAACAGTGAGTGTATCCAGACATAAATGAAGGAATGGGACAAGAATAAATTTACCAAGTGCAGCAACAGCAGCCTCGAAGCCCAGCTCCTCATCACCAGGCATCTCATTGTTACGGTTGCGGCTGGGTGGACGGGAACCCGTTGGGGACACAACTGCACAAACAGTATGGAGAAAAATGAAAGGGATGTTAGTTCTTGTAGTTCCCATTTAAGTCTTAATTAAAGGGTAGCTCAGTTGGTAGAGCGGCCGCCCCATATGCAAAGGCTCTCATGTCATTCCCCATCTCTCCCCATATTTCCTGTCACTCTTCAGCTGTCTCTATCTAATAAAGCTTGGAAAGGCCAAAAAATAATCTTACAAAAAAAGTCTTCATTCACACTTTAAAAACATAAAGGTGTCACACTCTGAGCTGCTACTCAAAATCTTTTATTCAGTCTAAATAATAGACTTATATCCAGATAAATAATCTTGTCAAACATCATTTGCATTAGGTCACAACACTTGCAGTGGCCTAGTGGTTGACACATTCCATGTAACTCCTGCTGGTGGTGTACAATGTCCATGGAAGTTCATTGTTTGAAATCCTGAACTCTAAATGTCCGCCAGTCAAACAGTAATTGGTGCTTACCTGGGGTACAAAGTACATCAAAGATAAAGCTAGCCAGCATGAGAGGCAGCACAGGTCTGTAATCACAGAAGTTTCCATCTCTGAGCTGCTCTGCTCGCTCTCTGATGGCCGACATCTCCACCAGACCCAGAGGGATCTTCTTCAACAGGGCCACCACCTCAGACTCCTGGTAGGCTAGCTTCACCTGGACACACGCACACCACGCACACACACGCAGTCAGTATGTCTGGTACACTTTTATGTCTGCACAGTCTGTAAGTGTGTCCTCATAGTTTGGACATGCCATATGCATTAGACACATTTTTTTTTACAGGAATCAACCTGTATTTATTGACACTCACAGCAAACAATCTATTCAGAGTGACACACTGAGCCACTCAGTCTTCACTGAAACAGATCTATCTCTATCTCTATCACAGGTTCCACTGCTACTGTAATCATTCTACCATTTATTGTAATTCATTGTAATTGTGCAATATGTTTGTGTTGATTGTTCTGTACATGTGACATCCATTGCACGTCTGTCCGTCCTGGCAGAGGGATCCCTCCTCTGTGGCTCTTCCTGAGGTTTCTTCCACATGTTTTCCCTGTTAAAGGGTTTTTTGTGTCACTGGAACCGAGGGTCTAAGGACAGAGGGTGTCACTCCCTGTACAGATTGTAAAGCCCTCTGAGGCTGAATGTGTGTTGTGACTTTGGGCTATACAAATAAAATTTGATTTGATTTAAGTCTCACTGAATAAACTTTAAACCCATTAAATAAGTGTTGTGTTGTAAGATTTGAATAATTAAATCTGGCGTCAACATTGTGCTAGCTGTCTAAAACAACTACACAAACGTTCCAAAGATCTGATGTGTTGTGCTATGTGATGTGCTGGTCAAAGCAGGCTTACAACAACATATAATTTGCAAATACATCAGTCCAAAACAGTGCTAACGGCCTGAAAATGGCATTGAATAACAGCTGAAACAGTCAGTTGATCGATTAGTCATTGACAGAAAGCCTGACAAAACAAGACGTTGATGGACGTCAAAGAGATTAACTGAAAAAAATAAATAGTTTTTTGGTGATGGAGAAGTTCCCAGATGGAGAAGTTGAGCCAGATCCAACTTTTGGAAAATCTCAGCCCCACGTCACACTGCAGCTGCTGGTCAGACACTCAGACCGGTCAAACCTCCACAGTCAGCCTGAAATGTCTCTGAAACTGAGACTATGTAAACTCTCAAACTCTGTTGTGTTCTGACTCTGGTTGCTTCGAGTACTAGCTTCTATCTGTGTGTACGCTGCAAAATAGTCTCATTTGTTTTGAGTCGAATAGACAGTGACCCTGCAGTGATTTGCGATTTGACTTGATCCTGTCTGAATGTGTCCTTGCACTCCTGCATTAACTGAATATCATGACAACATATAGAATGTATTAACAGTCCAGTGTGGTGAATTTAGTGAGCATCTCATCCTCATCTCACCTTGTTTTTCCTAGCGTTAAGGAGAAACTATGATGTCTGCAAAACATATGAAAAACACAAGTCCCTCTCTGGAGTCAGTGTTTGTCTGTTCTGGGCTATGGTAGAAACATGGTGGTTCAACATGGCCATGTAAGAGAATCCACAGCCTCTGTAGATATAAAAGGTTCATTCTAAGGTGACAGAACCCCCCCCCCCCCCCCCCCCCCCCCCCCCCCCATTTTGATGAAATGGTGTGGGTGTGGCTATTTTCTCAGATTTGACCCTATGAGAAAAAAGTGGTTGCTTCTTATGTTCTGTTTTAACAAACTCCTCCCAGAGACCTCGTCTGATTGACTTAAACTTGCCCAACATGGACACATGCCAATGTGCCCATTCAACGCCGCTTGCAGCTTTAATTATTATTATTACACTTATTCTATATTCTGTAAATAGAGCCCCCTAAATCTGATACACTGGAGTGTTTTATAGCATCATTAACTGTTAACAGACAAAATAAAGTGTGTGTGTATTCATGTGAGAGTCACAGACCTCCAGAGCTTTGGTGGATGCTGGTGGTCTCTGAAGTTCCAAGGAGAACATGCCAGTGCTGAAGGCCAGGTTGTGGAGCTCCAGTCGCTCGCTGAGAACAGTGAGGAGGAAGGCGGCTTTTGACAGTGTGTTGGTGGCTACCTGCGTCTGGCGGCTGGTCGACACTTTGCTCTTCTTGCCCTAAATCCGGAAGCGATAATGACGTCAGAACATGAGACACAACTTCACTTCTGACAGGCAGATTCACACTTTCTTCAACAGTTTATGTATGTTACTCATTCACAATTTGGCACTGTAACAAGGCCAATGTAAAAGAGATATTAGAAGAATCTGATGGCTTTCCTTCATGAAGAAAGGCTCAATATCCCACTACATAGTTCAAGATGCTGACTGATGAGTTTGGAAGATTGAGACTGTACAACAGAAGGAGAGAAGAGAAGTCAAATGACATTGGGGAATGTGTTTCAGGGTGCCATGAGTTGTGACTGCATCTACCTTAGTCTGAGGCTGCTCCACCTTCAGGTCTGGAGGGTTGGCTAACAGGTCTCTGGCCAACTCCACGGCCAGCCGACAAGCCTCGTTACTGTAGCCGTGAGCATGGAGGGCCTCGGCACACGCAAACAGTACCTGCACGCACACACACATAAACACACAGCAAACAGAATTCAGGTCAGCCTGGGGTACACATCTGTGCTGAGTCTGCAGGTTCTTTTGTCTGATGTCAGGTGTAAACTCAAGTGTGGCAACAGAACTACAATGAGCAAAGTGTTCAATTCCTGACATGACGAAGTTGAGCTAAAAATAGATGTCTAATAATAAAAAGGATGATGAAATCTAAGTTTTATTTTGTTAATGAGATGAAACAGAACGAAGAAGTCAGTGGAACATGCATGATGTTTATCCTCAATGATTCAGAGAAAATAGAGCCACAGTCATGTGTGGTTGTGTCCCTCACCAAGACCCTCACCAAGCTTGAAAATCATCCAATAATCAACAACGTGAACCTGATCTGCAAACCGCCACATTTATGCATCAGAGCCAGTACTGAGCACCGCGACTGATCCTGCTGCTGCGAGCAGCCAGAAGCTGCCCGCAGGACTGCAGCAGAGGCTAAATGCACAGACGAACTGTTCCAAACGTGTTCTCTAATGCTGAATATCTGCAAAACACATAAACCTTCATTTTTGTCTGTACATGTCTCTTTTTCTCTCACACATGCTGAAGAGAGAAAAGAGAAAATATGTTGAGTAAAATGTCTTTCCATCAACTCCAACTATGACGGATAAAAATGACTAACCCTGATACACATTTTTATCTAAAGACTAAATGAACTGATTTCACACTCTCTCTTTGGGAAAATGTTTTTCAGTTCTGCAGATATCAATTTTGTACTTTGGTAATCCTTCCTTTTTACCACTTCAAACATTTTACTTGTAAGCTTTGATGTGAAGACAGTTGAACACTGCGCTGAGATGACCAAAGGGCAGGAAACATGCCGCCAGACTTTCTACTGTCTCGTTCATCATCTCCCACTGCACTGTTGCCTGTAATAAATTGATAATGTCGTGTGATCAGTTGTTCTTTTTGTGCAGGGGCTCATGTGAGTAAGAGATGACTGTCAAAACTCACAGCCGACTGACCTCACCTGAACATCGCTCAGATTCATACACGGGTCTAGACCTTGATGGAAAGGAGCACACTGGGCTGCGTAATTATGCGGCCATAGATGTTTGGAAACATTTATTTTACGTTTAATGACACGCTCTTCATGGATATTTACATCCATATTTGTACAGCTTTTCAGCACGTGGTCTTCTGGTCTTCTTCCTTACCTCCATGCGCCCCTCCTGCTCCAGCGGCTTCATCCCTGCGAAGATGTCTGGCTCCTCCTCTTGGTGGTTTTCAGCCAGCTGTCTGTCTGCTCCCTCCTCTGAGGCAACACCCAGGTAGTACGCCTGATAGTCGTCCTCACCCACAGCCTCTCCTCCCGCAGCTCCACCTGCTCCTCCCTCTGCTCCTGGGTTAGCTGGTCCACCTGCTGCTGACCCGCTCGCTGGTGCTGCTGCTGGTGCTCCGGCAGACGCCGCTTCTTTGCGGCCCTGCGGCAGTGGCTTGGCGGATGCTTCAGCGGTATCCGATCTTGGTGCAGCAGTGGAAGGCTGGTTACTGCCAGCCGAGTCTGCATCCTCATCTTGGTTCTGGACAGGCTCCACCTCCAGCTCTACTTCCTTCTCTGTGGCGCTTGGCATGTCCATGACAACCACCACCGTCTCTTTTGGAGGGAAGCAGGCTGGAGCGGCCTCTGCAGTAGGAAGTGCAGCTGAGGCGTGGCTGACACGCTTCGTCTCAAACATCTTGTTCCCCCCGCTGCTGCTGTACTTGCGTGAGTCTCGGAGCAGTGGGCTCGGGGAGGGCAACATCTCGGGTGGCGGGGGAAGAAATTCAAAAGTGTTGCTGGCCTCAGCGCCCAGAGCAAGACTGCAGCCATCATCCAGGCTGAGCTCAGCCAGGTCCGGCTCCAGCGAACTGTCCTCACTGCTGGTTCTCCTCTTGGCACTGGCATGCTTACTGCTTCCTAACCCTCCACTTCCTCCGGGACCTCCTACAGAAGCCCCCTTCCCACCTCCTTGGGTCAATTTCAGCTTCCCTCCAGAGGAGGAGCCCGGCCCTTTGTACATGCACTTCCCTCCTCCATCTTCCAGGGCCAGAGAGACACTCCCTCCTAGACGGACCAGCATCCCACCTCCTCCACTAACTGACAGACCCTTCCTCTTTGTCAATATGGTCTCCTTGGGTCGCACTGCCACCTCCTGGTGACCACTTCCTCTTCCTTTAAAATCTACTCCAGCTCCACCTTCAACTCTTGTCCCCCCTGGTTCAGAAGATTCGGCTCCTGCAGCAGCTTTGGTTCCTCTTTGGAGCTGCACTGCCCTGGACCAGCAGAATGTGGCACTCTTCTTATCAGCACTGCAGTAGGTGATGCCTTCCAGAGGGTAGGCCACCTCCCAGTTGAAATAGCAGGACTCCACAGCGGGCTTGAAGCCCTGGAACAGTTTATCCAGGGACTTGCGATGTTGTCCCCGCTTCACTATCTCGATAACTTTCAGGTGCCACTGCTTCAGCTGGCCTGCCAGTTCCAGACGCCTGGAAGAGATCACACAGTCTTTATTTTTAACCCGAGTGCCCACTTAGCATCTACTCCTATCTGAAATGTGTTTGTCTCAGTCATAAAGGTGCTGATATTACATAAGCAGCATCTCTGACCTGCAGGGGCTCATAGTGGGGTCGAGCACTGCCAGCCTCCATAGCACCACCATCTCATCACACATGCTGGCACAGGCGTGAGCCGCCACCTCTGACTGGCCGTTGCTGCGTCCGGTGTGGCCACTGGCACTGCTGTGGGACGCTGAGGTCCGAACACTGTACCACCAGCTGATGATCTGAGCACACACAGACAGACAGACTCTGTGAGTAATGTTCTGTTTAGAGGTCAACAGGTGAAATATATAAACATGCGTATATACACATCATTGTGGTGTGGTACCTGTTCGTAGGTGAGGCACTGCTCGGTGAGGATCTCGAGCAGCGGGGCGGCGTTGCTGTCCCGTCTCTTGAACATCTCCCTGACGATGGACAGAAGGTTCCAGATGCCCTCTGGCTCTCGGCCCCTCAGAGGTCGCAGCAGACATGCCCACTCAGCGGCGGCTGGCGGCTCAGTGGATGACAGGTACATGGAGTTTACATCACTGTGGATAACACATGCACAGACAAGCACAGTCAATACTAGTTGTTCTGTAGCCATCCATCAGTGTGGCTTTAGAAATGTTTCGTGCTGCTATCAACAGATTGCCAGTGTTACTTTATTTATTTACAGTATCTACACTTTATTAACCTGCTTCCTGCTAACAACACTCTGCTGTTAGTAATCATACACACACCTGCTGTCTGCAACTACAGACTGATCTGAGCTGGACCCCCCTCCTCTGTATTAAGTGACAGCATATTCACAGAGTGAGGTGAAGCCTTTAAGGAATGTGTGAGATCTACCTGAAGACAACAGGTGAGGGCCCGCAGAACTTGTGTAGAGTCTTCTTGATGTTGTCACTGAGGGTCGATTCATCCAGATACCATGTGCTCTGGTCAGATGCTGAAGGGCCTGCTGTGGGGTCTGCATGCACACACACACACACACACACACACACACACACACACACACACACCATACAGTGTGAATTCCAGCTTTCTTTGTGTTTCACAGTGCTGCAGCTGAACTGACTGTAGAGTCTGAGATCTGTTTTTCTAGATGGACAGCTCTTAGAGATAAATTACATTTCTTGTTTAATCCTGCCACAACAATAGCACTCCTCTCTCATGGATAATCCTCTTCACAACTTTCAGCCGCCAATTCTGGTCCACCACAGCTTCCCATCCGGCCCATAAAATGGCCACTGATTTCAATATTTATATAACTGCAGTGTTACAATTGTAAAACTGCTGAATTGAGTTACTGCTAATTAAAACTGAACATTTTGCTGTAGCTTCAAATTAAAAGGATGAAAGTGGTAACACGTCAGTTGACTTTGAATATAAAGCAGTAGTCACAGGAAACGGAATGTGTTTGTCAGGGAGTGATGGACAGTCAGCTGTGACATGAAGAGCTGCAGGCGACAGGCTGCATACCTCCAATACAAAAACCCATAGAATCACATGCACATTAATGGTGCAACTGCATAATGGCATTTACAGGTTTAAGCTAATTAATACTTCCTGCCAATCAGGACTACATTCTGCAGTTACATTTGACTTTTACTCCAGCATTTGAACCATCAGTAGGCTGACATATGTTATATGTTATCATTTTTGAGAAAATGTGTGAAAATATTAAACAATAATGGGCATTTATTTGAAAGTCCGGCTCCTAAAGTGTCCTGTCATACAGGAGACACTGTTATCAGTGACATTACTGCCATCTGTCTGCAGAAATGTGTAATAATGTATGCTGAAAGTGCTCCACTTTCTTATCTTCAGATGAAACATTGTACCATCACACAGTGAACATCAGTTCAGGACAGTTCAGGCTTGTTGTCATTACTGCTGCTGTACCTGGAGCTCCACACACGGTGTTGATGGCAGTGGACTGAGAGGACAGCAGCTCATCCAGCAGCCGCTGAGCTGTTGGTAGAATCTGACGACAAAAAACTGAATGAATACCAAACATGCACAGAGATGTGTTTTGCTTTATGTTCAAGAGTTTGGTCTCTGAAGAGAACGCCTGGTTCAGGACTTGTTCAAGATGTTACCTGCTGAGGCAGCTCACTGATGAGGTACTGGGCAAACTTTTGGAGCTGGTCTCTCTGCAGCCTGGACAGAGACTCAGAGACAGGGGCTCTCAGACATACTGCTGATGCCTGCAGGAACACACATGCAGACACACAGACACACACTGCAATGAGTACAAACACATAATACTCACTATAGCTCACTGCATCGCTCCCATACTCAGTTCCCTCTAGGCAGGGGTTAACTGCAGAATGATCCAAGAATGAATTAAAGGCCATTTGCTGTCCCATTATCAACTGATCAGAGCTTAAAAGGTACAGTTTACATTTATTTCTTAATATTAGACTATTATTATTATTATTATTATTATTATTATTATTATTATTATTATTATTAATAATAATAATAATAATAATAATTATTATTATTATTATTATTATTATCTAACAGAATTATTTATCATTATATTTAATTGTATTTTTGAGTTGACAAACAGTCTAAGGCTGCGTTCGGACAGGATCTGGTGCCGCAGCAAAAATGAAGGTTTTTCCACTCACATTTTCTTTCAAGATTAATCACTAATTATTTCAGCCCACTTTGACCCACCTCCTCCTCATCTGATGGTACATCCTGTGGTCTATTACTACTTCTGTTTGGCTTTCTGCTCATAAAATGAGATCGACTGATTTCATGAAATGTGATATGGACTGGTAGAGTTCCTCACATTATGGATCCTAAAGAGGCAGAGTGCCACCACATGGGCACACCATTTGGCCCCAGCGCCACAGGTGCAGCTGCAGGAAGTAATGCGGCAGCGGTCAAACATGACGGCCACGTTGTAGGCTCCTTTAGGCTGACCAGCCTGGCCAGACACCACTGTGGCACTGAGATGGAAGCCTAATGAAAAGAGACAGTCACAGAAAGGCAGATAGAGAGAATCAACAGGAATGTGCGTGACAAAGAAAGCTCTTGTATACTGTACAGTGTCTTCAATATGTCTATCTCTAAGACTCAACCCACCGATCTGCAGCGGGTCTTTGACAGCTCTAATCCTGTAGAGCTGCTCTCCACGTTGGAATTCATCTGGACTACCGTTAGCAAGGCAGGAATACAACCTGCAGCAGGAGACAAAGGAAGGTGTGAAGGGAAGATGAAGAGAACCAAATCAGTCAATCAAAATAAGTAAATCTACAATGGCAAATCCTGCATCCAGCCATCCCTCCATCTATTTTATAAGCCTATCGCCCTGCTTAGAGTTTGTGATATACACAGACATAAGATGATGCCAGAATGTTAAGAAAGATGCCAATGTCTTTAACATTCTTCAGACGTTTCTGTAGAAAGCTCAAACCATGTGTTTAATGCTGATAAGACAAGATGTTTCAGTTATGTACCAAAATTTATGAGTGAAAAAAAAGACAAGGTGTTTCTTTTTTTCCTCAAGAATCCATCATTTATTTTGCATTCTACACATACACACACATACACATAATGGTACCGACAGTGAAGCTGTGTAATCTATAAATATCTGGGAACTGTGTAGCCAGCAGTCAGAGTTTTAAATGAAGATAAAAATGGGTTACTTGGATCAGAATAATGTATTTTTTTCTTGAAGAACTATTGTAACATTACAAACGTTACTCTTCTGTAACGGTTGTGGGCATTGTTTCACTATCAGGTGTTTCACCATATTGCTCATGGGGTTTGCTGGTATTACACTCAACAATCACACACAAGTCAACTGCAACTATAACAAGATCAACTTTTCTTATTTTGAAGCCCTCTCTTGAAAAGACACAGTAAAATCGATGCAGACTGACTGCAGTGGAGTCTGTGTACTACCTGTTGCTGAAATGAGAACAATATATAAGAGACTTTATTTTTAAAAATAAAGCTTTGTGGTTTGGAGTCGGTGTGGGAATGTGTTTTCTTTTCATCGATTAGATGATACATGAAAGAAGTGAAAAACCTCACATGGCTGGCAGAGTTTCAGCAAAGTCTCTTCAAGTGTCAAGTTTACATGATTGTCACTTCCCAACATAATAAAAGGTAGACACAAATAACCAAACAAACAGTGGTCTTACCTGATGTCCTCCTCATTCTCAGGGAAGCTCCAGTAGGCGATGCGGAGCTGGAGCTGTTCTGGGACAGGGGGGTAGACCTTCTCCACCACCTCAAACGGGATGTGGAATGCTACCTGCTTTGCTGACAACTCCACCAGTGGAATCACCTGGCCATCTGAAGAAGACCACAGAGGAGAGGAAGATTAGCTTGGTCAGCTGGATTGAACAAGAAAGCCTGAATCATTGGTATAGTCTGTATACTGTCATTACTGCACGCTGTTGGTTGAATGACCTCAACTACCTGACAGAAAGTGTTGAAGAGTAACTCAACGGCAGATTGAACAGCAGTGTTCAGTGTTCCTCAGCTCCATCTGAAGGTTTTGGAGGTGAAAGAGACTGAACTGCACCTGTAACTAATCCCCAACGGTGATGTCACCATGTACTGATACAACCGCTGGACACTCCACTGACCAAACACTCCACTGACGTTATTCTTTAAAGAAAGAAGTATTCAAATCTACAGACTGTTAGAAGATGGATGTGGTGAGAATATTTTTTTCTCTCATTTCTTCCCCTCAGAGTGTCCTTCATTCATGCTCCTTAAGTAACTTTAACTCTTTAACTCTGACATGCGGCAAAGGGCCACAGGTTGGGACTCGAACCAGTCGCAGCAGCAGCAGCAGCCGCAGCCGCAGCCGCAGCCGCAGCCGCAGCAGCAGCAGCAGCAGCAGCAGCCGCAGCAGCAGCAGCAGCAGCAGCCACAGCAGCCCCAGCAGCAGCAGCAGCAGCAGTGAGCCTTTGCATATGGGGCAGCTGCTGTACCAACTGAGCTAAGCGCCGCCCCCTTAAGAAGAAGATCATACACCCGCACTGCTGCAGTATTTGAGACTAATCTCAAACTTTCTGCTTCAAATGCAACCAATAACTTATTTCTAATTTTAAAATCTTGTAGCAGTTAAATTATTATTTAAGTTATGTAAATTAATTAGTTTTAACAAGGTCCCCTTGGCTTGTGTTTGTGTATCTGTATAGAACTAGTTTATCTATTATCATCATAATTTATACAGTATATATTTTGTAGAGGATCCCTACTCTGCCTGAATCTTTTTTACTTTTTCCACAGTCTGAATCCAGAGTCTCCTGACAGAAGCTATGACATGCTGTACACATTATAAAACCCCTTGAGGCTAACTGTGATTTGTGATATTGGGTTACCGTATAGAAATAAAAGCCTTGACTCTTTGGATCCGCTCTGACTGTTTTCAGTGTCGTTTCTTTCTTTTGACAGATTTCACTAGGATCCTTTTTTTCTTTTCACAGGATGACATCAGGCTCTAACAAACTAGTCCTGTGTTTACAAGACCCTAAGAACAGCAAAATCATCGATTTACTATCAGAGTGTAATGTACCTAACATCCTCTGGGGACCAGCACAGCTACACATTTGTAATTTTGTTAAGGTATAAAATACCAATGATACAAAAAGCTATGACTAACAAAGATATCAAATCAGACTGTGCACACGCGTGTGTGTGTGTGTGCAGAGAGGGAGCCGTCTCCAGAAGAAAGGGCAGCATAAGCACAATGACCGAGTCTTATTGAGAGCACAGTGGTCTGCCACTGAGAGAAGAAAAAGTGATGGGTCTCAGATTACAGACCTCATTTCCAAGCCACTACTTGTGCTTCTGTTTACCATATATGGAGGAAAGTACTCTGTTCATATAATGCCATGCATGGTGTAAAGGCACAGGAGCTCATGGTTACAGGCCATGGGAAACCCATCAAGACGAGCAGACTAGCATCACTCATACGTTATGTGGGAGTAAATCAGTGAGCTAAGCCAGGTGGTGGAAATCAGAATCTGCGATATTGTGTAAGTATGTGCACACATTGAAGGAATTTGATTCCATTTTTTTCATTGCTGCACAATGTATTCACAGAGAAAGACACAGAGCTGAGAACAAAGACAACAAAGCTGAGCAGAGGTATACATAAACACCATCATGTGCATACAAATGACGCCTTTAACGCCTGTTACAAATGTGGCTAGTTCATTTAGCAAAGGCTGAAATCTGTTAAATACTGTAGCATTTGCTGCAAGATAATTGATTCTATGCAAACTCAAACATCATGAAGTGTGCCCAAGCAAACCTTGTCTTCCTTCCTCCCTTCCTTCCTTCCTTTACTCCCAGCAGTAAGACTGCTCTCATTAGACTTCTGAATTATGTAGAAACTAATTCAGGCACCACACACACACACACACACACACACACACACACACACACACACACACACACACACACACACACACACACACACACACACACACACACACACACACACACACACACACACACACACACACACACACGGACCACTAAAGTGAAGCCTGAGTGTAATTTTCAGGAAGACAGAGCTCAGTCTGAACGTCCTGAGTGCACTGAACAACATGAACATATATGTGTTTTCATTACACACTATATAATTAAAAGATGTATTGGTGGTATTGTTGCTTGAACAGAAAATGTTTCAGCCTCAGTGAAATCAGTGATACATGCTGCTATTGCTATGAAGTATTTTTGATGGAAGTAATTCAAGAGACAAATGTAAGCAACAATTATTAAATTTCATGTCAAATATGCTAAGCAGTATAATTTTCAAGCCTACAAATACAGCTGACTATTACTGCTGCTGTACTATTAAACTTCTCTTTTCCACTCATCGCAGGAAAAAAATGCAACGTTTTCCTTTTGTGCAGCAGCTCATGAATGAACGGTGAAGTACTCAATCTTTAGGATTACATCAGAGTATTTGTTGTCTTTGAAATCAGTGGTGCAGCCTGGCTTATTTTATGAATAACAATGAATTAATAATATGTGTGCAGATTACCATCTGCATGTTGTATACATTACAGTGTTACTGTATAGTAAGAAACTGGGACAGTCTGACTGTCCAACAGCAAGGAGCTAAAACTGGCTGGGTAGTAACAGAGTTCATGTTGCCGCTCTATAATTGGCTATGGCAGGTGAATGACAGCAAGCTCTCCACCAATCAGGTGCCAGCACAGGGGGAAGCCACTTCAACAGCTGTTCCTTTGTAGCTAGCTGATGTCTTTTCCCTGGATCACTTGTTGTCTCGCTGCCTTCCTCATTTCCTCCCTCTGTCCATTCCTCTCCACAGGGTGCACTCCATTAGCACACTGACGTACACCTATGGTGCGCCGGGTGGGATCTGCTCATTGTTTAAAAGCTGCCTGTGCTGTTATAAACACCAGATCCTCTGCTCTGTTTAAGTGGCGGGTAGGTTTACTTTGAGCACTCAGCTGATACAAAAGAACCCAAACAGGTTCAGTACTGAAACCCCCTCCACAAAGCCCATCTCGGCTCTTTAATAATTATCGATCTGTCTTTATTTTGGGTGGAGGATTAGATTATTGAATGGATGAAGCAGGAATATCTGCTCCACTTGTTCAGCTTCCACCAACAATTACTGTCACAGGCAGCTCAGTGAATTGGTGTGGCAGTTATGCTGACTGTGCCATGCTGTCTTTGTGTCCCTCCTCTCACCGGTAAAGATTTCCTCCTCCATTTCAAACACACTCAGGCTGCTCTTCACAGCCTCTGTCCTGACGGCAGAAAATGGAGCGAACCTGTTCTTTTCAAAGGAAGAGTTTGGTTACAAACTACTTCCTGGACAGTGTGAAGTCAATTTAGGGCTCTTGGTGCAGCACAGTCCAATAATGGGTCAGTCAATTACTTTGTTGTGCGACAGCTTCTTCATTACCTGTTTGGTGACATTTAAGGCATTCAGGTGAGAGCAAGCTGCAAACACAAGTGGGTGGAAAATGGTGACACCCCCGGTGCTTCAAATTTACTAATGAAACACATTTTATATCATTGTATCTTCAATATCTATTATTATTATTATTATTATTATTATTATTATTAGGCCTTTTTCAAGCTTTATTTTGACAGAGACAGCTGAAGAGTGACAGGAATGTGTGGAGAGAGAGAGAGAGAGAGATGGGGAATGACATGCGGGACATGACATGCCACAGGTTGGATTCAAACCCTGGGCTTCTGCAGAAAGGACTTTCACACATGAGGTGGCTGCTGAGCTAAACAACACCCCATATCTTCAATATCTTGTGACATTTGAAGACATCACATTTGGCTCTGGGAAATTCTTAAGGCTATTTTCACCACTGACTGAAATGTTACAGACTAATAATCAATTTAAGAAAGCTGGAACCCAAATCATTTATACTGTCTTTTAGTCTGTGTAAAGAAAATGTAAGTACTTCCTGTCTCAACCAGCTCTCTCCGCTACACTTGAGGATGGCCACACATCGGACACACAGTAGCAGAAATGTGGCCACACCGTGTCCAATAAGCTCATTAATGATTACGAACTATAGGCTTCGCCACATGCTGCTTTTCTAATTGCTGCTGCTGTCTCTGGGGCACACAGGTTCTCCCTGATGAAAACACACAGCGTATACCTGCCCATACCATATTTGCTACCATCCTCCTCCCCCCACAAGAGTTTTTTCAGCTGCCTGACAGATGGCCGACAGGTTTTGAACACACCTGTCTCCGTTATGTGCCCCATGTTATGCTCCTGAAAACACTGCATGTTGTAGAATAATTCTCTCCTCATATCTGATATCTGCTGTTAAGAAGGTGAAACCTCTGTTCTATTTGGCTGAGCAAACTATTGCATTGAAGAGCTGGCTCTCCATGTGCACATCAGAAAGGAAATGAGAACTTCAAACATGACTGATTGATATCATTGATCTAACACAAAATCAAATCATTACGTTGAATGTAAAAGGACTCACTTGCAGTGACAAGCCCAGAAAGAATTCAACTCTGTTCTGTGTGCACTGAACTGAGCTTTTATGTCCCTTTGAGATCATTGATTTGATTGCATTATTCAGTCTCTATGCTGTCGTCAAGCTGATTTCTAGCAGCAGCAAGTGACCAACCTGCTCAGCACCAAACAGTACACAGACAAAGTCAGGTACTAGGTGATCAACATATTTGTCTGGCTTGTTGGTGGAGACCAAACCAGATCCAAAGGAACAGTGAATATTGGATTTATATTCATCAACACGTTCATCAAACTGAATAAGAGAGAGATGGAGGCCACCCAGGAGATTTACAGAGTTTTCTGATGGACTCCAGTTTAGCTGCTGTTGGCTAGTTGGGCTAGGTTAGCCATTCAGCTAGCTGTCTTACCCTGAGATGGCACCTCAAGAAATTAGCAATAGCATTCGGCTTTATCATAAAGGCTCGGCTAAACCAAGAGTTTGACATTTCCATCGCAACTTAACCAACAGCAACAACGCAGGAAAAGGAACCCTGCACCATTTTAAATGACTCTCTTTGACCTGAATGGAATGGAACCTTACTTAGTATCACTAGTACTAATTGGTGGTATTTTTACTAAAACTGATTATGCATGTCACAGTCATTAAAGTGACATTATTATTCAGAGTATAATCGTACTGTCCCCACTCTGCTTTCATTTCATGGGAACTTCAATGGGATCAGTCTGATTTAGTCTTTAATCTTTACTTTACATCTGATCAGTGCCATTTGTGTTAGTTCTTTTGAACTGTCTGTCTATCTGCCTCTTGCTTTGTACCTCACTGATGAGCCATTCATAAATTATCCACAATATTCTGCACATATTGATGAAATCTTTCTTGGTAGGCAGTTAGGTTAGGCTGCCTTACAGACTAAATTCTCAGGTACATTTTTGATGAAGTATGAAGGCTGAGAGCCCTTAGAACAGTACTCAGTGCTTCCATGTTCTCACATGTACACATGTGGCCATCACAAGACCAGAGACAATCCGTCAGCTGATAGTCCTGTCCAGGGCACCTCAGTGGCTCACCTGTTGGACAGCGAGCTGCTCCTTTCTAATAAAATGCCCAAAAAGTCATTTAGAAGTGTGTCACCTGATAGTCCCGTCTGTCAGTAGGCAGTGTTAGTTTTAATATCGCAGGGAGAAAGGTTAAAACAAGCAGCAGCCACAGTGAGCTGTTAGATGAGCTGCAAGAACTTCAGTGTGTGGGCTGCAGTCGGAGCTGCAGGTGACATGACACCCTGGAACTTTTTACCGTACACACTCGTTACAAACAGAAATTCACATCACATCCATGCAAAAAGATAGTTTGAAGTTCTTGAACCGCTTGGGTCCAATATGCTGCGTACCTTTAAGTCAACAAGAGCTGTTTTCATCCTCCACAGTCTGTACAGACCAGTACAGAGATAAAGCCAGCTCCCGTGAAACCTCTGACAAAGACAGAGCTGCTTCGAGCACTTGGTGCTTTCATGTAGTGTAGGTAGTGTAGACATACAGCGTAATTCAGAGAAGATTCGACTTGATTTTTGATATAAAAGTCATGATTTGATTTCAATTTCAGTTTTGTTTTCTGCACTGCCAGCTCTGCTCTTATTTCATTATTGAGTCTATCACATGTGAGGGTTGTCACAAAATCCACAATATGTGATGTGATGCCGACTGTGACAATGCAATTGTTTTGTAGGGTCAGTCTTATTTTGTTCCTTTGCACACTGTGTAGTCACCATAGACCATAAACAGTCCACAGGATTGTGAAGAGATGTGTGAAACTCAGTGTGGTGGCGTTGGCTGCCCCAATCTTGGCAGTCCTGCTTGTGCCACCTCCTAGTTAATCCAAAAATGGGCAAAGAGGTGAAGCATGGGTGGAGCTGAAATGGGCTGAATGATGCCTGAGTGCTCAAACAAAGCAGTTATACTGGCACCCACCTGTCAATCAATCAAAGCAACCAACCTGTTAATTCTGCATAACTTTAAGCCTTAATATAATGTGAACAGGTGAGTTGTATATAAATTCACCCTCAGTACAGTTGTCATGAACGGGGAAATTAGCTACAGAGACCAAAACTGTTTTTTGCACCAGGCTGTAAACATGTTTATTTCTGCTATGAAGTTGGACATTTGAACATGGGGACTTATGGAGACTGACTCACTTCTGGAGCCAGCCTCAAGTGGACATTGTGCATGCATATTATTTTTCACATGGGCATGATGACAAAGCCACCCTACTCTGCCTCTGAGCGGTGGACAAGTCAGAAACACTGGATAAACAATCACAGTGTTAAATGTATCATTATGGATGTATTTTAGTGAGTGTAGACGATTATTTTGAGCTTCATTTGAGCATAGCTGGGATATTATTAGACTTTTCTTGATCTTGAGAAGCGGTAAGCTACGCTGTGTCATTTTTTCCTGCTTTTCATTTAGATTTTTTTCAATTTAAAACTGACACCACACTGAAAGACACCACTATTAACAAGACACACTTTAATCTTTGCCACAAACTGTGAAGCATTCAAACTAAACTTTCAAATACAATTCAGTCCATTTGTACTAGCTGAGGCGTTTTTATTCTCACCGAGCTCTTATTCTGATAGTCAGCAGACTGAAACACCGCCTGTGAAAGCAACTAGTGTCACTCTCCACCAGCACTGGTTGCTGTTCCTGTTGCACACAGACTTTCTGCTTGTTGATGGCTTTAGTAAACAGGAACATGGAAGAGTCTCTGGAGAATAACCCCAGAGAAGAAGCCTAAGGTTGCTGTGAGGCATCTGTAGCCAGTGGGTTACACATACCCTAGACACTTCCATAACACTGCAACGCTCATAATGATGAAAACACACAGTACGAGTGTTCTTCCAAAAAGGTTTTCAGATCAGCAAGGCCGGGGCATTAGTCTGTTGACTGACTGTGAAAAACTGCCACTGTCCTTTTGTTCAAGTGCCCCCTAAAAAAGGTTCAGTGACTAACATGTCAGTGAGGTTTCAAACATGTGCACAGTGATAAAGTGACACAGATAAGTGGAGCAGATGGACGTCTGAGCTGCAGTAATATCACTTACAGCCACAGTGTTTGGAATATGAGCAAACTAACTTTCTCTGTTGTAACTTCAGTTGATTTGTATATTAACTACATAACAGCATCTGTTTTTCAGCAACAGGTAAGACTGCTGATGTCTTTAACACTCCAGTCAAGTCTTTCACATTCACCATGGAAACTGACCAAAGTGTTCAGAATGAATGAAAATGTTAGTGTGTGTTAAAGTGTGTGTTATCGTCCAACCTTTAATCTTGACAGTCGGGGAGTTGGGTCCGGCGGACTGCTTCCTCCATCCCCTCCAGTTCTGACAGAGACTCTCGGCCTCTGAGATGAAGGAGCACAGAGAGTCTTCCTCGAACCGGTCCGAGTCTTCGAAGGAGAACCTCTCCCCATCCTCCCACTCGGCGAACATAAGTTCCATTACATCCACTTTTTAACTGCTTCGGAGTCCAGAGGACTGCGACTTGAGGCCCCGGCCTGTTTTTCTTCGGTCTTAAAAATCAGAGGGGGGGGGGGGGGGGAACCCGGAGAACAGTGTCCAACACTCGGGGAGAATCAAGAGTCTGAAGACTGGGGGAGGGGAGGCTACTAGCAACCAAAACACAGCTGAGAGGCTTACCGCTGGGCCCTCGAACACAGCTCCATAATACAAACTGTGACGAGGCGGAGGTCTCCTTAAAACTGCAAGGACGTACACACAACTAAACTACAACCACAGAGCGTCTATACGACACTTCTCCTGGGTTTTAGAGCTGCTTTCTATTCAAATAAAACAACACGAGTGGTTTAAATGGATGTATCAGTCCGCTCCATGCTGCCTGATTCTCTTTTACAGCCTGTTACTTTGAACAGGAGCTCTGTTTGACTGCACTGTAGCCGACTGCTGCCGCTGAGAGGACAAACGAGCCAAACACACATACACACGTGCGCGCGCACACGCGCACACACACACACACCTAAGTGTGGTTACTGTCAAACACAGCGGAGAGTAGAGCCAAACCGACTAAATCCACCCACCGTGCGGCTGACACACGACATATAGCTGGCTGGCCATAAACACTGGCTGGGGCAGCGACGCGATTAAATCTTTAAGAAGTCATTAAGTTGTTTTCATCCTCTCTGTTCAGCTCGATATCCTTTCTGTAGCATTACCCCAGGTCCTCACAGTGTTCACTCTCTCTCACAACAAAATATTCCTAAACGAGTCGACGTCAACACACACACATCTTACTGCCAAACGTCCTCTTTGTTCTACATTTAGTGTGCTGGTTACATGTTCTAATGCTGGGTTGCTAATGCAAATAACACTTAGCCGACGTTAGCTGTGAGGCTAATTATGCTAATAACTGCACACTGAGACGACACAAACAGCTGTCATCGGCCGAAGACCACTATACGGATGTTAAATTAGATTTTAAATGTGAGGACAGGCTCGTCCAGTCCGGTTTACTTCGTTCTGACACAACTACCTCACGTTAGCTGGATGTAATAGCAGCACAAAGCTAAGCTCCAGTCGGCTAACTTAAACTAGCTTGAATCGCTGTTTGTTTACATTGACCGGTGAAGCTTCACACCTGCAGCGCTTTAACGACTACATGCTGCTTTACATCACCGATCCTCTGGACTCTTGCATTTTCATAGATTACACACGCTTCAGATTTCGATGTTAATCCTCACTCCTAGCGCACTGTTTTCCGTTCTTTGTATTAGTATCGAAGCCCTCTGTATGCCGTTCAAAGCTGCTTTATTCCTCCGTCAGCTCCGGTGCACAAACTCCGATCAGTCCTTCAAGTCACGTTATCTTCCTTCCACACTGACATCGGTTGTCTCGGCGTCTTATAATCGTCTCTGCCTCCGAATGACACCGGGATCCCCCAGAATATTTCCCGTATCTCGCTCGTCCAGGCTCTATCAGAGAGCGTATCAGTCTGCCGGGGGAAGATGGCTCACCTCTCCCGGAGCGCCTCCTCCATCAGCTGATCACAGCTTCCGGTTGCCAGCTCTCTACAGGCAGGCAGCAGTTCAGATGGTTTTCAGCTCGGCTTAAAAATGCAATCAGGCGAAGTGTCAGCACACCAAATACACTTCAGCATAATGTCAGAGCGCGCTGACTGCTCAGACTAGATATTAGTATGTATTTTATTTTCATACATTGGATGATGGTAGATGTATTTATGTTGTGTTGCTCCATAAAAACCCCGCAAGCAGATCTCAAAAAGTCCCTCATGTTCAGACAGCTTGGTGTTAAATCAACTTGAAGTAACTTTTCTAACCCTCTAATTACCATCGGAGCGCCGGTGCTCCCGTTTTACAAGCGCTATTTAAATTACCGTAACTCCGCGACTGTTTGGGCTAAAGAGAAAATTCAAATGGTCCCTAAAACGGTCCATATCATGGTTATTACGGTACGTCACAGGCATCCACATGGTCCAATCACAGACAAGAAATGACACGCACGCAGCGGAGCGGAGAGGGTGTGTGGCGACGCTAGCCGGTTGAATCGAAATTTGCTTGTCAAAAATGTCAAGAAAATCTCTGAGAGAGAGAAAACCTTCGAAAAAGTTGATTGAGGAGGAGAGTGGGATGGATGAAGGACTGTCTGGAGCAGATCGTAATGTATTTTGTAAAAGCTGCTAAGAAGATATGCTGTTCAGTAAATGCCAACTTTACTAGCTAGCTCAGTTTTAGCTTTGTGTGAATCGTTTTTTGTTATCTGTAACCAATAAAAAACATTTGAATCCTTTGAACATTACTTTATTAGTTTTGATTGTCAAAAAGGCTTTCAATGAATTGTCAATGGACTTTTGTTATCTACTTACTCAGTTCACCTGTCTCAGTTATTATTCTATTCTACATTTTTATAGTTTTTATCCTCACATATATGCTGTTTTTTTTTTTTACATCATCATCATCATCTTTATTATTATTATTACTTCAATTTACCTACCTTTCCATCTGACGACCAGGCCCAAAAACGCCTGGTCATATGTAAAAATAATTGACAATATATGGACAACTGAGAGAGCAAGATCCAAAAACTTTTTTGTTCATATTTCCAGTTGATGTTGTTTTACAGTCTGTTCATATTCAATTCCATTCTCTACTTCATTATAAACCTGAAAAATCCAAGTCCGTTTTTTTTTTTTTTTTTTTTTTTTTCCATTTTAAACTTTTTCATTTTTAACTATTACATTGTCTTAACACATAGTTACGCTAGATATTGCCAGATTGAAAGCTTGGGTTATTCTGAAAAAAGGGCCAAAAGTAATCAATCATAACATGATTTCTGACTCTTTTAGGCCCAAAATAACAAAAAAATCCAGGCAGCCTGTGTGATACTTGGTCAATACGTGACCACAGCACCTCTGACATGACAAATGAGACAAATCTGACTCCTCCAAACTAAATTTTTCAGATCTCTTTCTCTCTCTTCTGTTTCCAGGCTGACTTTCTACTTTAATAACTAGTTTCATTGTTTTCTGGATAATGTTCTGATCTGTGAACTATTTGTGTTTACTGTTCACATTATGTTTCTGTTTGTAGCTACTTGTCAGCCTTCAAATACAGCAAGAGATTTCATGTTGTCCATCTGTGTTGTGTGCATATGTTCAGTCAGTTGTTAGTGTGCTCAATTGGTTGGCTACACTAAGAGTGTTTCAGGGGCATAAATCAAATCTTGCTTCGGGCCTCTAAAAGCCGAGGGCAGGCTCTGATTGTAGGCTTTACCTGGTGGAACTTATTGGAGGCACCAAGTCCAATAAAACTGTAGAACCATTTATACATCATGTAAGCGCAATATTAACTAGACAGGTATTAAACATTAAAGTAACGTCACATGATTGACTTGATCCCACACACACTATACTTCATAGTAATAACTATATTATATAAGTCGATATGTGTGTATGTGTGTGTCATCAGGAGTTGAGCGCACATCAGCACTTGCACATCATCTCCATCACGTCTGCACGCGCATCCGTCATTGTCCTGGAGACAGAAAGGTCACGTGTGACCGTGGTGACGTCAGAGACGCGGATTCGTTCAATCGCTCATTCGATCGTGGACTCGCCCCGAGGTGCACCTGTTGGACACCTGTCCGTCACGGAGCTGATCTGAGCCGGAAAACTGCGCTAGAGAAAAGAGAAGATCTGAATTAAAGCGAATTAAAGCCACCGGCAGACAAAAAGCATCAGCAACTTCATGTCTGCCCCCGAGCCCGGAGGTGAAGCCCCTGCTGGCCAGAGTCAGGCGATGGATCACTGCCTTTGCAAGTAAGACATCTTTAAAAACTGCACCCGATTTATTTCATAATCCTCCCTTTAAAGCATTTAAACTGCATTTTAATTCAGTGTAACATTTATATCTCACGTAAACTGTTGAATCTAAAACAAAAGAATTTATTGAATTTGTATTTACTTGTTAGGAAAACAGTTTTTGGTGACACTTCATGTTTTCTCTGTTTAAAAAGATTATTAGACGATAAAAATGTACTGAATGTTTCAGGACAGGTGGAGAATAATGTATTCATATTTGTGTAGTAATTATAAAGTTATTTTATTCATTTAAATGTATTGATTTTCATGAATTTATTCAACAAAATGTTTGAAAAAAGATTGTGATCTTTCAATTTTTCGAATAATGCCAAAAACATGTACATTTTCCTCGTGCACCATGGAGACCGTGGGACGTTTAGGACGTCAACATGTGTTGATGTAAACAAACCAGGGCCCGTTGCTACAGCAACTTGTTTAGATTTGAATAAGCTTGTTGTGATAGTTCAACAACCTCAGTTCAGGAATGAATGAATTAGTTCTGTGTTTCTAATTCTGATTCTGGTTCTAAACTATTTCTGTGGCAAACACAGCGGACTGCAACGAAGGAAGCAAGCGTGCACAGCAGTTTGACAGAGTTTGACCCGACCAGACCTGAGAGACAGAAACAGGCCTAGAGGTACACACACACACACACACACAAAATAATACAGTAATTACAATGACGTTAAGTGACTTGCACAGTAACGTGATTTTACATCGTGTGCGAGCATAGTCACGTTAAGGTTTCTCATCATTTTCATGTGTGTTATCCAATGTCAGTGACTGCTCTGCTACTTATGTTTTAAGTTATTTGTAACTAGTGTTAACAGAGAGGAAAAAAGGAGGGGAGTCAGATTTTCTTGGATCACAGTTTACATCTGTCACACTCTGACTCCCCTCTTATATTTAAAATGCAAGATGTAACACCAGCAACTTTCACTCTGCTGGCATATTCTGACCTCTGGTACTGATGTTTTAAGTTATTTGTAACTAGTGTTAACGAAGAGGAAAAAAGGAGGGGAGTCAGATTTTTTGGGGTCACGGATTGCATCTGTCACACTCTGACTCCCCTCCTTTTTTGCTCTCTGTTACCAGTAGTTACAAATCATTTAATTTAATCAATTAAAAGCAGAGGTCAGAACATGCCAGCAGATTTAAAACGGTTGGTGTTGCATCTTGCATTTTAAATGTAAGACGGGAGTCAGATTTTTTGGGGTCACAGTTTACATCTGTCACACTCTGACTCCCCTGTAATATTTAAAATGCAAGATGTAACAACAGCAACTTTCACTCTGCTCACATATTCTGACCTCTGGTACTGATGTTTTAAGTTATTTGTAACTAGTGTTAACAGAGAGGAAAAAAGGAGGGGAGTCAGATTTTTTGGGGTAACGGTTTGCATCTGTCACACTCTGACTCCCCTCCTTTTTTGCTCTCTGTTAACAGCAGTTAGAAATAACTTAATCAATAAGAAGCAGAGGTCACAACATGCCAGCAGATTTAAAATGGTTGGTGTTGGATGTTGCATTTTAAATGTAAGACAGGAGTCAGATTTTTTGGGGTCAGAGTTTACATTTGTCACACTCTGACTCCCCTCCTTTTTTGCTCTCTGTTACCAGTAGTTACAAATCATTTAATTTAATCAATAAGAAGCAGAGGTCAGAACATGCCAGCAGATTTAAAATGGTTGACTCCCGTCTTACTTTTAAAATGCAAGACGCAACACCAGATTTTTTGGCGTCACAGTTTACACCTGTCACAATCTGACTCCCCTCTTATATTTAACATGCAAGATGTAACACCAAAAACTTTGACTCTGCTGGCATATTCTGACCTCTGCTACTCATGTTTTAAGTTATTTGTAACTAGTGTTAACAGAGAGGAAAAAAGGAGGGGAGTCAGATTTTTTGGGGTCACAGTTTGCATCTGTCATACTCTGACTCCCCTCTTATATTTAAAATGCAAGATGTAAAAGCAACAACTTTCACTCTGCTGGTATATTCTGATCTCTGCTATGTCTGTATTAAGTTATTTGTAACTAGTGTTAACAGAGAGGAAAAAAGGAGGGGAGTCAGATTTTTGGGGTCACGGTTTGCATCTGTCACACTCTGACTCCCCTCCTTTTTGCTCTCCGTTACCAGCAGTTACAAATCGTTTAATTTAATCACTAAGAAGCAGAGGTCAGAACATGCCAGCAAATTTAAAATGGTTGATTCCCGTCTTACATTTAAAATGCAAGACGCAACATCAGATTTTTGGGGGTCACAGTTTACACCTGTCACAATCTGACTCCCCTCTTATATTTAAAATGCAAGATGTAACACCAAAAACTTTGACTCTGCTGGCATATTCTGACCTCTGCTACTCATGTTTTAAGTTATTTGTAACTAGTGTTAACAGAGAGGAAAAAAGGAGGGGAGTCAGATTTTTGGGGTCACGGTTTGCATCTGTCACACTCTGACTCCCCTCCTTTTTTGCTCTCCGTTACCAGCAGTTACAAATCGTTTAATTTAATCAATAAGAAGCAGAGGTCAGAACATGCCAGCAAATTTAAAATGGTTGATTCCCGTCTTACATTTAAAATGCAAGACGCAACATCAGATTTTTGGGGGTCACAGTTTACACCTGTCACAATCTGACTCCCCTCTTATATTTAAAATGCAAGATGTAACACCAAAAACTTTGACTCTGCTGGCATATTCTGACCTCTGCTACTCATGTTTTAAGTTATTTGTAACTAGTGTTAACAGAGAGGAAAAAAGGAGGGGAGTCAGATTTTTTGGGGTCACGGTTTGCATCTGTCATACTCTGACTCCCCTCTTATATTTAAAATGCAAGATGTAAAAGCAACAACTTTCACTCTGCTGGTATATTCTGATCTCTGCTATGTCTGTATTAAGTTATTTGTAACTAGTGTTAACAGAGAGGAAAAAAGGAGGGGAGTCAGATTTTTGGGGGTCATAGTTTACACCTGTCACACTCTGACTCCCCTGTTATATTCAAAATGCAAGATGTAACACCAACAACTTTCACTCTGCTGGCATATTCTGATCTCTGTTATTGATGTTTTAAGTTATTTGTAACTAGTGTTAACAGAGAGGAAAAAAGGAGGGGAGTCAGATTTTTTGGGGTCCCAGTTTGCATCCGTCACACTCTGACTCCCCTCTTATATTTAAAATGCAAGATGTAACAGCAACAACTTTCACTCTGCTGGCATATTCTGATCTCTGCTATGTCTGTATTAAGTTATTTGTAACTAGTGTTAACAGAGAGGAAAAAAGGAGGGGAGTCAGATTTTCTTGGATCACAGTTTACATCTGTCACACTCTGACTCCCCTCTTATATTTAAAATGCAAGATGTAACACCAGCAACTTTCACTCTGCTGGCATATTCTGACCTCTGGTACTGATGTTTTAAGTTATTTGTAACTAGTGTTAACGAAGAGGAAAAAAGGAGGGGAGTCAGATTTTTTGGGGTCACGGATTGCATCTGTCACACTCTGACTCCCCTCCTTTTTTGCTCTCTGTTACCAGTAGTTACAAATCATTTAATTTAATCAATTAAAAGCAGAGGTCAGAACATGCCAGCAGATTTAAAACGGTTGGTGTTGCATCTTGCATTTTAAATGTAAGACGGGAGTCAGATTTTTTGGGGTCACAGTTTACATCTGTCACACTCTGACTCCCCTGTAATATTTAAAATGCAAGATGTAACAACAGCAACTTTCACTCTGCTCACATATTCTGACCTCTGGTCCTGATGTTTTAAGTTATTTGTAACTAGTGTTAACAGAGAGGAAAAAAGGAGGGGAGTCAGATTTTTTGGGGTAACGGTTTGCATCTGTCACACTCTGACTCCCCTCCTTTTTTGCTCTCTGTTAACAGCAGTTAGAAATAACTTAATCAATAAGAAGCAGAGGTCACAACATGCCAGCAGATTTAAAATGGTTGGTGTTGGATGTTGCATTTTAAATGTAAGACAGGAGTCAGATTTTTTGGGGTCAGAGTTTACATTTGTCACACTCTGACTCCCCTCCTTTTTTGCTCTCTGTTACCAGTAGTTACAAATCATTTAATTTAATCAATAAGAAGCAGAGGTCAGAACATGCCAGCAGATTTAAAATGGTTGACTCCCGTCTTACTTTTAAAATGCAAGACGCAACACCAGATTTTTTGGCGTCACAGTTTACACCTGTCACAATCTGACTCCCCTCTTATATTTAACATGCAAGATGTAACACCAAAAACTTTGACTCTGCTGGCATATTCTGACCTCTGCTACTCATGTTTTAAGTTATTTGTAACTAGTGTTAACAGAGAGGAAAAAAGTTGGGGAGTCAGATTTTTTGGGGTCACAGTTTGCATCTGTCATACTCTGACTCCCCTCTTATATTTAAAATGCAAGATGTAAAAGCAACAACTTTCACTCTGCTGGTATATTCTGATCTCTGCTATGTCTGTATTAAGTTATTTGTAACTAGTGTTAACAGAGAGGAAAAAAGGAGGGGAGTCAGATTTTTGGGGTCACGGTTTGCATCTGTCACACTCTGACTCCCCTCCTTTTTTGCTCTCCGTTACCAGCAGTTACAAATCGTTTAATTTAATCACTAAGAAGCAGAGGTCAGAACATGCCAGCAAATTTAAAATGGTTGATTCCCGTCTTACATTTAAAATGCAAGACGCAACATCAGATTTTTGGGGGTCACAGTTTACACCTGTCACAATCTGACTCCCCTCTTATATTTAAAATGCAAGATGTAACACCAAAAACTTTGACTCTGCTGGCATATTCTGACCTCTGCTACTCATGTTTTAAGTTATTTGTAACTAGTGTTAACAGAGAGGAAAAAAGGAGGGGAGTCAGATTTTTGGGGTCACGGTTTGCATCTGTCATACTCTGACTCCCCTCTTATATTTAAAATGCAAGATGTAAAAGCAACAACTTTCACTCTGCTGGTATATTCTGATCTCTGCTATGTCTGTATTAAGTTATTTGTAACTAGTGTTAACAGAGAGGAAAAAAGGAGGGGAGTCAGATTTTTGGGGGTCATAGTTTACACCTGTCACACTCTGACTCCCCTGTTATATTCAAAATGCA
Source organism: Nibea coibor (assembly GCA_023373845.1). Lineage (NCBI taxonomy): Eukaryota > Metazoa > Chordata > Actinopteri > Sciaenidae > Nibea > Nibea coibor. The sequence continues at coordinate 1,875,437 of CM041723.1, forward strand.
AGATGTAACACCAACAACTTTCACTCTGCTGGCATATTCTGATCTCTGTTATTGATGTTTTAAGTTATTTGTAACTAGTGTTAACAGAGAGGAAAAAAGGAGGGGAGTCAGATTTTTTGGGGTCCCAGTTTGCATCTGTCACACTCTGACTCCCCTCTTATATTTAAAATGCAAGATGTAACAGCAACAACTTTCACTCTGCTGGCATATTCTGATCTCTGCTATGTCTGTATTAAGTTATTTGTAACTAGTGTTAACAGAGAGGAAAAAAGGAGGGGAGTCAGATTTTTTGGGGTCACAGTTTACATCTGTCACTCTGACTCCCCTCCTTTTTTGCTCTCTGTTACCAGCAGTTACAAATAACTTAATCAATAAGAAGTAGAGGTCAGAACATGCCAGCAGATTTAAAATGGTTGGTGTTGCATCTTGCATTTTAAATGTAAGACGGGAGTCAGTTTTTTTGGGGTCAGTGTTTACATCTGTCACACTCTGACTCCCTTCCTTTTTTGCTCTCTGTTACCAGTAGTTACAAATCATTTAATTTAATCAATAAGAAGCAGAGGTCAGAACATGCCAGCAGATTTAAAAAGGTTGGTGTTGCATCTTACATTTTAAATGTAAGACGGGAGTCAGATTTTTTGGGGTCACAGTTTGCATCTGTCACACTATGACTCCCCTCTTATATTTAAAATGCAAGATGTAACACCAGCAACTTTCACTCTGCTGGCATATTCTGACCTCTGGTACTGATGTTTTAAGTTATTTATAACTAGTGTTAACAGAGAGGAAAAAAGGAGGGGAGTCAGATTTTTTGGGGTCACGGTTTACATCTGTCACACTCTGACTCCCCTCCTTTTTTGCTCTCTGTTACCAGCAGTAACTTAATCAATAAGAAGTAGAGGTCAGAACATGCCAGCAGGTTTAAAATGGTTGGTGTTGGATGTTGCATTTTAAATGTAAGACAGGAGTCAGATTTTTTGGGGTCACAGTTTACATCTGTCACACTCTGACTCCCGTCTTATATTTAAAATGCAAGATGTAACACCAAAAACTTTGACTCTGCTGGCATATTCTGATATCTGCTATGTCTGTATTAAGTTATTTGTAACTAGTGTAAACAGAGAGGAAAAAAGGAGGGGAGTCAGATTTTTTGGGGTCACAGTTTACATCTGTCACACTCTGACTCCCCTCTTATATCTAAAATGCAAGTTGTAACAGCAACAACTTTCACTCTGCTGGTATATTCTGATCTCTGCTATGTCTGTATTAAGTTATTTGTAACTAGTGTTAACAAAGAGGAAAAAAGGAGGGGAGTCAGATTTTTTTTGTTATTTGTAACTAGTGTTAACAGAGAGGAAAAAAGGAGGGGAGTCAGATTTTTGGGGGTCATAGTTTTATACCTGTCACACTCTGACTCCCCTGTTATATTCAAAATGCAAGATGTAACACCAACAACTTTCACTCTGCTGGCATATTCTGATCTCTGTTATTGATGTTTTAAGTTATTTGTAACTAGTGTTAACAGAGAGGAAAAAAAGAGGGGAGTCAGATTTTTGGGGTCACGGTTTGCATCTGTCACACTCTGACTCCCCTCCTTTTTTGCTCTCCGTTACCAGCAGTTACAAATCGTTTAATTTAATCAATAAGAAGCAGAGGTGAGAACATGCCAGCAGATTTAAAATGGTTGATTCCCGTCTTACATTTAAAATGCAAGACGCAACATCAGATTTTTTGGGGTCACAGTTTACACCTGTCACAATCTGACTCCCCTCTTATATTTAAAATGCAAGATGTAACACCAAAAACTATGACTCTGCTGGCATATTCTGACCTCTGCTATGTCTGTATTAAGTTATTTGTAACTAGTGTTAACAGAGAGGAAAAAAGGAGGGGAGTCAGATTTTTGGGGGTCATAGTTTACACCTGTCACACTCTGACTCCCCTCCTTTTTTGCTCTCTTTTACCAGTAGTGACAAATCATTTAATTTAATCAATAAGAAGCAGAGGTCAGAACATGCCAGCAGATTTAAAATGGTTGGTGTTGGATGTTGCATTTTAAATGTAAGACAGGAGTCAGATTTTTTGGGGTCAGAGTTTACATTTGTCACACTCTGACTCCCCTCCTTTTTTGCTCTCTGTTACCAGTAGTTACAAATCATTTAATTTAATCAATAAGAAGCAGAGGTCAGAACATGCCAGCAGATTTAAACTGGTTGACTCCCGTCCCGTGACTCCACTCTGCTGGCATATTCTGACCTCTGCTACTCATGTTTTAAGTTATTTGTAACTAGTGTTAACAGAGAGGAAAAAAGGAGGGGAGTCAGATTTTTTGGGGTCACAGTTTGCATCTGTCACACTCTGACTCCCCTCTTATATTTAAAATGCAAGATGTAACAGCAAGAACTTTCACTCTGCTGGTATATTCTGATCTCTGCGATGTCTGTATTAAGTTATTTGTTACTAGTGTTAACAGAGAGGAAAAAAGGAGGGGAGTCAGATTTTTTATGTTGTTTGTAACTAGTGTTAACAGAGAGGAAAAAAGGAGGGGAGTCAGATTTTTTGGGGTCACAGTTTACATCTGTCACACTCTGACTCCCCTCTTATATTTAAAATGCAAGATGTAACACCAGCAAGTTTCACTCTGCTGGCATGTTCTGACCTCTGGTTCTGATGTTTTAAGTTATTTGTAACTAGTGTTAACAAAGAGGAAAAAAGAAGGGGAGTCAGATTTTTTGGGGTCACGGTTTGCATCTGTCACACTCTGACTCCCCTCATATTTAAAATGCAAGTTGTAACAGCAACAACTTTCACTCTGCTGGCATATTCTGATCTCTGTTATTGATGTTTTAAGTTATTTGTAACTAGTGTTAACAGAGAGGAAAAAAGGAGGGCAGTCAGATTTTTGGGGTCACGGTTTGCATCTGTCACACTCTGACTCCCCTCCTTTTTTGCTTTCTGTTACCAGTAGTTACAAATCATTTAATTTAATCAATAAGAAGCAGAGGTCAGAACATGCCAGCAGATTTAAAATGGTTGACTCCCGTCTTACTTTTAAAATGCAAGACGCAACACCAGATTTTTTGGCGTCACAGTTTACACCTGTCACAATCTGACTCCCCTCTTATATTTAAAATGCAAGATGTAACACCAAAAACTTTGACTCTGCTGGCATATTCTGACCTCTGCTACTCATGTTTTAAGTTATTTGTAACTAGTGTTAACAGAGAGGAAAAAAGGAGGGGAGTCAGATTTTTTGGGGTCACAGTTTGCATCTGTCACACTCTGACTCCCCTCCTTTTTTGCTCTCTGTTACCAGCAGTTACAAATAACTTAATCAATAAGAAGTAGAGGTCAGAACATGCCAGCAGATTCAACATGGTTGGGGTTGCATCTTGCATTTTAAATGTAAGACGGGAGTCAGATTTTTTGGGGTCACAGTTTACATCTGTCACACTCTGACTCCCCTCCTTTTTTGCTCTCTGTTACCAGCAGTTACAAATAACTTAATCAATAAGAAGCAGAGGTCAGAACATGCCAGCAGATTGAAAATGGTTGGTGTTGCATGTTGCATTTTAAATGTAAGACGGGAGTCAGATTTTTTGGGGTCACAGTTTACATCTGTCACACTCTGACTCCCCTCCTTTTTTGCTCTCTGTTACCAGCAGTTACAAATAACTTAATCAATAAGAAGCAGAGGTCAGAACATGCCAGCAGATTTAAAATGGTTGGTGTTGCATCTTGCATTTTAAATGTAAGACGGGAGTCAGATTTTTTGGGGTCAGAGTTGACATCTGTCACACTCTGACTCCCTTCCTTTTTTGCTCTCTGTTACCAGTAGTTACAAATCATTTAATTTAATCAATAAGAAGCAGAGGTCAGAACATGCCAGCAGATTTAAAATGGTTGGTGTTGGATGTTGCATTTTAAATGTAAGACAGGAGTCAGATTTTTTGGGGTCAGAGTTTACATGTGTCACAATCTGACTTCCTTGTTAAATTTAAAATCGAAGATGTAACACCAGCAACTTTCACTCTGCTGGCATATTCTTACCTCTGGTACTGATGTTTTAAGTTATTTATAACTAGTGTTAACAGAAAGCAAAAAAGGAGGGGAGTCAGATTTTTTTGGGGTCACAGTTTGCATCTGTCACACAGGGGAGTCGGATTTTTTGGGGTCAGAGTTTACATCTGTCACATTCTGACTCCCCTCTTATATTTAAAATGCAAGATGTAACAGCAACAACTTTCATTCTGCTGGCATATTCTGACCTCTGGTACTGATGTTTTAAGTTACTTGTAACTAGTGTTAACAGAGAGGAAAAAAGGAGGGGAGTCAGATTTTTTAAGTTATTTGTAACTAGTGTTAACAGAGAGGAAAAAAGGAGGGGAGTCAGATTTTTTGGGGTCACAGTTTGCATCTGTCACACTCTGACTCCCCTCTTATATTTAAAATGCAAGATGTAACAGCAACAACTTTCATTCTGCTGGCATATTCTGACCTCTGGTACTGATGTTTTAAGTTACTTGTAACTAGTGTTAACAGAGAGGAAAAAAGGAGGGGAGTCAGATTTTCTGGGGTCACAGTTTGCATCTGTCACACAGGGGAGTCAGTTTTTTGGGGTCAGTTTACATCTGTCACAATCGGACTCCCCTCTTATATTTAAAATGCAAGATGTAACAGCAACAGCTTTCACTCTGCTGGCATATTCTGATATCTGCTATGTCTGTATTAAATTATTTGTAACTTGTAACGATGCTTTAAGTTATTTGTAACTAGTTAACAGAGAGGAAAAAAGGAAGGCTCTCAGATTTTTTAAGTTGTTTGTAACTAGTGTTAACAGAGAGGAAATAAGGAGGGGAGTCAGATTTTTTAAGTTACTTGTAACTAGTGTTAACAGAGAGGAAAAAAGGAGGGGAGTCAGATTTTTTGGGGTCACAGTTTGCATCTGTCACACTCTGACTCCCCTCTTATATTTAAAATGCAAGATGTAACAGCAACAACTTTCACTCTGCTGGTATATTCTGATCTCTGCTATGTCTGTATTAAGTTATTTGTAACTAGTGTTAACAGAGAGGAAATAAGGAGGGGAGTCAGATTTTTTAACTTACTTGTAACTAGTGTTAACAGAGAGGAAAAAAGGAGGGGAGTCAGATTTTTTGGGGTCACAGTTTGCATCTGTCACACTCTGACTCCCCTCTTCTATTTAAAATGCAAGATGTAACACCAAAAACTTTGACTCTGCTGGCATATTCTGATCTCTGCTATGTCTGTATTAAGTTATTTGTAACTACTGTTAAGAGAGAGGAAAAAAGGAGGGGAGTCAGATTTTTTGGGGTCACAGTTTACATCTGTCACTCTCTGACTCCCCTCCTTTTTTGCTCTCTGTTACCAGCAGTTACAAATAACTTAATCAATAAGAAGCAGAGGTCAGAACATGCCAGCAGATTTAAAATGGTTGGTGTTGCATCTTGCATTTTAAATGTAAGACGGGAGTCAGTTTTTTTGGGGTCAGTGTTTACATCTGTCACACTCTGACTCCCCTCCTTTTTTGCTCTCTGTTACCAGCAGTTACAAATAACTTAATCAATAAGAAGCAGAGGTCAGAACATGCCAGCAGATTGAAAATGGTTGGTGTTGCATGTTGCATTTTAAATGTAAGACGGGAGTCAGATTTTTTGGGGTCACAGTTTACATCTGTCACACTCTGACTCCCCTCCTTTTTTGCTCTCTGTTACCAGCAGTTACAAATAACTTAATCAATAAGAAGCAGAGGTCAGAACATGCCAGCAGATTTAAAATGGTTGGTGTTGCATCTTGCATTTTAAATGTAAGACGGGAGTCAGATTTTTTGGGGTCAGAGTTGACATCTGTCACACTCTGACTCCCTTCCTTTTTTGATCTCTGTTACCAGTAGTTACAAATCATTTAATTTAATCAAATAGAAGCAGAGGTCAGAACATGCCAGCAGATTTAAAATGGTTGGTGTTGGATGTTGCATTTTAAATGTAAGACAGGAGTCAGATTTTTTGGGGTCAGAGTTTACATGTGTCACAATCTGACTTCCTTGTTAAATTTAAAATCGAAGATGTAACACCAGCAACTTTCACTCTGCTGGCATATTCTTACCTCTGGTACTGATGTTTTAAGTTATTTATAACTAGTGTTAACAGAAAGCAAAAAAGGAGGGGAGTCAGATTTTTTTGGGGTCACAGTTTGCATCTGTCACACAGGGGAGTCGGATTTTTTGGGGTCAGAGTTTACATCTGTCACATTCTGACTCCCCTCTTATATTTAAAATGCAAGATGTAACAGCAACAACTTTCATTCTGCTGGCATATTCTGACCTCTGGTACTGATGTTTTAAGTTACTTGTAACTAGTGTTAACAGAGAGGAAAAAAGGAGGGGAGTCAGATTTTTTAAGTTATTTGTAACTAGTGTTAACAGAGAGGAAAAAAGGAGGGGAGTCAGATTTTTTGGGGTCACAGTTTGCATCTGTCACACTCTGACTCCCCTCTTATATTTAAAATGCAAGATGTAACAGCAACAACTTTCACTCTGCTGGTATATTCTGATCTCTGCTATGTCTGTATTAAGTTATTTGTAACTAGTGTTAACAGAGAGGAAATAAGGAGGGGAGTCAGATTTTTTAACTTACTTGTAACTAGTGTTAACAGAGAGGAAAAAAGGAGGGGAGTCAGATTTTTTGGGGTCACAGTTTGCATCTGTCACACTCTGACTCCCCTCTTCTATTTAAAATGCAAGATGTAACAGATTTAAAATGGTTGGTGTTGCATCTTGCATTTTAAATGTAAGACGGGAGTCAGTTTTTTTGGGGTCAGTGTTTACATCTGTCACACTCTGACTCCCCTCCTTTTTTGCTCTCTGTTACCAGTAGTTACAAATCATTTAATTTAATCAATAAGAAGCAGAGGTCAGAACATGTCAGCAGATTTAAAATGGTTGGTGTTGGATGTTGCATTTTAAATTTAAGACAGGAGTCAGATTTTTTGGGGTCACAGTTTACATCTGTCACACTCTGACTCCCCTTTTATATTTAAAATGCAAGATGTAACACCAAAAACTTTGAGTCTGCTGGCTTATTCTGACCTCTGCTACTTATGTTTTAAGTTATTTGTAACTAGTGTTAACAGAGAGGAAAAACGGAGGGGAGTCAGTTTTTTTGGGGTCAGTGTTTACATCTGTCACACTCTGACTCCCCTCCTTTTTTGCTCTCTGTTACCAGTAGTTACAAATCATTTAATTTAATCAATAAGAAGCAGAGGTCAGAACATGCCAGCAGATTTAAAATGGTTGACTCCCGTCTTACTTTTAAAATGCAAAACGCAACACCAGATTTTTTGGCGTCACAGTTTACACCTGTCACAATCTGACTCCCCTCTTATATTTAAAATGCAAGATGTAACACCAAAAACTTTGACTCTGCTGGCATATTCTGACCTCTGCTACTCATGTTTTAAGTTATTTGTAACTAGTGTTAACAGAGAGGGAAAAAAGGAGGGGAGTCAGATTTTTTGGGGTCACAGTTTGCATCTGTCATACTCTGACTCCCCTCTTATATTTAAAATGCAAGATTTAACAGCAACAACTTTCACTCTGCTGGTATATTCTGATCTCTGCTATGTCTGTATTAAGTTATTTGTAACTAGTGTTAACAGAGAGGAAAAAAGGAGGGGAGTCAGATTTTTGGGGTCACGGTTTGCATCTGTCACACTCTGACTCCCCTCCTTTTTTGCTCTCCGTTACCAGAAGTTACAAATCGTTTAATTTAATCAATAAGAAGCAGAGGTCAGAACATGCCAGCAAATTTAAAATGGTTGATTCCCGTCTTACATTTAAAATGCAAGTCGCAACATCAGATTTTTTGGGGTCACAGTTTACACCTGTCACAATCTGACTCCCCTCTTATATTTAAAATGCAAGATGTAACACCAAAAACTTTGACTCTGCTGGCATATTCTGACCTCTGCTACTCATGTTTTAAGTTATTTGTAACTAGTGTTAACAGAGAGGAAAAAAGGAGGGGAGTCAGATTTTTTGGGGTCACGGTTTGCATCTGTCATACTCTGACTCCCCTCTTATATTTAAAATGCAAGATGTAAAAGCAACAACTTTCACTCTGCTGGTATATTCTGATCTCTGCTATGTCTGTATTAAGTTATTTGTAACTAGTGTTAACAGAGAGGAAAAAAGGAGGGGAGTCAGATTTTTGGGGGTCATAGTTTACACCTGTCACACTCTGACTCCCCTGTTATATTCAAAATGCAAGATGTAACACCAACAACTTTCACTCTGCTGGCATATTCTGATCTCTGTTATTGATGTTTTAAGTTATTTGTAACTAGTGTTAACAGAGAGGAAAAAAGGAGGGGAGTCAGATTTTTGGGGTCACGGTTTGCATCTGTCACACTCTGACTCCCCTCCTTTTTTCCTCTCTGTTACCAGTAGTTACAAATCATTTAATTTAATCAATAAGAAGCAGAGGTCAGAACATGCCAGCAGATTTAAAATGGTTGACTCCCGTCTTACTTTTAAAATGCAAAACGCAACACCAGATTTTTTGGCGTCACAGTTTACACCTGTCACAATCTGACTCCCCTCTTATATTTAAAATGCAAGATGTAACACCAAAAACTTTGACTCTGCTGGCATATTCTGACCTCTGCTACTCATGTTTTAAGTTATTTGTAACTAGTGTTAACAGAGAGGGAAAAAAGGAGGGGAGTCAGATTTTTTGGGGTCACAGTTTGCATCTGTCATACTCTGACTCCCCTCTTATATTTAAAATGCAAGATTTAACAGCAACAACTTTCACTCTGCTGGTATATTCTGATCTCTGCTATGTCTGTATTAAGTTATTTGTAACTAGTGTTAACAGAGAGGAAAAAAGGAGGGGAGTCAGATTTTTGGGGTCACGGTTTACATCTGTCACTCTGACTCCCCTCCTTTTTTGCTCTCTGTTACCAGCAGTTACAAATAACTTAATCAATAAGAAGCAGAGGTCAGAACATGCCAGCAGATTTAAAATGGTTGGTGTTGCATCTTGCATTTTAAATGTAAGACGGGAGCCAGTTTTTTTGGGGTCAGTGTTTACATCTGTCACACTCTGACTCCCCTCCTTTTTTGCTCTCTGTTACCAGTAGTTACAAATCATTTAATTTAATCAATAAGAAGCAGAGGTCAGAACATGCCAGCAGATTTAAAATGGTTGGTGTTGCATCTTACATTTTAAATGTAAGACGGGAGTCAGATTTTTTGGGGTCACAGTTTGCATCTGTCACACTATGACTCCCCTCTTATATTTAAAATGCAAGATGTAACACCAGCAACTTTCACTCTGCTGGTATATTCTGACCTCTGGTACTGATGTTTTAAGTTATTTATAACTAGTGTTAACAGAGAGGAAAAAAGGAGGGGAGTCAGATTTTTTGGGGTCCCAGTTTACATCTGTCACACTCTGACTCCCCTCCTTTTTTGCTCTCTGTTACCAGCAGCAACTTCATCAATAAGAAGTAGAGGTCAGAACATGCCAGCAGGTTTAAAATGGTTGGTGTTGGATGTTGCATTTTAAATGTAAGACAGGAGTCAGATTTTTTGGGGTCACAGTTTACATCTGTCACACTCTGACTCCCCTCTTATATTTAAAATGCAAGATGTAACACCAAAAACTTTGACTCTGCTGGCATATTCTGATATCTGCTATGTCTGTATTAAGTTATTTGTAACTAGTGTAAACAGAGAGGAAAAAAGGAGGGGAGTCAGATTTTTTGGGGTCACAGTTTACATCTGTCACACTCTGACTCCCCTCTTATATTTAAAATGCAAGATGTAACACCAGCAACTTTCACTCTGCTGGCATATTCTGACCTCTGGTTCTGATGTTTTAAGTTCTTTGTAACTACTGTTAACAAAGAGGAAAAAAGGAGGGGAGTCAGATTTTTGGGGGTCACGGTTTGCATCTGTCACACTCTGACTCCCCTCCTTTTTTGCTCTCCGTTACCAGCAGTTACAAATCGTTTAATTTAATCAATAAGAAGCAGAGGTGAGAACATGCCAGCAGATTTAAAATGGTTGATTCCCGTCTTACATTTAAAATGCAAGACGCAACATCAGATTTTTTGGGGTCACAGTTTACACCTGTCACAATCTGACTCCCCTCTTATATTTAAAATGCAAGATGTAACACCAAAAACTATGACTCTGCTGGCATATTCTGACCTCTGCTATGTCTGTATTAAGTTATTTGTAACTAGTGTTAACAGAGAGGAAAAAAGGAGGGGAGTCAGATTTCTTGGGGTCATAGTTTACACCTGTCACACTCTGACTCCCCTCCTTTTTTGCTCTCTTTTGCCAGTAGTGACAAATCATTTAATTTAATCAATAAGAAGCAGAGGTCAGAACATGCCAGCAGATTTAAAATGGTTGGTGTTGGATGTTGCATTTTAAATGTAAGACAGGAGTCAGATTTTTTGGGGTCAGAGTTTACATTTGTCACACTCTGACTCCCCTCTTATATTTAAAATGCAAGATGTAACACCAAAAACTTTGACTCTGCTGGCATATTCTGACCTCTGCTACTTATGTTTTAAGTTAATTATAACTAGTGTTAACAGAGAGGAAAAAAGGAGGGGAGTCAGATTTTTTGGGGTCACGGTTTGCATCTGTCACACTCTGACTCCCCTCCTTTTTTGCTCTCTGTTACCAGCAGTTACAAATAACTTAATCAATAAGAAGCAGAGGTCACAACATGCCAGCAGATTTAAAATGGTTGGTGTTGGATGTTGCATTTTAAATGTAAAACAGGAGTCAGATTTTTTGGGGTCACAGTTTACATCTGTCACACTCTGACTCCCCTCTTATGTTTAAAATGCAAGATGTAACACCAAAAACTTGGACTCTGCTGGCTTATTCTGACCTTTGCTACTTCTGTTTTAAGTTATTTATAACTAGTGTTAACATAGAGGAAAAAAGGAAGGGAGTCAGATTTTTTATGTTATTTGTAACAGGTGTTAACAGAGAGGAAAAAAGGAGGGGAGTCAGATTTTTTAAGTTATTTGCAACTAGTGTTAACAGAGAGGAAAAAAGGAGGGGAGTCAGATTTTTGGGGGTCACAGTTTGCATCTGTCACACTCTGACTCCCTCTTATATTTAAAATGCAAGATGTAACAGCAACAACTTTCACTCTGCTGGCATATTCTGATCTCTGCTATGTCTGTATTAAGTTATTTGTAACTAGTGTTAACAGAGAGGAAAAAAGCAGGGGAGTCAGATTTTTTTGGGGTCATGGTTTGCATCTGTCACACTCTGATTCCCCTCCTTTTTTGCTCTCTGTTACCAGCAGTTTCAAATAACTTAATCAATAAGAAGTAGAGGTCAGAACATGCCAGCAGGTTTAAAATGGTTGGTGTTGCATCTTGCATTTTAAATGTAAGACGGGAGTCAGATTTTTGGGGGTCACAGTTTACATCTGTCACACTCTGACTCCCCTCCTTTTTTGCTCTCTGTTACCAGCAGTTACAAATAACTTAATCAATAAGAAGCAGAGGTCAGAACATGCCAGCAGATTGAAAATGGTTGGTGTTGCATGTTGCATTTTAAATGTAAGACGGGAGTCAGATTTTTTGGGGTCACAGTTTACATCTGTCACACTCTGACTCCCCTCCTTTTTTGCTCTCTGTTACCAGCAGTTACAAATAACTTAATCAATAAGAAGCAGAGGTCAGAACATGCCAGCAGATTTAAAATGGTTGGTGTTGCATCTTGCATTTTAAATGTAAGACGGGAGTCAGATTTTTTGGGGTCAGAGTTGACATCTGTCACACTCTGACTCCCTTCCTTTTTTGCTCTCTGTTACCAGTAGTTACAAATCATTTAATTTAATCAATAAGAAGCAGAGGTCAGAACATGCCAGCAGATTTAAAATGGTTGGTGTTGGATGTTGCATTTTAAATGTAAGACAGGAGTCAGATTTTTTGGGGTCAGAGTTTACATGTGTCACAATCTGACTTCCTTGTTAAATTTAAAATCGAAGATGTAACACCAGCAACTTTCACTCTGCTGGCATATTCTTACCTCTGGTACTGATGTTTTAAGTTATTTATAACTAGTGTTAACAGAAAGCAAAAAAGGAGGGGAGTCAGATTTTTTTGGGGTCACAGTTTGCATCTGTCACACAGGGGAGTCGGATTTTTTGGGGTCAGAGTTTACATCTGTCACATTCTGACTCCCCTCTTATATTTAAAATGCAAGATGTAACAGCAACAACTTTCATTCTGCTGGCATATTCTGACCTCTGGTACTGATGTTTTAAGTTACTTGTAACTAGTGTTAACAGAGAGGAAAAAAGGAGGGGAGTCAGATTTTTTAAGTTATTTGTAACTAGTGTTAACAGAGAGGAAAAAAGGAGGGGAGTCAGATTTTTTGGGGTCACAGTTTGCATCTGTCACACTCTGACTCCCCTCTTATATTTAAAATGCAAGATGTAACAGCAACAACTTTCATTCTGCTGGCATATTCTGACCTCTGGTACTGATGTTTTAAGTTACTTGTAACTAGTGTTAACAGAGAGGAAAAAAGGAGGGGAGTCAGATTTTCTGGGGTCACAGTTTGCATCTGTCACACAGGGGAGTCAGTTTTTTGGGGTCAGTTTACATCTGTCACAATCGGACTCCCCTCTTATATTTAAAATGCAAGATGTAACAGCAACAGCTTTCACTCTGCTGGCATATTCTGATATCTGCTATGTCTGTATTAAATTATTTGTAACTTGTAACGATGCTTTAAGTTATTTGTAACTAGTTAACAGAGAGGAAAAAAGGAAGGCTCTCAGATTTTTTAAGTTGTTTGTAACTAGTGTTAACAGAGAGGAAATAAGGAGGGGAGTCAGATTTTTTAAGTTACTTGTAACTAGTGTTAACAGAGAGGAAAAAAGGAGGGGAGTCAGATTTTTTGGGGTCACAGTTTGCATCTGTCACACTCTGACTCCCCTCTTATATTTAAAATGCAAGATGTAACAGCAACAACTTTCACTCTGCTGGTATATTCTGATCTCTGCTATGTCTGTATTAAGTTATTTGTAACTAGTGTTAACAGAGAGGAAATAAGGAGGGGAGTCAGATTTTTTAACTTACTTGTAACTAGTGTTAACAGAGAGGAAAAAAGGAGGGGAGTCAGATTTTTTGGGGTCACAGTTTGCATCTGTCACACTCTGACTCCCCTCTTCTATTTAAAATGCAAGATGTAACACCAAAAACTTTGACTCTGCTGGCATATTCTGATCTCTGCTATGTCTGTATTAAGTTATTTGTAACTACTGTTAAGAGAGAGGAAAAAAGGAGGGGAGTCAGATTTTTTGGGGTCACAGTTTACATCTGTCACTCTCTGACTCCCCTCCTTTTTTGCTCTCTGTTACCAGCAGTTACAAATAACTTAATCAATAAGAAGCAGAGGTCAGAACATGCCAGCAGATTGAAAATGGTTGGTGTTGCATGTTGCATTTTAAATGTAAGACGGGAGTCAGATTTTTTGGGGTCACAGTTTACATCTGTCACACTCTGACTCCCCTCCTTTTTTGCTCTCTGTTACCAGCAGTTACAAATAACTTAATCAATAAGAAGCAGAGGTCAGAACATGCCAGCAGATTTAAAATGGTTGGTGTTGCATCTTGCATTTTAAATGTAAGACGGGAGTCAGATTTTTTGGGGTCAGAGTTGACATCTGTCACACTCTGACTCCCTTCCTTTTTTGATCTCTGTTACCAGTAGTTACAAATCATTTAATTTAATCAAATAGAAGCAGAGGTCAGAACATGCCAGCAGATTTAAAATGGTTGGTGTTGGATGTTGCATTTTAAATGTAAGACAGGAGTCAGATTTTTTGGGGTCAGAGTTTACATGTGTCACAATCTGACTTCCTTGTTAAATTTAAAATCGAAGATGTAACACCAGCAACTTTCACTCTGCTGGCATATTCTTACCTCTGGTACTGATGTTTTAAGTTATTTATAACTAGTGTTAACAGAAAGCAAAAAAGGAGGGGAGTCAGATTTTTTTGGGGTCACAGTTTGCATCTGTCACACAGGGGAGTCGGATTTTTTGGGGTCAGAGTTTACATCTGTCACATTCTGACTCCCCTCTTATATTTAAAATGCAAGATGTAACAGCAACAACTTTCATTCTGCTGGCATATTCTGACCTCTGGTACTGATGTTTTAAGTTACTTGTAACTAGTGTTAACAGAGAGGAAAAAAGGAGGGGAGTCAGATTTTTTAAGTTATTTGTAACTAGTGTTAACAGAGAGGAAAAAAGGAGGGGAGTCAGATTTTTTGGGGTCACAGTTTGCATCTGTCACACTCTGACTCCCCTCTTATATTTAAAATGCAAGATGTAACAGCAACAACTTTCACTCTGCTGGTATATTCTGATCTCTGCTATGTCTGTATTAAGTTATTTGTAACTAGTGTTAACAGAGAGGAAATAAGGAGGGGAGTCAGATTTTTTAACTTACTTGTAACTAGTGTTAACAGAGAGGAAAAAAGGAGGGGAGTCAGATTTTTTGGGGTCACAGTTTGCATCTGTCACACTCTGACTCCCCTCTTCTATTTAAAATGCAAGATGTAACAGATTTAAAATGGTTGGTGTTGCATCTTGCATTTTAAATGTAAGACGGGAGTCAGTTTTTTTGGGGTCAGTGTTTACATCTGTCACACTCTGACTCCCCTCCTTTTTTGCTCTCTGTTACCAGTAGTTACAAATCATTTAATTTAATCAATAAGAAGCAGAGGTCAGAACATGTCAGCAGATTTAAAATGGTTGGTGTTGGATGTTGCATTTTAAATTTAAGACAGGAGTCAGATTTTTTGGGGTCACAGTTTACATCTGTCACACTCTGACTCCCCTTTTATATTTAAAATGCAAGATGTAACACCAAAAACTTTGAGTCTGCTGGCTTATTCTGACCTCTGCTACTTATGTTTTAAGTTATTTGTAACTAGTGTTAACAGAGAGGAAAAACGGAGGGGAGTCAGTTTTTTTGGGGTCAGTGTTTACATCTGTCACACTCTGACTCCCCTCCTTTTTTGCTCTCTGTTACCAGTAGTTACAAATCATTTAATTTAATCAATAAGAAGCAGAGGTCAGAACATGCCAGCAGATTTAAAATGGTTGACTCCCGTCTTACTTTTAAAATGCAAAACGCAACACCAGATTTTTTGGCGTCACAGTTTACACCTGTCACAATCTGACTCCCCTCTTATATTTAAAATGCAAGATGTAACACCAAAAACTTTGACTCTGCTGGCATATTCTGACCTCTGCTACTCATGTTTTAAGTTATTTGTAACTAGTGTTAACAGAGAGGGAAAAAAGGAGGGGAGTCAGATTTTTTGGGGTCACAGTTTGCATCTGTCATACTCTGACTCCCCTCTTATATTTAAAATGCAAGATTTAACAGCAACAACTTTCACTCTGCTGGTATATTCTGATCTCTGCTATGTCTGTATTAAGTTATTTGTAACTAGTGTTAACAGAGAGGAAAAAAGGAGGGGAGTCAGATTTTTGGGGTCACGGTTTGCATCTGTCACACTCTGACTCCCCTCCTTTTTTGCTCTCCGTTACCAGAAGTTACAAATCGTTTAATTTAATCAATAAGAAGCAGAGGTCAGAACATGCCAGCAAATTTAAAATGGTTGATTCCCGTCTTACATTTAAAATGCAAGTCGCAACATCAGATTTTTTGGGGTCACAGTTTACACCTGTCACAATCTGACTCCCCTCTTATATTTAAAATGCAAGATGTAACACCAAAAACTTTGACTCTGCTGGCATATTCTGACCTCTGCTACTCATGTTTTAAGTTATTTGTAACTAGTGTTAACAGAGAGGAAAAAAGGAGGGGAGTCAGATTTTTTGGGGTCACGGTTTGCATCTGTCATACTCTGACTCCCCTCTTATATTTAAAATGCAAGATGTAAAAGCAACAACTTTCACTCTGCTGGTATATTCTGATCTCTGCTATGTCTGTATTAAGTTATTTGTAACTAGTGTTAACAGAGAGGAAAAAAGGAGGGGAGTCAGATTTTTGGGGGTCATAGTTTACACCTGTCACACTCTGACTCCCCTGTTATATTCAAAATGCAAGATGTAACACCAACAACTTTCACTCTGCTGGCATATTCTGATCTCTGTTATTGATGTTTTAAGTTATTTGTAACTAGTGTTAACAGAGAGGAAAAAAGGAGGGGAGTCAGATTTTTGGGGTCACGGTTTGCATCTGTCACACTCTGACTCCCCTCCTTTTTTCCTCTCTGTTACCAGTAGTTACAAATCATTTAATTTAATCAATAAGAAGCAGAGGTCAGAACATGCCAGCAGATTTAAAATGGTTGACTCCCGTCTTACTTTTAAAATGCAAAACGCAACACCAGATTTTTTGGCGTCACAGTTTACACCTGTCACAATCTGACTCCCCTCTTATATTTAAAATGCAAGATGTAACACCAAAAACTTTGACTCTGCTGGCATATTCTGACCTCTGCTACTCATGTTTTAAGTTATTTGTAACTAGTGTTAACAGAGAGGGAAAAAAGGAGGGGAGTCAGATTTTTTGGGGTCACAGTTTGCATCTGTCATACTCTGACTCCCCTCTTATATTTAAAATGCAAGATTTAACAGCAACAACTTTCACTCTGCTGGTATATTCTGATCTCTGCTATGTCTGTATTAAGTTATTTGTAACTAGTGTTAACAGAGAGGAAAAAAGGAGGGGAGTCAGATTTTTGGGGTCACGGTTTACATCTGTCACTCTGACTCCCCTCCTTTTTTGCTCTCTGTTACCAGCAGTTACAAATAACTTAATCAATAAGAAGCAGAGGTCAGAACATGCCAGCAGATTTAAAATGGTTGGTGTTGCATCTTGCATTTTAAATGTAAGACGGGAGCCAGTTTTTTTGGGGTCAGTGTTTACATCTGTCACACTCTGACTCCCCTCCTTTTTTGCTCTCTGTTACCAGTAGTTACAAATCATTTAATTTAATCAATAAGAAGCAGAGGTCAGAACATGCCAGCAGATTTAAAATGGTTGGTGTTGCATCTTACATTTTAAATGTAAGACGGGAGTCAGATTTTTTGGGGTCACAGTTTGCATCTGTCACACTATGACTCCCCTCTTATATTTAAAATGCAAGATGTAACACCAGCAACTTTCACTCTGCTGGTATATTCTGACCTCTGGTACTGATGTTTTAAGTTATTTATAACTAGTGTTAACAGAGAGGAAAAAAGGAGGGGAGTCAGATTTTTTGGGGTCCCAGTTTACATCTGTCACACTCTGACTCCCCTCCTTTTTTGCTCTCTGTTACCAGCAGCAACTTCATCAATAAGAAGTAGAGGTCAGAACATGCCAGCAGGTTTAAAATGGTTGGTGTTGGATGTTGCATTTTAAATGTAAGACAGGAGTCAGATTTTTTGGGGTCACAGTTTACATCTGTCACACTCTGACTCCCCTCTTATATTTAAAATGCAAGATGTAACACCAAAAACTTTGACTCTGCTGGCATATTCTGATATCTGCTATGTCTGTATTAAGTTATTTGTAACTAGTGTAAACAGAGAGGAAAAAAGGAGGGGAGTCAGATTTTTTGGGGTCACAGTTTACATCTGTCACACTCTGACTCCCCTCTTATATTTAAAATGCAAGATGTAACACCAGCAACTTTCACTCTGCTGGCATATTCTGACCTCTGGTTCTGATGTTTTAAGTTCTTTGTAACTACTGTTAACAAAGAGGAAAAAAGGAGGGGAGTCAGATTTTTGGGGGTCACGGTTTGCATCTGTCACACTCTGACTCCCCTCCTTTTTTGCTCTCCGTTACCAGCAGTTACAAATCGTTTAATTTAATCAATAAGAAGCAGAGGTGAGAACATGCCAGCAGATTTAAAATGGTTGATTCCCGTCTTACATTTAAAATGCAAGACGCAACATCAGATTTTTTGGGGTCACAGTTTACACCTGTCACAATCTGACTCCCCTCTTATATTTAAAATGCAAGATGTAACACCAAAAACTATGACTCTGCTGGCATATTCTGACCTCTGCTATGTCTGTATTAAGTTATTTGTAACTAGTGTTAACAGAGAGGAAAAAAGGAGGGGAGTCAGATTTCTTGGGGTCATAGTTTACACCTGTCACACTCTGACTCCCCTCCTTTTTTGCTCTCTTTTGCCAGTAGTGACAAATCATTTAATTTAATCAATAAGAAGCAGAGGTCAGAACATGCCAGCAGATTTAAAATGGTTGGTGTTGGATGTTGCATTTTAAATGTAAGACAGGAGTCAGATTTTTTGGGGTCAGAGTTTACATTTGTCACACTCTGACTCCCCTCTTATATTTAAAATGCAAGATGTAACACCAAAAACTTTGACTCTGCTGGCATATTCTGACCTCTGCTACTTATGTTTTAAGTTAATTATAACTAGTGTTAACAGAGAGGAAAAAAGGAGGGGAGTCAGATTTTTTGGGGTCACGGTTTGCATCTGTCACACTCTGACTCCCCTCCTTTTTTGCTCTCTGTTACCAGCAGTTACAAATAACTTAATCAATAAGAAGCAGAGGTCACAACATGCCAGCAGATTTAAAATGGTTGGTGTTGGATGTTGCATTTTAAATGTAAAACAGGAGTCAGATTTTTTGGGGTCACAGTTTACATCTGTCACACTCTGACTCCCCTCTTATGTTTAAAATGCAAGATGTAACACCAAAAACTTGGACTCTGCTGGCTTATTCTGACCTTTGCTACTTCTGTTTTAAGTTATTTATAACTAGTGTTAACATAGAGGAAAAAAGGAAGGGAGTCAGATTTTTTATGTTATTTGTAACAGGTGTTAACAGAGAGGAAAAAAGGAGGGGAGTCAGATTTTTTAAGTTATTTGCAACTAGTGTTAACAGAGAGGAAAAAAGGAGGGGAGTCAGATTTTTGGGGGTCACAGTTTGCATCTGTCACACTCTGACTCCCTCTTATATTTAAAATGCAAGATGTAACAGCAACAACTTTCACTCTGCTGGCATATTCTGATCTCTGCTATGTCTGTATTAAGTTATTTGTAACTAGTGTTAACAGAGAGGAAAAAAGCAGGGGAGTCAGATTTTTTTGGGGTCATGGTTTGCATCTGTCACACTCTGATTCCCCTCCTTTTTTGCTCTCTGTTACCAGCAGTTTCAAATAACTTAATCAATAAGAAGTAGAGGTCAGAACATGCCAGCAGGTTTAAAATGGTTGGTGTTGCATCTTGCATTTTAAATGTAAGACGGGAGTCAGATTTTTGGGGGTCACAGTTTACATCTGTCACACTCTGACTCCCCTCCTTTTCTGCTCTCTGTTACCAGCAGTTTCAAATAACTTAATCAATAAGAAGTAGAGGTCAGAACATGCCAGCAGATTTAAAATGGTTGGTGTTGCATCTTGCATTTCAAATGTAAGACCGGAGTCAAATTTTTTGGGGTCAGAGTTGACATCTGTCACACTCTGACTCCCTTCCTTTTTTGCTCTCTGTTACCAGTAGTTACAAATCATTTAATTTAATCAATAAGAAGCAGAGGTCAGAACTTGCCAGCAGATTTAAAATGGTTGGTGTTGGATGTTGCATTTTAAATGTCAGACAGGAGTCAGATTTTTTGGTGTCAGAGTTTACATCTGTCACAATCTGACTTCCTTGTTAAATTTAAAATCGAAGATGTAACAGCAACAACTTTCACTCTGCTGGCATATTCTGACCTCTGGTACTGATGTTTTAAGTTATTTGTAATTAATGTTAACAGAGAGGAAAAAAGGAGGGGAGTCAGATTTTCTGGGGTCACAGTTTGCATCTGTCACACTCTGACTCCCCTCTTATATTTAAAATGCAAGATGTAACAGCAACAACTTTCACTCTGCTGGCATATTCTGATCTCTGCTATGTCTGTATTAAGTTATTTGTAACTAGTGTTAACAGAGAGGAAAAAAGGAGGGGAGTCAGATTTTTTTGGGGTCACGGTTTGCATCTGTCACACTCTGACTCCCCTCCTTTTTTGCTCTCTGTTACCAGCAGTTACAAATAACTTAATCAATAAGAAGCAGAGGTCAGAACATGCCAGCAGATTTAAAATGGTTGGTGTTGCATGTTGCATTTTAAATGTAAGACGGGAGTCAGATTTTTTGGGGTCACAGTTTACATCTGTCACACTCTGACTCCCCTCCTTTTTTGCTCTCTGTTACCAGCAGTTACAAATAACTTAATCAATAAGAAGCAGAGGTCAGAACATGCCAGCAGATTTAAAATGGTTGGTGTTGCATCTTGCATTTTAAATGTAAGACGGGAGTCAGATTTTTTGGGGTCAGAGTTGACATCTGTCACACTCTGACTCCCTTCCTTTTTTGCTCTCTGTTACCAGTAGTTACAAATCATTTAATTTAATCAATAAGAAGCAGAGGTCAGAACATGCCAGCAGATTTAAAATGGTTGGTGTTGGATGTTGCATTTTAAATGTAAGACAGGAGTCAGATTTTTTGGGGTCAGAGTTTACATCTGTCACACTCTGACTTCCTTGTTAAATTTAAAATCGAAGATGTAACACCAGCAACTTTCACTCTGCTGGCATATTCTGACCTCTGGTACTGATGGTTTAAGTTACTTGTAACTAGTGTTAACAGAGAGGAAAAAAGGAGGGGAGTCAGATTTTCTGGGTTCACAGTTTGCATCTGTCACACAGGGGAGTCAGTTTTTTGGGGTCAGTTTACATCTGTCACAATCGGACTCCCCTCTTATATTTAAAATGCAAGATGTAACAGCAACAGCTTTCACTCTGCTGGCATATTCTGATATCTGCTATGTCTGTATTAAATTATTTGTAACTTGTAACGATGCTTTAAGTTATTTGTAACTAGTTAACAGAGAGGAAAAAAGGAAGGCTCTCAGATTTTTTAAGTTATTTGTAACTAGTGTTAACAGAGAGGAAATAAGGAGGGGAGTCAGATTTTTTAAGTTACTTGTAACTAGTGTTAACAGAGAGGAAAAAAGGAGGGGAGTCAGATTTTTTGGGGTCACAGTTTGCATCTGTCACACTCTGACTCCCCTCTTATATTTAAAATGCAAGATGTAACAGCAACAACTTTCACTCTGCTGGCATATTCTGATCTCTGCTATGTCTGTATTAAGTTATTTGTAACTAGTGTTAACAGAGAGGAAAAAAGGAGGGGAGTCAGATTTTTTTGGGGTCACGGTTTGCATCTGTCACACTCTGATTCCCCTCCTTTTTTGCTCTCTGTTACCAGCAGTTTCAAATAACTTAATCAATAAGAAGTAGAGGTCAGAACATGCCAGCAGGTTTAAAATGGTTGGTGTTGCATCTTGCATTTTAAATGTAAGACGGGAGTCAGATTTTTGGGGGTCACAGTTTACATCTGTCACACTCTGACTCCCCTCCTTTTCTGCTCTCTGTTACCAGCAGTTTCAAATAACTTAATCAATAAGAAGTAGAGGTCAGAACATGCCAGCAGATTTAAAATGGTTGGTGTTGCATCTTGCATTTCAAATGTAAGACCGGAGTCAAATTTTTTGGGGTCAGAGTTGACATCTGTCACACTCTGACTCCCTTCCTTTTTTGCTCTCTGTTACCAGTAGTTACAAATCATTTAATTTAATCAATAAGAAGCAGAGGTCAGAACTTGCCAGCAGATTTAAAATGGTTGGTGTTGGATGTTGCATTTTAAATGTCAGACAGGAGTCAGATTTTTTGGTGTCAGAGTTTACATCTGTCACAATCTGACTTCCTTGTTAAATTTAAAATCGAAGATGTAACAGCAACAACTTTCACTCTGCTGGCATATTCTGACCTCTGGTACTGATGTTTTAAGTTATTTGTAATTAATGTTAACAGAGAGGAAAAAAGGAGGGGAGTCAGATTTTCTGGGGTCACAGTTTGCATCTGTCACACTCTGACTCCCCTCTTATATTTAAAATGCAAGATGTAACAGCAACAACTTTCACTCTGCTGGCATATTCTGATCTCTGCTATGTCTGTATTAAGTTATTTGTAACGAGTGTTAACAGAGAGGAAAAAAGGAGGGGAGTCAGATTTTTTTGGGGTCACGGTTTGCATCTGTCACACTCTGACTCCCCTCCTTTTTTGCTCTCTGTTACCAGCAGTTACAAATAACTTAATCAATAAGAAGCAGAGGTCAGAACATGCCAGCAGATTTAAAATGGTTGGTGTTGGATGTTGCATTTTAAATGTAAGACAGGAGTCAGATTTTTTGGGGTCACAGTTTACATCTGTCACACTCTGACTCCCCTCTTATATTCAAAATGCAAGATGTAACACCAACAACTTTCACACTGCTGGCATATTCTGACCTCTGCTACTTATGTTTTAAGTTATTTATAACTAGTGTTAACAGAGAGGAAAAAAGCAGGGGAGTCAGATTTTTTGGGGTCACGGTTTGCATCTGTCACACTCTGACTCCCCTCCTTTTTTGCTCTCTGTTACCAGTAGTTACAAATCATTTAATTTAATCAATAAGAAGCAGAGGTCAGAGCATGCCAGCAGATTTAAAATGGTTGACTCTCGTCTTACTTTTAAAATGCAAGACGCAACACCAGATTTTTTGGTGTCACAGTTTACACCTGTCACAATCTGACTCCCCTCTTATATTTAAAATGCAAGATGTAACACCAAAAACTTTGACTCTGCTGGCATATTCTGACCTCTGCTACTCATGTTTTAAGTTATTTGTAACTAGTGTTAACAGAGAGGAAAAAAGGAGGGGAGTCAGATTTTTTGGGGTCACAGTTTGCATCTGTCACACTCTGACTCCCCTCCTTTTTTGCTCTCTGTTACCAGCAGTTACAAATAACTTAATCAATAAGAAGCAGAGGTCAGAACATGCCAGCAGATTTAAAATGGTTGGTGTTGCATGTTGCATTTTAAATGTAAGACGGGAGTCAGATTTTTTGGGGTCACAGTTTACATCTGTCACACTCTGACTCCCCTCCTTTTTTGCTCTCTGTTACCAGCAGTTACAAATAACTTAATCAATAAGAAGCAGAGGTCAGAACATGCCAGCAGATTTAAAATGGTTGGTGTTGCATCTTGCATTTTAAATGTAAGACGGGAGTCAGATTTTTTGGGGTCAGAGTTGACATCTGTCACACTCTGACTCCCTTCCTTTTTTGCTCTCTGTTACCAGTAGTTACAAATCATTTAATTTAATCAATAAGAAGCAGAGGTCAGAACATGCCAGCAGATTTAAAATGGTTGGTGTTGGATGTTGCATTTTAAATGTAAGACAGGAGTCAGATTTTTTGGGGTCAGAGTTTACATCTGTCACACTCTGACTTCCTTGTTAAATTTAAAATCGAAGATGTAACACCAGCAACTTTCACTCTGCTGGCATATTCTGACCTCTGGTACTGATGGTTTAAGTTACTTGTAACTAGTGTTAACAGAGAGGAAAAAAGGAGGGGAGTCAGATTTTCTGGGGTCACAGTTTGCATCTGTCACACAGGGGAGTCAGTTTTTTGGGGTCAGTTTACATCTGTCACAATCGGACTCCCCTCTTATATTTAAAATGCAAGATGTAACAGCAACAGCTTTCACTCTGCTGGCATATTCTGATATCTGCTATGTCTGTATTAAATTATTTGTAACTTGTAACGATGCTTTAAGTTATTTGTAACTAGTTAACAGAGAGGAAAAAAGGAAGGCTCTCAGATTTTTTAAGTTATTTGTAACTAGTGTTAACAGAGAGGAAATAAGGAGGGGAGTCAGATTTTTTAAGTTACTTGTAACTAGTGTTAACAGAGAGGAAAAAAGGAGGGGAGTCAGATTTTTTGGGGTCACAGTTTGCATCTGTCACACTCTGACTCCCCTCTTATATTTAAAATGCAAGATGTAACAGCAACAACTTTCACTCTGCTGGTATATTCTGATCTCTGCTATGTCTGTATTAAGTTATTTGTAACTAGTGTTAACAGAGAGGAAAAAAGGAGGGGAGTCAGATTTTTTGGGGTCACAGTTTACATCTGTCACACTCTGACTCCCCTCCTTTTTTGCTCTCTGTTACCAGCACTTACAAATAACTTAATCAAGAAGAAGGAGAGGTCAGAACATGCCAGCAGATTCAAAATGGTTGGTGTTGCATCTTGCATTTTAAATGTAAGACAGGAGTCAGATTTTTTGAGGTCACAGTTTACATCTGTGACACTCTGACTCCCCTCTTATATTTAAAATGCAAGATGTAACAGCAACAACTTTCACTCTGCTGGCATATTCTGATCTCTGCTATGTCTGTATTAAGTTATTTGTAACTAGTGTTAACAGAGAGGAAAAAAGGAGGGGAGTCAGATTTATTTGGGGTCACGGTTTGCATCTGTCACACTCTGACTCCCCTCCTTTTTTGCTCTCTGTTACCAGCAGTTTCAAATAACTTAATCAATAAGAAGCAGAGGTCAGAACATGCCAGCAGGTTTAAAATGGTTGGTGTTGCATCTTGCATTTTAAATGTAAGACGGGAGTCAGATTTTTGGGGGTCACAGTTTACATCTGTCACACTCTGACTCCCCTCCTTTTCTGCTCTCTGTTACCAGCAGTTTCAAATAACTTAATCAATAAGAAGTAGAGGTCAGAACATGCCAGCAGATTTAAAATGGTTGGTGTTGCATCTTGCATTTCAAATGTAAGACCGGAGTCAAATTTTTTGGGGTCAGAGTTGACATCTGTCACACTCTGACTCCCTTCCTTTTTTGCTCTCTGTTACCAGTAGTTACAAATCATTTAATTTAATCAATAAGAAGCAGAGGTCAGAACTTGCCAGCAGATTTAAAATGGTTGGTGTTGGATGTTGCATTTTAAATGTCAGACAGGAGTCAGATTTTTTGGTGTCAGAGTTTACATCTGTCACACTCTGACTTCCTTGTTAAATTTAAAATCGAAGATGTAACAGCAACAACTTTCACTCTGCTGGCATATTCTGACCTCTGGTACTGATGTTTTAAGTTATTTGTAATTAGTGTTAACAGAGAGGAAAAAAGGAGGGGAGTCAGATTTTCTGGGGTCACAGTTTGCATCTGTCGCACTCTGACTCCCCTCTTATATTTAAAATGCAAGATGTAACAGCAACAACTTTCACTCTGCTGGCATATTCTGATCTCTGCTATGTCTGTATTAAGTTATTTGTAACTAGTGTTAACAGAGAGGAAAAAAGCAGGGGAGTCAGATTTTTTTGGGGTCATGATTTGCATCTGTCACACTCTGACTCCCCTCCTTTTTTGCTCTCTGTTACCAGCAGTTACAAATAACTTAATCAATAAGAAGCAGAGGTCAGAACATGCCAGCAGATTTAAAATGGTTGGTGTTGGATGTTGCATTTTAAATGTAAGACAGGAGTCAGATTTTTTGGGGTCACAGTTTACATCTGTCACACTCTGACTCCCCTCTTATATTTAAAATGCAAGATGTAACACCAACAACTTTCACACTGCCTGCATATTCTGACCTCTCCTACTGATGTTTTAAGTTATTTGTAACTAGTGTTAACAGAGAGGAACAATGGAGGGGAGTCAGATTTTTTGGGGTCACAGTTTGCATCTGTCACACTCTGACTCCCCTCTTATATTTAAAATGCAAGATGTAACAGCAACAACTTTCACTCTGCTGGTATATTCTGATCTCTGCTATGTCTGTATTAAGTTATTTGTAACTAGTGTTAACAGAGAGGAAAAAAGGAGGGGAGTCAGATTTTTTGGGGTCACAGTTTACATCTGTCACACTCTGACTCCCCTCCTTTTTTGCTCTCTGTTACCAGCACTTACAAATAACTTAATCAAGAAGAAGGAGAGGTCAGAACATGCCAGCAGATTCAAAATGGTTGGTGTTGCATCTTGCATTTTAAATGTAAGACAGGAGTCAGATTTTTTGAGGTCACAGTTTACATCTGTGACACTCTGACTCCCCTCTTATATTTAAAATGCAAGATGTAACAGCAACAACTTTCACTCTGCTGGCATATTCTGATCTCTGCTATGTCTGTATTAAGTTATTTGTAACTAGTGTTAACAGAGAGGAAAAAAGGAGGGGAGTCAGATTTATTTGGGGTCACGGTTTGCATCTGTCACACTCTGACTCCCCTCCTTTTTTGCTCTCTGTTACCAGCAGTTTCAAATAACTTAATCAATAAGAAGCAGAGGTCAGAACATGCCAGCAGGTTTAAAATGGTTGGTGTTGCATCTTGCATTTTAAATGTAAGACGGGAGTCAGATTTTTGGGGGTCACAGTTTACATCTGTCACACTCTGACTCCCCTCCTTTTCTGCTCTCTGTTACCAGCAGTTTCAAATAACTTAATCAATAAGAAGTAGAGGTCAGAACATGCCAGCAGATTTAAAATGGTTGGTGTTGCATCTTGCATTTCAAATGTAAGACCGGAGTCAAATTTTTTGGGGTCAGAGTTGACATCTGTCACACTCTGACTCCCTTCCTTTTTTGCTCTCTGTTACCAGTAGTTACAAATCATTTAATTTAATCAATAAGAAGCAGAGGTCAGAACTTGCCAGCAGATTTAAAATGGTTGGTGTTGGATGTTGCATTTTAAATGTCAGACAGGAGTCAGATTTTTTGGTGTCAGAGTTTACATCTGTCACACTCTGACTTCCTTGTTAAATTTAAAATCGAAGATGTAACAGCAACAACTTTCACTCTGCTGGCATATTCTGACCTCTGGTACTGATGTTTTAAGTTATTTGTAATTAGTGTTAACAGAGAGGAAAAAAGGAGGGGAGTCAGATTTTCTGGGGTCACAGTTTGCATCTGTCGCACTCTGACTCCCCTCTTATATTTAAAATGCAAGATGTAACAGCAACAACTTTCACTCTGCTGGCATATTCTGATCTCTGCTATGTCTGTATTAAGTTATTTGTAACTAGTGTTAACAGAGAGGAAAAAAGCAGGGGAGTCAGATTTTTTTGGGGTCATGATTTGCATCTGTCACACTCTGACTCCCCTCCTTTTTTGCTCTCTGTTACCAGCAGTTACAAATAACTTAATCAATAAGAAGCAGAGGTCAGAACATGCCAGCAGATTTAAAATGGTTGGTGTTGGATGTTGCATTTTAAATGTAAGACAGGAGTCAGATTTTTTGGGGTCACAGTTTACATCTGTCACACTCTGACTCCCCTCTTATATTTAAAATGCAAGATGTAACACCAACAACTTTCACACTGCCTGCATATTCTGACCTCTCCTACTGATGTTTTAAGTTATTTGTAACTAGTGTTAACAGAGAGGAACAATGGAGGGGAGTCAGATTTTTTGGGATCATAGTTTGCATCTGTCACACTCTGACTCCCCTCTTATATTTAAAATACAAGATGTAACACCAGCAACTTTCACTCTGCTGGTATATTCTGACCTCTGGTACTGATGTTTTAAGTTATTTATAACTAGTGTTAACAGAGAGGAAAAAAGGGGGGGAGTCACATTTTTTATGTTATTTGTAACAGATGTTAACAGAGAGGAAAAAAGGAGGGGAGTCAGATTTTTTGGGATCACGGTTTACATCTGTCACACTCTGACTCCCCTCCTTTTTTGCTCTCTGTTACCAGCATTAACTTAATCAATAAGAAGTAGAGGTCAGAACATGCCAGCAGATTTAAAATGGTTGGTGTTGGATGTTGTATTTTAAATGTAAGACAGGAGTCAGATTTTTTGGGGTCAGAGTTTACATTTGTCACACTCTGACTCCCCTCTTATATTTAAAATGCAAGATGTAACACCAAAAACTTTGACTCTCCTGGCATATTCTGACCTCTGCTACTTATGTTTTAAGTTATTTATAACTAGTGTTAACAGAGAGGAAAAAAGGAGGGGAGTCAGATTTTTTGGGGTCACGGTTTGCATCTGTCACACTCTGACTCCCCTCCTTTTTTGCTCTCTGTTACCAGCAGTTACAAATAACTTAATCAATAAGAAGCAGAGGTCACAACATGCCAGCAGATTTAAAATGGTTGGTGTTGGATGTTGCATTTTAAATGTAAAACAGGAGTCAGATTTTTTGGGGTCACAGTTTACATCTGTCACACTCTGACTCCCCTCTTATGTTTAAAATGCAAGATGTAACACCAAAAACTTGGACTCTGCTGGCTTATTCTGACCTTTGCTACTTATGTTTTAAGTTATTTATAACTAGTGTTAACAGAGAGGAAAAAAGGAAGGGAGTCAGATTTTTTATGTTATTTGTAACAGGTGTTAACAGAGAGGAAAAAAGGAGGGGAGTCAGATTTTTTAAGTTATTTGCAACTAGTGTTAACAGAGAGGAAAAAAGGAGGGGAGTCAGATTTTCGGGGGTCACAGTTTGCATCTGTCACACTCTGACTCCCCTCTTATATTTAAAATGCAAGATGTAACAGCAACAACTTTCACTCTGCTGGCATATTCTGATCTCTGCTATGTCTGTATTAAGTTATTTGTAACTAGTGTTAACAGAGAGGAAAAAAGGAGGGGAGTCACATTTTTTAAGTTACTTGTAACTAGTGTTAACAGAGAGCAAAAAAGGAGGGGAGTCAGATTTTTTGGGGTCACAGTTTACATCTGTCACACTCTGACTCCCCTCCTTTTTTGCTCTCTGTTACAAGCAGTTACAAATAACTTAATCACGAAGAAGGAGAGGTCAGAACATGCCAGCAGATTCAAAATGGTTGGTGTTGCATCTTGCATTTTAAATGTATGACAGGAGTCAGATTTTTTGAGGTCACAGTTTACATCTGTGACACTCTGACTCCCCTCTTATATTTAAAATGCAAGATGTAACAGCAACAACTTTCACTCTGCTGGCATATTCTGATCTCTGCTATGTCTGTATTAAGTTATTTGTAACTAGTGTTAACAGAGAGGAAAAAAGGAGGGGAGTCAGATTTTTTTGGGGTCACGGTTTGCATCTGTCACACTCTGACTCCCCTCCTTTTTTGCTCTCTGTTACCAGCAGTTTCAAATAACTTAATCAATAAGAAGTAGAGGTCAGAACATGCCAGCAGGTTTAAAATGGTTGGTGTTGCATCTTGCATTTTAAATGTAAGACGGGAGTCAGATTTTTGGGGGTCACAGTTTACATCTGTCACACTCTGACTCCCCTCCTTTTCTGCTCTCTGTTACCAGCAGTTTCAAATAACTTAATCAATAAGAAGTAGAGGTCAGAACATGCCAGCACATTTAAAATGGTTGGTGTTGCATCTTGCATTTCAAATGTAAGACCGGAGTCAAATTTTTTGGGGTCAGAGTTGACATCTGTCACACTCTGACTCCCCTCTTATATTTAAAATGCAAGATGTAACAGCAACAACTTTCACTCTGCTGGCATATTCTGATCTCTGCTATGTCTGTATTAAGTTATTTGTAACTAGTGTTAACAGAGAGGAAAAAAGCAGGGGAGTCAGATTTTTTTGGGGTCACGGTTTGCATCTGTCACACTCTGACTCCCCTCCTTTTTTGCTCTCTGTTACCAGCAGTTACAAATAACTTAATCAATAAGAAGCAGAGGTCAGAACATGCCAGCAGATTTAAAATGGTTGGTGTTGGATGTTGCATTTTAAATGTAAGACAGGAGTCAAATTTTTTGGGGTCAGAGTTGACATCTGTCACACTCTGACTCCCTTCCTTTTTTGATCTCTGTTACCAGTAGTTACAAATCATTTAATTTAATCAAATAGAAGCAGAGGTCAGAACATGCCAGCAGATTTAAAATGGTTGGTGTTGGATGTTGTATTTTAAATGTCAGACAGGAGTCAGATTTTTTGGGGTCAGAGTTTACATCTATCACAATCTGACTTCCTTCTTAAATTTAAAATCGAAGATGTAACACCAGCAACTTTCACTCTGCTGGCATATTCTGACCTCTGGTACTGATGTTTTAAGTTACTTGTAACTAGTGTTAGTAGAGAGGAAAAAAGGAGGGGAGTCAGATTTTTTAGGGTCAGAGTTTACATCTGTCACATCTGACTCCCCTCTTATATTTAAAATGCAAGATGTAACAGCAACAACTTTCACTCTGCTGGCATATTCTGATATCTGCTATGTCTGTATTAAAATATTTGTAACTTGTAACGATGCTTTAAGTTATTTGCAACTAGTGTTAACAGAGAGGAAAAAAGGAGGGGAGTCAGATTTTTTGGGGTCACAGTTTGCATCTGTGACACTCTGACTCCCCTCTTATATTTAAAATGCAAGATGTAACAGCAACAACTTTCACTCTGCTGGCATATTCTGATCTCTGCTATGTCTGTATTAAGTTGTTTGTAACTAGTGTTAACAGAGGGGAAAAAAGGAGGGCAGTCAGATTTTTTAAGTTACTTGTAACTAGTGTTAACAGAGAGGAAAAAAGGAGGGGAGTCAGATTTTTTGGGGGTCACGGTTTGCATCTGTCACACTCTGACTCCCCTCCGTTTTTGCTCTCTGTTACCAGCAGTTACAAATAACTTAATCAATAAGAAGCAGAGGTCAGAACATGCCAGCAGATTCAAAATGGTTGGTGTTGGATGTTGCATTTTAAATGTAAGACAGGAGTCAGATTTTTTGAGGTCACAGTTTACATCTGTCACACTCTGACTCCCCTCTTATATTTAAAATGCAAGATGTAACACCAAAAACTTTGACTCTGCTGGCATATTCTGACCTCTGCTACTTATGTTTTAAGTTATTTATAACTAGTGTTAACAGAGAGGAAAAAAGGAAGGGAGTCAGATTTTTTATGTTATTTGCAACTAGTGTTAACAGAGAGGAAAAAAGGAGGGGAGTCAGATTTTTTGGGGTCACAGTTTGCATCTGTCACACTCTGACTCCCCTCTTATATTTCAAATGCAAGATGTAACAGCAACAACTTTCACTCTGCTGGCATATTCTGACCTCTGCTATGTCTGTATTAAGTTATTTGTAACTAGTGTTAACAGAGAGGAAAAAAGGAGGGGAGTCAGATTTTTTGGGGGGTCATGGTTTGCATCTGTCACACTCTGACTCCCTTCCTTTTTTGCTCTCTGTTACCAGCAGTTACAAATAACTTAATCAATAAGAAGTAGAGGTCACAACATGCCAGCAGATTTAAAATGGTTGGTGTTGCATCTGGCATTTTAAATGTAAGACGGGAGTCAGATTTTTTGGGGTCACAGTTTACATCTGTCACACTCTGACTCCCCTCCTTTTTTGCTCTCTGTTAGCAGTAGTTACAAATCATTTAATTTAATCAATAAGAAGCAGAGGACAGAACATGCCAGCAGATTTAAAATGGTTGGTGTTGCATCTTGCATTTCAAATGTAAGACGGGAGTCAAATTTTTGGGGGTCAGAGTTGACATCTGTCACACTCTGACTCCCTTCCTTTTTTGCTCTCTGTTACCAGTAGTTACAAATCATTTAATTTAATTAATAAGAAGCAGAGGTCAGAACATGCCAGCAGATTTAAAATGGTTGGTGTTGGATGTTGCATTTTAAATGTAAGACAGGAGTCAGATTTTTTGGGGTCAGAGTTTTCTGTCACAATCTGACTTCCTTGTTAAATTTAAAATCGAAGATGTAACAGCAGCAACTTTCACTCTGTTGGCATATTCTGACCTCTGGTACTGATGTTTTAAGTTATTTGTAACTAGTGTTAACAAGAGGAAAAAAGGAGGGGAGTCAGATTTTTTGGGGTCACGGTTTACATCTGTCACACTCTGACTCCCCTCCTTTTTTGCTCTCTGTTACCAGCAGTTACAAATAACTTAATCAAGAAGAAGCAGAGGTCAGAACATGCCAGCAGATTCAAAATGGTTGGTGTTGCATCTTGCATTTTAAATGTAAGACAGGAGTCAGATTTTTTGAGGTCACAGTTTACATCTGTGACACTCTGACTCCCCTCTTATATTTAAAATGCAAGATATAACAGCAACAACTTTCACTCTGCTGGCATATTCTGACCTCTGCTATGTCTGTATTAAGTTATTTGTAACTAGTGTTAACAGAGAGGAAAAAAGGAGGGGAGTCAGATTTTTTTGGGGTCACGGTTTGCATCTGTCACACTCTGACTCCCCTCCTTTTTTGCTCTCTGTTACCAGCAGTTTCAAATAACTTAATCAATAAGAAGTAGAGGTCAGAACATGCCAGCAGATTTAAAATGGTTGGTGTTGCATCTTGCATTTTAAATGTAAGACAGGAGTCAGATTTTTGGGGGTCACAGTTTACATCTGTCACACTCTGACTCCCCTCCTTTTCTGCTCTCTGTTACCAGCAGTTTCAAATAACTTAATCAATAAGAAGTAGAGGTCAGAACATGCCAGCAGATTTAAAATGGTTGGTGTTGCATCTTGCATTTCAAATGTAAGACCGGAGTCAAATTTTTTGGGGTCAGAGTTGACATCTGTCACACTCTGACTCCCTTCCTTTTTTGCTCTCTGTTACCAGTAGTTACAAATCATTTAATTTAATCAATAAGAAGCAGTCAGAACATGCCAGCAGATTTAAAATGGTTGGTGTTGGATGTTGCATTTTAAATGTAAGACAGGAGTCAGATTTTTTGGGGTCAGAGTTTACATCTGTCACAATCTGACTTCCTTGTTAAATTTAAAATCGAAGATGTAACACCAGCAACTTTCACTCTGCTGGCATATTCTGACCTCTGGTACTGATGTTTTAAGTTACTTGTAACTAGTGTTAACAGAGAGGAAAAAAGGAGGGGAGTCAGATTTTTTGGGGTCACAGTTTACATCTGTCACACTCTGACTCCCCTCTTATATTTAAAATGCAAGATGTAACACCAAAAACTTTGACTCTGCTGGCTTATTCTGACCTCTGCTACTTATGTTTTGAGTTATTTGTAACTAGTGTTAACAGAGAGGAAAAAAGAAGGGGAGTCAGATATTTTAAGTTATTTGTAACTAGTTTGAACAGAGAGGAAAAAAGGAGGGGAGTCAGATTTTTGGGGTCACAGTTTGCATCTGTCACACTCTGACTCCCCTCTTATATTTAAAATGCAAGATGTAACAGCAACAACTTTCACTCTGCTGGCATATTCTGATCTCTGTTACTGATGTTTTAAGTTATTTGTAACTACTGTTAACAGAGAGGAAAAATGGAGGGGAGTCAGATTTTTTGGGGTCACGGTTTACATCTGTCACACTCTGACTCCACTCATTTTTTGCTCGCTGTTACCAGTAGTTACAAATCCTTTAACTTAATCAATAAGAAGCAGAGGTCAGAACATGCCAGCAGATTTAAAATGGTTGGTGTTGCATCTTGCATTTTAAAATAACAACTTCAGAATAATTTTGATGACTGCTGCCTCTGTCATTCCAACTTTGCACCCCATACACCTGTTCTTATTATGTAATTTGGTTGATCCAGGTATGCTCTCCCATCCTTTAAAGTGTTAACACATGCTACCAACTGTCTCCCTTGTTTTTGTAAAACTGGATTACATGTTACAGAGAAAATGCTTCCTGTTGTGGTTTAGTACTACTTCTACTACAGCTGATGTCAGCAAGTCAGCTTTGCTCAGGAAGCTGTACTACACTCACAGGGTTCTCAGAGCATCAGGGAACTGTTGGTGTTTACACTGGTAAGTTTTCAGGACCAGAACAGTTGGTAGAGCTGCAGCGTTGTCATGGCAGAACTGGAGCTAGGGAAGCAGGCATTGTAACCGGGCTCATTTGTGTCTACTAGACATAATGGCAGAGGCAAAGGAAGTGAAAAGGATGGCCGTATTGCTAAAAAATACCAAATCTTTTATGACGGTTCTTAATGGCCATTCCACAGTAAAGCAAAAACAGCTTCTTGAAGTACACTGCATGAGTAAAGTGAATATGGGCCCTAGTTACATGTGATGGTCTGATGGAACTTGTCATTGTAAACAAAACTAGGTCGAAATCTAGGCCCATGTCTGGACTGTGTCTGGTCAATATGCTCCTGAAGATGTCAAGTAAGCCCACCTGTTTATTCTTGATGCACCTACGAGGGTGTGCATGCTCAAGGTAATGCAGTCTTGATTCTTGCATTGAGTGCATAAGCTCAAACATTGTTACAGCGTTGAAGCCATTCAACAGTGTGTCCAAATCGTGTAACTACAACTTCTGGGCCATCACATGATGTACACTAGCTGAAAAAGCACCCAACCTTAGGAATGGTGTCACAACATGTGTGAAATAGTTTTAATTTGGAATCAAACTGAAAACTGCAATCATCACCCATAAATGCATGAATATTGAATTATCCCCATGAGTACAGATTTACCTCCAGCCCCTGCTTTAGTGCTTGCCGCAGCCTCTTAGACTATTGTGGTGAGCTCTTAGTGATTATTTTGTCACCTTTTTAAAAATGAAATGATAGGATATAGGATATATTCCCATGCTTCGTACTGCTGCTTACACACACAGTCTTTGGAGTTGAGCTTTTTGTGTCAGGACTTCATCGTAGAATTAATCCATTTATCCAATTAATATCACAAAGGTAGTGGCAGTGCTGTTCAATTCATTGTGTCTTCTGTCTGTTAATGCACTCTAAGCTGATTATGTACAGTATACGCCACATATATTGCTATTACAATGAACATAGAGGTGTGGATCATGATCAGTCTGATGTGGTGAGTAGAAAAGAGTGCACTAAACTGAACTTAAGGACTCAGTTTCCTTTGAGGAATTATTATTGTCATTATTATTATTACTCCTGATTGTAAATATCCACAGAAAGAAAGTATGTATTTAACTCTTCACTTATGTTTAATAACCTACACACACTAGATCTGTATTTTGTGATCGAAATTCATATATTGTGTAATTCTGCTGATCTGACCATTCCATGATACTGATGCAGAATGAAAGGTCCACCTGAAGAAGGAGTGAAATAAGGAGTCAGGAATCTTTTCTCACACTTTTACTGCACA
Source organism: Nibea coibor (assembly GCA_023373845.1). NCBI lineage: Eukaryota > Metazoa > Chordata > Actinopteri > Sciaenidae > Nibea > Nibea coibor. The sequence continues at coordinate 1,910,377 of CM041723.1, forward strand.
GTGACAATTCAAATACAACAAGCTGTTGTAGGTCTGAGGCACATCTCTGGGATTCACCAGCACTTTGAAGACTAACAGCCCATGCACGGGTTTAACTGAAAACTTCAACTATGATAGTGTACAAGATCCAATAACAAGTGAAGAAGAGTTGCTATTAAGTCTTCTGTTAAAATGAATCATACTCAGTGTAAACTTGTGTGACCCTATGTGAGATTAATTAATAAAATATAATTTTCTCATTTCTTTTACTTCAGATGTTTTTGTTTATGGATTTGCAGTGTGTAGCCCTGCTTCATTTTGTGTCTTATAATAAAGCAAAGATGAATAAATATGTAAAAATGCATTCATCTGTGATAATTCTGTCTGCGTTGACGCAATCTTAATATGTCCTCAATCTGTTACACATTAAAAGCCTTCCAGGAGTTTAGGCCGGCATCCCTTCCTGGTGGGGCTTTTTAAACATTTGCAGCAAATACTGAGTGTCATTAAGACAGGGAACAACATACACTCATCAGAATAAATTAAGCTGTAAGAACTATTCTTGTTAAAAAGAGATAGTGGCAGATGTGGTGCATGAATCATAAAGTACTGACAGATTGTGGAAAATGTAATCATTTGTTTTGAGACATTTATTTTATGCTATCTGCAAATCGAACAAGAGACTAGCCTGCTAGTCTCTGTTAAGTGTGTTAATTACTGATGTCCTGTGGTTTAGATACATTATCATAAATGTCCAAGTAGCATGTTTACTTACAGTATCTCTCCGGTCTCATAGTGGAATGTGACTATGTTAAAATCAACAGTACTTCAATAAATACAGATTAACAAAGTCAACACTGATCTTTCTTTTTTTTTTCTTTCAAATAAATAAAAACAAAACAATGAAAACTGCATTGGCCAATGCATAACAGAATCCAAAAAATAAATATAAATAAATTTTGGATTATCCATCACGTAAGCACAATATAAACAAATGATGAAGGTTAGAAAATAAATATTTTGACACTATCCCCCTTTCTAATTCAGGGTCTCAAGTTCAGACCTCAAAGACATTAACATCCATGTTCCCACATCCCCACAGATACACTTCAAATCAAAGTCAAATTACCAAACAGTGAACTTGAAGCTTTTACAGGCAGTTCAGTAATTCAGTCTTGTTATAAGCCTCTGAAAGCCATGTGTTATATCAATGGATTTACACTTTTTACTATAGCAGTCAGTAATTGTTAGTGTGTAGACCTGTAATTGGTTACATTTGGCAACAACAATGACCTTAATGGTTAAGATAATGATGCATAATGGTTTGACCCGTGGGTTTGGTTCAGACATGTACACTTGGAATGTTAATAAAACAAATACAATGGCTGTACATACAAATTCACTATTATAATACGCATCATTCTTCAAAGGTATTTGTGTGTTCCACAGTACACTCTGGCCTGCATGAAATGCTCATTTACAGACAAGCCCAGTGTGATTGTAAGGCATGCAGTTCAGTGCAACGTCATTCAAACTTTACCATGATTGGTTTTTAGTGTACAGCTGTGCATGTGTAGCCAGCAGAGGTCTTCTTGGGTCCACCAGTTTTCTTCCTGGATTGCCACAGGTCTCAGGTCTCAGGTGTGTCAGTGTGTTTTGAAGTGAACTATTCCCTATCTGCAGCACTGCTAACTCATTTTATTTTGGCAGATCAATTTTAGATATTCTTTTGTGAACGTGGAATGAAAGAAGCAGTCACTGAACTGGTTAGATGAAGACGTGCAAGAAACAGGTACATATTGCAGTTTGGATGACTGTCACATCTAACCCTAACCCACATCATTAATGTAAGCAACCTCTTACCACCTTTTACTGTGCACTCATCGCTGGCTGTGATTATGGTTCCTTAAGGTATGGCACAACACAGGTGTACCCTACTGCATGGACATTTGCTATTAGTTGATGCTGTGAGAACAATATACATGTAGTATGTTTAACAGGTGCTTTTTGAAGTGATGTGGGGAAAGAAACAAATGATCTTAAGAGTTCAATGTCAGAGCTGTGTACATGGCACAACACAGAAGCAACAGCCAACAGGCTTACTTCTTACCAATACACACCTCAAGCCCTGAGGCCACTTACTAACATTGGACATTAGTCAGTGTATTCTCCTTCGTTAGTTCTTGTAAGGTTTGTTGATGACTTTGTCAATCCATCTCAGGAACCTGCTAACACGCGTGTACACCCCAGGGAATGAGGGGTTTCCACAACCGTGACCCCAGGAGATGATTCCTGTCAGCACCCAACGTCCACCATCTCCCTGGCAAACCAGTGGACCACCGCTGTCACCCTGGCAACTATCCACACGGTGACGCTCCGACAGACTCCCGGCGCACAGCATGCGGCTGGTGAAACGATCACTGTATCTCTTCTTACACTTCCAGGCTGGAAGCAGGGGGACCCAGGCCTGGAGCAGAGTCCGGGAGTACTCTGAATCTGACAGCAGAAAGGAAGAAACAAGTCTCATTTACATCTGAGTACAGTAATGTGGGAGCATTAAGTAGAGGATATCCAATTGCAATCCTATTAATGAAGCAAAGCAAAAGCGCAAATGAAGCAAAGTTACCAAAAAACTTGAGAGTCTCACAGCTGTGCCACATAGTTGTACTGAAGGTCTAATAATTATGTTTTTTTGGTTTTATTTGCCAAATCTTGATGTCCACTGACAATACAATATAACTTAGGTAGATGCATGGTTTTTGATGTTACTTACTGACAGAAGGAGTAATATGTAACATATTTACTTGTTAAATCATTAAATTACCATGCTATGCTATGTCATCAGACATTAGGGAAACAAAACTAAACTAAAATGGCTTCTTGGCAACAATACTACAGCCATTATGTTCTCTTGAAACTTTTACTATCAATGCCAATTTTGACACCCCAGATTGCTAGATATGAAACAACTTGGAGCAAACGCAGCCTGCTAGAGTCATGGATACAAGCAACTGAAGTGGATCATTACGGTTAACATTAGATCCTAAAAATCTTCGATCCTAAAAAGTTTACAACAACTAGAAATATAATATAATATGGATCAACAAAGGAGATGCATTTGAAAGGTGGAGCCTGATTAGAACCCAAGGAAGGAAGTATGGATGGTGTTTATTTGTGCTCAACAATCATCCATCTATTAACTGTAACTACTTATCCTTATCAAGGTCATGGTGGAGCCGGAGCCTATCCCAGCTCACTTTGTGCAAGAGCAAAAGCGGCATCTCATGACAGGACGCATAGAGACAAACAAGCATTCACACTCACATTCACACCTACGGCCAATTTAGAGTCAGCTTATTAACCTATTAAGTGCAGCCGGAGTACACAGAGAGAACCCACACGGACACAGGGAGAACATGCAAACTCCACACAGAAAGGGCTCAGCCAAGGAGCCAGGAACCTTCTTGCTGTGAGGCGACAGTGCTAACCACTGCACCACCATGCTGCCTGTTTGTGCCCAATGTAAACATTTCATTTCTGAGAGACAAAGACAGACGAACAGACGGAAAATGTTCTACAGTCTTTCAGGATGGAGCTCCACATGCAGTGACGTTACCTGTGATGCCCCAGCCAGTGATCACACAGGCAGCAGGTCTCTTCTCCCATTTGTTACCTGGCTCTGGCAGACACACCGCACTGGTGTGAGGGTTAAATGCCACACAGTTGCCCTCTGTGCCTTTGAGCCGCAGGAGGGCGATGTCGTACTCCCAGCCCTGACTGTGGTACTTTCTGTGGATAACTATGCGTTGAGGAGACAAGGTGCGTTCAAAGTCATCCTGCTCCTCAGTGTGGTAGTCACCCAAGCGCAATACATAGCGGGTCGGGTCTCTGCCAAATCTGAAGGAGGACAGAAAAATTGGAAATGATGGTCCTTAAGTAAAATAGGACCAAAATACTTCAATGCTGTATTGAACTTTACAATATTAAACACCCTTGGTGAAGCCATTTAATTTAAAAACATAGCCAAAAGGTGAATACAGGGAAGTAAATTGGCTCCTACCTCTTGAAGCAGTGGGCAGCGGTTACAACCCAGCAGGGGTTGATGAGTGATGCTCCACACAGAGGATGATTGCCTTTAGACTGAGACCGGAGCCAAAGAGACACCTGCCAGGGCCACTCACCCCTGGAATCACATACACACAAGCCAGAGTTAGGCTTTCGGGAGGCTGAAACAGTTTCACAATTTCACCCACTTGTCTGAAAGACTACTGTAACGATATTTGTACAGGGGCTTAAGAGAAGTGAATCAAACCGAACTTTGTGTGAATCTACCTACAATGGAGACAGAGGCTGTGTCCGAAATCACTCACTCATTCCCTACTCCCTACCCCCTATATAGGGAAATAAATGTAGTGAACTATATAGTGAGCTCAACAGAAAACAATTTCGGACACTTCTCTTGGCACCGGTAATTACGTCATCGCTGTCGCACAATTAAAATGTACCGCATTAACGTCGTCTCACATAATACTTGTCCATTTACTACTGCATTTTTTTTATTAAATTAGAGTCTTTTGATTACTGTCCTGTACTTTTTATTTTCAGATTTTGTTTTCTATTTAAGCATATTTTCATATTTTATTCTCTTCGCTCTTCATTTATTTATTTATTTATTTTTTTGGCCATTTTAATGAGAGTGCAGCTGAAGATGGACAGGAAACAGGGGGCAGAGACACGCAGTAAACGGGCGTCCGATGCGGGAGTCGAACCGGAGCCGCTGCAACGAGGACTGTAGCCTCCATACACGGGGCGGTCGCTTAACCCGCTACGCCACAGGCCACCCCTTCTCTTGGCTCTTTAGTAGCAGAAATTATTAACAACCTATCAACAACCTGTTTTAAACCTCGGAATCAAGCGTTAAACGGAAAAATACTTCCATTTGTCTCCCGTCCGTCGGATGTTCACTACATTTCACGGTGAAGTGTGGGATACATGTAGTGCACTATATCGTGGACACTACACATTCGGACACCACTACAAAATGGCGTGGTCACTATATAGTGCACTATATAGTGGTTAGGGAGTGATTTCGGACACAGACAGAGTGTTGTGTGCTTGTGCTAACCTCAGTGACTTATCTCCCCCTATGATCCTGCGTCGACGCCGCTGGTTATTGAGCCTCAGGCCACAGGTCTGCATTGCTATGGTGCTATCCCCAACAGGATCTAGGGTGTAATCACAGATAACGCCCGCATCCTCACTGTGGCGACAGTCATGGCCATCTTGACCCACAGCCTGACACTGGCCCAAGGACATCTCGGTGCCCGAGCAACGAACGTTGTCTAGATGGATGGGACCTCGACCCTCACCAAAGTATGCCATGGATCGAGCTTTAGCCACACCGCTGGAGAACAGCACACAAAGACATGCAGCATTGATTTGTTTCTTTTTGTTCTATAATTACATACTGTATATTAAATGTACAGATAGCTATATGTATTTTAGGTCATCTGATGTCAACTGTTACTACTACAAACCTCAATGCAACAAATCATATCTTCTCATGTTTCATTTATATATTTTTTCAAACCACATTCTGATGAAACTGTTTACAGTTAGCAGTTCCTAGGTAATATTTATCATTTTCCCCATCTTAAATTAGCGTGTTTATATGCTAACATTTGCTAATCAGCACTAAACACAACGTTCAGTGAAGGAATGTCGTGTAGTTATTGGTATTGTACAAATCAACCAGATGATGGTGCTAGATAAAAAGTTAAATGATCAGCAGAGTTGTTCTAATTCATCCTGCGTGTAACAGATTTGATGGAATAGTTTACTCTAAATAAAGAAATGCAGGTAGAGCAGGAGGAAACTTCAGGAATGTTTGCACCAGATTTTATGGCCGTCCAATATTTGTCAGGACATTTCACATGAAACCAAAAAGGTCAGCTAGACAAAAAATACTGGGAACACCAAAGTAACTGGGATCCATCCTCTGGCGACCCTGAATGTCTGTACAAAATTTCACAGTGATTAAGAATACAATCATCAGGGCAGCATTTAGCTCAGTTGGTAGATGCAGCCGCCCTATCTGCAAAGGCTCAGTCCTTGCTGCGGAAGCCCAGGATTCGTATCTGACCTGTGGCTCTTTCCCTCATGTCATTTCCCATCTCTCTCCCCACATTCCTCCATTCCCTGTCTCTATCAAATAAAACTTGAAAAGGCCAAATAAATAAATAAAAGAATACAACCAACGAGACACACTGCTAGTATAGCAAACAGAAGCTCTAACAGTCCGATTTTTAGGAAACTTTCTGTATACCTTCATGCTCTCATGAGGATTAACCATTTTCATTCCGGACACTCCATGAGCTTTTGTCTCACTCTCTTAAACAAAAATGTGGAAGGAGGTGTAATCATACTAACGTGAATCCCAGCTGTCTGCAAACTACAGCTGCGTTGACATCATTCCAGCCATCATCACACACACTTCCCCATTGGCCATTTATAAAGACCTCCACTCTACCCTCCTTCCTGCTTTCTCCAGCAACCAAACGCACCAGAGGGCCTGCAAACAAACATGACAAGAAAAACATATGAATGTTGCGTTGTTGATTATCGTAATTTATGCCCTAAGCTTTTCAGATACTGGAAATTTTTTACATATCATGCCTTTACAAATATAATACACACAATTCTCATCAACAGGAAATGTAACTATCTGTCTCCTTTCCTCAATAGCCACCAATTTGTGCACTTACCAACAGGAGGCAACAGAGCCGGTATCTCATTAGCATCACGCCCCCTCTCACAGCGGACACCAACATCCTCACTGTGGGAGCAGTCATGCTGGCCCCACTCAGAGTGGGAGCAGGCCTGAAGAGTAGTTTCTGTTCCCAGACACTGGACCTCATCCAGTAGAATCAGCCCACGACCTTCTTCATACACCCTGTCAGGAGCCACCTCTGCTCGGCCACTGCAGACAAGACATGACCACAGAACATTGATCTCTCTATGGACAGTGGTTTTAAGGGCATGAAGAACATTATCACCAATATTCAGTTAGGTTCCGTTCCATCAATCCATAAAATTTAATGGATGCAGTTGAGGTTTTCTATGGATTGCAAGCTTCTTTTGAATTCAAATTTCTTTATTTAAACAGGAACAATGTACATTACCATTAACATCAAGCTTATGTAAAACAAGAAGAGATGTAATGCACCAGGTTTTAAGAAATTGCTATTTTCTGCCCATAGTCCCTGACAGCGCACAAAATATAAACAACAACAAACATAGACACAACCACTTATGGCAAAATTTCCACTCACACAGATATTTTTATGGCTATTAAATCTTCCAATACATTTATGCACATTCAACTGTTTTTTTTTTAATTAATTTAGTTAGCAAAGCTCTTGTTTCATAATTTGATCTATGTTCCATTCATCATCAATGATCATGATGAGATACATGATCATTGATAAATGCGATAATGAATTAAAGTGGATGAGAATAGAGGTGATGAGCTCAGACATCCTGAAGGACCTCTGAAGGAGTGGGTATGGAGGAAAGGGGGCAGGAAGGAGTAAAAATGCTACTTGTTTGCATTAAAGGGAGTCATTTGAGGAAGGCAGATGATTACTCTTCATGCCTGAGGAGGTATTCCACAGGAAAGCCCCGGTACAGACCCTCATGCTGGAGGGTTTATAATATATCACAGGGAATGCCTTGCGATCTCCCTGGTTGGATAATTGCCAGTATGTTGTTCAGTCTTTAAGAAAAATCACAAGCTTTTAAGGTACAGAGGGCTTCTGTTATGACTCGGATGTAGCAATGCACTGACCTGAAGCCCAGCTGTCTACACACCACCTGGGCGTTGAGCTTCGTCCAGTTGTCATCACACACAGTGCCCCATTCTCCCTGGTGATAAATTTCCACACGACCCTCCCAGTGATTGTCCGCTCCGACCAGACGAACTGCACCATCTGCAGCCACACAGGAGAACACTATACTGTATTATATCATATATATATCATATATATCATATATCATACTCAAGCATGACATAAAGCATCTCATCTGTTTTAGTTTTGGTGTTAGTGCTCTCTTTTTGCTCACTTAAGAAGTGCGATTAATGATGAATGTGCCTGCATTCTCAGTCATTAGAGTCATAGAATATCTAGAAGTGCTGAGGCAACTTAAATATGTTGTTCCTCTTATCCAAAAAGCCTCTTCATTTCTGATTGGCTGATGGTGATTCCCAGGGAATTAACTTCTATAAAGTTGTTTTATACACCAAGGCCACAAAACATCCATTAAATAAGTGCAGGGCCCAACACAGGCGGGTCAATCCCTGGGTAAGGATGTGTTATGGAATATTCTATCCCTAGGTTACACAAAGTCATGTGTGGGCCTTGAGGTCCTCAGCAGTATTAGTTGTTTGTCTTTGACTGGGAACAGTAGGTGCCAGTCTATCTCAACACTGTGGGGGCCAGGGTCGAAGAAATCTGGTGCCGCCTGCTTAGGCATAATAGATGGTTTTCCGTTGACATTCCAATCTGCGTAAACAGACATCTGTGTCTCCAGACTAGAATATGCTGACAATGACACCGTTCTTGGTAAAAGCATTGTCTTTAACTAATTCTGGGCGTATAGTATTTGTGGTGTGATCTTGGGGTTTAAAGTCTATCCACCAGCACAAGTTCGGCAGCATTTGAGACCGACTCATGCACTTCTGTCTTCTGTCTGACCGACTCAGGCACTTCTCTCTAATTCTCCTTGGCCAGGAATCAATAAATAATACAGCATTAGACATCAGAGGCTCCTGAACACGTTCTTTCTTCCTGACCTCATCATTAACCTTTGGCTTCAGCAATTTCTCCACAACAGGATGCACTAGTCTGCATCTTAAGGTTCTTGAAAAGAACCGTTAAAGAGAAAGGTGTCTGCGACAATTGCATCACCATGTTGACCAATGTGGTTTAGAATGTTAGCATTTGCTATTTATTATATTATTATGTTTTACACGCAGGGCTGCACAACGAAACGCAGTCTCCTATACAAACCATGCCAGGATGCTTCTATTGCTCTTCTTTAAAAGCTAACAAGAACTGTGTTTTCTTAAGTTTTCCGAAGAAATACTAATGTGTGCTCCAGGAACCTAAAACCTGTTCTCCTGCTCCACCTTAGCTGTACTGATGTAAACAGGAGTGTGTGCAATCTCAAATGGGTTTAGGTCAGGTGATTGTGGAGGCCAGGACTCCATCCACTGATGTAAACAGGAGTGTGTGCAGTCTCAAGTGGGCTCAGGTCAGGTGATTGTGGAGGCCAGGACTCCATCCACTGATGTAAACAGGAGTGTGTGCAGTCTCAAGTGGGCTCAAGTCAGGTGATTGTGGCCAGGACTCCATCACTCTCAGAGTACTACTCTGTAGAGCACTGTGGTAGCCATGCTGGTTAAGGGTATTTAGTGTCACCACACCATCACACCTGCTCCACAATACTTCACGTGGGAACCACACATGCAGATACCATCTGTTCACCAGACAGACGTTAGACGTAAAATTTGGACTCATCAGACCAAAGTCCAGATTTCCACTGGTCTTCATTGTGTTTTTTGGCTCTTGTTGTTGGTCTCCCTCTGTCATGGTTTCTTTGCATCTATTCACCATGAAGGTATGATTTGCACAGTCTGCTCTGAGTTGATGGTGATGTGTTTGCTACTTGAAGCATTTATGTGGACTCTAATCCGTGGTTTCATTAATTGTTGATTTCTGAGGCTGGTAACTGTAATGAACTTCTCTTTCCTGGGGCAGTTCTAATGAGAGCCAGTTTCTTCATAGTGTTTGATGTTTTTTGTCACAGGACACATTCAAACTTTCTTTTCTGATTTGACTGACCTTCATGTCTTAAAGTAATGATGGACTGTGGTTTCTCATTACAAAGTTAAGCAGCTCTTGCCATAATATAGCATTGCATATGGCTAATTACTGGATGCCAGCACAATTTCACTAATTAACTTTTGACAAGGCACATCTGCTAATTGAGAATCATTCCAGATGACAACCTCATGAGAGAATGTCTAGTGTCAAAAGTGATCAAAGCAAAAGGTAGCTACTTTGAAGAATCTAAAATATAAATCCCATTCTGTTTACCCTTTGTTTACCACTTAATTCCATAAGTGCTATTTCATATTTTTGATGTTTTTGTTGTTAATGTACAATGTAAAAAATAATCAAAATGACTGAAAAAATGACTGTGTCCAAACTTTTGACTTTAGGTGTTGTTATTTTTATGCTCTGTAGATTTAGCTGTGATTGCACACTGGTGTGGATCCAGACTGACGGAGATGTTGTTTTAGGTACAGGGATGAAGCAGGTGGGAACAGTCTCATGTGACAGCAATGTGTTAAAAAGGTCAGTGATGACATCAACTAGCTGGTTGGCACATGTTCCATGGCCAGAGATGATATTAGGCCAGTAGCATTACTGACATTCACTCTCATCAGGATTCTTCTTACATCTGCTGTGGACACTGACAATGTAGCCGAGTAGTCTCAATAGCTGACTGAGGAGATCGAAGCGAACATGAAATGTGTTTAGCTCATTTGGTATACTGCGATAGTCTGGAATGCCTGTCACTCATCTTTGGTGTTGTTGGTGTTGAAGTTCCTCTCCAGTCTCAGCTGATGCCTCCTCTTTTGCATCCTTGCTCCTAATTCTGATCCCTCACCTCTCCATTTATCCAGGCTTTCTGGTTGTTTCATTTTCTCTGTGATCACCACATCATCAACATGTTGATGTACGTCCTTGGTGCATTGGGAGTGCAAGTGTAAACATTACACTATACTAAGGGGGCGGTTAGAGTATTCAGCAAAGTGTAAGCATTACACTACTGGGGTGGACTGAATATCTCTGAATATTTCTGGTGGTCTGAATCTGCTGATGCTGATGTGTCAGCGTAAGCGTTAGCTGTCCTCAGTGAAGACATACATAGGTCAAGAGGAGTGAGTTTACCCGTGCAAGTTCTCAGAGCAAAGGGAACCAGTATGTGCCACTCAATACCTGTTGTTGTCTCCGTCCACACAGAAAACATTTTGACAAAAGATCAAATCAAATCAAATTTCATTTGTATAGCCCAAAGTCACAAAATACATTTGCCTCTGTGGGCTTTACAGTCTGTACAGGAAAGTGACACCCTCTGTTCTTAGACCCTCGTTCGAGTGAGGAAAAAACTTGGCCACAAAAAACCCTTTAACAGGGAAAAAAGTGGAACCTGTGATAGAGATAGCGAGTCACAGATGCACAGCAGCCGTAAATAATTAACTAGCTAAGATAAAGATGCAGAAATCTAACTAACCTCTGGTCTCTAAAACAGTCCTCACACACTGTTGCCTCCTTTCCATGGGCTTATGGGACTGCCGATCCGCAGTAAACAAAACTGATTTTATTCCGGCTTACACCAACCACCTTTCTCTGGAGCTCCTTGTTCTCACTGAGACTTGGATCAAACCAGAGAACACAGCCACCCAAGCTGCACTCTCCACTAATTACACACTCTCCCACACCCCCCATCCTTCTGGTCAAGGAGGAGGGACTGGCCTGCTAATTTGCAACAAATGGAAATTCACTCCGCTGCTACATTCCACCAATTATGACTCTTTCGAATACCATGCCATTACAGTAACGGCCCCTGTTAAGGCCTACGTTGTTGTCATTTACCGTCCACCAGGGCAAATGGGTGGCTTTACAGAAGAGCTTGATACCCTGCTGGCATCCATACCTGATCATGACTGTCCGGTACTTGTCCTAGGCGACATGAACATCCACTTAGACCAGGGGTGTCCAAACTACGGTCCGTGGGCCGCTCATTTTTAATTGGCCCGCAAGAATTTTTTTTAAATAGAATAGAATATGGCCCACACTTCAACTTTTGCCTGAGTGTATTGCACTTTTTAATTGTAACACCAGGGGCGCTACTATTCGACTACTACCTGAGTTCTACAGGAGCTCGGAAAAGGAAAAGTTTCCTCTGATGAGACGCCACGCGAAAAGAATGATCAGTCTATTTGGCTCAACATACATATGTGAGCAAACATTTTCTCTGGTAACACTGAACAAAAGCAGAATGAGAACCAAAATGACCGACAGCTATCTCCATGATGTCAAGTCTCAACCACTAAGTTTACTCCAGACCTGCCAGCCATCCTTCGGTCCAAAGTGCAGCATCACTGCTCCCTGAGTGCAATGCCGTTCACAATTTAGGTGAGTAAAAGATATAGTATATATTATATTATACACAGTACCCGTGTGTTAATAAGCATTTATGTGCAGGTACACATGCAACCAATATCAATAATGCATATCAATTCTGTCACTAGCCTGTTTTTGCTCACCACTTGCGTTTTTCTTGTTAACACACAGAGTACACACCGATGTGCACAGTGCACACACTGCACACGCAAAGTCATCTGATGCGGATTTGCTCCTTGATCAAGTGACATTTGTTTTTTGTTTTTTTTTGCACGAGCGCCATCGGATCATCACCGCAGCTGGATGGCCCGATTTACATACCCAGCGCAGCTGATACGCACCAGAATAATTTACTAAAATTATATACACTTCTGTTATTAAGTCCAGTTCAGTCTGTTTATGTTGATAAGCGTTCAAACGAACGTTAATAGGTATATGCTAAGCCTAAGAACTTAAATAACAAGCGTGAAATTTACCCGTCCCATTTTCCCCTTTATTGTTTTTTCTCTGTACTGTTAATCTTATGTCTAAGAAGAAATCTGAGGCTGCTGTTCTGAAAATGAGCTACCAAAGCTTTTTATGAATAAATCAATAAAGATCTGTTTATGGAAAGCTGTGATGAATGCAGTGTTGTCTTTAATTATATTCAACAATATAACATATTTGACCACTTTTAATTGATTTTTCTAACTTTAATACACTAAAGTTTAGGCTATATACCTAATTTCTTGTAAGTGGCCCACCCCCTCCTATATGTTTAAGTATGTGGCCCTCATTGAAAAAAGTTTGGACACCCCTGACTTAGACAGTCCAGACTCTGATAACTTTATGTCATTAATGCATTGCATTAATGCATTGTTGGTAACGCCTCTCCCATCCATCAGATCACTTTTTTTTTATCCAGTTTAATGTCACTCTGTCAGAGCAACCCTATGCTCCTCCATCAATGGTTACATTCCGCTGCAACCTCTGTAACTGATCTCCAACCCACTTCTCTATAGTTATCTCTGCTCTACCACATTCCAGCACATTCTCCTCTCTGAAGGGTAATGATAATAATAATAATAATAATAATACATTTTATTTCATAGGTGCCTTTCTGTCACCCAAGGACACCTTACAATAAATAAAATTAGACAGCAATAACAAAAACAAACAAAAAGAACCAAAAAAGTTTACCAAATTACAAAAAATACAACATTAAAACAGGTTAAAAATAGGACAATGCAATTGAATCAGTCAGATAGAAAAAGCAATTTTAAACAGGTGGGGTTTGAGTGCGGACTTGAATTGTGAGAGTGAGATGATGTTCCTTATGATGGGGGGTAAAGAGTTCCAGAGCTGGGGAGCAGAGCAGCTGAAAGGTCTGCTCCTCATGGTGATGAGATGGGCAGAGGGGATAGTCAGGTGAATGAAGTTGGAAGATCTGAGGGAACGAGGGGGAGCAGCAACAAGGAGAAGATCCGAGAGATATGGTGGTGCAAGGTTATGGATGGCTTTGAACGTGAGCAAAAGAATTTTGTAATTTATGCAGGATTTGACTGGGAGCCAGTGGAGGTGTTGCAGGACAGGAGTAATGTGGTGGATGGAAGGGGTTCTGGTAATGATGCAGGCAGCTGAATTCTGGACCACTGAGTCACTCTGCTCTACTTTGAACTCATGTCTGAACAAGCTGTGTCCTTTATCTATGAGGCCTGCTCAACCAAACCATGGTTGAATGATACCCTTCGATCACTGCACACCAAACTCAGAAATGCTGAAAGAAAATGGCTCAAATCCAAACTAGCTGCTGACCTCAAAGGCTACCAGACACTTTTATCCTCTTTTTCAACCAGCGTCACTGCTGCAAAGACTGCTTTTTACAACAACAAAGTCAACAGTGTCACAGACACCCAGAAACTTTTCTCCACCTTCAAATCACTACTCAACCCTTCTCCTCCTCCTCCTACCAGCCTTACCACTGATACCTTTGCATCATTCTTTACAGGCAAAGTGACAGAAACAAGCAGCCGATTCTCTGACCAGCTCACTCCCAACCCAACTCATAACACTGTTGCTTGCACATCTTTTTTTTTACACCCCTCTCTGAGAGTGAGGTATCCAGGTGTCCTGTTGACATATAGCATCCTACTACATGTTCATTGGACCCTATAGCGTCACTGACCTCCGGCACCTTTCCCACTGCATTCAAAGCAGCTCGAGTAACGCCTCTACTCAAGAAACCTTCACTCAACCCTGCTCAGGTCGAGAACTACCGTCCTGTCTCACTTCTTCCTTCTTTTTATCCAAAATTATTGAACGGGCGGTCGCTAAGCAACTCTCAGAATTCCCTCTACAGAACAATCTTCTTGATCAGAATCAATCTGGTTTCAAGAGCGATCACACGACTGAAACTGCCTTAGCCTTAAAAGCCTTAAAAGAAGCAAGAGCAGCAGCACAGTCCTCTGTCCTCATTCTACTTGACTTATCAGCTGCCTTTGATACAGTTAACCATCGCATCCTCCTCTCTGTTCTCTCAAACGTGGGCATCTCTGGCCTGGCTCTTTTCCGGGTTTGAGTCCTTCCTGACAGGACGCTCATTCAGTGTATCCTTGCTTAGACAGCTGTCCACTTGCATCACCTCACCACAGGGGTACCCCAGGGCTCAGTGCTGGGGCCCTTTCTATTTGCTATCTACACCACCTCCTTGGGTCCAATTATCCACTCACATAGCTTTTCCTATCACTGCTATGCAGACGACACTCAGCTGTAGCTATCATTTCCTGTCATGTCTGGCTCCCACCATGGTGGTGAGGAACTTAGGGGTTATGATTGATGACCAACTAACCTTTTCCAATCATGTTGCCTCAGTTGCTCGGTTATGCTGCTTTGCACTTTACAACATCAGAAAAATCAGACGTTACTTAACACAACACGCCACTCAACTCCTGACATAAGCTGTGGTCATTTCAAGACTAGACTACTGTAGTGCCCTCCTGACGGGCCTCCCAGCCTGCACAGTGAAACCTCTTCAGATGATCCAGAGCTTGTCTACAACCAACCCAAAAGGTCACATGTCACCCCGCTGCTCATCAAGCTCCACTGGCTACCTGTTGCAGCCCGCATTCAATTCAAAGCACTAATGCTCATCTACAAAGTTGTCCCTGGTTCTGCACCTACCTACCTGAACGTCCTTATACAGGCATATGTTACCTCACAACCACTGCACCCTCCAATGAGCGTCGCCTGGCTCTGCCACCTGTTCTCTCAAGGCAATCCAAACTTTTTTTTCGTTTGCTGCACTACCAGTTCCTACCAGAGCAGGAGCCTCCCTCTCTACCTTTAAAAACCTCCTGAAGACCTCATCACCTTTTCTCCTAACACTAGCTACAACTGGACACGAGAGAGCTACCCATTTAAGAATTGTCATAGCACTTATGGTTACACTAACACTGTCTTATCAAACTGTACCTTAATTGTTCCCTTCTCTGTAAGTCACTTTGGATAAAAGCGTCTGCTAAATGACTAAATGTAAATGCAAATGTACGTATGTATGCATTTATGTGAGCTGCACATTGTCACATCTGCATGTGCTGATTGAAATGCCATTTGTCTGGTTCTAAATAAAAGTATTGCACAAATTTTGATAATGGTACTGAAGGAAAGGTTAAGGATTCGCCAGAGTTATTACAGTTCATCCGAAGGGAAGCATCAATGTCTGACAGACAGTGAACTGAACCTCCAATTAACATTCTGAAACTGCTCAGCAAGATACAAGTCATTCAGCAGTGCAACCTTGAGAAATGTTCAATGCAAACAGAGACAACTAATCATGCTTGTTTTACACAGAGTTGCTTTCTGGGACTGGGAATGAAATAGAAAATTTGTAACACATTTCTCTTCAAACAAACTATTTTGTTGTTCTCCTGTGAGTGGCAATGGTAACAAATAACCAATGCGCATGCAGGCTTCAGGCTGATGAGAGACAGTCTGACTTTTTGAGACTGTATTTGTGAACAGGGCATTGCAATGCAGTCCTGACATGTCTTCCCAGGCAGATTTAACATGCTTCCACACCTTAAATCATGTGACTCACTGCCATGCCACCTAACAACTCACATGTGACCTCACCCCACCACTCATCAGAACAGAAGAGGCTTTTTGGAAGGGAACATCTACAAGAATCTATAGCAATTCCAAATGCCTTTGACTTAGCACTTTAGATATCACAGGTTTAGGTATCACTGGTTTGAGCAAAAGAGTTGAGAATGATTATAGTGTTGTCTAATATGAACATGTGAGTTTGTTTGGCTCTGACCTGTATATGGGTTGCAGGACACGCCGGCATCTTCCATGTGGTCACAGTTGTGCTGCTCCCAGATGTTATGAGGACACTCCTCTAGAGAGAGTTCATTGCCTGTACACTGAACCCCATCCAACCAAATGGGACCAGCACCCTTCCCAAAGTGAGCCCATGTCCATGCCTGGGCCACACCCCTGTTGTTCAGGATAAACAAACACCACCTTTTATTTGTAGGATAAGCTCAGGTCTTTAGGCCTATGTGCTCTTTATATGCATTTTACAATACTACAACACTGTATGTTATTGCACCTGGTGTTTCTACTCAGTCAGCACTGGAGTAATTATCTCAACACATGAATAATCTTCATTATAAACACCCAAGTACAGTGTCTGTGCGATAGAAAAACATAAATTCTAAGCGTGTCTCTTTAATTTAAACTTTAAAAAAATAGCAGGAGGATATGTCCAGCTGATTTATTCCTAATAAACGTTTACAGTTATTGCCTCAGTTGGTGCATAAAAAACTGAAGTAATAATCAAAGCAAGTGTAGCTGAAGGCCCAGACAAAGGCTTATACTAAGACATAATACTAAACTAACTAAACATTTTAGTCTATTAGGATACAGAATTTGGGATTTTACTGTTCAAAATGATTTAATAGATACTTGGTCCCACTTTATAGAATTCAGTCTTACTCTGTCTTTTACAAGAACACAAAACAGAATTTTATCTAAAATGTCTTATTCATAATGTGGAGTTAGTTATATTACACATATATAAAAGCAAAATATAAATAATTAAAACAGTCTTTTTTTTTATCTTGACAGAAGTCAAACATTGTATGTTGTCATCTTCCTCTGGAGCATCTTTCAACTTTCATCTTTATGTTTCCAGAGGGCAGTTGGTTTTTAAATAAGCCACGTTTAACACATAAGAGAACACAACCCTACAGATCAGGTAGGGGAAGAGGAGGTGTCTTAAAGTGAGCTAGAAGTCCAATAACAGTAACCGCTGCTGTCCTACCTTCACAGAACGCTTAGAAAACACACTAGTCAACAGACTAACAGGCTGCTCGTCACTGCACCACACTGAGAGTTTGATCCAGACATTCTTTGTGATGGGCTAGCACAGAAGCTGTTTCTTACCCCAGGTTCAACTGTCGGCACACCACCTCAGCATCAGTGTCATCCCACTGGTCATCGCAAATGGTGCCCCACCTGCCATTGTGGTACACCTCAACACGACCCTCAAAGTCCTCCAGGCCTCCCACGAGCCTCAAAGGGATGCCAACGCCTGAAAAATAAAAGGTGAAGTGACCCAATGTTAAACACATGTGTCTACCAAGATGTGTTTATTTATATAAATTGAGGTGACGGTCTGACCTCACCTTCAGGTTCAGCACAAATCACTCCTGCCTCGTTGCCATGGTAACAGTCACTGGTGACAAACTTCCTGCTCCGGCATTCCAACAGGGAATTCTCATTACCACGGCAACCCAGACGTTCATAGTGGAAGACAGAACCTGGGCCAAAGTAGGAATGCTGCAGGGCTGTACCAATCTCACTGTATGGACACACAGATTCTCTTTCAAATGCAAATGCAGGCATGTCCAAAGGTGATGGAAATGTCACATTCTTTTAACCAGAAGCTCTGTCTGATCATATTGAGCTAAATGCAACAAAAAGCAGTGTTCCCAACACATTTCACACAATCTGATTACAACAAAACAACAACAAAAGTCAAATTGGTTGTAGTTCAGTCAGCAGTCAGTTCACACCCATGATTTTCACTGTCGTCCTCACATGTTCATTGTCATTACTATTAACCTTACCCCAGTCCAAGCTGTCTGCATATGACGCTGGCATCACGGTCGGTCCAGTGTGTGTCACATACTGCGCCCCAATGGCCATTTAAGTAGACCTCCAGGCGCCCATTGTTGGCGGATGACCCCCCCACCAATCTGGCTGCACCTGCAAACAACACAGGAGGAATTCAGTGACCATACACAGAAAAATAACAAAGATACTTTGGTGTCTAGGAGCCAAACCATCCATCCATCCATCCATCCACACACCCTGATGGCAGTCGCAGTATGCCCAACCGATGGCACCAGAGCTCTGCCTGAAGAAGCACCAGGGGTTGGCCTCTCGGTCTGGGTTTCGGCAGAAGCTGTGGTCCCCCAGACCTCGGCCTGGGTACTGCTGCATGTAGTCTGGGAAGTCTGTCCACTTCAGGCAGGGGGAGCCTGAGTCCGTGTGGGAAACTGAGCCATTATAATAGCCCAGTTCTGTGAAGCCCTCTGAACAGGAGAGCGGAGCTGTGGACACAGAAGTCTTTTTACTGAATCACATCACATGCAGAAGAAAACAATATGCTTTAAAATATTATTAGAAGTAAGATTCATGACTATGTTAAAATAACAGACTGTCAGTAAAGAATTTAACATAAAGCACAGGGGGTCCAGTGTTGATGATTCTTTAGTCTGTCTAACTTTAACTCAAAGAGTTGGATTTGAATGTGTTGAGTGAAGTTTTTTCATTATGACTTTTATTAATTACGCAAGAGACGAATTAGTTTGTATGACATGTCTGATCATATCAGATATTTTGTGTTACACATGCATAAAATGGACAACTACAGGGAAAGTAGTACTGCATGTGTGTGTGTATGTGTGTGTGTGTGCGCACATCAGGATGTCCTACAGCAGGTACAGTTTACTGTCATGTGCAGACAATGACAACAGCACATTCTTTTCATTATTCAGAAACAAGAGCAGAAAGTAGAGGGTCTCATCCATAAGACAACACACAAATTATTAATATTTCATATCATCTTAATGGATGTCCTTAAAATACACTGTGGACACAATAGGTTATTAATATTGGATTAGCTACTTGCACCGACATGCTACTAAAAAATTCCTGCTCTTCACACAGAGAGTTAGCGAGTTAACGCTTGAAAAAAGTCCTTTAGTATCTCTGAGTTTCTGGAAAAGGACTAGATACGAGTGAAGTGCCCCTCCCACCACACACAGGTTCTTTTCTGTTAAACAGCATTACTGTGGTGAGCACCGCCCTCTTTCTTTTGTTGATTTTATTTCCCTGCAGGTGTATAGATTTATCTTGTCTTTGCACCATCTGTAGGTCCCTTTTCCCATCTCTTTGTGTGTATGTGTTACACTGACTAATATAAATACTGTATATAATATACTGTATACCATTCATATATAATATATTTCAGTCATCGGTCATGTAAGGGATAATGTACTGCGAGTGATAGGGATGCAGGCCGCCTACATGAAGTGGTCCTGCATATTTTGCTATGATCAGTTCACTGTACATTCACTGTGTCATATTTTATCTTTATTAAAAGTCCAGTGTGTAAGATTTAGTGGCATCTAGTGGTGAACTTGCATATTGCAAACAGCTGAACACCCCTCAGCCCACCTGCCCCTTCGAAGCAAGTAAGAGAACCTAGAGTGGGCGAGGAAACATGAAAGGCCCTATCTAGAGCTAGTGTTTGGTTTGTCTGTTCTGGGCTACTGTAGAAACATGGCAATAAAACATGGCTGACTCTGTGGAAGAGGACCCGCTCCCTCTGTAGATTTAAAAGGTGTGGTCTAAAGTCACAAAAACAAAATGACTCTTATGTTCAGGTGTGGCTACACAAATTAAAATACACTTATGACTAGTATATTTCACCAATAGATTCTCCAAACTTACATACAAGACCTTGACATTTGTTACAATGTATCACAGTAACGGATGTCAATATATGCTATGCTATGCTATATTTTGCACAAACTATCAAAGCAAAATGTTTGATATGTTGACATGAATTAATTCAAAGGAAACAATTCTGTAAAGATGACAACACTGGAGACATTTTGAACCATGCTGATTGTCGCTGACAGTCCCATAAATAAGCTGAGAGCTTACATGATCCTCTGGGATAAACAAAATGCTTAGCTCAAGTGATCACTGTTTTTTCCATTAGGATCTTTATTTGTCTCATAGGAGCTGACTAATGTTTTTCACACTTCATCAGTGGGATCAGAAGCAGCTTCGGGTTATGAGGTCCTGTAGTGATCGTGGTAAAAACAAGTTCTATGAAGCCGGAGCACATGTCAAACGTAACATATTCATCTGGTGTGCAGATGGTGCTTTAACAAGACAATGGTGTGGCTGAAATGCATGGAAGACACTTAAGAGCAACCAGAAGCACTGCCAAACTGTAAAAGCCGTCTATAAAACTGCTTCCTGGGGAGACGTTATGTGACTGGTTCACACACAGACAAGAACACCTTGGTTTCACCTCACTGCTGTCAAAACATGCCACCAAAGGACTGCAGCTGAAAATGTGCTCGTTGGCTAACTTTGGCACAGTACCAGAACTGTTAATTAATGAACGTTGTCCTTTTTTAAAAAAACTAAATTAAATGAAACAGGAAGCCTGACTCAATCCTACAGTCAGTTACTCAACATTGGCACGTGTAGATTTTTGCAAGCACAGCTGCCAAGAATAAAATACTCAACAGTCAGCTCATCTATTTTCCAGTGGGAGTGTGTGACAGGTATGAAGTCAGCAGAGTTTTGTTCCCTGTAGTGAATTCTCATTGCATGAAGCATGAAAATCAATCTCCAGGGTTAACTGTGACTGTGGGCTATGGGCACAGGACACAGGCTGATGGTGGTGGTAGAACCACATGGGTTTACTGTATACAGACATGCCGTGACTGGAGGGGAGAGAGCATGGGACTGAGATGATGAGCATAATGGATATACTGTCAACTGCAAGCCACATCAGAGTGTCTGCTTAGAGTAAAGGATATGAGTAATTATGTTATTATTAGGACAAGAACAGAAACAGTTTGCCCTGAACAGAGGCTGAGAATATGTCTGAATGTATGTGCAGTAACTATTATTTTATTTTTTATGTATCATTCACTCAGTCTTTTCTCTACTTTAGACTCTTGATCTGCAGGAACTGGTGAAATTCTCCACTGGAGATCAATCAAGTTTAGGGCTAGAGTTAGGTAAGGGCTTAGGGACTTATCCTCGAAAGACAATTCACCCTCCCACAAGTTTCACAGCATTCAGTAACTGAGCCCCTCCTGGGCATTAACGCTGTTGTTTTAAAGTCATTCCTCTATAGCTTTGGCTTTATGTTTGGGCTTGTTAGCTTGCTGCCTCCACCAGGATGCATTCTGGGTATGGAGTCCTTCGGCTGTTGTGTAATGGACAAACAGCTCAGTTTTGGACTCTTTGTGTCAGAGGGTTGGGAGGGCCTGACAAACATTAGCCCAGGTGTTGTGATCCATTTGCTGAACAACAGTTGTACTCTTGACTCTTGATGTGGTTTGTTCCCCCAAAACAGACACACATGAGCAAAGATTTTAAGATGACCCTCACCTGCACTCTGCACAATATTCAGGTATCCACCTTCATTGACCTGTGAAGAAGAAATACAACATCATGGAACAAATATAGAGTTTGACAGACTTTCATCCAAAATAGGTATGCAGTGTGGCACTCAGGGTGACATACAGTAGCTGGCAGTAGAGTGGCACATCAGGGGCAGATCAGTAGCATGAGTGTGCAGTAACAGTTAATATTTCTCCCTCATGGTAGCTGATATATTGTCTCATCTAAGGCATAAAGAAATGAACAAACCGACCTAACCTTGAGCTTTTTAGAAAATGACTCGCTCTACAAAAGGGAGAAATAAGGAATGGTGGGCCATGTTAATGCACTTTCTCTGACAGAGTTCTGTTTGATTTTGAGTTAGACTGTTTAAAATCAGTTCATGTCCCTCTGAAACACTTGGACTAGCCTTGGACCTGAAAGCTGTTAAACTGAGGTGTTTCCCTGTCACACTTATCTGCACTGATGTGATATAAATAAAAATGAACATAGACCTTGACCTGATGATAATAAAAAAAAGTAAACACACCTACTGCCAATGAAAGAATGAATAGACTGCGGTATGTGGACATTATTTGTTATGTTTCTCTGCCCTACAGTGGATCTGAACTGAGTCAATGACTATGAGCTTAAAGCAACACTTCTACCATAAACTAGCAGATTTTACCTGCTGTTGATCCACACTGACCTGTGATCAGGTGAACAGTGTCTCTGTCATTCGTACGTCTGTTCTCACACTGTAACTTTGGGCTCCGGGTCAGGAGAAGTAAGTAACGCTTTACAGCACTAAGTCACACACCACCAACTATTTGACTGATTTTGGTGAAACTGGATCATATTTTATGGAGAAAATGTTTTCTGGTGTTCTCCAGCTGCTCCGCCTCAACTCTCTGTGATTTACAGAGTTTCCTGATGGACAGTGAAGTAAACTGCTGCCAACTGTAGCTGCTGTTAGCTCATGCTAGCTCAGTTTGGGGCTGTCCGGGCTGTCTGGGCAACAAGTTCGGAGCACCAGGTGAGTGTTAGTGCTTCTTTCTGTTGGGCTAGTAAGAAATAGAGTATGAAAGTATAAATATAGTTGACCTTGTTTGATGTTTGCAGTACATTAGTGATGGAATCAGAACAAATGCTGATATGCTTTAATCAGTCAACAGATTCTGGAGCCTCAGAAATGAAAAATCCTGATCACCAGATTCTTATTATTTTTTTATTTGTGATCTGAGGCATGCGTCTGACAAAAAAGAGAAGCTGAGTGAGGAGATATGCAGGGTAAGGGTTAGTGTTACAAACGTTCCCACCGCCCCACCCTGCTGTAATCTGTTGCTTCTGGTTCTATTAGCGCCCACCTCTGGTTTCCGCAGGGGATCCATCCACTTTACACTTATGCGAGACTTTGACTGCATTATTATTGATCTTGAAAGAAAAAGTGAGATAAGAGACGCTGTGGATCTATGAGTTGTGTTATTTTTATGTCTTTTTCATGGACAATGCGCATTGATCTTCACCACTTCGGTGTGCCAAAAGGCTGATTTTCCTAAAGATCCATTAGTGTTTTACTTATCTTTCCTAGAAGTGATGTGATATGATTCTATAAAGGTTTCTGGATAGGAGTGTGTTTCATTCCAGCTCACAGAGTTTATCTGCACATGCGGAGCTGTGAAACTTGTTTACGAACAGACTGGAACTCCAAACTGCTCATAAACGCACTTAATCAGATTATTGTCTCTGTTTAAAGGCTGCCAAAGCTCTTTACGTGAGACTTCCAGGATTTTAGAGAAATTACAAAACCATAGAATGAAAAGAAATAAAAGTGTTGCAGTAGTCCGGCTCACCGTGGAATTAAATCTGCTGTCCTCCTGACATAAAAACGGCTCCAGGCTAAATGACAAATCGTAAACATCAGCTTTATATAGGCTGAGACTGCTTACCTCTGCAGAGACACGCAGGACCAGTAAGAGACAGTAGGGAACGAACCCGGGCACGACTTTCCTCCGGTCCATCCTGCTGAAGGAACCATCTCCTCCGCACCTTCCACGCACACCTTCAGCCGCTCCTCAGCCCACCTTCTGTCTGATAATGTGTTCTCACTAAGCCGAGCAGGGCGATAACAACGGCTGTGCTCCGTGCTGAACTCAAGCCGACATCCAAAGACACCCAACCCGGCTCCGAGCTAAAAATGACGCGCTGTTGGTGAGGAGAGAGCATGCCGACAACTCTCTCTCTCTCTCTCTCTCTCTCTCTCTCTCACTCACTCACTCATTTACACACACACACACACACAGGCGACGTTTCCCTATGAAATCAAAGGTGTGAAGGTCTCATGCAGGTCTTTATATCAACATCAGACATTACACCCTCTGTAAATAATTCATCTCTACACTTCATAAGTCGGTCAGTCTATCTATCCTAAGGTGGCAGATTTATAACACAGGTGGACAGAGATAATGTGACAGGCAGTTCAGAAAAGCCTGGAGGTCCTTGTAGAGCTCATGAGGAGCAGAGCAGAGCAGAGCTGTCAACACCTGCAGGGAAGGAGCTCATGTTCTGAGCCTGTGTACCCAGGACTACTACTACAGTGACACTAATACATCACCATGGTGAAATAAACAAACTAATGAAATCTAATTTGTCTGAAGAATTTCATAATAACAATAACAGCAGACTTTATAGCAGATTTGACAGAGAGTGGAGCTCACAGTGAATAAATACAAGACGTGCAAATACTGTGATAAAAACCATCTCTTGCATCTCTTAGAGCTGTGGGTCGGGAGTTTCTAGTTCTGGTGCATCTAGTTAAAAA
Source organism: Nibea coibor (assembly GCA_023373845.1). Classification (NCBI taxonomy): domain Eukaryota; kingdom Metazoa; phylum Chordata; class Actinopteri; family Sciaenidae; genus Nibea; species Nibea coibor. The sequence goes on from CM041723.1 coordinate 1,935,115, forward strand.
AGGCTGAGCTGGCAGGCAGTGGAGGATCCAAGACGCTGTGAAGGATTATAAATCAACAATGACTTGGAAATGTACGCCAGTCCCAAACCATTGCAAGCTCAGTATGGCAGAACTTTACAATGAATCTTAAAAGATAGTGGCAGCCAGTGGCGGCTTCTAATGTTCAGTTTTTGTTTCAGAGGTGTCTTGATTAAACTGTATTCAATGGACAATGAATTTATGGTGCCTGTGTTATATAAACTGATTACCCATAATATAATTTATATTTATTATTATTTTTTATCACTCCATATACACTCACCGGCCACTTTATAATATATAACGCAAATTTCTAATAAGCCAATCACATGACAGCAACTCAATGCATTTAGTCATGTAGACATGGTCAAGACGATCTGCTGTAGTTCAAACCGAGCATCAGAATGGGGAAGAAAAGTGATTTAAGTGACTTTGAACGTGGCATGGTTGTTGGTGCCAGATGGGCTGGTCTGAGTATTTCAGAAACTGCTGATCTACTGGGATTTTCACGCACAACCATCTCTAGGGTTTACAGAGAACGGTCTGAAAAAGAGAAAATATCCAGTGAGTGGAAGTTCTGTGGGCGAAAATGCCGTGTTGATGCTAGAGGTCAGAGGAGAATGACCAGACTGGTTCGAGCTGATAGAAAGGCAACTGTAACTCAAATAACCACTCGTTACAACCGAGGTATGCAGAAGAGCATCTCTGAACACACAACACATAGAACCTTGAGGCAGATTGGCTACAGCAGCAGAAGACCACACCGGGTGCCAATCCTGTCAGCTAAGAACAGGAAACAATTCACACAGGCTCACCAAGATTGGACAATAGAAGATTGGAAAAACGTTGCCTGGTCTGATGAGTCTCGATTTCTGCTGCAACATTCAGATGGTAGGCTCAGAATTTGGCGTCGACAACATGAAAGCATGGATCCATTCTGCCTTGTATCAATGGTTCAGGCTGCTGGTGGTGGTGTAATGGTGTGGGGGATATTGTCTTGCCACACTCTGGGCCCCTTAGTACCAATTGAGCATTGTTGCAATGCCACAGCCTACCTGAGTATTGTTGCTGACCATGTCCATGCCTTTATGACCACAGTGTACCCATCTTCTGATGGCTACTTCCAGCAGGATAACGCGGCATGTCATAAAGCTTGAATCATCTCACACTGGTTTCTTGAACATGACAGTGACTACACTGTACTCAAATGGTCTCCACAGTCACCAGATCTCAATCCAATAGAGCACCTTTGGGATGTGCTGGAATGGGAGATTTGCATCATGGATGTGCAGCCGATAAATCTGCAGCAACTGTGTGATGCTATCATGTCAATATGGACCAAACTCTCTGAGAAATGTTTCCAGTACCTTGTTGAATCTGTGCCATGAAGGATTAAGGCAGTTCTGAAGGCAAGGGGGTCCAACCCGGTACTAGCAAGATGTACCTAATAAAGTGGCTGATGAGTGTATATCAATGGAGCAAACAGTAGAAACATCTTTTTAATCACACATTCAACTGAAAGAATCATGAAAGTACATCAACTTTATCAGATCTGCTTCAAGTGTTACATTTATATTGTTATAAAGTAAAGTTGAGTTGAGTTTTCAGACTGACACAGAACATGCGTGAGCTTCTGCTGCCCAATGGGAAGCTCGTTTGGAGCCAGGAACACAAACAGTTGGGATTTAGTAGAGTGGTAGTGAGGGATTAGGAAGCCGATTGGCAGCAGCAAAGCATTGTTGACGGGCTGGTGTGAATGGTTTGGTGGACCTGAGCCATTGGCAGAATGTAAGTTCAGTACCAGAGTCTTGGATTAGATTCAAACAGTGGAATGTGGAAGAACTTAGATTGAAGGCCAGGCGGGCTGCTACTTTCAGAGGTTGGATGGAACCTGAATGCACTGCAGGAGCGAGTAGCAGCAGTCTAGGTGTAAGATGACAAGATCCTGGATCAGAACCTGTGCTGCATCCTGGGTGAGGAACAGAGGAATCCTCTGGATGTTGTGGAAGATGACTGGAACAGGCTGTTACATTAATGATGGCAGTGAAGGATAGGTTCCTTGTGGTCCAAAACTGGTGACACCACAGAGTCCTCTAATCTGTACCAATCTGAAAACTGTGACTATATCGTTCATTGAATATTACATACTCAACTGAAGAAACTAATTCACAGTGGTTATACTGCCTTGGATATTCTATTCTGTAAATAGAGCCTCCTAAATCTGACACACTGGACCTTTAAGTTGGTTTCTTCTCACTCAGCTGTCGACATGCTGGCATGAGGTACCTTATCAAGTAGGGTGTGGTCATAACTTGACGTTTAGTCTGGAGCACGTTTTAGTCTGGAGCATTTAACCTGATAGTGACACTGATACCTGCGAAACACAGGCAACTGCAGTGGAAGTCAACATCATGTCACTGCAACACAGACTAAAGAACTCAAGAGATCAGATGAGATAAGCAGGGCTAGGCTGTAATTTCTCTCCAAACAAATCAGCCTGAGAGGCTAGATTTCCATGGGCAACTTTCAAGACCTCCATTGTTTATCTTGGCGACCTTTCACAAACACTGATCATGAGGCCTGATCTTGTTTGTATCATCAAACCAGTGTTGCTCTTGGGGCAGATGCATCTTGACGCAGGAGATGAATGTCAGAGATAGCAACATTTTCACAGATTCCACAGAACAACCCTGAAACAGCTGAACATTTTCTGTGACCAAATCCCAACAAGCCATTAACAGGATGCCCAATGAAAACAGAATGCACCCTCAGGCTCTGAGATGGTTTTCAAAGACCTTCACTGATTGGCTGGTGGTTTATGCTTTTGGAGGAACTTGTTTAGTCTAGCGTCTTGTAAGCCCATATAGCTGATCACCATGCAGGATGCTCTAAACAAATAATGAATCATTCCCACAAAGACATTCTGTTGTGTTTTTTAAGGGGCGACTGACACATTGGTAGTTGTTGACACATGAACCTATGATAGAAGGGCAGGCTTTGTTTTCACCTTTATCATAGTCGTCCAAAGTTAATAGAATGCATTGTTTATGTTTGATTCAGTGATTTGGTAACATCTGCAGCCCATTTATTGTTCACTTGCCTCAGGCTCTTTATTTGTCTCATGTTGTGTCTCTGTTCACATACTCCATTGACTTGCTATTTTGAGTCCATATGTGTGTTCACATTGCAAGTTCTGTCAAAAGTCTGCACACTTTCACCATTTTGGCTGGATTGTGGAAGGGGAGGGACCACCAGGATTGTGAAAATGGCAGCCGAGGAAGCTGCTGGAGATGAAGATAATATACAACTGTGAGCTGTATATGTTTTATATTTATATATTGGTGGTCAAATGGTGATGTTGATGCTCTGCTTGTCATTCTGGTTCCAAATTTTGCAAATTTAAGACAAAGTGTTAAAATGCTAAAATGTTTTAATCGTCATTTACTGTAAGTGCACAATGGATGTTCTCAACACACTACCCTGCTGAAACTTATCACACGACTCCAGGACATACATAGTGTACCCAGTGTACTACGTAGAAGCCTACATCCCATGGTGGTATCCGAGTTGAGACACAGCAGCAATTTCCATTCATTTGTAACCTCTTGTAACTGTTTTTAAGCTTGTAACCACTGACGGCAATCAGCGCCTGAGTACATCAGTTTGACGTCTCTACTGGACTGTGGTGGGCTGTGGCTCAGGAGGTAGAGCGGGTCGTCCACTAATCAGATGAACCTTGGCTCCTCTGGTCTACATGTCAAAGTGTCTTTGTGCCCCGATTGTTCCTGGTGCTGCACCATCAGTGTGTGAATGTGTGTGAATGGTTAGCTCCTCAAACTGAGCATTTGGCACCTTCCATGGCAGCTAATGCCATCAGTGTATGAATGTGTGTGAATGGGTGAATGAGATATGTAGTGTGAAAGTGCTTTGAATGATTGGAAGACTAGAAAGGAGATATATGTTGCTTCTTTTACTCATAGACCTCTCTGGGATGTCACAGGTGAACATTAGATTAAATGTATACTCTTGCTAATTTAGGCTATTGTTGTTTACATAGATAATAATAATAACATTTTAAAAATCAAAATGCATTTCATTTGTATGAAGGAGAGAATGAGAAGCTGTGTGTCACAGTGAATGATGGCTGTGGGCTATGGAGGAGGTTCCTCTGCGGTCTACATGTTTGGGAGGAAGTGATAAGCAGGGTGGGGAAATGGGTTTGTATAATGACGGCCAGATAAACAGGGACACAGCAAAAATACCACATGCTGACAATGGTGGGTGCAAACATGGCATGAAATCCTTCCTGAGTCTCAGACAAAACATGAAACCAAATCCACACTTAACAGCATCACTCAAAAAATCAGCTTTGGTTCCAGAAATAAGCAGCAGAAGAGAAGATGCTGTTGGGTGAGGCCAGGAAACGTGGGGAAAAGTCATTAAGGAAGAAAGCTTCAGAGGAAAAATCCAACTGGAAACATGCGAGCCTTTCCACTCCGATCAGAGGACAGATTACAATGATATGTTTGTTAAATAAATAAAGTTTAGCTTAGCTTAGCATAAAGACCGGATGCAGGGGGATGCTAACCTGACTTTTTCCTACAACTCCAAAACTGTGTGAGCTACATCAAGCTGGATTTTCATTTCATTATTTAATATGTAACATGTTCTAAATGATAACGTGAATCTGACTGGTGTGTACATGAATGGAAATGTTGACACCAAAGTCACAGATCAGCCACTGATGTCAGGAGATGCTCCCCAAATTCACCTCCAGGCTCTGTATAACTATATACAAAATATATATATATATGACAACACTGACATCATATAAACCACATGTGAGCGTAGATCAAATCCTTCAGCTGGGATGAATGGCAAAGGAAACAGAGAGATAGATTTACTGTGTTTTTCACTTACAGTATGACACTGTAAAAACTGTCACATGTAAATGTTCTGCACTCTAATTACCACTTAGTAAAAATGTCAGCAGACTCTTCAAAAGCAAAAAAAATAAATCAGTGTTAGATATTATACATTTACTGAAATAAGAACCATTTTAATGTATCAGGGCCACACTTCAGAAAAAATAAATCAGAAGTTTTCTCTCAAGAATAAAATTAAACTAAGGGAGCAACCAACATGCAAGTTTGTGTCCCAATACTGTGTTTATACAGTATTAAAAATGAATGAATTTCCTTGTTATTTAGTACACTTATTCTGAAGTACAATTTCACCACTTCATCTACACAAGTGGTTTTGTGGAGGCAGGTTACATCATGAAAAGTGTATGGGTCATGTAGAGAGGAGATATAATGGAGGAGAAATAATGTGGTGTTCTTCCTGTTGACTGATCCAGCCTATTCCCTCAACATAATGCCTTTACCTAGAACTGCAGAAGGTCAAACCCAGAAGACAAAGCACAAATAAACTTGGTGCTTGTGTTCTGGTGTGAATTTGAAGGCTTCTTGTATTTAAAGGTTTTATTTTAAAGGCAGTCAGCTTCCATCAGTAAAATAACATAACACTGGCAGACTTCAAACAGTGCAGTCAAGTACTAATAAATGCAAAACTACAGCCAACCTTTACTAGAAAGTGGTTGGTAGGAATGTCTGTAATTGAGGAAGGCTGGTGTTTGTGCACTGTTAACATCATGCTTAGTGTTAAATGAATGTCACCCATCAACAATGCATCTAAAAAATGCACAGAAAGAATTAAAAGGGGTGCTGTACCATTTACACATTACACACTGTATTCAGTCTATATAATATAATGACAGAGCAGCTTTCACAGTGAACGTACGAAACAATGAGCTTTATTTTTGATACAACACAAAGAGAGAGTGAGTTCAAAGACAAAACATACGTCACGGTCAGAAACAGACTGATGAACAGTTTGACAGATAATAGATAAATAAAATCTGTTTGTCCATTTAGGAAGATCCTCCTCAACCACTCCAAGCTTTGTAACCCCATCCATCTGATAGGCTCATTTTATTTTATCATCAGTCCTCCACAGGAATGACGAGGCATTTAAGTGTTCGATGATAACAGCAAGCCATGAAACCCAAGAAGAATAATTCCATCACATCCACTAATAACATCTCTGCACTAAGACCACTCTGCTAAATTGGACTGAGACAAAATGGCATAATTTCCATCAGGGCCAATTGAGGACATGAGCACAAAGTCACATTAAATTTCAAACCATAAACGCTGTGTATTGTGAATACAAAGGCTGTGCCCTACAGCAGCAACGTGAAATGATTGAATAACCTTTGTTACACAGTGGAGAGGAGTAGTGCACTGTGTGTTTGTATGGAAATCACTGTTTGCTCTGCTCATGTATTTAGTTATCTAATAAATGTATATGGTAACCCACTGTAGAACACAGTAGCTAACAAGTCTGGTCTGAACACAACAGATCCAGTCCGATGGCCTCTGTTTAACCTGCACGTCAAGTCTGTAGAAAGGTTTGTTTCCTAGCTCTCAGTGCAAATGTTGGGATATCTCTTCAGCAGAGTTGTGGCATGTTTCGGGTGCAGACGTCCTCCCTTCAGGGTACTCTGGTCACGTTTATTCTTCATAGCAGCCTGTGAAAGAAGACTATGATTCGTTACCAGAGCTTCTTCGTATGTCCTAATTAAGCACAAGGAGGACATTTCTGCCGGTTGGCAGCAGAAATGCGTCCTTCATCACTTATGTCTCGAAAAAAAAGATGAAGACTCAGCACGTACTTCTTCATTTCCTGGATGGACTTCCCAAGGCAGATCTTTTAGATTGGTCGGTAGTGTCTATGCTAGGCTTCATTCTGCTCCTGGATCAGTCTGATACTGTCTAAATGACAGTTTCACCAATAAACACAGAGGGCTGACATAGACTGTGTTTACACTACAGGTCAGTTCAGATTTATTGCCCAAATCGGTTTTGTCTTTTTGGCTGTTCACATTTTTTAAAATGTAGCCAATATCAGATTCCAGCGTGAACTGTCCTGCATGGTAACAACAATAACAGTGAAGAAAACATGAACTGAAGTCAGCGTTTACAGTCATTTACGGGGTGATGTGCAATGGAAGTCAGCGAGGAAGGAGGAAGAGAAAAGCACATGTTTGAGTCTCATATGAGCAAAAATAAAAATCAGTTTTAGGTCACTTTAGCCTGCAGTGTTTACACAGCCATGACAAAGTTAACCCACCCGATTAACTCTCCACCTGACTAACTCTGCACGTCCTGACAGAAGAGTTAGATGAAGCATTAAACACTGGTACATAAATGCAGATTATTCTGATGATAAAAAGTTTTGCCATATGCAACAGCATACAGATAGAAGTCAAATCGACACAATAAATAGTTAAAGTTTATCAGAGGAGCTTCTTTCAGTCTGTGACCTCAAACTCTTTCTCTGCAGGTTAACAAATGATGCTGCATCTGACAAACTCAACTACTAATGATTTCAATCTGTCTGTGCTGTCAGGACAGTGCTTTATCCCTCTGATGACGTGAATGTACAGAATCCCTAAAGTGACCAGCAGTAAAAGTTTATAATTTCTGGTACTGCTTGCTATATATTATTGAGCGTTGGTTCAATATTATCATTTATCCAACTTCAGTAAACACATACGAGGATAAAATATATCAGTGTTATTATTCTACAAAATGTTTGTTACGTCCCATTGTGCCTTAGAAAAATAAGGGCCCTGTAGACTTTAAATTGAGCATGCGTGTGTGTGTGTGTGTGTGTGTGTATACATACCTGAGCCTTATCAACACATCTGTAGAAAGCTTTCAGCTCCTTAGAGCACAGACCGTCCATAAAGTTGTTCTGCTTCCAGCAGGCCATCATGACTGACATCTCTGTGGCACAGGTGGCCTCTGTAGACAGACAGCTTCATGTTTACCTCACCATGTTCAACTCTGTCTGTATCTATTAAGCACCACTAGACAGTGCACAGTGCATCGGTTATTAGTCATTTCATGTATATAGTGTGCGCTGTGTGGTCACAGTTAACAGGGTCGCTCGTTAACCCGAAACACCGGTGTCACGTGTGTTTACTGCTGACATTACGGAAGTCAGTGTCTGTCAGAAACTTCAGAGAAGAGCAGGCGGCCACACGGTGTGTCCTTACCTCCTTTCTTCACCTTGCGGTTGGCCACCGCGTCCTGCAGGGTCAGGCTCTTGTTGGGTTTCAGGATGGGTTTTCCGTCCCGCCTGCTGAGCAGCCTGCTGACCTTCTCCTGGAACAGGACGCCTCCCTGTGCCGCCATTTCTCCTCACAGACCTCTGCTGCTGCTCACTGACTGTCCGAGCACGGCGGAGGGCTCCAGCTACACTCAGCTGCTGTGTCAAACTGTCTGTGAACGGACAGAGAGCGGACAGACAACAGGCGTCACTTCACTCAGCTGAGGACGATGAAGAGTGTGCTGCCATGTTTTACCGTAAGGACCCATTCAGTGTCGTAAAATCAACGTAAAGCCGTTTGTAGCGCAAGCGTACGACACCACAGACCACTGCGACATTCACCTGCAAAAAAGACTCAGTGACATCACAAATATTAAAAATATTAGAGCATGATGATTCTTTCTTTCTTTCTTTCTTTCTTTCTTTCTTTCTTTCTTTCTTTCTTTCTTATTTATTTATAATAATAGTCAGGTCATTTTATAGTTCATGAACAACGCCTGTGACTGGCTGGCAGTATAGTTGGCTCCACCTCCTGCCTTGACATACTATATCAAGGACACATATTTAGCATTACAAAAACATGACTCTGAATGTAAATCAAATATGGTATTTGGCCTGGCATAAGCATCAGCTATATTTATGTATGATATGTGTCTAAAAATTAATGCAGCACCACAGTACACAACTGTGGAACACCATGTGAACAACACAATGAAAAATGAACTCTTTTGTCTCATCTCAGACACTGGGAAAACAACAAAAAAAAAGAGTGTCAAGACAATTCCATGCAGAAGAAATCATTTTAAAGCTACTTGTTTTGCCACTAAATATACATGAAAATGACATAAATGCAAATAAATCCACACAACACAGCAGTAAATAAACGCATTTGATGAGCTGCGGATTTGACTCAATAAGCAGCAATCCTCCTCCAGTATGACTGGCCTCACCTCTAAGGACTCAGAGAAGAAGGAAGCTGGTAAAAATACTCTGTGCCATGACTACAATTCAAATGATGCCATATCAATTGTATATTTAAGCTCATACCAGCTCACTGACAGTGATAAAGAACGGTTGTGTTCAGTTCTTGGTGCTGTGTTCTTCTGGCACTTGGCCTATGGCTACATGACATTCAAGGAGAATGCAGGGCAAGTCTTAACATCAGCCCCTTTTTGAGGGCATGTTGAGCGCTGATGCAGCGTCAGCATGTACATTATTAGAGTTGGTATCATGTCAAACGAGATCAGGTTCAGCTTTATAACATCAGCCTCCAGAGGAAACAACACACCCACACATTGAAAGTGTTACTCACATTTCAACCTTTTCCAGTTGAAACTGATATGTAAAAGTAACGAAACACACCTGAACATTGACATGTAAAGGTCACAGCAAGCTTAGCTGTGCTCAAATCAAAAGGCTTCTCTGTTGTACTACTGTAGATCAGAGATTCCCAACTTGTGACCAGTTAAAACCACTGCTACAGACAAGCTGTATTTTTACTTAAAGCAACACTGTGTAACTTGTTTTTAACCACCATAATCAGATTTTAAATCCTAATCAGGTGAATGGTGTCTCTGTAATTCGTACATCTGTTCTCACACTGTAACTTTGGGCTCCGGGTCGGGAGAAGTACGTAACGCTTTACAGCACTAAGTCACACACCACCAAGTATTTGACTGATTTTGGTGAAACTGGATCATATTTTATGGAGAAAATGTTTTCTGGTGTCCTCCAGCTGCTCTGTCTCAACTCTCTGTGATGTTTCCTGATGGACAGTGAAGTGAACTGCTGCCAGTTGTAGCTGCTGTTAGCCCTCAGTTAGCTCAGCTTGTTAGCTGGGCTGCACAGACTGTGCAAGCATGCAGTGTAACTGGGCCTCTATGAACAAAATGGCGAGGAGAAGAGTAAGTAAGTCCAAGAGTAAATATGGAACTGACTTTTAGTGGCTGGTGAGAGCTTGGTGAAATAAAAGGCTGAAAGACAGACGCCGAGCTGGGCTGACTGCTGTTGGATAGTCAGTAATATTAGCTGCTGCTGTGTCTGCTGTTGGTGACCTGGGTGATGTTTGGCTGTTAGCAAAGTTATTGACTCGCTAGTGTTTGATCAGAAGTAATGTAATCAGAACAAATACTCAAGTACAGCTGAACATATTTACCACAGTGGGATTACACTCAACAAGTCACTAAAATACCAATTTCCTCACATTGTTTCTTTAATGATGTTCAGTGGTTTGCACAGACTCTATAAGTGGAAAGGCTTAAAAGAAAATGGCCATCAACTCCACACACATCTTTATGACATTAAAAGGCCTGTATCCAATGATTTTTATCAGGTGATAAAGTAAGGTGATCAAGCTCTCGTTTTGAAAAGAAAAAAAGAAAAACATTTCTGTGAGGAATAGAACATTTGCCAGGAAATCTGCAAATGAAGATTCAGCCTGCAACACTGTCATTTAATACAATTAAAATAGCTGCTTGAAATAAACAAATACATTTTTTTCAGACACACACACACACTAATTTAAATAAAGTCTCTGATGGTAGCAGTTTGTGTCCTCAGGTTTCCAGAGGTGAACACATTCCTGCCACTGTCTGCCTGGAAGCTGTGTGGTATTCTCTGTGTCTCTGCATGTTCTTCACCTGGAGGAAAGGTGCCGTACACAGCAGTCTCTGCACTCTGAGAAATGTGGGTTTGATTCTGTGCCAGGATCAGCTCATCCACCACATCAGTGATGTGACACGTCACACCCAGGGATCAGAATTGCTCATACCACAAAATTATTTTTCTTTTGTTGTATGTGCATGCGACAGAAAAGCTTCGACGTGTACCAAAGCTTTGATACTGATGTGTTCGACAACACTGGGGAAAAGAGAGGACAGAAGCCTGAGCTGAACCTTTAACCTCCAAGACCTCTGACATGGAAACACACAAAAAACAATAGGAGAAGTCTTAAAGAACCTTTTGTGTGGATTCAAGTGGAGCGATAAATCAAGAAGTGTTTGAGCATTCTTTCAGATGTGCTGAGGAAGCAATTTACCCTTTCCTGTGGACCTCCAGCAGACACACGGCCTTGTTTTACACGTTACTGCACTGTAAAGAGTGTATGCCCAAAAACTGAAACACAAGCCCCAAAGAAAATTTCATTTTAATCTTAGTATCATCTCAAATAAACCTTTCCAAAGATCTAACTTCAGCCCTGATGATCTGACAAGCCACATTATATAATATCTGACTTTTTGATATAGATTATAAAGTGTTCCGCAAAACTAGTCGCTGATGAGTCAGGTTCCAACACATTCAAGTTACGTCTATATAATTATGACATAGTTTTGATAATCTTCATGTAAACACGGAAAATCATTGTGCCTGCCAGTGTGTCTGCCAGTCACCATAGAACTATTCGTTCTCCTCTTACCACAGAGCACGAAATACAAGCAGACAGACAGCTCACAGCTTGTTGTGGGTTATCATCAGTGATAAGGGGGGTGCTAAATTATTTCTGTCATTTCTTTGTAAGTGAGAGACATGCTGGCTGACAGGACTGTGATAACCGAGAATGGATTGTGATGTTTTGATCACTGTTAACCTCAGGTCTACTTCCAAAGCTGACAAACGAATAGAGTTCTATCCTGTACACACTGGATGAAGTATTCAGATACTTCCCTCACTGTGCAATGATGAACACAGTGTGCCAAGGCAATGCATGCCCAACCTTGTGTGTGCTCTGTCTGCTGTGTGATCAATATCCAAATTCACTCCCTATGTTTGCCCCGCTCTGCTTTTTCTAGCTTATGTTCCCTCACAACTGTTTCGTTCCACCCGTAAAGGCAATCCAAACTTTTCTCGTCTTTTGTTCCCTGTTGGTGGAACGTCCTACCAGTTCCTAACAGATGAGGGGCGTCCCTCTCTACCTTTAAAAACCTCTAAAACAACACTACCAACAACTGGACACGCTAAATCTATCCCTCTACAACTGTCACTTGATTCTATGTGAAGTACTTATTGCTTCACTAACATGTCTTAGTCACACTGTACACTGATTGTTTCCCTTTTTTGAAGTCACTTTGGATAAAAGCATCAGCTAAATGACTAAATGTAATTTAATTGTAGTGCTGCGGCAAATCGGTCAGTGGATCCACTGTCTATCCTACATCCACTGACCTGAACCCGCTGAAAACCACAGAGGCTGACTCTGTAACAACAATGGCTGTTTGTAATCATGTCAATGGTTACACCATGTTCCTATACACCTGTACACGTCTGTCGGGAGTAACACCATGAAATGGTGAACAAATGAGAATGTGTCAGGTCCGACATCTCAGTGCAGTTGTTATGGATATTTTGAAAGAGCGCTTTCTGCTGCTTCTGCTGCACTAAAACTTGTAGGCATTTAAAGTTGCCTGGAGGTTGCTACTTTCTTAACAAGCTATATCAGCTCCCCTTAGTAATAACTATTAAGAAAGGCTTCTCTAAATATCTTGAATTATTGGCGCTTTAACCTGCAAGCACCATTTTAATGTTGTGGCAGGTCCAGGTGGTCCAGCAGTCTCCTCCTCATGCTCTTTAGGATAGCTGAAAGTCACACCTGAATAATGCCACCAAATGCTGCTCCTGGATCAGGATCTGTTCGATGCTGAGAGCAGGCTGAGCTGTGAGTTTGTGGAATGCCTTTCAGCATCTCAGCTTCGCCTTATTTGTGTTTCTGCTTCTCCAGCTGGAGCGTGAACTTTGACCCCTTCTGTCTTGTTTGCCTTCAGCCTTGCAGAGTTTGACTCTGGCCCTGAAGCCCTCTGCAGATCTGCATACAGAGGCCAGGCTGGGTCACTGCTGCTTTGTTAGCTCTGACTTCTCTTACAGAGGCCAGCCAAGCCTCAGCTGCTGCAAACAAAGATCTGTCTCCCCCCAGCAAGAAACAAAAAGCAACTTTCATTTCATCATTTGAATCATTCTTTTCATTGACAATTATAACCTTTACTCCCTGCAGGAACAAAACCTATAGTAATGTGTGACCAATTTATTTCCACTGGCTGCATTGAGGACGAGTTCCTGAAATAAAGTCTAAAAAATGCTCAGGAGAGAATCCTAAATCCAGTTTCCAGATACTTTCAGGGATAGCAAGCAGTGCCACGATTGTGATTGTTTAAGCAGATGTGATGGGAGCTCACAAAACGACAACTATGTTACACATAACAACAGTAATTACTACTTTACTACTGCAGCTGTATGGAACAGGAAAACCAATCATTTAAAAAAGAACATCAGTGCAGACATTTAGACTTCCATTGTGTTCACGGAGAGGAAGTTGAGACTATTGCTCAGTGTTTGAATGGAATGGGTAAATGACACACAGCCACAGACACACAGTGCAGCAAAATAAAAAAAAAGACAAATCCAGGTTATATAAAAATAAAACAGCACAATGTTGCAGTGGAGAAAATCAATAAATGACCAAGTGCTTTGATGCTTTGTCAGATTACAGTCAGTGTTTCACGTAGATTAAACAAATCCTATTGAGACACTGCCCACTTCCACTAATTCACGTACAACACTGTGCACTGTGTAATCTCTTCAGAAGCTTTCAGAAGGGAAGTGCTGTCTGATGATTACAACATTTTATCACTTTTTTCCCTCTTCTTTTGTCAAATTGCAACATCTGATGGCAAAATATAAATATGAAATAATTGTAGAAATGTAAATTTGTAAAAAAAAAAAATATCTGGGCAAAGTATTTGATAAGACAGATCACCAATACATATCCAGAAATAAAATTTTAGTGTTAGTCAGATTAAAATAATACTGAGAATCACAAACAAAAATGGAACAATAAAAAATATGTAACATTCAGTCTGATTAAAGGTAATCATCATCTGGAGCATAGAGGTCTGTTTGTGCCCGGTCCAGATGTGGTATCTGACCTCTGGCGGTGGAAACGGACGCTGCCACTCAGTTCCAAAACAGGAGAATAGAAAGTGACTCCTGTGTGATCTGAGAGAGTTGGGGAATGACATGCAGGAAAGGGCCACAAGTTGGATTCAAACCCGAGCATGAATCTTCCATGACAGTGTGGGCTGACTGTATGAAGAGAGAGCTCCCTGCTGCGTGTGAGTGTCTGCATGTGTGTGGCTGACTTTAGAACTGAATAATTAATGGGGGCGCAGGGTCTGCGCTAAGCAACAGCTGGTATAATGCAGTGAGGAAAAGAGGGAGTTTGTGTGTGTGTGTGTGTGTGTGTGTGTTTTCCCCGCCCCCTTGATAAGTGCATGTCCACAGCTGTTAGCAGCAGAGAGAATGAATGGAATAGTGTGTAAAGTGTGTGTTAAGGCGACACATGATGAGCTGTCTGAGCCGAAGTGACAAGTCGGTGCTGAGTGCTCAGTCCATTGCCAGTGACACTAGTACAAGCAGACAGGACAGCAGAACACTATTATTACCACTGATACAAACCACCAAACTCCAAGAAAACAGAATGAACTGAAATCTTTCATGATTCTGTCATGACAGGAGCCAGTGGATTTCAGTGATTTATCGATGGTGAAAATCTTTTAGCAGAAGCAGAAGGTGGTAGACAGGCAGACAGACAGGTTCCAGTCCATGTAATGTTCAGATTCGGGTAGTAGAGGCTTGAAAGCAAAACTGCAACTAGGTATAAACTGGCAGAGTACTGGAGCGTACTACTGGGCTGATGAGGGGAAATGGGAAGCAGGAGAGTGGGCGGGGAAGGTCAGGCAACAACAGGACTGATGAGAGAACATGTGAGGAGGTGGGTGGAGAAGGTCAGGTCAGGTCTGAAGGGAAAGCAGTTATTAGAGGGCAGCAAATGTATGGGAATGGAGGAAGAGAGAGAGGTGACACAAAACTTTATTGAAAATTCTGATTTGATTTTCTGAAACCAGTAAGTTCTTAATGAACTTTCATGCTCATTGGAAATGCATTTTGCTTTGACCAGAAGTAAATAGAATGAATAGAGAGCAGGAGAGCATGAGAGAAAGAGAGAGCATAGCAGCCAGTGCTTTTGGGGAAGTGAGTTGGAGCCAAAGGGAGGTGAAGGACAGCGTGGTGGGAAAGCATCAGACCGTCTGTGGCTGTCTAACAGACTGAATTGATTATACTGGCAAGACCATTAGCTAATGAAGCGTGTGTCTGTCTGGAGAATAGAGACTTGTTTTTCTCTGAGAAATCACCATCGTCTCTCCTCACACACCAACATACCACTGAAACAGCAGCAACACTAACCATCTACATTCATGTGCAGCCATGAGGGAACACATTTGGATCTCTGACAGATGGAGTGATCCTGCATAAAATCAAATAATTTCTGCCTTCATCTCCAGTTAAAACTGTTTTTATAATCCACTGCATTAGTGTCTGTTGCTGCCTGAATACTAATGACTTGTACTACCTGTTCAGAAGAGTCCTTGCACTCAAATGGATGAATTACAGTTGTAGGTAATGTGTTTAGTGACATCTTCAATTGCTTGTCTTAAAGTAGCCGTGTATTTACAGGCATCTAGCAGTGTAGTTGCTGATTGCAACCCCTTGCCTCTACAGTGGCCGTGGAACTAAAAAACATAAAAGGGGTTAGTGTTTAGTTTGAAGAGTTAGATGAGAAGATCAATATTAGTCTGTGTGTTAAGTACAGAGCTGGAATCACTATGTTAATATCCTAGCTTAGCATTAGTACACATCTGTACACAAGAAGAAAACCAACAGTCTGTCATTCTTGCTGGGCTGTTGCCAGTGCAGCTGTTCACGGCTGTTCTAGACAATGACTGTGAGTCCACCATAAGCGGCTTATGGCTAATCTATTTTAGTAGCACAGATCAGATCATACTGGCTGGAAGTCACAGAAAACTGCATAGAGAGTCAATCTGGTCAATTTTCAAAATAAAACACACTTAGTCTAGGTTGAGGTGAGGTTGCCAGGTTTGGTATCAACATGCCTCTACAAAGAATTTAATTTGGCCAAGCAGTGAAATATAAAGAAAGAAGAGCAGAGAGCAAAGAACAGAGCCCTGAGGTATTCCGCATGTCACACCAGATGATGAAGTCTCTCTCCTGAGCATTTTCAGACTTGAGAAGATGATTCATCACTGCTCTGAGTGCAGAGTGACAGGCTCTGAAAGCAGACTGAAAAGGTTCAAAATGACTACTGTTGACTATGAGACAAAGTCTGCTGAGACACAACTCTTTTTTTGTTTTTTAAGTTTGGTGCAATTACTTATAAGGCTCAGAAAATATGGACCAGCAGTATGTTTTTCCTTTGTCTTATTATGTCAGACTGTATACCATAAATTCCAGTGAGTGTTAGTTACGCTATACACTGACTGGCCTGCATTATATGGAGAGGTGTTTCTAATATTTTGGCCACCCCATTTACATACATACAAAATATTAGAAACACTTTTCAGTTAAGCAGGTAACACTACTGCAAACACCCTCAGTAGTAAACATAATTATTGAATAGGCCTACCTCTGACAGTATCAACAAAAAATGAAAAAATATAAGCTTTGTAAAAGTAGAAGTTATGAAAGTTTCTGTATTGGATCACAATGGATTGTACAAGTGTACCTAATGAAGTGGCCGGTTGGTGTGTACTCTATAGTGAGCTGAGACAGGCGCTGTAACTACACCAGTCCAATGCAAGGATGGCCAGGAATCATACATATGTCTTTTGACGTTTATTTCTCTCCATCTCTGATCATCAAACGTTGTGAAAACTGCAAAGAAATATGAATACAAACAGTTTCAGGTTAATGTGCTTGTGTCCGTTGCTCAAACATGTTAACATAACAGAAAGTAATCTCAGATGAAATACAGAAACATTTACATCGTTCAATGTGAAGTGAAATATCATTACTGTGTGGACAACATGCATAATAAATAAATAAATAAATGGTTATGCCCCTAGAATTTACGCGAAGTGTTCCGTTTCAGCTGCTCTGTCCGCTAGTTCATTTGCAACCATAGCGACCAGTGACCAGTGCATGCTGGGGAACAAAAGTAAAAAATCGCTACAGTTAGGCGTTAGGCAAACAAACTCCGATCATGTGACCAATTACTCTATAACTATTACTGTATTAACAACCTAACCTTACAAAAGATGCTCTAAATATCTAATTTAACAATTCAAACAGTACATATTACTGTTAAATATTACCCTTTCAACAAGCAGTAACTGGCTACTAACAGTATTCAAAACATGTACTATTTTACGTGTGAATAGAACACTTCAAATAAAAACACCAGACTAATAGAATGCAATGCAACTCAACCATTGGCAGTTCAGTCAGACATTCAAATGTGTTATTCTACTGGCTCATGTGACTACATGGAACCTCAAGCAGAGTCGAGGAGCAGGCAACAGAGATCTAATGTGCAGATGTTTTTCATTTTCAAACTCAGTGACCTCACCTGTCAGACTTCACACAGCCCCCTCTAAAGACACACACTGTTCAGATATGCAATAGACACCTGTAAACTGACTTTGATATGTAAAATCTTCTGTTATACCTGTCTTCTCATTGCATTACACTAAGTTGATCAAAAGCTGTTAAGACTGTATTAGTCCAAAAGTCAATTCCTTTTAAATAGACCCTTGGTGTCTTAGATTAGTCAACATGGAATGCAAAGTGTGTGTGCGGAGTGATGTGTCAAAGGAGCACATGGAGTTCACTTATGAAACCTGAGTACAATTAGATCGTCTGCTGTGGTAATTTGGTTAGCTGGAGGGAACACACTCCCTTTAGTCTAGAAGAAATGTCTCAACTGTGTAACATTAGGCCCTTACACTGTATTCAAACTGCCAGCTATTCTGGTATGCTCGAAATGATCCATCTCTATAAATATTCACAGACCAGTTTATAAAGCCAGCTGCACTGCTCCTGTGCTGCTGTTTCTATATCCATCCCCATTTAAGCTGTTAAAACATGATTGATTGTGTAATTCAGAATTGATTCATGAGGATGAGTCGACCAGTTCTGTTGTTACCGGCTCCAGTCTAGCATTCTGAAGTACTGTGATCCTTTGCTTCAGTAAAAGGCACAATGCACTGTGTGTTCTACTGTGAAAGCCAACATTCATTATGCTGTCTATTAACTATTTAAAAATAAAATGTACTGTAAGGACACATTTTGCATCAGAAGCATTTTAGTGTCGTGGCTGGTGAAGTGGGTGATTTTTACTGCTTCATACACTCCTTAGTTTAATCTACAACAACTAGAAGAGAAGTAGTAAGTATAGCTACCTTTAATCCTTCAGATATTCCTGACTTTAAATTTAAACTTACTTCAAGATGTTATTTATTAACATGAGGACAGAGTTTGGAGTTATTCTCCTCTTCCAGGGTCATTCACTTGAACTCTCTGGTATTCACTTGTTTCTTGCTGCTGGCTGCCTGTCCTGTCAGTCACTTCTCTGTGTCAGGGTGCTCACACCCTTATACTTCTTACTGGTTTGTCAGGTTTGGTGACCTGTAATTCCAGTACATATAGCTCTACCCAGCTTCAGTCTGAACAATCTTTATCTTGAGCTGAGTACTGTAAATATTATATATATATGTAAATACTGTATTTATTATATATAGCCTATGATCTTATGAACTAAAGCCAGTTCTGCTAAATTAAACTCCTGATTGATGCTCTAACATTCTTTTACACACAGCTATCCTGTTCTAACATTTACAGTCAAAACTGCAAAGCTGAGCTCACATTAGGTGTCACATCTGGTCGCTTTTATTATTTCCTTTTTTTCACCTTTAGATATTTGTCAATGTTTCATCAGATTCAGTCTCTTTTATATAGTGACATTTCTTTTCTTTTCTTTTTTTACCTTGTTCAGCTGTTTCAGCATCTTCAGATTGATCAGACAGGCAGGAGTGCTCCGTTAGATGACTTCATTCGTTAACCTGTTGGTGCATTACCTGACCTGAAGCTTTCTCAGGCTGTGTAAAAGAAGTTGCAGGGTTACGTCAAGCCTTGGTATCATACTGATCTCCAGATGATGAAACTGGATGTAAGCCTGGCTCTGTACTGTTAACTGTTCTCCATGAGCAGATAAAGGTACAAGTACTCCCTCTGCTGTATAGAGAGCAGAAACAGCACAGATCCAGACACTGACCTCCCTCTCCTTTAGCTTTAATGGCTGTGGTTTGTGCCTCCTCTGGTGGTGACACTTGGTTTCATAGTTTTAGCAGATGTATTTCTGTGGGTCCACACTTTTGATAGCTTCCATGCAAACAGGATTGCATTTAGCATTTTTTTTTCTCATGCAGCACAACATGTATTATCATCTCAAGCACAGTGTCTAAACCAGACGACAGAGGAAAGGTGCATGGTGAGGAAGGACAATGATGAGGAGCCTCAAGCATGCAGAAATGCTCTGTAAGGTACCTGTCTTTAAATCTGGATGCATCAGTATTTTCTTAACAATCAGTCAAATATGTCTTCAGCTCTACAGAGCTTTGCAGTCTTGCAGATTGAAATAAGGCATGATCAGATATCAATATCATTATCCAGACATCTATCTGATCTTATCCAGATAAAGACTGCATTTTAATACATGATGGAGATGGAATCAGTATGTCAGTGAATGTGCTTTAGCTTCGTTTTAGCAGTTGAATACTTGACCTACAGTCACAGGACAGAGCCAGGATTAAGTTTGTCTATTCTGAACAACTGTAGAAATAATAACATCTGTAAAATTCTATAAAATTCTCATTCAAGGTAATACAAAATAGATAAATGAAAACATTTAAAAATAATGCTTGTCTTATTGTACAATAATGAAAATATAGTTCTGACTATAATATTCTATTTCTACCTTATATAAATTGGGCCCCCTAAATCTGACACACTGGACCTTTAAAGTCTGTGTAAAGTCAGAATAAATGTGTGTTTGTCAGACTAGAGAAGAAAGTGTTATTAACCACCAAGCCAAATGTGAATGATTAAAAATATCAACAAGTTGGTAGGTGTCAGGTAAAAATGAATTCTCAGCTCCAGGACTGTGGGGCATCACATCAAATCAAATCAAATCAAATTTTATTTGTATAGCCCAAAGTCACAAAACAGATTTTGCCTCAGAGGGCGTGTCCTCTATGTGCTGAAGCCACGCCCACTCGCAGGAGCAGTCAAGCAGCCATTTTGAAGCAGCTGAAACGTGTCAGATGAGTTCAGAAAATGAGATGACTAACTCTGAAACACTCTGAGCGAAATGAATTCATCTCTATCTCTCTGCTCATGGTGGCCTCAGCGTGTCATCGAGCCACCCTTTAAGGACCGCCCACAAAATCCTGGACTGAAAACTAGTGAAAAACTGTTTGATCATCTAACTCCACATTTTAGTAATATATGTTTTCAGCAACTATTTTCCTATTTTGAAAGAAATCTTAGAATCTTTACAATGAAACTGTGTTAGTCTGTTAAACCGTCCTCTTACAGAAAGATGCTGGTGGTTTTCAGGAGCCACTGAGTGGCCACTAGTGGTATTACATCTAAAGGTATTCTTCTGTGGCTGTAGCATTCAGTCATGGTGGTGGTGCTTTGTTTCAAATGGAACTCTGTTGTGATTTGTATTACACACAGTACATGTCCTCATAAGAACAGCTGGTTGCGTGGAGTTGGTCCTCACAAGCATAGCTGCTCAAGTCCGCCTCCTCTCCTACCTCCACACGTACACAAACACAACACCGTTATGCAGCCCAACCATTCATTTACTGGCTTTTGTTCTGACACATGTGACATTTTCCAGTCACAACCCACAGCAGGGAGAAGTGTGTGTTTGTGTCACGACTCCCTGCTTTGTGTATGAGCTTCAGCTTCTCTGTCTCCGCAGCTGATAATCTTCTGATGAGCTTTGAATAGATTTAGAGAGTATTAGAGAGGAGGGCGTGAAGGCAGCCTGCACCTGAGGAGAGAGAGAGAGAGAGAGAGAGAGAGAGAGAGAGAGAGAGAGAGAGAGAGAGAGAGAGAGAGAGAGAGAGAAGAAAGATGGAAACACAAATGTACACTGTTTAAATCAGCCATTTTATGTTTTCTATAATATTGTTTTATTTATTTGAATGCCTTCCTCCCCAATTCTGCTTGCAGTATCATACTTAGGGCTTATCATTATATTCTCATTAATCACACTAAATGTATTTAGTGTGCAGCCCGTATCTCCTGGGTTTCCTTAACATCAGTCTTAGGCTCTGTCCACTCTCTTTGCCCTGTACATGCTTCCTCTTGGATCAAATCATTCGTAAATACAACATTTCCTTCCAGACCTATTTTCCTCTACTTTATATTCCGCTCATACTAATACCCTTCATGGTATTAGTGCTTTCTAGTGCATCCCATCACCAAGTTTTCTAGCCATGCTAACCTGACTTCCAGTGTGATGTGGAATTGATTTAAATATCTTACAGTTTGTCTTCAATGCACACAAGGGCTAGAAGGTTGCTCCCTCATACATCTCACACTGTTTAAACCCTCAAATATATATACTCCCAGTCTCTGAGGTCTCATAGGTTAAAGCTGTTAGCTGTTCTACAGTCTAAAATCACTTTGTCAGAGCACCTGCACATAGCCTACTGTATAAGAAGCGTCCTCATGAGAAACAAACCTTCAAGTCTTGCCTCAAAAGCACACTGTCACAGTGTGTCCTATATTTGTGTTGCTTGGTGCTGCACGGTTGTCACCATAGTCATGTTAGTGGCATAGCTTTAGGTATGGTCCACCACTTTGGTAGAGCTGGAACATACGTTTACACCACCTGTCCCCCAAAGTTGACTTGTAATAACTCTGGTTATCATTTGATTTTTCATTTGTGTCATCACAAAGGTTTTTTTTGTGGGCAAGTTTTTCCTCACTCGAACCGAGGGTCTAAGGACAGAGGGTGTCACTCCCTGTACAGATTGTAAAGCCCTCTGAGGCTAAATGTGTTTTGTGACTTTGGGCTATACAAATAAAATTTGATTTGATTTGATTTGATTTGATGACCAAAACAGTCATTTGATTTCTGGCCAAACACCTACAAAACCAACAACATTCCCATCATCCCAGGAGTGCCCAACCAGGCTCGTGCACAGGGAGTTGGTGAATATTCTGTCCAGAGCCACACATCATCACCTCATCTCAGTGTCCATTTTCTTGCTAGGATATGAGTTCTGGACTTAAACCAGTGGTATTTCATTTGAATCTACTTCTGCCATGGGCTGTAGGCCAAGTCTGCTCATTTCGCAGCTTAGTGGCTAGCTCTTGGTTGTATGGTGTTATTTAGTATTATTAGTATATTAGTTTATGACATACAGATGTAACAACTCAAAAGTTCCTGTGTTTCTGTGACAGGTCCTTGACCGATCCTTCACAGGTCCTTTGCAGGTCCGTGACGGTAATGTGATCCCCTGCGATGGCGTACTCAGTGAAGCCGCGACTGGAAACGTCTCTAAGCAGCCTGGGTGAAAACCAGCTGTATGGGTTCTGCATACCTGCCCTCTTGTCATTTACTGAGCTCATAAGGGAAGAGTGTGCTGCTATTTTAGCATGGATACATTTTGCCAATCAATGCAGTTTTGCATTTCTGTAGTTCCTCAAACATCCACTTGAGGCTGGCTCCAAAAGTGAGTCAGTCTCCATAAGTCCCCATGTTCAAATGTCCAACTTCATAGCAGAAATAAACATGTTTACAGCCTGGTACAAAAACAGTTTTGGTCTCTATAGCTAATTTCCCCGTTCATGACAACTGTACTGAGGGTGATTTTATATACAACTCATCTGTTCAGATTATATTAAACCAGCGTGCAAATGCCTGACATGGGAGTGTCTCAAGTTCACCCTTAGCTCTTTAGATTAAAAAAGTTGACCCATATACTCCCTCTGTCTTGCTCTTGATATGACAACCACCTGCACAGCACACATCCATGCACTGCACTATATTCCTGACATTGTATTAACCACTGGTTAAATGAATTACTCTTGAAGCACATCTCTTGCAGTGGACTCCGTCCTCGTCACATTGCTGAGCCACTTGACAGAGCTTTCATTGATTTTCCCCTAAATTTAAAATTAAGATTTCTTGAAAACAAATCAAATAGAATATTTGAGTTATTATTAATGCTTTATATCTAAAAAACAAACAAAAAAAACACATTTTAAAATATGTTCACGTTCTCATACAGCAAAAGCTTTGACATACTTCTGTCTGAACAATAAAGCTATTTGTGGAGAAAGAGAGAAACAGCAGAGAGAGGATAGAACGCAAGCGCAGTGGGAGCAGGGAGGGTGGAGAGAGAGCGAGAGAGAGAGAGAGAGAGAGAGAGGTTTATATATAGTGAAATGAGAGAGGGAAGGAGGGAGAGCTGTATAATGGGATTGACGGAGCGAGAGCGAGGAGAGAGAAACAGACAGACATAGTGAGAGACTGTTGGGGTACACCTGACCTTAAGGAAGGAGGGTAGCTCCTCTGCTGGCCACACACACACACACACACACACACACACACACACACACACACACACATATAACAGCGCTTACAGTCAGGCAGAGGCAGTGAGGCAGCAGAGAGCCTGCAGACCAGCAGCCATGACAGACACCGGTGAGTAGCTACATATCCCTATACATAACATCCCTCTGTATGTGTGTGTGTGTTTGTATGTGTGTGTGCGTGCGTGTGGATGGAGTGATGACGTTTAATAGCAGCTGTGGTTATGTGAGCACCAGATAGATAGATAGATAGATAGATAGATAGATAGATAGATAGATAGATAGATAGATAGATAGATAGATAGATAGATAGATAGATAGATAGATAGATAGATTCATTTGAATTTTCGAAATGAAATGACAGCAGGATCAATCTACATGTTTACTAACAAAATAATGAAATGCACCGTGAGATGTTTATGACACTACAGGCTGCGTACAGATGAAGTATATGAATCTTGCAGATTAAACAGTGAAATACCTCACCTAGTTTGATTTCACACTCGTAGACATGATTTTTTAATCATGGTGCTATTTATTTTTCCACTACACTTCTTCTCTGACTCACTGATCAGCTGCAATATCTTCATTTGTATCATATGTTACTTCATTTGATATAATAATGATATTGTACCACTTCTATGAATCCAGCAAAGTCAAGGAGAGAACGCAGCATTAATGAAAATGAAAATGAAATGAAAATGTTCCCACTTTAATAATGTGAAGATTATCTTTTACATACTTATTTTCTTATTCTTATTCTTTCTTATTATTATTTTTTTTTATTACTATTTTTTGTTTAGCGTTTTATACTTAAAAAACCTTAAAGACCATGACTGTCTGACATACAGATCAATCTGATTCTGACAACAATAAACGTAATTAAATATGGCTATCTTATAATGCATCTTAATTGTGCTAAAGGGGACATGAAGTTCCCTTTTTATTTTTCAGTTTTTCATACAAACTCATATAACATATTTCATTAATCTCGTCTGCCTTACATTCCTACCTGAAGCTGGTGTTCATTGTGGTGGAAGCCCAATCCTGAATTTTCATTTACAATATGTGTTAGTGGACAAAACTGCAAACTACAGTGTAATGCAATCCCATTCAAAAAGTGCCAACACTCATGGCCTTAAAAATGACCACAGTGCTCAACTTTAGGTGTCAACTAGTGCTACACACTGACAGATTTGTGTTTTCCTCAAACTGTCTCCAGTGTGCAACCAGGAAGTGGATAAGGGTGATATGGGGGTGTATGGAGCTCAGTTATCCACATGACATGCCATTAGCAGGTTGTAGGGGAATGTAAGGTGATGTACTGGCCTGAGGTCTGCCATCCGAGGACATGTTTCATTCACTTATAATTATGCAAAATAAGATGACTTTGCATTGCTGGCAAGCTGCTTGTATGTGGTGTAAGTAGAAGCCTGGAGGATTCCAATGAGGATGAAAATTAGACTTTTTTTTATCAGACTGCTAATGCTAATGAATAACAATAGCCTCATGCTAGCTGGCATAAACACATCACGATTGTTACCTTTCAGACAGAACTAGCATGAATAGTACGTTCTAACAAAATCCATTCATACCTCTGTCATCTATCAGAGAAACATGCTTTGTTGAAAGATATTTTCAGATCAGATCTCTAAATAGTTAAGCATAGACTCGTCTCTCTCTCTCACACACCAAACTGTATGCCTCACTGTGCAGTGAAATTGTTCAGCTAGTGTGGCTAGCTTCAGTGGCTAGTGGCTAAAGCTGAACCAACCAACATTGAATGTTGAGACTCTTGAGTCTCTTCTTCTGAGACTCTTATCATTCAGCTCTTATTCATCTTGCTCTGCTGATCTGAGGCATGAACCTCATAGGCAGCATCATGAATGTCCATCTTTTAAATGATGATCATGAATGAACAGCTCTCTGACAGCCCAAGAAGCACAAACACTAAATATATTGAGCTTCACAGTGATGGGATTTATTATTGGACTGTCATTATTGTATTATTAGTATTGGAATAGATTGTTCACTCATTCTCGATATGGTGAGCACTCCCTGTGTACGTATGTTAATCTAAGTACATATGTAGTGTTGTTAAAGCATCTATAATAAGCACCCTGGGGACTCCCTTGCAGCACGCTGTGGGACTGATTAGTAAATTGCCCACTGGCTCTCTTGTCAAGCACACATGGAAGCGCATGGACACATGCACATGGTAACACATGCACACACACACACAGAAGGACATGAGGGTTAGATCCTGACGTAGCAGGCTGTGTATCAGCCTGATAGCATTTGACTTACAAAGGATTAGCTGAGGTGATTACCATCTGTGGGTCTTGCCTAACTGTCTGTTTGGCATGTTTGTTATGTGTATTTGCTTAAGTAGCTCTTAAGGTTTGTTCTTTATTTCATGATAGCCGAGGAAAAAATATGTCTTATCTCAAATGGTGCCAGATGGGCTAAAGTAACCAATCCATTTATTTAACCCTTTCACCAAACAGGAACATTTACATTCATTAGCAACAATTCATGCTTTCTGTTCATGTCCATTGTAACTATAGCATGGTTATATTAAGGAAAGATTGAGGATGTAGCAAATAGATCATGGTTAAGGCAACTAAAACACCTGGTTAAGGCTGGCTAAAATTTACTGCTACATTTACTGTGAAAGAAGGCAGATTCCTGCATGTATGCCCTGTACCCTGCTCCATCATTCTGAGTCACTTTCATATTACATTTTCAAGGACAGAATTTCCAAACTAGAGCATACATCATGTCCCTTAGATGTTATGTCTGCTAAATTTCTGAAGGAGGTTGTTAATGCCGTTGGTCCCTCTATTGTAAATAGGTTTTATTTTCTCATCTTTATGTGCCTCTCGTCCATAAGTGACTCATGGGGACAAGAGTTTTTGAATTAAGTCCAGTATTGAGGAAGTGTTTGAAACGGGCTATAATCTAGTCATT
Source organism: Nibea coibor (assembly GCA_023373845.1). Lineage (NCBI taxonomy): Eukaryota > Metazoa > Chordata > Actinopteri > Sciaenidae > Nibea > Nibea coibor. The sequence goes on from CM041723.1 coordinate 1,961,740, forward strand.
GTAGGAAGTTAGAGTATCAGTCTGTAACCCATTTAGGGCACAGTGGGGACAAAAAAATAATAAAAAATGGGGCGGTGTTTAACTGAGTTGGTAGAGCAGCCGCCCCATGTGCAAAGGCTCAGTCCTTGCTGTGAAGCCCAGGCTTTGAATCTGACCTGTGGCTCTTTCCTGCCTGTCATTCCCCGTCTCTCTCTCCACATTCCTGTCACTCTTCAGCTGTCTCTATTAAATAGAGCTTGGAAAGGCCAAAAAAAATAATCTTAAAAAAAGAAAATCGTTTTTCCGGAAGGTGATACTAGCAGAAAAATCAAAGGGTCATAAAAATCCAAAGGGTCCAATCACTCAAGCAGCATTTATAAGATTTGATGTAAGCAATGTTGATATTTAGTGACTGATAGATCAAAATGTAATGGTTCTTCCTCTGAGAGGTATGAATGTACTGTGTGTAATGTGCAGTATATTTCATGTCAAACTGCATTTAGATTTGGGTATTTCTTTTATATGTGATTTCATGACCTGATGGGTCACAGTAAACATTGGGCTGCATTCTCCGGGGCAAAGACAGGGGGTCACCAAAACTAATATGGACCATTCTCTGGGGACCATGACCAGATCATATCGAGACTGAAATATTAGGTCAACTCGTGCACTTGATTAACACAGCAACAGCTTCAAAATATTCTTAAGTTAAGTGCATCTGCAGTCATAAGGAGAGCAGAGAGAGAGAGAGATGACCAAGAGAGACAAGATATTTGGAAAAACTGACAAAGTTTGACAAAGCCTTTAGTAGTAGTCAGCAATGGATCTCACCAAGGCTGCATCTTTCCTCCACTGCTCTTCTCCCTGTACACTAACTAGTATAAATAGCGAAGTCCATGTGGTCGGAGGTAGGATGAATGGGTGTATGTCCCAAGTGTAGGATTTTTGCCCAGGAGGCTGGGTGTTTCTGTCCTGTGTGATGATGATTTTTTTATTTATAGACTCATTCATTTTCAGTTTGCAGTCACAGTTAGGTTTAGGAAAAGATCAGTTTTTAGGGTTTAGGTTAAGGTTAGGGTCAGTAAGCTTGTTTGCACAGATTACTGTGCATGGATTTCATTTATAGGTGTAGGTTTCCCTTACTACACTCCTGTGCTTAAAATGTATGTTAATGCATTAAGTCAGACAATACTACATGCTACGTTTTGGCATACATATAGGAAATTGGGATTACAGTGCAATTATTGTTTGTTCTGATCATAACACAGAGATGTTTAATAGTAGAAAGTAGAAACAGAGTTCTGGTCCAATATTTATATTTATATATATATAGCCTATTATGATCTGTTAAAAATGCCTTGATTGGCCTTGATACTTATCATGCAATGCTAGTCTGAGGCCATGGTTCTGTTGGAAACAATGGATTCCTCCCTCCAGGTTAGCAGTGAGGACCCTGAAGTGAAAGAGTTCAAGTATCTCAAGGTCTTGTTCACAAGTCAGAGTAAAATGGAGTGTGAGGCTGACTGGAGGATTGGTGCGTCATCAGCAGTATTGTAGACATTGTACCGGACTGTGATGAAGAGGGAGCTGAGCTGAAGGGCAAAGCTTTTAATTCACCAGCCCTCACCTGTGGTAATACGGCTCTATTCACCATTGGCTGAAAGGATGAGGTCAAGAATTCAAGCCGTCAAAATAAGTTTCCTCAACAGAGTGGCTGGGCACATACCTAGAAATAGGAAATAGGATAAGGAGCTCATCAGACCCTTCTTTTAGGGGCACGTCCAACTGAAGAAACTAGAAAACGACCTTACTTTAGCCTGCAGACACTGCGACCTGACCCCGGATAAGAGGCAGACAGCGATGGACTCTCCAAGAGTAGTTGCTGGTATCATTTGTCTGACCACATGGAAATGATACTCCTCTGTAATACACGCTACAAGGAAGACTTTTGAATCTGTCATATTCTCATCTTGGTTGTGCTGGTGTTTATGATTGTGTGCTTGTTGCAGACTCCTTGAGTGATGCACTGAAGGCCATCACTGTGAGTACAGAGCTGATAGAGGAGGAGCTCAAGCCTCATTTGGACACAGTGCTGGCTGCACTGCTGGAAAAGAGTAAGTCATGTAACACACACACACACACGATCTGCTCATCAACCAGTACAAACCACCTCACACAGCTCAGCTCTAACGTTCAAGTCACTGAGTTTTCATCATGCTTTGGGTGCTGTCATCTGCAGCTCAGCATTTACACTGTGCAGTAGGTCTTATTTTTTACTAGACAAAATATGATGTGCTCAGAAAGGCGGCACAGCTCATGGAATCACTCAGTTTAAAAGAGAGTTGTGGACGAATGTGCTCAGCAAATGTCAAAGTAAACCTGCCAACAACAGCAAGCCCTGTCCACATACAGAATGTTACATCATCCACCTGTTAAAGTGGTGTCTTTTGCACTCAAACTGTTATACTTCTATTCATGACAGCTCTGTTACAGGATGGAAACAATATGAAGTGATGAATCTTCAAACTTTGCAGTTCAGTGACTGGTGACTTAATTAAGACCACTCACCCCTGATCCTCACATGTCTGATTCACCCTGCACAGCCACAATGAATACAGTCTGAAGACACCCAAGCAAAATCAAAATGATGTTCACTTCTTTGCTATTTGCTTACACACTTTAACCTTGTACCGGTGGTAACATACAGAAACACTGCAGGTCCAAACTCGGCAGTTTGAATTTTAGAAGAAGCTTTTCGCAGCTATGTAACTGTCAGGCCCAGAACAAAGCGGCAGACTCAGACGCGGAATAGGCAGGTTTGGGAAGAAACTTTTGTTTCCAAGCTGCTGATACAGTCTACAAAATTTACAACAAAAATGGCTACACTGACTAGCACTCTAACTAACTAAAACTCTGCTACTCTTCTCTGAAAATCACAAACACTAATCTAGAAAGAAAAACGCTTCACCAAAATGGGAAGGAATAAACTAATAAAATTTACCAAACAAAACACTCACTCAAAAATGAGGAGGAAACAGTACTATCTATATCTATGACCTAATCTTCCAAAACTGGCTAAGAAACAAAAACGATCCCGGAGGATGAAAAAAACTGTATCAAAAGGAAAGAAACTATCAAACAGAAAACGATCCCGTAGGACGAAAACAGGCTACAAAAATACTCTCTACACTTAAACTACGGCTATGAAACTTACAAAGCAAAGAAATGTGGAACAGGCTTGGAATCAATGGAACGGCTTGGGTGCGACGACAGGACGTACGAAGACACTTCGGCACGGGACAAGGGGAAACACAGACTATATATACACACGAGGGAAATGGGGAACAGGTGGAAACAATCAGGGCGGGGAAGATAATCAGACCGGTGACACATGAGGAAGGACAAGTGACCTGAAACGAGAGGAGAGTTATCTTTCAAAATAAAACAGGAAATGACAAGACATAACAAAAACCCAGCTTGACCTCACGGCGGTGTGACAGTAACAAGCTGCATGTCTGAAGGGTGCTACACTTTAAGGGTGGAACAAGTGGGTGGTACATGTAAAGGGTGAAAACGAACATGTGATGGTGGCAGAAGAATTTTTTATGCAACCACTAGAATGAGTCTCAGTCAAAGTGTGAGTCATGTTTGTTTTGGTTTGTGTGTCCACAGAGAAAGATGCTGCTGTTGACATTGCCAAAAGTGGGATTCTCCCCACACTGGCTCAGGCCTTACGGGGTAAAAGCAACCTGAGTTGCCAGGTGGCTCTGGTGGTGGCAGAGATGGCACGTGACGGTAGGATGCTGCTGTCATTATTATTATCAGTTGTCACATTCTTGTAAAATAGAAACCAAGATTTACAACATTACAGCTACAGATGATAAAATACAACATGAAAATGATTGTTTTGAATATTTTAGATGATTATTACTGCACTGTGATACTGTATGTGTTCAGTTGCCATTAGGGCTCTTCTCCTATCACCACAACTCTTTAATGTCCATGTATCTGCCATGTGTTTAGTGTAACAGTCAGTTAAAATCACAGACTAGACTCTGTGACACCCACAGGTTTCTAAAGAGTTGCTGTGAAACTCATTGTGGTGTCCTGCACTGCTACTGCTTTGCTGAAATTGATGTAATCTGTGTGTGTTATTTTTAGCATGCTTTTCTGTCTGCCACAGTTAATTATTTTTGAAAACTCCACATCCTAGTGATTAACTGTTAACTCTTTCTCTCTCTGTGTGTGTGTGTGTGTGTGTGTGTGTGTGTGTGTGTGTGTGTGTGTGTTCTAGCTGCAGTCAGGGAGCCGTGCATTGAGGCAGGCCTGGTGAAGGTTCTGGTTCCCCATCTGAACAGCAATAACCAGGAGATGCTGCTGAATACTGGCAGGGCCATCGGACGCATCTGCTTTGACAACTGTGAGTTGTTCTGACAGCACCTGCTCTGTCAGCAGGGTTCACTGATGATGAACAGGATGTTCATGGCGACAGAGCCTGCCTGTGTCTATATCTGTCTCTATCCTTGATAACGTTGCTCTCTCTGTCTGACCTCCTGCCAGCATACCAACAGGACCAGTTAGTCCAGAGTGGTGTGATCCCCAGACTGCTGTGTATAATACGGGAGTATCCCGAGAACGACCCCCTAGTCAACGTCTGCCTGCTGGCCCTCTGTAACCTGGCTGACATGGGTGACTATTTAATAATCATGTTTATTATAGTGATTAATTATTAATTAGCTATGATTTGAATCACATCGTTACAGTATTTAGACACACGCGTCACAGGGTTCATCTTTTCTCATCTCTGTATGTGTTCTCCATGACTCCATTCTTCTGTGTTTCAGCAACACTGTTATAAAATATAAAAATATAAAATGTTTAAACTGAAACCCTGATCAAGAAGGGAGCATCAAACACACGTCTGGATTAAAGCTGTAGATGTCAGGATAACTAGTGACTGCCAAAACTGTCCATTCTCATCGCCGCCTGTGTTTGCAGACTCTGCGCGGGAAGCCCTGGCAGAGCAGGATGTGGCAGATGTCCTGACGTTTCAGCTGAAACGGGCGCCTGATGCCGAACGCCGACATGTCATCCTGGAAATACTGGGCTCACTGGGCGAGAGCGGTAAGATCTGTAGGCTGCTTCAGGTAGGAGGCGAGGAGAGGTTTCATCAAGCGTGACTTGGTATTTCAGACTGTATGAGCAACCACAGAGATGTTCCCTCATGTGTATACTGAGGTGGCCAGTGAGTAATATTATCAATCAATCAATATTTATTGTCCTCGAGGGTAAATTTGGTCTGCAGCCAGGTGACAACAACACAGTTAACACTAGAGGACAAAAGACTCAAACAAAGGCACATTTAGTCATTTTACAGCTGGAGCGAAGACAGATGGAAACAACTCACAGTCCACAAAGAAAGGATGATTTGGATGAGCCAGAACAGCCTCAGCCCTCCAAAGAACATGCTATTATAAATAGATTAGAAATGAATGAGGAGGACTGCTTTATGGAAGCACTGGAACTCATTTCATTTTTGCATCTCATATTTAACTCAACCACAGGGCATACTTTCATGTAAGCAGGGTCTATTGGCCCTAAACTCCAAAATGGAGGTGAACAGAAGTGAGACTAAAAGTGTAACACAGAATTGACAAATTATACTTTATCCTTTAAATAACAGTCAAAGCAGGCAGGGTCATTTTTGACCCCAGAGGACAAAAGTTTCTGTCCGTGATTCTTCGTCACATTTTGACAGAACAACATAAACGTCAGAAATCAACAAAATGACTGTAAAAAAGCAAAAATGGACTTCTCATCTCAATCTGCAGCTGGTATATAAGATATCATCTACAAAGAGTCATATGTGAGTAACTGGCAGCTAATCACATCTTCTCTTTCTATTATTCTAACTAACATGCTGTTCCAGAAATAAAGAATTGAATTAAAGAAAGACAGCACGTATAAACCAACAGAACATTTGTCTCTATAAAGATAGTTTATAGAGTATTTGTAACATTTTCAGCAGTTTATTAATGAGATTCATCAACTAAGCTGTTGTTGACAAATGCATCCAAAAGAGATATCACAGCACTGTGGTTCAGCTGGTTTACATTATAACTTAAGTAGAATTAAATTAAATTAAGTCAGAGTTAACAGACCACAAGTGTAGTATTTTCATGTATATGTGACGCAATATGCTAGTACCATAATTATTACAGCAATGAAAAGCAGTCACTGGAAAACTGTGTGGCTGTGAGGCTGCGTGTGTCTGATTAAAACATTAAAGAAGGAGAATAAAAAGAGAACGGGTCATAAAATCATGGCTGGAGTTACTGTTGTGCCTTGCCAAACAGCCCTGAGACTAGTTCAGGAGAACTGACTCATGAATTTGAAATAAAAATCTCGACCAGTATGACTTCAGCATGTCTGCTTATGTAAGTGGAGGATTTTACAGAGAGATGCGAACCATGTGCTGTATATAGTGTCAGACATGACAGAAAGCTCAATGCTGGATGTAAATAATGGTGAAATGAACCTACCTGGTTGTGCTGTACCAACAGACACACTGAAGCTGCAGTTTGCAGAGTCCGGAGTACCAGAGGCTTTATCGGAGATGATCCGGGGTCTGCAGGGAGGCTCTGACCCCCATGACCTCTGCAGCATCAAAATCGCCTCCAACCTCATAGTGTCGCTGCTTTTAGGAGGTGAGTAACACAACAGCAAGCTGGTGGGACATCTCTGAACGTGTTTGTATAACGAGGAGTAATTCTGTGCCACTGTGGGGATCCATTTATTTTATTTCTTTATTTCTTTCTTCACCCGCACACTCCGTGCTGAGTGTGCTGAATGTGGGGTCTGATCAAGATTTTCTGTGCATTTTCAGCTCTGATTGGCCAGTTCAAATGTCGTCCTGTCCTCTATCAGTGCATTCAGATAGTGTGCAACACAAAGGAGGTATTGACTAACTGAAGAAAGAGACAGAAGAAGAAGTGAACTCAGGGCAGCCATGAAATAACAAAGCAGCCCAGCAGACAGTTTACAGTAAAATGACTCCTTTCTGCCTCATTTATCGAGGTAGTGCGACCTTTCTGGGTGGCAGCTTGTCACAGGCAGAGGACGGACCATTGTGTTGAGTCTGAAAGCAGATATTTTTCACCACTTCACCAGTTACTTTGTTTGCCTTAATAATATTCACAACAGAAATCATCCTCATATCACAATATATATTATTCTGCAGGGACGCTGAAGTCAGAGCTGCTTGTCAGAAGAAATAAGGTTCTGTTTGTATTTGATCTCGTTGTTGTTGTTGTTGTTGTTGTTGTGTGTGTGTGTGTGTGTGTGTGTGTGTGTGTGTGTGTGTGTGTCAGATGAGTCTATGCAGAAGTGTTTTGGTGAGGGATCAGGTCTGGTGTATCAGGATGTTCTTTCCTGGCTGCAGAGCTCCAACACTCAGCTGCAGCTGTCCGGAGCGCTGGCTATCGCCAACTTCGCCAGGAACGGTGAGATATCTGTCGAGAGAGGAACACGCAACACGGCCTGAAACATTTTACAACACTAGTTATAAAAGAGGTGTTGGCTTACTGATCACCAAACTTGTGACCCCAATGAGAATGAGTTGATGCAGTTTCTGAGACGCTGTTCTGATGCACACCTCCAGTTTGTCCAGTAAGAACAAGTATATGAGGAGCTCAGTAACGCTTTCTGAATGCCCACTTGTTTACTGTCAGTGGTTGTAAGAGCTTTGTGTGTGCGGTTACTGTAAGAATACAATAAACAAAATATTAAGACATTAAACATATGAAATAGTAATTAACATTAACAGTACAGTATGAAATATACAAGTAAGAGTAATGTCAAGTAAGATGATGAAATGAATAAATTAAGAGGAAGCAGTGTTAACTAAATAAGGCTCCTCTGCATATGATGCTAGTGCTCCACTGCACACAGAGGCTACGTCGCTTAACAAGCCATCAGTGCACACACCAATAAACAGTCCAACATTAAGTAATTATTTTGTTAATCACACAATTAACACCAGTACTGGACTATATGAAATTCAACGATTCTTATTATTAATAAACAAACATGATGAGAACGTCTAATAATTATATACAGGAGGCAGAGTACAGTAATAAAATATGATGTGAAGAATGTGAAGTGATAAAAACACACAGCAACATCAAACATAAATCAAACAGATAATACGCAAAATATGAAAACCAACAAATCCAGAGGAAGAAAAATCCAGATGTAAATAAATGAACGTCAGATGTTCAGATGAACCACGGCAGCCGGAACAGAAGTCCCACAAACAGTTACGCTCTGACATGGTATGAAATGGTACATGTGATGGATTATCATCGGTTCCTATGATGTGCACATTTATTTGCCTGCTGTGTCTCTGTCAGACAGTAACTGTGTGAAGATGCTGGACCTCGGCGTGGTGCCTCACATCCTGACCTTGTTGGAGCAGCATGTCGACGAAGGAGACGTGTCTGTTCAACATGCTGGACTGAGCGCGCTCAGAAACCTGGCCATTCCTGGTAGTGATTAAACAGCAGAAATATGCAGTTCTGTTTGATTTATATTATTATAGGGCCAAATCAAGACAGCAGTTGGGGTTCTGCTCATATAGAGTTGTCTTGAATGTATTATAAACCATATAGAGCATTCAATGCAAACACCGACAGCACCTACACTGAGCATCACTGTTGTGCATCAGTACGACTTCTGTGTCTTCCAGCCACCAACAAAGTGCGGATGCTGGAGGACGGCGTTACTGAGAGGATAAAGACGCTGCTGCGCTCTGACATGCCGCCAGTCCAGTTCAAACTTCTGGGTACACTACGCATGATGGTGGATGGACAAGGTGAGCAGCAGACTTTGCATATTCATGCAGGAAATTTTGGTACTTAATAGTATTAGTCAGTGTTAATGGGAGCTGAGTGTAGGACTGGGTCTGTGTTTGTGTGGCTAAAAAGAAAGTGAAAAGAGTGAAGGACAGGAGAAAGCAGAGAAAGGTGAAGGGCTGGTTCTGATGTCCCACAGCATCAGAGAGGTCAGGCACAGCGTTCGACCCAAACAAAGAGAGGAGTCAGTATTATTATCAATATTACCATCATTTTATTCCCTCTACTACATCTACTTTGGTTTCATCTCATCTTTTAAGAATTTATTATATCGTCCTTGCTTCAGGGGGGTTGTGGGTGGTTGGATCTAAACCCTACAGGGAGGTCTGGCCAGTTGGGAAGGATGCCATGTGTCCCACTTTGAACAGCCGCCTGAGGCTTAGTGACTGTGTGTGTGCTGAAAACCTCACTTAAAATAATTGCCTTTTATATTTTTAATTGATATATCATTTTCTCGGGCTTCCTTTACATCCTCTTCTCTCTCCTGGGACACCCAGCTGGTTATTTTCTCAATTCATTATTTAGTCATTTATTTTGCAGTTAGTTTGTTTTGTCCAAACTGTTTGTCTCTGCAGGGATTCTAACATGTTGATTTTCTCATCATCTACATTATCATTTTCAATGCTGCACAACTCAGTGACAACCTGTGGCCATGTGTCCTAGTCCTTTTTGATTTTGCACCTTTTCTGTTAACCTTTTAAAATGTATTTTTCCTTCTCTCTGCCATGCTGTGTGTGTCAGAGGAGGCAGCCTTGGTGCTGGGGAGGGATGCTGAGCTGCTGGCTCGGGTCATGGAGTGGTGTGAAGCCAAAGACCACGCGGGGGTCAGAGGAGAAGCCAGCCGCCTGCTGGCTGCCTTCATCAGACACAGCCGCAGCCCTGTGAGTCCACTTGTTCTGATGTGAAAGTTAGCAGAGTGTAAATTCTTTCTTCTTGTTAGTCAGTTTGTTGGAGAGAAGGTGCTGTGTATGCACACACACACACACACACACACACACACACACACACACACACACACACACACACACACACACACACACACAATGAACATCTCTAATGAGCTGATTTCCCCTCTCTCACAGGAAGTTGTCAACGCTGTAGCCAAAGCAGCTGGGGTTCGACACCTTATCTCCATGGCAACAAGCGAGCATGTCATCATGCAGAACGAGGCCCTGGTTGCCCTGGCGATAGCATCTGCCATTGATATTGGTAATTTCTGAGATTATGTAAATCCAAAAGTTCTGTGTCTGAATTTATCAAACATGTAAGACTGACTGGAACTGAAGGTGACCTCTCAGCGAGGCTGAGAAGTTTGCACACGTCTAAACTTTCTTGGCAGGTCAGCCCAGAACCTCTAACATGTCAGGACTGCTCGTCATATCCTGAAAACACGCAAGGCTGAGAAATGTTGGCCAGTTAGGACTGATTTTACCAATCAACCAAATACATTTTAACTAAATACAGGCTGTTAATTAACTCATTAACTTCATGTTTTCTCTGTGTTCTCTGTATGTTACATACTGATTTTGCAAGAGTCTGTTTGTTTTTTCTTTCATTTCTCTGGATGTGGCCGTCAGTCTCTCTCTCTGTAACAAATACACAGACAGTGTGTGCAGAGAGCTGGTGTCAGTCGTGGGCTTGTTAAGATGATTTGGTGAAATCAGTGTGTGTTCTCAGGAGAAGCTTCTTGTTCTCAAACGTCTCGTTTGGTGGAGTTGCTCTGTAGTGCTTTCAGTTCTGGTCGTTGATGGTTCAGACATACAGCATGGTTATGGGATTCCTCTCTCTGTGCCGTCTTTGTATTATAATACACAGAAGGTTGTTGTTCCTAACTTTATTTGCATCTTCATGAACCTCCATACCACCCTGCTGATTAATCCCTGGTGAGTTTTAGCATTTTTAGTTATTTGAGGTTTCGTATGACACAGCATACACAGCATTTTGTATGACACAGCATACACAGCATTTTGTATGACACAGCGTATTGCATAGTTTACTTTTATGTGTCATACTTTCATATAGATGTGGAATAAATCTAATTCTTCAGGTTTTCTGTAACATGCCTACAACGCTGTTCAAACAGAGCGATTCATAAGAACTCTAACTGATATTGATGTATGTATTTAGACTTGCATGTTGTGAGTAAACCATGCTGCATGATTCCAGATAATGTAGACAGTTCATTTCACTTTAATCCACACACACAGATAAAAACAAATATTTGTAACAAGAGAAAAACATGCATGAGAAATGTACAGCCAGATGTAATCAATGTGAGATTCAATCTATCAATCAGAATCATGACACGATTACTGTGGCCAAAAGAATTCATGATCAAAATGATATCTTAACAAATAAAAATAATAATACATTCAAAGCAGTCAGTCAAATTCATCTTGTCAACATATGAGTGAGGTGAGGTGGAGAGAGAGCGTGTGTAACCAGAAGTGTACAAAAGAGAAGAAAAAGAACATTCACACTGAGTGTGAAGCACGAAGAGAGAACAGGGATAAATCTGCAGTATTTACACATCATCACTAATGCAGCTGTGGCTCAGAAGGAAGAGCAGGTCATCCACTAATCAGATTGCATTAGACAAGATAATGAACCCCAATAAATCCCGAAGGTTCTGTCATCAGTGTGTGAATGTGTGTGAATGGTTAGCTCCTTAAACTGATGAGCAGTTGGCACCTTGCATGGCAGCCAGTGCCATCAGTGTATGACTGTGTGTGAATGGGTGAATAAGATATGTAGAGTACAGCGCTTTGAGTGGTAGGAAGACTAGAAAGGAGATATATAAGTACAGTCCATTTACCATTTATTATTAACATGATAATAATATTGGTATATAACAATGATAAAATAATCACAATGATAAAAGAAAAAAAGCACAGGTCTAACCACTTCTAACGAGCTTGGTTTATTTAATCAGTTAATGCAATATGATGTGATACATCTCCAAATACGAATGCAAGTGTGTTTACTTGTCTGAATTTGCATGTGTTCACCTATATGTTTGTATTTGTGTGTGTGTGTCCGTGTGTGTGTGTGTGTGTGTGTGTATGTGTGTGTGTGTGTGTGTGTGTGTGTGTGTGTGTGTGTGTGTGTGTGAACGCTACAGAGTCTATGAAGGATCCGTTCAGTGACGCAGAGCTGTTGCCCATCCTGAAGAAGATGCTGGAGGATCCTGTTGGGGCGGTCGAAGTCAAGTTCAGTGCTTTAGGTCTCATCTGCAGCCTGGCTAACTCCAGTATGTGTTTGATCTGAATGAGTTCTGTTCAAATTTCACAATGTTGCTGCTGAGTGTGAGGAAAACTGTAATGAGAGGGCCAGTGGTATTGGATGCAAAACATCATTAATCAGTCATAAATACTCATTTAGAGGTTTGTATGAATGTATGTTTCTATTCCTTCTGTTCTGCACTCTCCAACAACAAGTTGTTCCTCATTTGAAAACACACTAACACTAGTTGCAAGTATCTCACACTTCTCTCTCTCTACTCTCTACTCTCTCTCTTCTTCTTTCCATCCTTCTTTCCAGGTATGATGAAGGAGGAGTTGAACTCTGTGAACATGAAGGAAAGCCTCAGTAAACTGACAGATCATAGCAGCAGTAAACTTGCCTCGCAGGCCAGCTCCATACTGGCCATCCTCGGAGACACCAGTTAAACCAGCATGCAGAAACAGGAGCTCATCTGCTGTGTGGATTAAACCAGTTTATACAATAGCATACTTTAATTCAGACAGTCTTACTGCACAGATATTAAAATGTCACCTGTTTTGTGGCAATAATTACTAATTGAATACAAGCAAGACTAAGTACACAGTACAGTGACAGGTGCTGGGGGGATGCTGAGCCATTAAAACCAAAAGGGTTCATTCAATCAGGAGTCTAAAATGTCCTCAACATTGTCCATGTGATGATGTGCAAAGATGACACTTGTCTGTATGAAATAGAAAAGGTCCATTAGATTTTTCATTTCAAACATACAATAAATTTTATATCGTCAGTGGCAGCAGAGGGGAGGTTCATCTTCTGGGGACTGTGAATATCCATAAAAAATGTAATCTGAAGTTTTCAAAAAACTTCATCATAAATATATAAAAAGTTGATCAAAGGGAAATTATGACATTGACATTTTGCTTTAAATGATATTTGGTGGATGGACAGATGGACTGATGTTGCCTTCTGAGGGCCCCGCCAGCAGACAGGCTTGAATATTAATAATTAGCAATAAGGATTTATGGGTCAGTTCATGTCAAGTGAGATAAAGGCTGAGAAATAAAATCTGTGAAATATTTCCACTGCATAGATTTTTAGGAACTTTGACATTTTCCCGCCCTGGAAGCCATTTTTAGAGTTCAGTATCTTCAGTGTCCAGGAGCCGTGATATAGCAGCACAGACAAAATTGTGATCCAAGTGATTAAAGAGCAAGATGTCAAATGTCAAATGTTATTACTGACCTTTAAAGATGGAAACTAACATAAACTGGTTGTCAAATAGCATACAGTATTTAATCTATGCGTAAACTAAGAGCTCTTTTTTCTGATTTCCTTGAACTACAGCTACTATCAACCTTTCAGTGCTGATCCATTCCATTAGTACAGCTGCAGCTTCATCTACACTACTCTACACTAAAGTTCAGTATATTTGGCTTTTCAGGTTTTAAATTTATGGAAAATGTAAAAAGTTCATGCTACAGTGATGTAATGTACAGTGACACAGCTCAGTGGTAACTTCCCTCTGAGTACTTCCTGTACTTCCAGCGTGAGGCTTCCTGTTTGAAGTAAAGGAGGAAGTGCCTGTGCATTTTAGGTGCATGCTGAAATGTCATCTGAAAGACCAATATCCTGAACTTTTTGTGAGTGGTGCAAGTTCAGCACTCTGAAGAGATGTGCACTCAGAACATGAACAAACTGACCGCAGAAAGCTTTTTCTATTTCTTACAGTGAGGATGAAAAATGTTCTTCCAAGTCGTACAATAACTTTGAATCGAAGCAGTGACGTGAAGTAAGATGGAGTTATTTCTCCTTTACAGTAATATTTTCACAAAACAAGTGACACACAAAGATTTGTGCAGCAATTTGGTTGAATGAATTTTAATTGACTAATGACTCCACTGAAGACTGATAATACCAAACTGAACGTACAGTGCTTTGGGCTCACACTCTCAGCATCTTGTAAATCAATGGTTAAATAACTTTGAGACTATGAGAGCAGTGTGGTCCACATGACCAAAGAGCAGACTGTCCAGCATCATTCCGAGCAAATAAAATGAGTAATGGAGTCACATTAACAAGCAATAAATCTGAATGGCATGGCATGGCCTAGTCCTAGAACCTTTATGGTGTATTGGATATTGTCTTGTCTCTTTCAAAATGCTCCTCCAGTAAGAGTTCTACTATACATTACATTACAAGTATGAGATGCCTATATGAATATGTATGTCATGTCACTGTGCTGACAGCAGCTGTACATAGAGGTTTAACAGTTAAAGACAGGTATAACCTTACAGCCCAACTAAAGGTGCTCTTTGCATCATGTGGCAGACTGAAGCATGCTCATGTCTCAGTCATCTCATATGATGGATGGTAGAGATCAGAAATATTCACGTTTAAGACCTGTACATGCTCAGATCACTAGAAACTAACAAACTGAGTGCATCAGACAGAGCCACACTTTGTCTGTGTCAGGTGAAGATGTTAACCCTGTCCACAGACATTAGTTACAGTAGCAGGATAGCGGTGAGCATCGCTGTCTGGAGCTGGCATGCTGGTTCATCTCTGCTCTGCATTAGCTGAGCAGCAACTGTAGAACCCATGGCTAACATTAGTTTCATTACTTGCTGTGCCGTTATTGCAGTGTATCAAGTTATCAGATTTCTTCAGATTCATGTACTCATTACTTTTTAGCTTAAACAAGGTTAAAGTTGTGCTGGTTAAAGAAGTAACTAAGTGGTTATGATTGGGGAAAGATCACGTTTCTTGATCACACAGATCAAGAAACCAGTGTATCTTCTGCTACTGCCTATAATCACATGGAAAGAAATCGTGCTCTGTCACACCACACTTGAAGTCCTGGCTGTTATACTGCACTTGCAGGATTATTTAGTGTTTTAGTTTCTATTTATTTGCCAGTTCTCACCTGATCTGTGTTGAACGTCACATGAAATGACATCAGGCTGCAGTGTTGCAGCAGTTAGATCCCGTAGAGAACTGGTAAAACTGATAACCTGAAGTCCACAATATATTTTTATTCTGGTCTCAATGTGACGATGATTTGTTAGAATACTGTTATATGATAACATAATACACCTCAACACCTTGTGGGTTTGTTTCCACCAATAAAGGATAGTACTAATGAAAAGATCTAGATGAATGATGAAAATCTTGCACAACTTATTTAGCAAATTGCTTGAACATGTGGCCCCACCCTGACAGCAACGTCCACAGCACATTCTTCTGTAAATAACGCTTCCTGTTTTATGTTATGCAATAAACATAACAGAGAAAAGCAATTTTCCATCTGACAGAGGAGTCCTATAGAAGCACAATGTGAAGAACTCACACAGACCAACCATTTGTATGTACAGTCTGTCCAAACCAACTATATGACAACAAGTGTACGACAGTGCTCTAAGCTATTCAGTGTGCATCTATAGTTTGGTACTCATGGGGAAATGGTGAGCATGTGTGTCCAGTACAACAGAAACGATTCATCTTGCAGTGGACATGAGGTGATACCCTCTAATGTTTCCTATAATATCTGTATCTGACATATTTAACTAGACGTCACCTGTGAAGAAATCTGTTTATTTTTCAGGGAGAGAATATTTGACATTTTATGATCTTTGTTCAAGAAAGAGCAGAATAAAGTTATGCAATGTCTTCCCCCATTTGGTGTTTAATGAATGCATTTTCTCTTCATGTTCTTCAACATACTTACATACTGTATAAAGGTAATGGAGACACATGGATGAATAATAATTTGTTTAGTTTCAAATTGAGACTAACACTATGTCACACATTAACGAGAAGCTTAGGCAGCAATCTCAGAACTCATCAGCTCTCATTTAAAGTTTAGCCTCTGGGGAACAGGCAATGTGTCTGTGGCGGGTGGATATCCAGGCCACGAGGAGGAAGATACATCAACAGATCCACATAACAGATATACATATACAGAAGAATGCAGAGAACTTTTACAAAAGGTAAACTAGTAGTCCAAATCTGCTCAAACATGATTCTGTGACGACAAAAGAAATCCAGAACACTTCTGTTAGCAAAATCTTTGTATCTCAAATTTTTGTGGATGCATTTATTTGTTTATTTATTTAATTTTATTTTAATCTTTCTTTCTTTCCACTGTTTCCCTTTCTTTTGTTTCACCTTTACCTTTTTGGAAAATGTTGCAGGTATCAAACTCAGAATGTGTGTATATTTATAAAGACAAAAGAATTCTAGAGATGGCTCTAAGAATGCTGATAATGTGAATGTACTGGGTTTGTAATATCAGTATTTATCAGTATATATATTTGAATGTTAAGACTGTCCTTATTTTCTGTGATCAATCAAATTCCAGAGGACAAAAAATAGAAATAGAAAGAAATGTTTTATCCTATTTGGGGCGTTAGTCTGCAAATGTATAACATCGTTTATCTACATAATGACGATTGCTCAGTTTAATTTCATGTTATATTTAATGTGTAAAATGTGTACAGACACATCATTCTGCACCGTGAAGATTGGTAGTTCAAAGTATGACAGGGAACTCGGGAGAAGGTTAATATTATGGGTTATATTATGGAGACGGAGATCATTTTAATAACCAATCGATCAATATCCATGTTTGAATGTTAAAATGTGTCTATACTCTCCAGAACAGCAGGGGGCGGTGTGCGTCGTTTACGTTGGTTCAGAAGAAGAAGAAGAAGACAGGAAGCGCTCTGAGTTGTTGAAGTTTTTTCTGGTGAGTGTGAGTCTTCAAGAAAACTATCATTCATCAGATTTGTCAGTCACACACAGCTGCGAGCGTAACACGTGTGTGAAGTGAATGCGTGTGTGAGTGTGCGTGCATGTGCACGCGAGTGTGTGTTTTGACTTTAAAGAGACTGAATGAGTGTGTCTGTGTGTGTTTGCATGGATTAACATATGAATAGTGTGTGTTTGTTAATCATGCAGAGAAAAACAATCAACAATCTGTGCATGAAGTCAGCTGATGTTGTGTTGTGATGTTGTGTTGTGGTGTTGTGTTGTGTGGTGATATTGTGTTGTGGTGTTGTGTTGTGTGGTGATGTTATGTTGTGTGGTGATGTTGTGTTGTGGTGTTGTGTTGTGTGGTGATGTTATGTTGTGTGGTGATATTGTGTTGTGGTGTTGTGTTGTGTGGTGATGTTATGTTGTGTGGTGATATTGTGTTGTGGTGTTGTGTTGTGTGGTGATGTTATGTTGTGTGGTGATGTTGTGTTGTGATGCTGTGTTGTGATATTGTGTGTGTTGTGATGCTGTGTTGTGTGGTGATGTTGTGTTGTGTGGTGATGTTGTGTTGTGTGGTGATGTTGTGTTGTTGTGTTGTTGTCAGGTCTAAAATGACTGTGGTGAGCCATGAGCAGTGGGGGGAGGTGTCCGGCCTGGGCTCTGTGGACCTGTGGGTCCTGCAGTCCTCTCAGGTCCGGGTGGAGGTTCTCACCCTGGGTGCCATCATCAGGTCTGTATGCAGCAGAGGGAAGGATGGTCAGATGGAGGACGTGGTCCTGGGCTACGATGACCTGGAAGGTATGGACCAAAGAAATCTGTCCTCCCTCACGTGTCAGGAGTGTATGAATGTTTCTGTAAGGTTGTTGGCCAGTTTAATCTGCAGCAGTGCATCATGGTCTGTGTTGTCAGGTTACATGTCAGATAAGCGCTACCTGGGAGCCGTGGTGGGCCGCGTGGCCAACAGGATCGCACGTGGACGTTTTGTACTGCAGGGAAAAGAGTACCATCTGGACATCAACAATGGGCCTAATGCACTGCATGGAGGGCTGCGCGGCTTCAATAAGGTGAGACTGATCTCAGAGCAGTTTGTCAGACCTCAGCTTGTTTTCCCTCTTTGGACTTTGTAGGTTGACCTCCAGCTGCAAAGAACCTGTATTGATCTCCAGCAGCACAGTGACAGAAAGAAGTACAGATAATACACAACAGACAAATATGAAACTAAAATAAGAAAATAATAGAAAATAGAGACTAAGCTGCAGGTGGAGGGACAGTGATGCGTACAGTTAAAAAAACAAAACAGAGAACTTACGAGTGTAATGATGATATTTACATAAATCATTTATGATTTACAGATCTTATACAGGTGATGTTACTGACATTTTGAGTCCAGTATGATTATGTAGTTAGTGTGTGTATTAATGATCTAGAGATAAGTAAGTAAGGTATAGTAGAAAATATGAAGCAGGTCCATGTAACATTAACATCACACATGATGACATAGTATGACAGTGTAGTACAGCAGTATAACATATGGTAGTGTAATGATCATAGAATATGAGTATGTGGGTGGTAACTGACTGTGTGGTCTCCACTGCCGTTCAAAGAAGATCTTACAAAAAGATAATGAGGGTGTAGATAAGTTGGTCACTCTGCACTTTGTGTCTGTTTGATTACTGTGGTCTGTTGACCACAGAACAGCTTCAGTCTGCCCTGCAGGGCTGCTGCTAGATCAGCTGTGTGAGTCAGTAAAAAACAGATTTGGGTCATTTTTAGTAGGGTGGTCCTGGGCACTGATGGGTGATGGGTAAGGTAGTTCTGCAGCTCATGCCAGTCTCTCACAGTGTACTCATCAGTGGGCGTCCATAGGTCATGTGACGCATGCTCTCCGTTGAGCTGAACATCATCTGCTCTTTATGTGGATCAGTGGCGCTACAAGTTGTGGGATGTTTAAGGCTCATGTCTTAATGTAACTTGTTGTTCCATTAGGCTTTAGCTGAGGCATGGCAGTCTGACCTAAATGATGGACCTGTTTGTGCTTGTCATTTTCCTTCATTAGTTTTCATACCACTAAGAACACAAAGAAATCCAGTAAGTGAACTGAGGACCTGTTCAGACAGGTTATCGTCAGTGTCAACCAAACAACATCTTCACTACTGCTAATACCCATAATCCATAATCCATTGTTGGGTTGTTTGCTGTACTGTTGTTTGCTTTCACACTATTACAACTTGTTACCACCAGTGTTCTCACCTGCTCAGAGAAGCAGAGCTGAAGGAGATGTGTTCAATGTCTTACTGTGTGCTCCAGCCACGCTAGCAGTTCTGTGGGGCTGTTTTCAGACACAGCAGTGCCTTGAGCTCACAGCAGTCCATTCAACAGCTGACACCGTGGTGACACAGCAGCAGGATGTTGAAGTCAAAGCAGTGTTCCAGTTTCAGAGATGAACCGTTTACCTGCTGGTAGCGTGAGAGGATAAATCAGTTGGGTTTATCCCCTGATGACCTTGAATATTTCAGTCTGGTCCAGTAACAGTACAAAGAATGGACAGCGTCTGTGTGACATCACCCACAGTTTTCCAAAGCGCTATTTTTAAGCTCAGAATATGTGACGCTGGGCGCCGTCTGAGTGCTCCAACAAGCGTCCATGCTGCTAATTCTGCTTAACTTCAAGCCTTAATATCATTTGAACAGTACAGTTATCAAAACTGTAAACATGTTTATTTCTGCTGTGAAGTTGGACATTTTAATGTGAGTGCTTATGGAGGTTGAAGCCAGGCTCTGCAGCCAGCCTCAAAATTCCAGTTTTTAGTACTTCTGCAACATGCTTCACTTTCCAGTTATTGATTCTGGAGCTTGGTCTGGACAAGTGGTAGACTAACCACGGTGATGTTAGCAGTTACGGGTTAAATTGTTCAAACAAAGAACATCGATGAGTGTTGGTTTGTTTTTAAAGCAGCAGTCTTCAACTCCACACAGTGTTGGGTAGTTACTGACACACACACACACATACACACACACACACACACACACACACACACACACATGCAAATCATTTTTGACCTCCATTCTACTTAATTCAGCACAAAGAAAGATATTTAGTGTTATGTTATTTATTAATTGATTTATTCCTAACATTATTATTGTGGCCTTTATTAGTCAGGATAGCTTAACACTGCTGCAAGAAAGACTTAGCCTTCATACATAGAGGTGAGCTACTGGAGTTCTGAATTTGTTGTCTGCAACATGTTAATACATTTTGTGGTGCATTTTTCTTTGTGTGGCAGAACAGATGTTCACTGGCTAATGACCTTTATTTAGGGCTCATAATAATTTTTGACAATAGTGAATCTGTCAGTCAGTGTTGTGTGATCACTGTTTCCCAAAGTCAAAGTGACATCCTCACATGTTGAAAGAAAGCAGAATGGTGAATCACATTTAAGAATGTGATTGTTTGTTTGTTTTTAACTCAAAACAATTAATCAATTATCAAATAGGCTCCACCTCTCACCTCAGTCTCAGCTGGGTTTGGCTGCAGCCACCCTTCGAGGAGAACCGGCTTTAGCTAATGCAATGGACTATTGTTTAGAATCTTCCATAGATACTGTATAATACTGTATCAATGTGTTTGTCTCTGCAGTCTATCTGGGTTGCTACACCAGTGGAAGGTGGTGTCCAGCTGAGTCTTACAAGTCCAGATGAAGATCAGGGTTATCCTGGAGAGGTTCAGGCCTCAGTCTCCTACACCCTGCAGGTAAACACACCCCACAGCTCTGCAGCCGATCACCCTCGGAGCATCTCAAACATTTTTCGACTAAAGTCTGCTTCAGCCTGGAGAGGTCTGCTTCATGAATCACTCATTTTGCTTAATGAGGTTTGGTCAACAAACACAGTAACCCTGAAGAAGTCCTTGAAGAAATGTGTCTGAAATGAGACAACAGTTTTCAGATTTAAACCCAGATTCCACTCTTTTACACCCAGGAGCCTTTTCTTCATTCAGTATATAAAGAACTGCTTTGTAAGTCACATCTAAGCTGTGTCTACAGGGGGAAACACTAACTGCTGAATACCTAGCCCGGTCTACCAAGACCACGCCCATCAACCTCACCAACCACTCCTACTTCAACCTGGCTGGACAGGTAAGGTCACATCATCATCCAATAAATACACTGGGCCTCTGTTTCCATTCATCATTAGCTCTGATCATGATTATTTCTCACTTTGTCGTGCTCAACACATGGAGACAACAGATTTAAAAAATTCTACATCACCACAAGATAGGTTCAATTGTGCAAAATCAATCGACAAAATGTATAAAACTGTACGAAAATGTTACAAATATTAAAAAGATGCAGCAGAAGGTTGGACGTATTTGACCATCAGAGTTGTAGTCTATTGACTGTGCTCCCCTCTGCAGAGCCTTATGGTCCTGCTGGGTGCTGCTGCTATACCAGGTGTGGTGTTTCCTGTCGATACACTCTCCACAGTGCACATGCAGAATGTTCAGAGTGTCTGTATGAACATTTGCTGTAGCTGGCAGAGGAGATAAAGTCGCTGATCTCAGGGAGGTGGTGGTGTTCCTCTTCTGCTTCTTCCTGTCGGTCCACAGTCAGCTCCTTGGTTTTGTGGCTGTCCTACTGAAAGTTCTGTCTCGTCCTGGTTCAGCGATGATGATCATACTTTGGTACTGGAGTTAGGACAGGGCTCAGAAGACCGCCTTGCCCCGTCTGAGGGTGATGATGGATGAGGTGTAGCTGTAGCTTATCCTCATTTAATGCAGAATGAAGGAGGTTGAAGGTAGAGAAAGGAGAAGCTAAAGGAGGAAACTGCAAATCCTGCAAAGTTTTATACTCAAGCCGGCGTTTGACTCGCTCCATCTGACATCATGCTATCATTTTCACTACGAGTTCAGATCTGTGTACCTGCAGTGCTTTAGAAAGCATTCAGTGTGATGATCTGCGTGATGATCAGTGTGAACACATCCAAACAAGAAACAAAAGAGTCTCTCTGACCTTTTTAAGGTAAAATAGACATTTTAAAAATGGCTGCTCTGAGGCTGAGCTCTGTGTCTCTTACGTCATCGATCATAGTACTGCCTCCGCTCCTAGGTGATCTAGTACAGGCAGACCCTTATCTACAGTTAAAAAAGACCTGACTGAGTCTGAAATCAGGCAGTCCATTCTGTTGTGATATTTCATCATCTCCAAATGGTGTGTGTATGTGTGTGTGTGTAGGGTGCATCAGATATCTACGACCATCAAGTGTCCATCAGTGCTCAATCCTACCTGCCTGTGGATGACACATCCATTCCCACAGGTAACACATTTATGTGACACACACGTCATGTTGTTGATGTATGTCTGTGTGCGCACTCCTGGGGCTCTGGCAGAGGTCAGCTAGGTTGGGTCTGCCAGTCCCTGAGGAGGGTGCTGGTCCGTTGCAGATACCTATGGTTAGCCAGCGCTGTCGGGCCCGGGAGGTATTTTTAAATGTGCTTTGCATCCGGTGCTCTGTGTTTGCCCTTGCCCTGTCCTGCACCCCCATCGACACTGCCGCAGCCAGGCCCAGAGGTGCTGCCTCATCGCTGGCACTAGTAGATGATGACTCTGGGAGAAAATAAATCATTTTCTAAATAAATAAATATAATTATAACAAATCAGAGTAACTTCATAAATGAGGGCAGGAGAAACAGAAGGGAAAATACATTTTAAAAACTGATTAGGTGAAGGAGAAAATGAAAGAGAGTGAGTGGATTAATCTTCAAGCAGCTTTGTGTATAAATAGTTTTTTGTTGTGATTTGTTGTCTCCAGTTTAATCCCACTGTGGTAAATATGTTCAGCTGTACTTGAGTGTTTGTTCTGATTACATTACTTAAAAAAACTGGTGAGTCAATAACTTTGCTAACAGCCAAACATCACCCAGGTCACCAACAGCAGACAGAGCAGCAGCTAATATTACTGACTATCCAACAGCAGTTAGCCCAACTCGGCGTCTGTCTTTCAGCCTTTTATTTCACCAAGCTCTCACCAACCTCTTAAAGTCAGTCCCATATCTGTCATTATGTCCATATACATAATCCACCACACTGGTTCTGGTCCCCATACATACCCCCGTGTAGCAGGCCTGAAAATCTCCTCAGACAATGAACATAACCAGAAAATATTTTCTCCATAAAATATGATCCAGTTTCACCAAAATCAGTCAAATAGTTGGTGGTGTGTGACTTAGTGCTGTAAAGCATTATGTACTTCTCCTGACCCGGAGCCCAAAGTTACACAGTGTGAGAACAGATGTACGAATGACAGAGACACCATTCACCTGATCACAGGTCAGTGT
Source organism: Nibea coibor (assembly GCA_023373845.1). Taxonomy (NCBI): domain Eukaryota; kingdom Metazoa; phylum Chordata; class Actinopteri; family Sciaenidae; genus Nibea; species Nibea coibor. The sequence goes on from CM041723.1 coordinate 1,984,938, forward strand.
GGATCAACAGGAGGTAAAATCTGTTAGTCTGGATTTGAATCAGAGACTTGACACTTGACAAGTCTTTACTCCTGCAACGTTTGTTTATAAATCCAATCTCATCTTCAAGGAGAGGATTTATTCTCACAGAAAATACAACAGTTTCTTTGCTCAAACATCATTGTTTAGAATGGTATAATCACAACGTTGGTACCACCCATTTTTATTTGCTTACAATATAATAACAATATCAAGATCACACAGTTCTTAGTATCCAATCAAATTATTTGGGCTGGGTTCTAAAAGTGCTAGCATAGCATTTATCAGAACTATCAGTCCCCATTTTAACATGGGGACTTATGGAGACTGACTCACTTCTGGAGCCAGCCTCAAGTGGACGTTTGAGGAACTGCACTACACTGTTTTTGGCACTTCCTTTCACAGCCTCGGCCAGGCTGCTGCTTGATTCAAACTTGAAATAAAGCAACAACATAAACAGAAGGAACTGACGCCACCTTCACTATTAATGCTAATAGCGAGATCCATGTAGATGTAACAAATCCTCTATTGTTTTACACTACAATACCTAAGGTATGTGTATGTGTGCTGGCAGTGCTGGAGTTGTATGGGAGGTTGGATGTTGAAATGAAGGTTGATCCCAGCAGGATGAGAAACATATGGGACATCTCTGAGTACTGCAATATGTTTGTGTGTTTACGGGCTGTCTTTCAATGGTAGGGATGTAGAACTGATGAATTGGGTCTAATGATGGTTACATAGTGCATATAAAATGATGCAGAGCCTCACATTGATGTTAACATGAAACAAAAAGGCAAATCCACTGTGGCATGGCCTTCAAAGTTTCAAAGCACTCGTCAGATTAGATGTCTTTCATCAATGCAGCGACCCGAAGCTGACGATGTGTGATGTTTTTACAGAATGGGTGGACAGAGCCGTCTGTGGTGTTTTAGTGTAGTGTGTGTGGAAATTATTGTTTGTAAATCCCATTGTGCACATTTTCTGTGTGTGTGTGATTTCGTACTGATGAGTTGTGCTAGTCATGATAAGAGCAGACTTTCTTCTCCCTGTTCTGGATCAGAACAGGGAGATGTCTGTTTTTGTCTGCTCTAAGTCCAAAGTGACATATTGCAGGGAGCTAATTTGCACAGTGTAAGAAAAGGGAGATCGGATATTGATCATTCACAGCGTTCATATGTTCACATGGTGAGCATTTCTGGTTGTAGTTCTTTTAAGGTGTAGAGGTGGAGTCCTTTGGTCTGTTCTGTCTGTTGAGAATAGGAAGAACTATTGGATCTTGCATGCTGAATACTGAATGCCATCCCTTTCAGCTGTCCACAGTGCTTGTTGGTCACTGTGAATCAAGGAAATCATTTATAAAACAGTTCTCCAACAGGGAGGGTGGTTCTCATTTGAGGGAAAGGTTCATTTAAAGGTTCGGTATGTAGACTTTAAGGTGTTCTAGTCACAGAAATGGAATATAACATCCATGAATATGTTTTCAGTCATATATAATCAAACATGTATATTTCCTTGAACGTGTAAGATTTAATTTGTGTTGGTTGAAAGAGCTTAATTATTGTGGTTGTATGGACTGAAAAACAGCTCAGCTGGTCACCAGCTCATAGTATAGTATACTTAGCTTCACTTACTTCTTTTGTGACACTCACAGCTGGCTAATAGTGATTCATGTTTCCTTCAGGAAGCTCCTCATGAGAATCCTCTTTTCTTTCAAAACTCTGTTTCCTGTGTGCTGCTCTGTTCTGAACTTTAATTATTGTATATGTTTACCATCATGCCACTGGCAATGTGGGAGTACGGCAGCATGAGCGCTTGTACTCCTGTGTGGGAGTGTGTTCCTTCATGCTCTGTCAGACAAACACTCATTACTCTGCAATTAGCTTTGGTTTCCCTGGGAGACGGAGGAGCTAATGACTGTTTATTTATATCACAAAATCTGTGTTAGAATGGAAATCCACCTGAAGGGCTGGCAGGACTTAAAAATATGGAGTCGGCTCTGTATCATGCAGAGTTAAAAGTAGAGGGCTGCACTCAAGTCTTGACAGGTTGGTCCTGCCTATTTACCCAGCCTGTGTGCTTTCTGTCTGCTAAACCCCCAGCAGGAGGAGAGTTTGAGGCTGGAGCCTCTCTGAAGGGCTGTAGATCTGGAGCTGCTGGCTCGGTGCTTTAGTGTGTTCAGATAAAAATGGAGCTGTTGTGAAGTGATGACATAAGCTGCCCACAGAGAGTGGAGGTACAGTAAGAAAACCTCCTCCACTCACCTCTGAGTGCCTCTGCTCCATAACCGTTCATGTTGAATGGTAAATACACGGCAGAGCTGGTCATCAGCATCAACATGTATTTTTGTTCATTTTGGTAGATGACACAGTGATGAGGTAAAAATAAATGTTACCACAGTTAACATCTCAGAGCAGCAGGAAGTTGAACTGATGCTGACACTTGGTCATGTCTATCTTCCTCTGTGATCACACATACATTTATATACTTATCACACACTGCTGTATTTATGTTAATTTTGTCAGAACCTATTGATCATACAGAAATGATTTGGTCAGCTGAGTCCCACATACTTCACACTGGAATACAAAATGCCCTCAGCTCACTGATCAATGAGCTAATCTCTCCATAGGAGAGATCCGAGGAGTGGAAGGCACGCCCTTTGACCTCAGGAAGCCTGTTCTGATTGGCCCCCGTCTGAAGGAAGTTCCAGGTCCAGGGTTTGACCACAACTTCTGTCTGGCATCACCTGGAGACGCCTGGACAGAGAGACACACTGCCAGGTTTGTCACTTTCTCACAAACACACTCCACACGTACCATTGTCTAATATAATCTGACAGGAAAACGTCTTTCTCCACCCAAGAGTGTGTCACCCAGCCAGTGGGCGTGTCCTGGAGGTTTCCACTAGCCAACCAGGAGTCCAGTTTTACACGGCCAATTTCCTGGATGGCTCTATGACAGGAAAGGGTGGGGTTAGGTATGGAAAGCACAGCTCCTTCTGTCTGGAGACACAGAATTGGCCTGATGCTGTCAACCAGGTATGAGGATGACAAACAGGGTCACTTCTACAAAGTTGTTGTGAGGAGTGGGTTCGTTGGGTTCTCCCATAATTACGAAATCATTAAAATCATGTGATCTTGGATGCTGTTTGTGGTTGTGGACTGAGTCAACTAATATTCTGTGTCTGTGTGTGCATGTGTATGCTCAGGCTTCATTCCCTGACTGTCTTCTGCGTCCTGGTGAGGACTACCGTCACGTGACTCGATTCACCTTCACCACAGTGTGATCTGACCTCCACTCAGAGAAAAGAAGAGGACTGGACCAATCAATGTTCACAGTGTAATCATGTACCGTACACTTTGATTCCTGTCTGTGTAATTCATTTATTTGATGTTTTAATGTGAAGAACTTTACAGGCAGTGGACTTCCAGCCTGCACCTGTCACAGGAGTGGCGTTTCTGTGTAGCTGCAGGACAGTTCACTCCCTGCAGCTCCCCAATTTCCTTCCACACCTCGTCGTTTTGAGGATATCCGGATAAAGAAGGTGCTGTGGATCGTGTGCCAAGACGCGTCATGCTGCAGGACGCCTTAGTATGCTAGCAACAGTCAGCCTGTTGGCTGACATGTGGAGCAGATGAGGACTGAAAAAATGTGATGTCCGCTGTTGACATCGCTTCCTGTCAGGAAACTGTGGGCTAGTGGCCTGAAGCTCAGAGTCTAACTTGACCAAACAGTGATCATCATAACATGATTTATGATCGTGTGCAGTCTGACATCAAATAAAAAATTATAATTCACTCAAACTTCCATCTGTGCTGTGTACTGTACACATTACGAATGTTATGTAACATTACACTGAGAGAGTGAGTGTGTGTGTGTGTATTTCTTAGGTGAGGAGGCAGGTTTGGGTGAGAGGGCATCCCACTACTCTGCCAAGAGATAGGATGTGTTGCTATGGCAACTGCTTATCCATCACTCAGAGAGGCTTTTCACAGCCAGAGATTTCATAAAAACATAGACGTTGTGAGCCTCACTGCAGCCTGATCTCCATCACACAGTGACAGTTTGACTGTAGGGAGTGCAGTGTGCGCTCAGATTCACACTGCCAGCTAGCTGTCACATTTAGTTTATTTCCTCTCATAAACCAGCTCTTCTTTTGGAGTTACTAATTTGAGATTCATTCAGAGGACTGTTTATGAAAATGTATTGTATTTTCTTCTTTTTACAGGAACAGCTCACTATTAAAAATAACTGTTCCAGAGTTTACTACAGCTGATGTCAGGGATCCTCTTCCCTGCAGTCCTGCAGCTGTGTTGAACAGCACAGTACAGTACAACACATCAGTGTTAGATAATCAATAGAGTCAGATAAATACAAGAAATCACTAAGGTTGACATCAGTGTTGTCTTAACTTTTGAGTTTGAGGCTACGTTTAAACACTGCAAAGCTTCCTGAGTCTATAATGTTTGTGGAGATTTCACTTTCACTGCTGGAACTGTCGAGGCGTCCTCTAAGAGGAGAGGGAGCGAGATTATTCCAATCTTTGGGACTCCATGGCCTTTCTCTGATGGAAGCAAGAACAGTTGTCAGCATGATGTCTAATCAGCATCTTTCAGCAATATTTACATCCAATAACAATAAATCATCCTTGTGTTTCTTTTCACTCAGATTTTGGTGGTTCCTTAATGATAAACCTGTTACCCAAAATATAAAGAGGACTCTGTAGTGATGGAACCTCTAATTCCATCATGTGTGTATAAAAAAATGACATCAAATGTCTGATTGAGGTTAAACTGACTGTTACTGCTCCTTTGGAAATAACCACACAGAACTCACATTTGTAAGTGTGGAGGTGTTGAGTGAGAGGAGTGAGGTTTGTCAGCCTGCATCGATGCAGCATTTTGTTATAATGATGACAGTGTTAGAGTTGTCAGTCGAGCTTTTGATTTTCATTTCGACAGCAGTGATTGACTATAATAAAACAGAAATTTATATTTATTTATTTATTATGTTTCACAATTCACTCTAATGTTTGCATCCCTGAACTTTCACATAAAAAATCAGTTTTAAAAATGAACTGGTATACTTGCAGCACATATTATAATTGCAAAGAGCAAAGCATTTTATTAGCATGCCTTGTGTTTTGATTGTATGAGACATTATGGGTCTAGAAATAGATGAACAGAGCAGTGTCACAGAATAGCATTACAGTGTGTGTGTGTGTGTGTGTTCCCTTATTTTACTACCCTGACACGACCACAACTCCCACCATCTGCTCCTTACTGCACGCCTGCTGACAGTCTTAATAATACATGATTATTGATTTACAGCGCTGTTGTACTGTGAGAGGCTCAAGAATAATGTGATCCTCACCAATCTGTACCAACCTTAGAGGTGAGTCTATCCAAAAGAACAGCATTGGCCCTAAAGAGGACCAACAGTGTAAATAAGGAATGAAGTGGGGGCAGAGAGAGAGAGAAGGAAAGTGATGAGGTGTTGTGAGTGGGAGGGAGAACCTGGCTTTCAGAAAGAGACTGGGGCTGTGCATGAATCATGTGCATCTGCAGCTGAGACAAACTGTGTTAGAAGCAAATATTTTCATTTTTAAAGATCAGCTGTTTATTTATTACTGGATGGAACAGTGGAACACGTTTCTCTGTAATCATCAAACATCACAAAGGATTAAAATCAGTTCATTTCACTGATGCCTTCGATTCTTTATTTCAGCTTCATTTTAAGCACAAGAGCCTGGCCACCAGTCATCACAGTCATCCCTCTGTGTGTTGCTGTGTCTCAGTTCAGATACTTCTGTTAGTAAGCCTCTATGTACTGTGTATTTTATATACTTCCTGGTGTAGAGTGCTAATATCAGAAGGGTGATGTTGTCTCAGGTAGTTGGAATAAAGCCATTGTGCAAATGATCTTCACAACATTTTATTGCTTTTTCACCAATCATCGTGTTCATAGACCACTCACCCACATCACCTCTCCAGCAACAGCAGACTGGTCCTAGTGTGAAGCAGATGGTAAGTTGTAGAGGAGCATCTAGCAGCCTAGGAACCATATATTGATATAAGAGTGGAAACTCCAAATGAGGTAGGTAATTATTTGCTAACAAGTTAGCAAACAGTGGTATGCAGCGACTTCACAGCATCAAGACCAGTACACACACAGGTGAAACCAATACAGCAATATGAATACAGATAATGATATACAGAATATGATGATGTGGCAAATGTATGCCATCATATATCAGACTTAATCAGCTTGATATTTAAAGCAAAGAACTGTTGCAAAGAATAAAACAACTGCTCTCAGTAACATGGTAAAATAATCAATCAGTCATCAAACCATGTGAATGTAGCATGTTGTTATTAAAGCAGTACTGGATGAAAGGATCCAGAAATGTATTATTACTGAGGAGCCCGGAGTGCTCACGTCGTGCTCCAGCTGAACTGATTTCTGGTCAGCAGATCAGACTGTGACTGTACTGGGCAACGTCAGGTGTGAATGAGGACAAGTGAAGTGACAGCAGCAAGCAGGTTTATCTTTGTAATTCAATGCCTTCCTCTTATCAACAAAAGTTTTTACCAGTACAACCTGTGCTGTTACTCCGTAAAGGTTCAAAACAAAAACTGCATTCTTTAGCCACACTGCTAGATGGAAGATGTCCCACTTTGAGTTCAGTATAGCTATACCAGACCAGAGGAAAAAATATGAAAAACTTTCCTCCTCACAGGAGGACAGGTCATCAGGCTGCATGAACCCATGAGGTGAAAGCAAAAAGTTTACATACAACCTTCACAACAAGGAGGTCCAGTGCATATAATAAAGAATTATTTTCTGATTTACCAGATAATGAAAACATCTGTAACCACTTGTCCTCATCAGGGTTGCAGTGGACTGGAGCCTATGGGCAAGATACGGTGTACACCCTGGATAAGTCAACCACTCACAGCCTTCATGCTCACATTCACACCTTTGGACAACTTTGAGACACTAGTTAAAATGTTATGTGCATGTCTTTGGACTGTGGAAGGAAACCGGAGTAGGGCTACCTGGACCAGGAACCTTCTTGCTGTGAGGTGACAGTGCTAACCACTGTACCACCATAGTGCATGTATCACATACTGATTTTACTGCATATTACTACATACACATAAAAGGATGCTTTAAAATTACCAGATGAGGACATTTCCTCATTCGTGCTTTAACTTCTTTTACTTGTGCAATTTCCTGAACAAAATATAGTGTGTATCTGTGCAGGCTCCCTGCAGGCATCGAATACCGTTCTGTTTGTTCAGCAAAGATGTGGATCATCGTGGACGAATGACTCTTGAGTGCACAAATAAGTCACCTGTGTCGGCGCCGACCTGTCAAGCAGCCACACTATTAATTCTGCAGCTTTAATATCATTTGAACAGGTAAGTTCCATAAAAATATGAACAGCCTAGTAAAAAAACAAAACGCGATGACCTTATTACTTTATCAGAATGGTCAGACGGCCACATTGCTCCCAGGAAAGACAGAGATGGATGTGATGTTGGATGTGTTTCTAGGATTTGTGCCTATGTCTGTTCTGATCTCTGAAAAGTGCAAAGTACCCACAGCAGCATGGGTGTACTACAATTCTTTAAAATTTTAACACTTTATAATAACTATTATTTAAAAAATGGTAAATTGGTAGTTAATTAAACTTAATTAATAGTTAGGTAACTAACAATGACATGACATATATGCTCTTTTAATGTCTAATAAACAATTTCATCGAGTTTGATGATTAGGCCTGCTATATGTGCTATTTATGAATGACGGACGACAATCATCAGTGTCGTGTAGGAACGTTGCACCCTCAGGTCACGCCAAACTGAAAGGATGAACACAGTTAACTAAAACAGTCAATAGGCCTAAATGGTTTGACACACTTCCTATTGTGTTATCTGATTTGAGTCTGCAGGCCATTTTCATAATCTCTGCAACAGACGTCTGAGTTTATGCTCACACTGCCCTTCACAGTGAGAAATGCAACAGAGCGTTGTGTGCGTGTGTGTGTGTGTGTGAATCACACCCTTTTGAAAGTATTAAGTGAAAGGATCACTAGATCATCTTTCAGCTGCAGTCTTGTCCAACAGGCCGAGCTTCCTGAAAGCTGATCTGAATCACAGCATCAATGTGAAAACAGGCAACGTGTGAAAAAGTGTGTGAAGAGTGTCTGCAAGGCTAGGAACAGGAAATGACTACAACATTGCATTGTTCCGTTTGTGACACACACACACACACACACACCCACACCCACACCCACACACACACGTACATATATATGCACGATAAATTTTGGTCACACAAATTTTAAGTTTGCAGCATTTCTGCAGCAGTCAAAGGGTTTTTACACACTGACAATTTCACACATGTAGATCAGTTCACTCGTCATGTTTACAACCAGTCAACCCAAATATTATCAGCAGTTTAAAAGGATTAGACTGACAGTATTCAAGATTATTCTTACTGTCAACAAATCTAGTAAAAAGAACCTAAGCCGACAAGGTCTTAGTCCATCTCTCAAGACTTGACTTCTGTCCCAACTGTCCTGACTTCTGTTGACTGACTTCTTTACCCTCTGTTTGTGCATGTGATTCATTTTGAAAAGAGGCTCAGTAAATTCCTAAAACAGCTGGATGCTGTAATTTTAATCAAACCTTGCGTTAACAGGTTAAAACAGCTCATTAGTTGGGGCCTATTTTCAGCTGTGGATGAATCTACATTTGGTGCTTTAGTGAGCACAATGAAAAGTATGACCATGGAGCTCCATGACAGTGTGAGAATCACTTCAGAATCACTTCATTGTTGGTTTGAGTCTGTACATGGGATTAGATGACTGTAAGGAAAACCCTAACCCGATCCCTTTTCTGTGAAAACTTTAAACTCTCACATTCTAAAGGTTGAGGAAATGCTCATCTGAAACAACTATCCAGTACAGATAATGTACTTTTTACAAGAGTATCAGAGAAATTTGTATATTTTCTATTAAACAATAAATGTAGCAACTTTACAAAACACGCTTGTTCTATAAATAATGTGATCAGCAATGAGGTTGTTCCGTTCAGTCTGTCTGATAATTATAGCAACTTCTGATAAACCCAAATCAATTTTAGGCTTAAATCAACAACTTTCAGTTAGTCCTGCCAATATCCTGTTTAAACCTTATGTTATGTTCATTAGATTAAAGATTCAGATAAATAAAGATGCAGATAATTTCTTTGAATGAACAGTTGTAGATAATGATGCACGTGCTCAGTCATCCCTTTTTATGTGAGTTTTCAAAGCAGGATGACAGAAATAGAGCTCCGAACAAACCAAAGTGTCTGAAGCTCTGAAATGGCACTGACAGGAAACACTTGGACACAACAGGATATAGATGTTGCTGGATGCCACCGAACTTACAGCGCTTCTTCAGCTACAAGCTGCACACGTCATCATAGTTAACCACAACAAGAAATAAAACTTGAGAATAGTGAGGCTTATCTATGTGATTACACAATGGTGCAAATACAGCTTAACTACAATGTTGAAGTACTTTACTTGAGTTTATGCTACTTTCTACTTCAGCTGCACGCCTGCACCACATTTTACGTCATTTTTACTGTGTACTATATTTATTTTGCAGCTATACATACTACTTATTTTTCAGATTAAGATTCTACATAAAACATATGTGTTAAGTTCTTTAAGATGTGGACCCCAGAGCAGACACACACACACACACAGACAGGTGAGTGGAACTGAAAATACTTTAATTACACAAACCAAAAAACTAAACAAGGCAGGCTGATGAGGCAGGGAGCAGGCTGGCAGGAGGATATGTTCCGAAGAAGAACACAGGTGAACAGCATGCAGAGTGAGAGCATGGAATAATCTGACAGCGAGCAGGAGTGAAGACCAGGCTTAAGAGATGGAGGAAATAGGCTGAGTGAATACAGGTGTGCCTTTGCTGCCAACAGGGAGTCGTTGACATGATGTTGATGTGATGACGTGATGTTAACGTGATGTTGACGTGATGTTGACGTGATGTTGACATGATGTTGGCATGAAGTTGGCATGAAGTTGGCATGAAGTTGACGTGATGTTGGCATGATGTTGACGTGATGTTAACGTGATGTTGACGTGTTGACGTGATGTTAACGTGATGTTGACGTGATGTTGACATGATGTTGACATGATGTTGACATGAAGTTGATGTGATGTTGGCATGAAGTTGACGTGATATTGAAGTGATGTTGAAGTGATGTTGACGTGATGTTGATGTGATGTTGACATGATGTTGACGTGATGTTGACATGAAGTTGACATGAAGTTGATGTGATGTTGGCATGAAGTTGACGTGATATTGAAGTGATGTTGAAGTGATGTTGACGTGATGTTGATGTGATGTTGACATGATGTTGACATGATGTTGACATGATGTTGACATGAAGTTGATGTGATGTTGGCATGAAGTTGACGTGATATTGAAGTGATGTTGAAGTGATGTTGACGTGATGTTGATGTGATGTTGACATGATGTTGACGTGATGTTGACATGAAGTTGACGTGATGTTGATGTGATGTTGACGTGATGTTGACATGATGTTGACATGAAGTTGACGTGATGTTGACATGATGTTGACATGAAGTTGACGTGATGTTGACGTGATGTTGACATGATGTTGACATGAACTTGACGTGATGTTGACATGATGTTGACATGAAGTTGACGTGATGTTGACATGATGTTGACACTTTATTTTATTTTTTTTCCAATCCTGCTGTTCTTTTGATAAAATGCATATTTTAGTTTAAACTATCAACAAGATTCATTTGGTTTTATATTCTAATTAATAAATCGTGTTGTATGTAAATCTGTTGCTTTCATTGAGCAATAATACTGACAGACTTCTGGCTGGGCTTGATCTGGAAACATTTCATCTACTTTCTCCCAAAGAAATAGTCCCTCTAACTGTTGCCAGGTCTTATCCGGTGAGAAGTTATCAAAAGAGATGGTGCCGTTAAACTTTTCAAATGAAATGAAACTTCATTCATGCCCATTGTGTATGGGTGGAGGCAGAAATCTCAGAGACAGATACCTCTAAACGTAGACAAATCAAGCCTGGTCCTGCATGGAGAGATACCACAAGAGGGAAATGTAAACTTGTTTTGTTGCTGTTGATGTTGCTTCAGGGAGTTCACCCCTGAATACCTAAATAAATAAATGCATAATACTCTCAACTTCTTAGACACAGAGATTCAAACAAAGGTATACTATACAGACTTCATTGGGACATGATCTGAGAGTTAGTCACATGTCCCACCTACAGGCTGTGTTTGGACAGTTGGTTGTTTTTAATTTGACATTTCCATTTGAACAAGACTAGAATAAAAGAGACCTTGCATTAGGCTGGGCTGAATATGGTCAGTGGTGATCTGCATATTTATTCATGAGGTGGACTACTTTAGCAGGTCACATGACATGGTTGAACTACACTTTGGTTCCACAGTTGAATTGAAAGAGAACTCATTGTATTGATCTGTGAACTCCTCCTCTTCTTTCTTTGCTTTCTATCTGTGGGGATCTCTGTTTTTTCTTTGACACTCTCTGTGTTCAGGTTTTTACAGGTTACACCTACTAAGTAGACAAAATAATAAATATGATAAATATGGACACTGTTTTTGTGATGTCACCCACAGGTTTCTGAAGAGCCTTTGTGAAGCTCAGTGTGTTGGCTCTGGTCGCCATCTTGGCAGCTCTGCACCCTCCCAGCTTACCAAAAATGGGCAAAGATGTGGATTGTTGGTCAAGAAGCTGCATCCAGCCTCAACATACATCTGTTTACTACTTGCTGGAGTCCACTTGGAGGACACGTATGTGTAGTGGACACTCAGACCATAGTACGGACGAGGCCACACAGTTACAACAAATCAGAGGTGTGAAGATGTTCACCAAAAATTTATGTCACACAGACCCTAACAGACCCTTGCATGCGTGGCAAGTATAATTTCAGCTTTAGAGGTCTGTCTGTGCTCATGGTGCGCCATTACAACCAGGAAGGAAATTCCAACACTTGACTGACCAATCACAGAGCTTCCACACTCATATAACCGCATTATAGCATTGACAGTATAAAGAATGGACACTCTATGGCCAACATCACCCACAGCTGAAAATATGCAGCACTGGCCGCCACAATGTTGGCTGTTCTGCCTCCTCCGCCTCCTGGCTAATCTAAAAATCAGCAAAGATGTGGATCATCGGCAGACCTGAGCCAGGCTGAACAACGGCTGGGTGCTCAAAGAAGCCATCTGGTACAGCGCCTACCTGTTAATCAAAGCAGCCATGCTGTTAATTCTGCATAACTTTAAGCCTTAATATAATGTGAACAGGTGAATTGTATATAAATTCACCCTCAGTACAGTTGTTATGAACGGGGAAATTACCTATAGAGACTAAAACTGTTTTTTGTATCAGGTTCTAAACATGTTTATTTCTGCTGAGAAGTAGGACATTTTAACATGGAGACTGACTCACTTCTGGAGCCAGCCTCAAGTGGACCTTTTTGGCTCTTCAGCATAACGCTTTTCAGGTAACAGCTACAGAGATTGTTGCTTGGTTTGTGCGCTCTAGCCAATAAAAGAAAAAGCTTTGTGAAAACTAATGACAGTGTTTCGCATTAAGCATCAGCATGCTGCTCTCTTCTGGACATCATGAAATGCAATACACCTCTTCACTTTGCTTTCTGTGTTGTCGCTTGCATGGGATCATTCGTTTTCCTTTAAACATGTTTTTTGTTGAATTATGACACAATAAATGTGTAGATGTGCATGGATGCAAACATAAATACAATAAATAATAATAATAACATAATAATAATGTGTATTATATTTAGCATTTAAAGTCTTCCAGACAGTCACCACAAATGTATAGGAGCTGAATGCAAAAAGGCTGGAGCACTGTGCTACTTTCATTTTCCTACAGCATAAGAATAATACAACCTCTGACATTCATATTAATCACCATACCATTGATCAAATCATTCTCTTTTTATATATATATCACTGCAGCTACATTTGCCCTCTATAAACTTGGCTTGACCTTTTGGGGGAACATTATAGTCTACTAACAATGTTCAAAGAGCTGTACTCAGGCCTTCTGATTTCTTGTGAGACTGATCTGTTCAGTGATGCAGCAAATAAATGCTCATGTTGACACAGTCTGTATTTCTTTTTTTTTTCCTACCCTCTGCAATTTGAAGTGTCTCTCTCTGCTTCTTGCTAGCCCACCATTCCCCTCTCTGCTCCCTCTCTGCGCACTCCTCTGCAGCGTGTGGAAAGCTGTCTGTTGACGCATCCGCACCCACCAATTACACGCCATATCTCCAAGGCGCAGGATCACGCTGACCAATAGGAGAACAGCACGGGGCGGGACGTGTCCTGTCCACTCACACCTCCACACAGAGAAAATCAGTGGTGTTGGAGAGCGACACGGAGACTGACAGGGACTGAGAGTGGAGACGCGAGACGGGGACGCGGACAGACAGACACAAGACAGTCGAGGAGACAGACGCAGAGGCTGCTTATCGAGGAGACACTTCGGGATACCTGGACATGGACGTGTCAGTCTGACCAGCTCCGCACACACTCACGCTCTCCAACAGGTCCACCGCAGCCGCGAGCATGTCGACGGTAGAAGGAGCCGGGCAGCGCGAGGAAGGGGAGTACGGAAGGGCGGCAAAGCGTCTGAAAACGGAGGAGAGAGAGACGGAGGCGGAGGAGAGAGAGGAGGGGGAAGAGGAGCTAGAGGAGGGGGAGGATTCGGACTCCGGCTCTCTACCCGGTAACGGAGAGTCCGCGGTGGACAACCGGGCCCGGTGGAGCGCCAGCCAATTCGGAGCAGGACGGAGGGTAAGGAGAGAAAAAAATCTGATCTAACGTTTAGTCTGCAGTACAGCATCACAGGCGGACGCGCGCGTGCGTGCGTGCGTGCGCGCGCTGCCCTCCGTGAGATCGCTGCCGCTGTCATTCTGTCAGCGCGCGAGCGTCTCAGCACAGGTCAGCACGGTTAGCACAAACAGGATGTCAGCTCGGCTACAGCCTGGAACATGCAAGAATTCATGATTCACACTAAAACCACGAGCTCACATGCAACATGAGGCTGTCTTCCCGCGTGTCATGACCTACTCTTTATTTCCTTTAAGCAAGAATATGTGACAGCGAGTTTGGACTCCTTGGACTGATTCAGGGTTAAAGTTACTCCTGCTGATTTAGTTACACTGTAGTTAGCAGTGAGGCTGTGAAATTTCGTCCCCGCTCGCTGTGAACTGTGTTGAGTTTCAGAACACATGGAGGGCTGCCAGCAGGCTGCTTCAGCCCATCCAACAGCCTCTGTTTGCAGGGACTGCTTTCAGTCTGATGGTTTCAGTCAAGGGGCCACGTCCAAGTCCAAGTTTCACATGGTGCCACTGTGTCAAAATGAACATGAGTGCATGATCTCATGCTGTACGCAAGTGTGAAACCAAGGCGTTGTCACTCATTGGTTTTAGGACAGCCTGTTGGAAGCCTTGAGACTGGCATTAAGGCTAGGAAGTGACCATATTTGGAGCTTGTCGGTTGGGCTGTTTTGGCTCTGTGGTCTGCCTGGTCACAAACTTTTGCTAAACTAAAATCTGTTTGTGGAAACACCTGAGGAGAGAAATAATGAATGCAATAACAGAATAGTGATTTGTATTTAATCAGCACTGCCTAGTTTGAGTCTGGAGAGCGTGATGTGTTGAAGTGGACAAACCTGCTGAGAATTATTTGCCAATCACAAGATAGCCCCGTCCTAAAACATCCCCTGCTTTGTCCTCTTTTTTACTCTAAATGAGACCAAAATTTACTCAATGAATGACATTTACTGAAAACTTAAAAGTAGAGACTGAGACCATAAACCCACGAGGAAAGTGTTTACCGAGGTCATAAATCGTGTGAGACGTTGGCTTATTTTTACATTACAGTCAATACAAACACGATTGTTTTTGCAGCCAGAGGAGCTCCCGCCTGCTGACCTTGAGAAAGAATGCAGGTTTAAGGGACTCCTGCAGTGGCATCACTTTGTAGACCCAGAAGCTCTTCCACTAATTCCATGCTGTCAGTGGTTTGCACATGCAACTTGCATGATGCAAAGACAAGAATGGTGTGAGAAGATGAAGAAGAATGATGTCACCTGCAGCTTTCTTGATGAGCTGCTGTGAAGCTCGTTTGTTGTCCTTCCCCTTCCAAAGACATGAAACTGAGGGGGGCCATATGACAACTGGGTGCTCTAATAAGCCATCTGTTTTGGCACTTACCTGTCAATCAAAGTGGCCACTGTTAATTCTGCATAAATTAATATAATCTGAACAGATGAGTTGTATATAAATTCACCCTCAGTACAGTTGTCATGAATGGGGAAATTAGCTACAGAGACCAAAACTGCTTTTTGTACCAGGCTGTAAACATGTTTATTTCTGCTGTGAAGCCAGACATTTGAACATGGGGACTTATGGAGGTTGAAATGTTCTGTAACCAGCTTCAAGTGGACATTTGAGGAATTACAGTTTTTGAAACTTCAGCATAGACTTTATTTCCCAGCCATGGAGGTTATCACTTGTTTGCAGATTTATTTGAAATAGGCCTGTGTTTGATACCTGTGGTTACTAGCAGTGATGGTAAATGTGTTCCCAAGTTCTCTTGTTGAGTTCTAGCAGTCTAGTCAGTAGCTGTGTTTCCATTTCCAAGTGTCGCATTAGAAAAAGTTGATGGAAACAAAAACATCCTCAAAAAAGTTTTTATGCCTGAAAAGGCAAAAAAGTGTTTTTGCCTTTTCCTAAAGTTAGTCACACTTTTTCTATGTTCTATGAAACAAAGTATGAAACAAAGTATCTTAGATACTTGAGTGACTACTTCCCTGTAATTGTTGTGCTTATGACAAATAAAGAACCTGAAACTTGAAACTCTCTGTACATACACTGTCAGCCATCTGATCACAGTCATTTTGTACAATGTTTTGCAAGCTCAAGTACTTAAACAGTAAAACGTATCCTTTCATTAATGTTCTATTGAATGACTTTTAATTAGTACAATGCAGCTCCCCGAGTGTGACAGCACAGATGAAAAGAACATGCTTATTAACTGTGTGACGTCATCAAAAGCAGACTCCAACCGTAACTAACTCTGTTGGTTATTGGTTCCCAAAAAATTGTCCCTCCCACTCTGCTCAAACTGACCACAGAGGTCAAGTGTGTGTGGTTGTGTATGTGTGAATGCGTGAGCATATGTGGTCACAGCTACTGGATAGTAGGAGTGTACATTTAATAGAACATCCTGGCTGCAGGTCGAGCTACAAAAAAACATGTATCTATTTCATCATGTATGCTTCTCTTTGGTACTGTTCCCATATGCTACACCTCCACACTATGTGTGCCACGTACACATATGATACATCAAGAGCTGCTCATTGAGGAGATCTGTTAAATATAGAACATGTTAGAGCATGTATTAGAATGAAATACCAAACATGTTTTCTGGCTGGAAAACAGAATTTGTAGGCCAAAGCATCTCTGCAGTATTACAGTACTACTATCCAAAAACTGTAGTTACTCTGATGTATGTATTTTAAATACCAACACTGATGTTCGCAGCCATCAGACCTTCTCATACATCTTTCATTGTGCTTCTCATGTGATCTGCACTTTCCTACACAGAAGGTAAACAGTAGAGTTGCAAAATGGGAGTTTTGGAGTTTTGAAGTTGGAAACTTTCCATGGGAATTAATGGGAATAAACAGGAATAGGAACTGTGAATTTAGAAAATTGAAGCTTGGCCTTTAACAGGAAACTTCAAAGGTCCAGTGTGTAAAATTGGGGTCCTTTATTTTCAGAATAAGGTAGACATGGGATATAATATTCATAACTATGTTTTTATGCATGTGTCCAACATGCATGGGTCCTACAGTAGCCCAACTAAATACTGACTGCAGACACATCACCCTCCCTACCTAAAACAACAACAAACAGTATGTTTGTATGTAACAGTTGTGTGTGTGTGTGTATGTGTGTGTGTGTAGCCATATATATATATATATATATATATATATATATATATATATATATATATATATATATATAGACACACACACACACACACACACACACACACACACACACACACACAAATAGTAAATATTTTAGCATAATATAGGGCTGTAGCAATACACTAATCCTATGATATGATATTCAGTCTACAGCGTGCAAATGCTGGAGATTTTTGTCATTATTTTTCTTTGTTAAAATTTAATGTCTGTTTTTTTCCATGGATGTCCGCTTACAACAAAATAAGATGTTTATTTATGTTTATGTATATTTATGTTTGGATATGTTACACTTTGTTTAAATTACCCATAATTTCTAGTTAATTCCCATAAATTTCCATAATTCCATAATTTCATAAATATGGAGTTTCCATTTTGGAATATTTCCAAAATACCCCATTTTAACTTCCCATTGAAAGTTTCCAAAAGTTACCTGAAATGTTCCATCCCTTTGTGACCCTAGTAAACTGAGTCTACAGCCACCATCATTCTCTCCACTGTAAGCAGCACTCAGTGTGCTTGACAGCAAGTGGTGGAGCACTATTCTGTTTATCTATAGCGCCAGAATGTCTTCATTTTTTTCATTTCAATCCATGCGTGCGTTTGTGTGTGCGTATGTGTGTGTGTGCGCACACGTGTGTGCGCGCGTGTGTGTTTCTGTTGCTGCAGCATCTCACGTGCCTTTCAGGGCAGAGATCCTCCACACACACTCACTGTGTCCTATCATTGGTGTCAGACGGGAAGTATCAGGGAAACATGGACCTTTTCTCACTTACTGGCGCACTGCTGCTAACTGCTGCTAGTTAGCTAGTTAGCTCCCACACTGGGACCTCAGAACACCAGAGGAGTGTTGGAGTTAGTGGACCACTGGGTTATTTTTAAGTCAGTTATTTTGTAATGAAAAAAAAGCATGAGAGTATATAGTAAAATGTAGTAACCATGTAACAACAATGCCTGTAAAGAAAACAACCTGAGTATGAGTTTTGGTTTTGTTGAGTAAACTCTAATCTAGCTGCATGAGTTCATGTTCAGAGTTTGAGTAGGAGGGTAAGAAAGCTACAAACATACATATGTATTATGTTTAAGTGGTTTGATCATCTGTCACCACTTTCTTCTATTTTTAATCATTAAAGGTGGAAGTGACAGAAAATTATGATGACAAGTGAAATTCTCCTGAGATAAATACATTTTTGTCACATCTGTTTTTTTCATTTCTGTCTGAAAAATGTGTGTGTAATAAAAAAGACAGCAGCTGAGTAAAATCACTGCATCTGAATTTATCAGTAACCCTAACCCATCTTAACCTTCAGGTGCAATTCACCTCAACATTAGCCACTGAAGTTCTTCCTTTCACTCTTCAGTGTGTGTATACCCACTCCTCAACTGAAACCTATTTCAGCCTGCTCTATAAACCAGAACTCATCAACCTGAGCTGATGCTGACAGTTCAATACTCATCCAGTCAGTCTGTTAGCTAAAGTAGATGGCTGTCTCAGTTTGTGACCAGCACAGAAGCAAAGTACTGCTGTCTACAGCAAATCATTGTCACTCACAATGACCTTCATATTAACATATTTTCATCGCTTCACCTTGAAACTGAAACAGTTTGAACAGGGAGTGGTTGGCCAGAAACTCCATCACTGCAGGGTAAAACTCTGTTTTTTGTCAATGAAGTCTGGTGGCTTTGAAGAGAGAATAGCTCGATATAAATGCTTCAGTTTACCGTCTGAAAGAGCTGTCTGACAGTAAGGTAAAGTGCTGAAAACATTCTAAATATAGTGAACACTTAGTACACATCTTGGGTAGACTGACTTTTTTTAGGTGGATAAAATTAGTTGTTTTGTTGTTTTTTTTTGCTGCCCTCGTCCACAGCAGTGCATTGCTTTGCTGGTCCTCCTGTCTGCTTCTTCAAACTCAGGCCATGCCAACACCAGATTCAAGTAACACAAACTATCCCTGCAACTGACAAGCTGACCTCCACTTCAGTTCTCATCCAACATCTCACAAGTAAAGAATCCTTGTTTAACATATTCAGACATAAAAAATGTTTCATGGTCAGTGGCTGGAGACACACAGCAAACTGAAACTTTCTATTCTAGCTTCTTCAGGCCAGAGTCTGTGGCCTGCTGTGTGTCTATCTTTTGGTTCATGGTTTGGTTTATGTTTATATATATACATATTTATGAGGGAGTTTCAGAGATGAATAGTGTCGTACGTGTAACTATGTGAGAAGTGAAGATCCTTTTTTTGGCAGCAGTAGAAGGATGTAACATATACGTGTGGGTATCACTGTCAACCACACTGTGTTAGTTCACTGTTTCCTTTCTCACCGTCTCCCCATTACAGGATGCATTGGTACTAGATTGATGGACACACACACAATTATCGAGGATCCCCTAACCTGAACTAAACCTGATTCTAACCTGGACCTTAAAAACAAGTCCCAATGTCCTGACACCGATGGTTTAAAACGCACACAAACACACACACGAGTGCAGAGTCCTGAGTGAATGTGGTATCACCTTGCTGTGTAATCAGCATTACATGCATGTCGTCTAGTTTCCACACACTCAGGTATGCATGCACAGACACAGTTACACATGCACACACACGCTCATACATAGACACACACACACGTCATCTGATGATTATAGGGTGATTAAAAAGATGGATGGGATACTTAGAGACGCTCATTCTTTCAACCAGTATTTACAGTCGGAGAGACACACTGAGGCGTGTCAGAAAAAGAAACAGAAGAAACACAAATGATTTAATAGACAAGGGGAGCAATACAAGTACTGGAAGAAACACCCATCAAACATTTCATGATTTTTTCAGTGGCTGTTGCACCCTCAGAAACCTATCCAGCTACAGAGGACTAGTTAGCTTTGTTCTTCCACAGTTCAATCTTCACGTTCCAGTAAAGGTGGTGATCACCTGTGATGAACAGCTTATACTTAGCTTTCTGCAATCTTAAATGTCATGTAAACTAGAGAAACCTGATTTCACCACTTGATTTGGAGCTGACATCAGACAGACAGAGTGTACACCATGAAAGCAGGCAGCTTTATTATCCCCAAAGGGTAATATGTTGTAGAGCCAGCAGTAATATAGCCATCAGGCAACAATAAAGAGTCAATAATTAATACATAACAAGGAGCGCATAAAGTTATTAGAACATCAGCAGAAACTAAAGAGTTTCTGAATCTATTGGCATGCATCAAAACTTTGAACTTGATATAAATGATATTAATGTTGTGCCTGCATTACAGTGAAAACAGAGGCCGTTCCAGTTCTTAATAAGCCTAAATACCATGTGAACATTATCTAAAGGATAAAGACATTAAATGGATCCATTTATTCATTATAGACAGCTATAGATCACTGACAAGAGGGTCAGCGAAACAGGTGTCTGATGAAAAAAATAGATATATCCACATACTTGTATTAAAAACAATAGGTAACAATAGATGACTGTGGTCATGAGGCAGCGCTGCTGTTGATGACAACAGTGTGAGGATGGTGGGTTGGATGTGTCGCAGAATTTAGTTTTTAGAATAACTCAGATCTGCAGTTAGACGTCACATTCCAATTTTACACATTTAACAAGCACCAGATTTTTAGCAGTGTATCTGTATGCACTGTCATTTGGACACACACATTTTACTCTGTCGCTGTTCAAACTGTACATGTCCATGTAAATGTATCTCATAATTCAATTAGTGCAAGGTCAGGTCATGGTGAATGAAACGTGTTCTTCATATGTGGATAACTCAGTTAGCCAGATGATTTGGTTCTTCGGTTCTTCATTACAGAAGTGCAGCTCATAGTTAACTGGATCCTGATGAAGAGTCTTCACACGATGAGTCATTTTCAGGTGCTAACGCCTCCTCTCCTCTGAGGCATCATTGGAACATTTTAAACGTTTGACTGTGTCTGAGATCAACAGGACAACATTTTATCTGACAAACAGCATGCTGACCTGGATTAGCTGAGCATTGTTTGAAGAACTCTCTTCTGGGTCTGTCCATGGAGGTGTTTTTAAAGCTTCATCTCTTTTACCGGCTTGTGAGGAGTTACAGGCGTTTAACCTTCTCCGTGCACACCATGATGCTATATAGAAGTCAAGTGAAATGTTATCACATCTAATCTTCATATGTTAATCCAGTCAGCGCTGGGTATTCTTTCAAATCGATCAAAGTGTCTGTGACACTGAGTTGATGAATGTTGACATTGAATGTCTGCTCACATTCATCTCTTGGTTCCTGATTTAAATCCACATTTAGCGCGTTAGCAACCCTGAAGTTCCTGAAATAGTACATTAGGCAGAACCTTGGTATTTCATTACGCATACATGTGCCTTTTCCAGTCACTGTCACTGGGTAGTGTTTGTCATATAATCCAACTTTAAACCCAGTCTTAATCTGATCTCTTCAAATGTGTCTTAATTAATAATAATTCAAGTGTTCCCACACTTGATCAAAAATGGATGTTAGGAGTGATGTTGAACACATAATTGGTGGGGTAAGATAATCATAATCCTGTTATGATAAATAAATTTAGTATTCAAATTCCAAATGATTCAGGTTACACATATGTTCAAATGACATGGTTAAATAAGAGTAGCACACAAAAATAACAATAGGTAATTAAATCATAAGCAGCGTAAACGGAAATAAATGAATGGATTCAAATTATAAAATAATATGACTTTTACTGCGTTAGTATAGTCATGGCAGGTCTCCGTTTGTTAACAAATATATCTTTCTGAAGTTATTTGTTCCATAGGTAGAGTTCACAGACTCTGGATCCACATATTGTATGTTGGAGAATCGTGTTTTAACTCTTTAACTGTAAAACATTTAAGAGCTGCAATCAGTCATATTTGAAAGAAGTATTTTTTCCCTCTTCCAGTTGTGCCATTTGGTATCAGTCCTATCATTACCATTACCAAACCTCGTCGCAGATTTTTTTCAGTTCAGGACATGTTCGTAATAATTGGGTATGATTACCAATTTGTGTCCCTTAGCTTCTCCAGCATTTATCTGAATACATGGGCCTCCTTTTGGATATGATTCAAATTCCCCTGAGAACATTCTTCCTTTCATATTTTATGACAGATAGTTAGAGGTAGCTCTCAATAAACTGCATGTTCTCACCAAATTCTAATATTGTCATTCTTTTAGTATTTTATTATTAATTAAATAATAAAATATTTTTTCTGTTATTAATAGAAAGTGAGACATGGTCATACTCCGGTAGGTTTGGGATGGTTTCTCCGGATGGATTTTAAAGCAGCTTTGAAAAAGCAAAAAAAAAAAAAAAAAAAACCAGACTCGTGTCGAATCATCAACTTTCTATTCTGGATAACTCGGTTATCCGCGTCTGAAGAATAGATCGTGTGTTCCTCATGTAGCTAATGACGTTAGACATCTAAAGTGATCTGTTAATTCTCATCCAGCTTATTTGGTTCTTTGAGCTCAGATGTTCGAGGTTATCTTGAATAACTCTTGTTGTGACATAAAGGCAACATGAGTATGTTGTATGAGTAGGAGGAAGTGACAGTTTGGTAACTTTTTCTAAACATACACAGTGGTGCAGTATCGGTTTTACTTTCTGGCACACTATGATCTAAAGCTAGATGAACCAAAGTGTCAGCTATTTGTGTTACTGTGCAGGCTGATGACTAAGAGTATGACTTTATGTTAGGCAGAGAGCAGAAAAGATGGCAGCTGTCCAGTAGGTGTACTGCAGGCTGCAGCACAGAAGAAAGAGAGGTGGGGGGTCAGACTGCACTGCTGACTGAAAACATGAAGACTGAGAAGGATTTAGAAGTCATGTATGACGCACATACACTACATGCTACGGCCTGAATTGGCTCTTTTTTCTTTCTTTCGTTCTTTTTTGGTTTTCTGTTGTCAGACGTGGGTTCAGTCGAGGTTCCAAGTGAGCTGAGTTGACATTACCAGTGGAGTGAAAACAATGCAGGTGACTGATTAGTCAGTAGAATTGTCACTGACATTCTGCGCACCAACCACAGTTTACAACCAGAATTTTATTTATTCACT
The DNA here is from genome assembly GCA_023373845.1 of Nibea coibor. Taxonomy (NCBI): domain Eukaryota; kingdom Metazoa; phylum Chordata; class Actinopteri; family Sciaenidae; genus Nibea; species Nibea coibor. Next base: position 2,008,159 of record CM041723.1, read on the forward strand.
CGACCCATATTTCAGAAAAAGGCTGCCTGTAAAGCCGCACTGTGGTCAACTGACAAAGTGAAGACGAGCTCTTCACACAACATGTGCCCTAATTGACTAACTAACTGACTAACTGTTTAAATGTGTTTAAATGCATTTCTGTGTTTGCAAATGTCCAACTTCAACTGTAGCTTAGGTTACACCAGCGACTAACTGATGAAGGGAAGGACATCTTTCTATACTGAATGTACTAAATGAACTGTCTGGAGGTTTGCAGCCAGATAGAAATGCCATCTCTGACATTTACTGTATCAGATCAAGAAAGTGTTATCGACACAGTATCAAAGTACTCGCTTTACAGCTGGAGATAATGTTTTCAAAACCTGCACAGTGAATGTGCCATATGTGTGCGGAAACATGCCTGAAACGGAGAAGCCAGCAGCCCGGTCAACAGAATGAAGTTAGTCTCATGCCAAACACTTAGATGAGCCATCTGCCTCTATAAATAGATGAAAGGGAATGTCAATGTGAAGAGAAGGACAAAAAGAGGGACTGGAATGGAAGGGATTGATATTAGATTGAGAATGAGACAAGCAGAAGAAGGAAGAGATTAAAGTTTCACTGAGACAAAATAACTGAGAGGGAAGATGAGATAAGAAAAGCGGTTAGAGAGAGGTGTGAGGATTTGACTCTCCCTCACTCTCTTTTCTTTCTTCATTTCTATGCGCTCATTCTTCGTCCTCAAGAATGCTCCATATTTATAAGTAACACTTCAGAAAGGCCTGTTGTGTTACAGTGTGGGCTTTTGCCAGCGTTGCTTCCCTTTAGTGACCACTGATTTCCTGCTTGTCATCAGTGTCCTACATTTTTTCAAGCTGAGACACTAGTAGAACTGCTTCAAACTTCCACTCATTGGTGTTCTCACAGACAGAAGTCAATTGTTTCGCTGAGTAAGTCTAAGCTGGCTGCATGTGTTGTGGCTGACCGGTAAAAGTTACATCAGACTGGTCAACATGGTGGCGGAAGATTCTGCTCTGCGTTGACCTAGCAGCATCACACAGCTGCTGCACATTTGTCGGCTGCACATCCATTCCACCACATCCTCTGTCCTCGCTGTCATGTTGGTTGTGTGTGCTTTGTGACAGGAGTGTTATCTTTTCTAGATGACGAGCAGCTCTTGAGGATTATATGTATAGAAATTTAACATCTTCACGCAGGTTTTCATAATGTTTGTTAAAAATGAGGAACATATTTAACATATTGGCAACAGCATCTTCCTGTGTAACATCACATTCCCTTGTGGCCAAAGTGCCATGGTGTGTAACTGCGGCTGACCGTTGTGTTGCAGGATAATGGTGAAGACTCCCATCGCATCTCTCCCAGCCCAGTGGTCCATGTCAGAGGTCTGTGCGAGGCTGTGGTGGAAGCAGACCTGATAGATGCCCTGGAGAAATTTGGACCCATATGGTGAGGCAGCAACCGCTGTGTGTGTGTGTGTGTGAACTGCGTCTCCTGTTCTGGCTTGTGGGTGTCTTACATGTATCCCAGCATGCATACAAAGAGAGTTAATGTTCATCATGGAAAGGTCATCAGTGCTGACAATTTAGAGAAAGAAAATACATTCACAGCAAGAGAGTCACAGTTAACCTGGAGTGTAGGTGATCGGATATTACCACTCAAACATACAGCAGCACCACCCTATTTAAACTCTGCTCCCCATATGTCTGTTCTCACACTATGTAACTTTGGGTAAGATTTTGGTGAAACTGGATCATATTTTATGGAGAAAATGTTTTCTGGTTTTCCCTTTGATGTCCTCCAGCTGCTCAACTCTCTGTGATTTACAGAGTTTCCTGATGGACAGTGAAGTAAACTGCTGGCAACTGTAGCTGCTGTTAGCTAATATTTGCTCAGTTTGTTATCCAGGCTGCCCAGACTATGAACTCAGAGCACCAGAGGAGTGTTTGTGTTTTAGACCACAAGGAAGAGGAAGTCTTTCTGGATGTGGGAGAATGCTGAATGGGAGTAGGGCTGGTGTTGTGTCAGAACCAGAGCTGAGCTAGTGGGTAGTGGGTAATCTGCCAGACAAGAATCTGAGTAAATGTGGGACTAACTTTTAGTGGTTGGTGAGAGCTTGGTGAAATAAAAGGCTGAAAGACGCCAAGCTGGGCTGACTGCTGTTGGATAGTCAGTAATATTAGTTGCTGCTGTGTCTGCTGTTAGCAAAGTTGTCGCTAGTTTTTGATTAGAAATAATGTAATCAAACAAATACTCGAGTATAGCTGAACATATTTATCACAGTGGGAATACACTCTGAAACTGGAGGCAATAAATCACAACAAAAATCAATTTCTGTGCAATGTTGCTTAAAGCCCACATACAGACCCCTATACTATCATCTACTGATACTCACTGAGTCATCAGATTGAGTCATAACTGATCTGAAATGGCTTATATGTACCAAAAATTGCAGAATAATAGAAAAACACTTACAAACATAACTTAAATCCTTTATGATACAATTTCTGAAAAACACCACCACTAATATTTTAACACTGTATTTCTCACAAGATGAACATTTGAAGAGTAATTAATATTCAGTATGTGAGAGACATGAAGTAAAAAGTGAAAGCACATGAAGTCACAGATAGGTGACATATAAGCGATGTTGTGTAATAAACTCCAGTGGCTTTAGTGTAAAGATAGTTACAGGTGCTGAATAATTGAAGGAAACATTTTGTGATACTGCAGTTTCCACTCTAAATGACTCCTTCTCCATTATTTACACACCCTGCATGGTGCAATATTCATTAACCTCTCCTCAGCTGAACAGAGATGCAGAGAAAAGCATACTGTGAAAGACGCACACGCACACACACACCCACACAGGTATGATCTTATTGCACTGATTTGGTTTTAGATACTGTAAAGGTCTTCACAATCACGAAATTCTGTCTTTAATGAACAGAAGGCAGTGAACTCCTCTGCCTCCTCTCTGGGGTTGGGGATGTCGCCGTCCTTTGTTTAAAAGTGACAGCAGCACAAAAATGACCCATTCCTATTCACATCTGTTGAGACTTGAGAACTTGAGAACTGAGGATTGAAACACAATCAGCTGTTCTGAGATGTTGCCAAAGAGTGGAGGAGCTGCAGTATGGCTGACATTATCTTAATGTTTGCATATGTGTGTTCTCAGCTATGTGATGATGATGCCATTCAAGCGTCAGGCCCTGGTGGAGTTCTCTGCAGTGGAGAGCGCTGACCGCTGTGTGTCCTGTGGAGCAAAGGAGCCTGTATACATCGCAGGTTTGATCCCTATGTTTGGTTTGATCCCCACTGTAAAGACTCACCAATGCGATCTATTAGTTACACATGCTCATAGTGTAGCAGACGGTACATGGTCATACTTTATTCTCATCCACGTGTTCGTCAGGGCAACAGGCGTACTTTAATTACTCCACATCCAAGAGAATCACCAGGCCGACCAACGCTGACAACCCCAACAGTGGCAACAAGGTCCTCCTGCTGTCCATACAGAATCCCCTCTACCCTATAACCACGGTAAATACACACACAGTGGCATCTAAGTGGCTTATCATATCATTAGTGGAACAAACTATAATTCCACCATAGGAATATTATATATTCTTTATATACTATGATTATAATTGTGTTTTTTCATATTGTGTCAGAGTTTGGATCTTACTACCCCCAGGAGCAATCAGTGGTCATGAATGAAAAGAAATGTTAATTGTAATGGGTTCCACCTCATTTTCAGTGGCAGGCTGAAAAGTAAAAAAACACAGAAAAGTCTAAAAAACGTTCAGTCATTTGTTGTAGTTGGACTGAATGCTGTAGTATAATCTTTCATACATTTCAATGGCAGTATATAGCACAAAATATTTACATGACTATGCGTCAGTCTCTCGCTCTCAATCCGAAAAGATTTATTGTGTCTGTGTTGACTTGTTTCTTCAAGCTTTTCCCTCATCTTTCCTCACATCAGGCTCTCGACCTCTTTCTGTACTGCCTCTCTGACTTCATACTTTTCAGTCTACAGTCTATGTATGATCAACAGAATGCTTTTGTTAGGACATCGGGCCAGTACTGTGCAATGCTCACCAAATTTCTCTTATTTAATCTTATAAAAGTCAGAAAAAATGGAGACGAGATGAGTTGAACTTTTTTGATGTTTCTCACCCATCATCTCAACATGGATCATAAAAGAACAGTCCAAGTCACGACATTCCAAATGTAAACAAATGCTCTCATAGTTTTTCCCTTGTGGCACGCTTATGCATTGAATTTATTATTATTTTACAAGCTACTCTACTGTAACCCGTCCATTAGGTGAACTCAAATTGAAATAATTCAACAATGCTTGCCAGTTTTCAACCAGTTTCATTGCTTTAGTCACACAGTTTGTTACTCAGTCAGGAACACTGGATCAGTAGTTTTGGGCAATGACAGTATAAAGAATGGACACTGGCGTCACCCACAGGTTTTTAAAGCACTGTTTTGAAGCTCAAAATATGCAGTTGTTAGTCCTGCCTCTTCTGCCTCCTGGCTAATCTGTAAACCAGCAAAGGCGTGCATCATTGCTGGACCTAATTCTGCAAACCTTTAAGCCTTAATGCAATATATAAGCAAGTGAGTTCTATAAAAATTCCACCCTCTGTGCAGTTGTCGTTAAGATGAACGTGATGAGATGAATTGTTCCTTTACTGAATGTCATACAAGAAGCTGGAGTCAAAAACTGTTTTGAATTCTTGCAGCAGGTCTTTCAGGAATTTGCATTTTGAGCCTTGATCCCTCAAAAAGACCTAAAGATGTATCAGCAGGGAGTCGTGTATCTGTCCTGTACCTTCTACAATGTCTTTATGGTATTTATAAAATGCACGGGGGCCTGAGGCAGGTTAAGACACACTGCAGCATTAGAATTCATTAATTGATTATGTTAAATGTTGTTCCTTCTTTCTTTTTTCTTTTCCCTGTTTTGGTTCAGGATGTTCTCTACACAGTGTGTAACCCGATCGGCAGTGTCCTGAGGATCGTTATCTTTAAACGAAATGGAATCCAGGCCATGGTGGAGTATCCTTACTGGATGTGTGTGTGCGTGTGTGTATCTTTACGTGCTGTGTGTATCTGTGTGTTTGAATGTCAGTGTCCTCTCCTTGACCCCACTCCTCCAGATTTGAGTCCGTTCAGTGTGCACAGAAGGCCAAAGCTGCTCTGAACGGGGCTGACATCTACGCTGGTTGCTGTACACTCAAGATTGAATATGCAAGGGTGAGAGACAGCAAACACAGCAGCACTCACAAACCTGGAGTCATTCTGCAGCACAGATGTGATGTGTTTGACATGTTTCAGTCACAATGCAGAATGATAATCAACACGTGTGTATATAATAGCATGAATATATTTTTCCCACAGAAATACTGACCACGATGATAACAATATTTAAATGGCCACATTTAGTGCTGTTTGGAAATGAAATCACTGTTACACATTACTGCCTGAGATGAAAGGTGGAGAGAAAGCGTAAAATGTTGATGAGGTTTCTGGGTGTGTTTTGTCTTCATTTATCTGGAGAACATTTTGGTAAGACTTTCTATGAAGAGTGCATCTGTCTGTATGAAGGCATTCATAGTGAACTATAATGTTGTCATAATGCTTGTTATAGATGCACTTTACTTTATAGATGTACTTTACTTTACTTTATAGATGTACTTTACTTTATACATGTACTTTACTTTATAGATGTACTTTACTTTACTGTATACATTTACTTTACTTTACTTTATAGATGTATTTTATAGATGTACTTTACTTTACTTTATAGATGTAGTTTACTTTATAGATTCACTTTACTTTACTTTACTTTATAGATTCACTTTACTTTATAGATGTAGTTTACTTTATAGATTCACTTTACTTTACTTTACTTTATAGATGTACTTTACTTTATAGATGTAGTTTACTTTATAGATTCACTTTACTTTACTTTACTTTATAGATGTACTTTACTTTACTTTACTTTACTTTATAGATGTACTTTACTTTATAGATGTAGTTTACTTTATAGATTCACTTTACTTTACTTTACTTTATAGATGTACTTTACTTTACTTTACTTTACTTTATAGATGTACTTTACTTTACTTTACTTTATAGATGTACTTTACTTTAATAACTTCTGACACTGCATTGGCTGTTATAGCATGCTATAAGTTCTTACTACAGTTATTGAGGTGTGTGTATAAGGACTGTGGGTAGTACAATGTGTTCTCCCCTTTAGTTTACCACTAGTACATCTATCTAGTATATCAAGACCATTCATAAGACCATTGAATTTATAATTCATCAATTTATTATTAAGTCCCACGTATAATATCAACAATACAATTTGTAATATGACTGGTGATCATGTTGAGCATCATGTGTGTTTCTTGCCGGAGCTTTGTGCATCATGTTTTTGTTTTCTTTGGTAATGCCGACCAAGACGAATGACATCGAGGTTGGTGTGGTTGCCACAGTAACTCAAACAGTCATATTTGGAAGTTGGAACTTCCTGCAACTTGCTTCACGTTTGTACTGTGGTGGCAGGCTGCGTTTGATTAGTCATTCACAGAGCTCTCGTTGACCTTCTCTGTCAGCACTCAGGGGGGCTCTGGTCACTTTACACCCACAGTGCATTGCGTTTATGCATTTGGTGCAAGAAAACACTCTGTGATTAGTCAAATCTAGCTTGATATTTTACTGGAAAATGTCATAACTAATTTCATTTCACATTTACTGAATTTCTTAACACACAAAATAATGTGTGCATGAGACACAAACAGGACTTTCTAAAGTGGAAACTGGCATATTGCATTTATCTTCAGCAGATGCCGTTGCCTCATTGAAATAAGTCTGCGGGTATTCCCGATGTGTTCTTAAGAGCAGTATCACTCTCTTAGTGACCTGCTATTAAATAACATATGCTGTTAGGTAATACCAAGGGCTGTGAGGAAATGAACAAGGGGAAGTGAAACTATGAATGAAATGGAGATTTACACTGGCCAGAATATGGACGGTAAGTGGAGGATCACTCAGCTTGTTTATGAGCTACAGGAGGAGGATATCACTTGGTTATGTTTTTTAAATCTCAAACACAGTATATTTTTTATGCTTACCGGGATCCTGAAATTTGAACTGAGTTTATTCATTCATTATTCACTGGTGGTTGAATTCTAGCTTTTATATTGAGCACTGATTATACACTGTGATAAACCTCAAGTTATTGTGTGCTTTGTGTTTTTTTTTTTGCCTGCAGGTGCCATTGAGGTATGTTTTTGTTATTCCAAGGGTCACGTAGTGAAAGACACGGGTCCTTTGTAGGGCTGACTGGTACATAATTAAAAAACACTATCTTTGTCTTACAGTACTCCTAGTCGTACCACTACACTGTGTGTAGATTCTGTGTCTGAGTGCACTTTGCCAGCACATTCAGCTGCCTCTCTCTCTTATAATTAGTGATAAGTGGTTATCTAGAAAGTCTCTGTCTCTGTCTCTGTCTCTCTCTCTCACCATGGAATAAGCTTACCTTTGATATTTAATGAATAGCCTATTTGTAAGAAGAGATCAAAAGCCACAGTGTAATTTATCCATCATCACACATCATCATACACACAAAAACAAGAAGCAGTGAAGGTTGTTTGTTCACTTTGATTTGCTTCAAGTGATTTCTGGAGTATTTCAGGGTTGTTGATGAGATGATATGATATGTATGCATGCATGTTCTCAGTCCAACCCTGAAAAAAGAATCCATACCTTCATATTTTCAAAACTGAACTATTGCAATGCACTTTTCTCCAGTACAAATGAAAATCCCTTTCACACCTCCAACTAGTGCTGAATGCAGTAGCTGGGCTTCAGACATCATATTTCACTGATCCTAGCTTCCCTTCCTGTGTGTTTTAGGATTGATTTTAAAATATTGCTGATTACTTTTAAAGCCCCAAATATATTGCCAGCATGCCCGTCCCCGTACAAACCACTGCATAGTCTTAGATCCTCGAGTGGGTCACTTCTGGTTGTTCCGGGGTCGAAGCTCAAAACTAGAGCTGACCATGCCGTCTCCATCAAGAACCCTCAACTCTGGAACGACCTGCCTGAGAAGAGACGGCTTTCTGTGACTCTTTGTCTTTCTTTGAATCTTTTTATGTTTTTTACTTTTTTGGATCTTAAGCTGTGAGGCCTTCTGTTGGGTCTGCTGCTGGGTAAATCACTTAGTACTATTAGTAGTAGTAGTGGTAGTAATAGTAGTAGTAGTAGTAGTGGTAGTAGTTGTAGTATTTAGGCTAAAGAAATGTTTGAGAATGCTGCAGGCTCTGAGTGTGGGGACTGGTCAGGACAATCTTTCCTGTTCTTGAGAATAAGCCTATGTTTTTTTTCAACAGGGGAGCGATTTAAAATGTACTTTTAACTAATGACTTCACTGTCTGTAATCTTTTCTGTGTATTGTTTGGCATTTTTGAAGATTATATTTGCATTGTCTACACTTACACAAGAGCCTGTTACTTATAAAATGTTGTCATCTGCATAAAGTAGTACCTTACAATGTTATATACAGGATATAGTGAATAAAAGTACACAGAGGATGATCCTAATATATTCTTTTGTCTTTGTGTCAACAGCCAACACGCCTGAACGTGATCAAGAACGATAACGAGAGCTGGGACTACACCAAACCATACCTGGTCAGACGAGGTAAGACACACACTTTCTCTGTTCTTTAGTTCTTTCTGTATTTCGTACTTCCACTAAAGTCAGACTGACGATTGGACCATTTGGGGTGTCACTTCTTTTTTACAAATCAGGAGATTGTGTCATGTGGAAGGTAAAACTCTGTTTTTAGTCTGAATTCTCTGTAGTGGCACATTTCCCTCCACTGCAGCTATCCTCAATTCATGTTACACCAATAGATGAAAATCGTCTTAGTTTTCACATCATTTGTGAAACTGTGTCTTCAGTCATTATGGGTCAGTCTCGGACTGTGGATTAAAAGTGTAGTCATAAACAGTTTGGACCGTAGACCTCCATCACACCAAGACTCCTCCGCCTCCCGTCTCTCCATCTCCAATCTAAGCACTCTCACACCAGCCAATCACCGGCCTCTCACAAGCCTTGCACCTCCGCTTACCATGAGGAGAGAGAGAGAAACATTGAGGGAGAGAACAGAGAAAGAGGGATGGACGTCAGGCTGACCATGCACAGCAGCTTTCTTCCATCTTCACCTTCTGCAACCCAGCAAAAAGAGAGAGAGGGAGAAAAAGAGATGGATCTCACTCCTGCTGACCACCATGCAGCTGCTGCTTCAACATGCCCAGGAGGCCTCAGCCCCACCTCTGTCTGCAGGACTCCAGTAGCACTTCCTTCTATCTAGCTACTCCACCCTGTGTTTTAATCTCCTCCTCTGTCTGGAGACGTAGTCTTGCATGGCCTGACGGTCTGGTCCACACAGTGCATTAAGACAGATTCTAGATTTCACTCTCAGTTCTTGAAAGTATGACGTAAACTGGCCTCTTGATTTGTTTTCACTGCCTAATCTGATTGAAAGATCTTTCTGGTTAAAAGCTCAGCACTGTGGACCGACGTAACATGTTGCAAGTCAGATCTGTGGCTATGCGAGTCTACAGTATGAAGGTCTGGTCTAACCTCTGCTCTCTGTCACTTTACTCAAGCAGAATTAGGGCTGTCACGATATCAAATTTTCATCAGACCTTTATTGCGGCACAAAATATCACAATAACAATACTGTATCCATACCAATAATTAAAAAAACATTCAAATATTATTAAACACTTTAAAATTTCATTTAGCTTTTTACTGCTAAATTCAAAAGGACAAAGAACAAATGCAGGAAAACTCTGATATAACGATACAGAGAACACATACATTAACAGTTCAATAGATTAGTGTGTTTATGCATTTTGTGTAACTTAATCACAACAACAAAGCAACTGCCACTTTGCTAATTAGTAAGAACAAGAACAGTAAGAACAGGAATGAGGCAATGTATGAATCTACAAAACACAGATACCACCATCCATTTACAACACAGTCCTTACACATTATACAAAACTTCATCAGTGCAAACCTTTAAATATGGTCTGATGTGACCTACAATATGTTGTCGTGTTGATTTTCAATGGAAGGCTGTTCTGCACAGGCTCATGGCAGCAGTGATCACAGACGTCAACAATTTATCAATCAACAATTTCACTCTACTCCTACAAACTAACCAAACTATTCCCACAGTACCGAGTGAACTGTTTCTCCCTTTGTCAATGTTATTTTAGTCACTGTGTTGTGTTGGCAACCACACCAGCTTGTTTTTGTAAGTAACGAATGCCTCTGTGTTAAATATGTGCATTTTATTGAGTGTACTCTTAAAGTCGCGTTATTCTTTATACTTTTGTAAATGTCGTGATAATGGTGAAAGCAAACAAATATCGTGACACCCCTAATCTGAATCCCCTGATTACACTAGCTGTACATTCAAGCACGTGCATGGATGTGCCTTCCACATAATGTAGCTCCTAGAATGTTGATTGGTATTCTTTCTTTATTGGACTGCATCAGTGTGTTGATTAGAAGCCCAAACAACACTGTAATATGACCAATGGCAAGCTGTGTTATCTATGCACGGTCCCAGTGTGTACAGTCATCTGCTCTAAATGCTGCATTCTTTGTACTGTATGAGGTGTGTAGCTGAGGATTCAAACTGTGTGATGAGATTAATGTTGGGGTCAGTTCACTCTTACATCAATCAGTTCAGTGGATAGTCATAGTAGATGTCCATGGGGCAGGGATGTCCAAAGTACGACCCAGGGGCCAATCACAGCCCGTGGTCAGATTTTATGCGGCCTGCAGCTTTATTTTTATAATATATTATTTATGGCCCGCTAGCATTGTCAGATACCGTATGGCTGGCGATTTGACATAACAAAGCATTTGAACCTTTAAGGGCATAACTGCTGCTGTTATATATCTGTAGATGTGACACAAAATATTACTTTATGAAGACAAGAGCAAGAGTTTTAAACTTAAATGTTAACAGACTTTGCATTACTTATAATAAGTCATGTTTAGAATGAACATGAGGTTATGGTTTGTATCAACTTCATGCCAGTTTATCGTATTCTGTAAAATTTATTCTTTCTATCTGACTCCAAATTTGGTTATATTGTCATTTAAACGATAGTATTGCAAACAATTCAATTAAGGTGTTTTATGATTATGTCTTCTTTTTTCGGCTTCTGGTTATAACAGCAAATTAAACTCGCCAAAAGTATCTTTCATGCAATACTGTGTTTAAATGGTGAAATTCACAGGCTGCTTCAAGTCTGGCTGTAGTCATTCATTCAAAATGGATTCAGACAAAGTTAGGCCCTCTGGCCTTCTTCAAGGTCATTATAAAAGATCATTATCTAAATAAGAGTCTTTACTACCCTTGGTGTGCCCTATTTCTCTATATCAAGCATGGATGCAGAGCTCTATAACCCTGCTAAAAGTCTTGACTCCACATGGAAAGTTAAAGTAAGCCTGGTGTGCACAGATAATCAACACTGGATGCAGCACTCAGTAATGCTGCCGTTGAATTTTTCCAGAACGATTCATGAAGTGATTGACAGCATTGTGAACTGGTCCCAAGTCTGTTATAATTGAAAGATTTTCTGTTTGCAGTGGAGGCACGTTGAAATGACACAGACAGAGACGAGTCATGACTGAACATAGTCATTGAGTAACATTGGGAAACACTGGTCACAAAGCAGATTTTTTTTCTTTATTAGAGCTCGTCACAGACAGGAGGGAGGGGAGAGGGAGGTGTCAGCTGTATACATCACCCCTTTTAACCAAACACATGATGTACTGTGTATTCTCACATGCTTTGGGGGATTTTTACTAAAACCAGATTTGTACTTTATACAGAGGGGAAGATGTTTTGGGAACACAAGCATGCATTCTTCGCACAAGAGCAATGCTGCTGATGTGAGGAAGTAATTAATTAAATGTCCTGATGCTGAATAAAAAAACAATGCTTCTGCATTTAATGCATGTATTTTGGTAAAACCCCACAGGCCTGTAGTAAGTGTTTTGATGGCATCTTGGTACGCTGAACTACCACATCCATCAAACAAACCGTGCTTGACTTCACAGACTGTGTGTAGTGATAGGAAACAGTACACACTTCCTGTCTCCTAAGTGGCTGTGGTTCTCTCAGCCCCTGTCTGCAAAGCTCGGTTGGGAGTGTTTTAAACGTGGATGACACAACACAGTTACAGGAAATGTTTTCTACTGCTCCATCTCTGACCGAGGTTGACTGAGGCTTGCTCAGCTGTTATTGGAGCACAGAGCAAAAAGTGTTGAGAGAAAGCTAGAGTCGACATCTCCGTAAAAATACACCATGAGGCGTTCAACATTTCCTGTTTTAAGTTCCCATGTTACCTCACTTCTCGTCCTCTTCTATTTTTTTCAAGTCATCCACTTTTCAATCCACCTCCATCTGTGTTTAACGTCTCATGCTGCAGCGACCTCTCAGCTTTCACCCTCTTCATCTTTTTGCACTCTCATCATCTTGTTTCTGCTAATTCCCCTCACCCTCCTGTCATGTCCTTCTCGTCTTTCCTCTCCCTCACTTATCCCTTCCACTCCTCAGCACTTTATCCTCTTTTGTCCGTGCACGTCCACTATCCGATTCTGTCCTTCCTCTTTCTTATTCCTCCTTACTCCCTTTTTTAACCCACTCCACTCTGATTCACACTTTACTGTTTTTCTGAAAGCTCCCTGTCATTTGTCTGATCTTTACTTCCTTTTTGTCACCCTCTGCTCTTATTTTCTTTGTCTCTCTTATCATTCTCTCTCTCTTTACTCTCCTGCTTCAGTTTCAGTATTTAAGAAGCTGTCACTCACATTAATCCCATATAATGTGTGTATATTAGCTATAGCTCATGTTGCTTTAGATCAGCTTGCACAGGGTCACAGCCAAGGACAGAGAAGAAGCTAACAGTGGTGACACGGCCATATAAACAGTTTGCTGTTGTATTTCTGTCTACAGGTACAGCTGGTCCCGCTGGGTCTCTTCTGGGGTTACAAAGTGACTGTAGGCCGCTGAGAACTTTTAATTTTGTTATTGTCTCATGCTAGCACTACCAGTAATGACCTCCATGGAGCAGCTGCTAACACCAGCCATCAGTAATTAATCAAACCTCCAGGGGATGTGGTCTGGGAGGGATTTGTGTTGATTTGTTTTTGCGGTTCAACACCTTTTGTGCTGTGAAGCCACATCATTCTCAAAATATGCTGGTTTGGAAATGCTGAGGAAAGAACACATTTCTGTCACCCTCAGCTGATAACTCGTGTCTACAGCAGCTGACTCCAGGCAGCATGCAGCATTTTCTTTTCGTTTTTTTCCAGCGTGAGTCCACTTAAAACTTAAAACATGGTCTCAATTAATATGAAGTTTGCAGCTGGACAAAACTAAAGATGACAGTAACCAGAACCAGCACAAAGCATCACGACACAGAGGCTTTAATACACCAACAGACTGAGAGTGAAGACAGAGTATGGTTCTATTTATCTTCCTGATAAGACTGATCTCTGATTATTTCAGTCCTGGATTTGAAACTTGACACCGGTGCTGACAGGAGCCTCGTTGGCATCTGAGGGCCGATCTTTGATGGAGCTCACAGCTCATACTGAGGATACCAGCTATACTCCCACTGATCTCGTTGTATAAATGTGGAACAGCTCACCAGTGTAGAACAGACGAGGTCAATTACTGATCTTTGCCCTGTCGGAAGATTTAAATAATTAAGATGCCCGTGCTGTGTCTAAATTAGAGATGCACATGCAATACAAATACTGCTGACTACATGTTAATATACAGAGAACAGACTTATTTGGGAATGATGGTTAATTAATTAATTTAGCGAAAGTGAAGTCTTCTGTTAACAAGCCACAAAACCTGTTTTTGTGTTTGTTGCTCTTCATCGTTTGCGTCCCTAATCAAGGGAAGTGGACTTCATCATTGTCGGCTTAATGTGGCAGTGACTAGCTGATACACACAGTAGCTCAGCTTGGTTGCCTCTCTGTGACTGACCAGATTCACTAAACACACTAGAGAAACATGCGGCTGACTGTGTGAGCTGCTAATCTGTGGTGTGAAGGTCAGTGTGGATGGCCATCCTGCTGCTGCCTGGATTATCTACTGGCCTTCTCACTTTTCACTGCTGAAGCATCTCTCCTTCAAGTCACTGTGTGTGTGTGTGTGTGTGTGTGTGTTGTGTGGATACAACACAGCAATGCATCAGCACACACTCTGCCATATAACTGCTGACCTGTTGACCGGTGTGCAGGTGGGTGGGTGTTGGTGACTCTGGCTCTGACTCTTAAAAAACAAAGTCATTGTCATTTCAATGTGCTTCCAAAGTAGTACATAGCCTGTATTTAGTCTATACAGTGTACTGCAGTATGTATGTCCACTGTGTGACAGCCAGTGATGATAATGTTTTTATCATTATGATGATAATGTAATGCAGGTTGATGTTCTTTCGTGCTGAGGGAGAAAAAAGAGAAAGCTTGATGCCTCACAGGTACTGTCTCTTTCATATCTGTTCACATGACCTTCTCTGTATGATTATTATTATTACTATTATTATTATACCCTTCTGCCTGAATAAAACCGCCTTAAAGCTGTTTATTTCTTATTTACTCACCTCCATCTTTTTCTCCACCGTTTTCTGCAGTGTAGAATCATTAATCATGAGTGTGATTTATAGGAATGGATGTAATTTGAAATCAGCACACAAAAAGTGACAAGACAACTTTATATTATCTGCACTGCTTTGTAGAAGGACTATAGAGCGTATGTAAATGAGGTCGCAGCCTTTCACACTTTCCTCCAATTCTAACATGTTTTTGTGACCTGAATAAGAGCACAGAGGCAGATATGACATCTTTCTCTGAAGCTGTCATGTTCTTTAGATGAGCTATCAAACAATATCATCTACTGTTGGGGAAGAATTTCAGTGGTCACCGTCATTGTGTGTGTGTGTGTGTGTACAACCTCTACTGTCTACTCCTGTGCCAGTATACGTGGATAATGTTTCAAACTTTTAACACTCCTAGGGCTAATTATTGTTATTGTGTCTCAGGTCTCAGCAATTACTGGTGGTTGTGACAGCCCTCTGGCCTGTTTGCTTGTGCCTCGTTCGCTTGCACAGGTAAAGGTAATTGGTTGGGGGTAGTTCACCTGTCACTGCATCTGCACCTTAGTGACACTCCATGTGTTACCATTTTTCCTCCCTTTCTTTGACAAGGCCCTTCAAGACATCATGACACTCTGCTGGACAAGAGGGGGTGTCTGAGCACTGTACAGTATGTCAGGGGTCTTTCCTGCAAGTGTGGATTAACGGGTGGATTGGATTGGACTGTTGTGCTGAGCTCTCAATTTACCAGTCAACCAATGTCCCAACCCTCAGCTGTGGTTATGAGCTTTGTGTATCGACCAGATTAATGAGGAAACGGTCTCCTCTGCCGATGGAGGCTGGGTTCAACCTAACCGACAGGTTGAGCAGATCAGACATCTGGAAGTTACTTAAAGTAGTAGAACTGCTGTCCTCTTGCTTCAAAGGAAGTGGAAGTGGTTTAGGTGTATGATTAGGATGCCTCCCTCTGGAGATTTTCATGTTCAACTGGGAGGAGACCTCAGACCCAGAACATGGAGGGAGCATTACCATCTGGTCTGGGAATGTCTTAGGACCCCCAGGAGGTGCAAGAATACAGGACTAGGGAGAATGACATATGGACAACCTTTCTTAACCCTTTGCCAAGGTGATATTTGAAAATGAATGGCTGGATAGGTAGAAATCATAAACAAAAGCATTAAAATAAGACCCAAGTTGTGTGAAATTGGAGATTTCATGCAGTGCTCTTAACTCACCTCATACCTCTGGTCACAAGTACGCATGGTAAAGTTACACAATAATCTGATCAAAGTTAATAGGATGCATACATGGTTTTCTGTACTAATAACTGACGAGTTGTCTATTAAAGGAATTTGCAATTTGGGGTTTATTTGGGTTTTATTGTTGCATATCATTTCTACCAACAAAACTAACATTGTGATCACCAAGGTCATTGCTGAGATCTGGGAACGTTAGCATCAGTAACCACAGGAAGAATGGGTGACACAAACAGTTAGACAGGGTGTAAACAAACCCTCAGGTTAGTCAGCTCGTTTGGACGAGGACACAGTAAAATTCTGACCTGTCTGTTGTAATAATCCAGAGAACATGTTAGCTCTGTCTGGGACCAAAGAGACAGTTTCAGATATCACACACTGATTTGGCCGTGTTCTTGTTCACCTTTTCCAATTCAACTGTGGACTCCTCAGAGTCAGGAAAAGGGTTGTGTGTGAAAGAAGCCTTTTGTTTTGAAGTCAGTTACTGTGGGCCCTGCGCACAATCTGATAATGTGTGTGTATGTGTGTGTGTTTCAGACCGTGGAAAGGGCAGACAGAGACAGGCCATTTTAGGAGAACACCCTTCATCCTACAGTGATAACGGCTACGGTAAGACTAAGACACACACAGACACACACACACTTAACACTGGTAACTGAAGCTGATGTCTTATACAAGGCCGCTACTTCATCTACAGTCCCCATACCTCAGAGGTGAAACGTGACACTCTTGCACACACACATACACATTCACCCAGAACAGGTGTAGATTGCCTGTCATGTATAATGGCCAGAGGTGCAGCAGTAGGTATACCTTCACCTGCACTGAGAAACTGATCCCTGCCAATTACACTCTGTCTTTAATTTAAGCTGTCTCACAATTCACACACACGCACACACACCCACACACACACACACTGTAGAGGGTGTTAAGAGTTATATGAAATGCCCCTAGCACACTGTACACATATACATTTATCTGCCTCTGTATCTTTGTACTTTATGCACATGCACGTTAGTGAATATCTCAGATTAGCAGGCTGGTGGTCTGTTTCCTTTATTAGTCTTATATTTCTAGATTTGTTCATTTAGAAATTCATTCATTCAGAAAGCTAACTGATTCCAGATCAGACCTCATGGGTGGATGCAAAGGGATAAAGTAGCAAATGAACATATGTAGGCATTAAGTATCACTACCATTGATGACTTCTTGTTCATTGAAAGAGTTACAGGTGGCTATATTCGTTCCTCCTCTTGATGGCTGTGAAGTGATCTGCTCCTTGAATAGACTAACACAGAAATAAGGGACTCACTCCACAAGCTTCGTGTAAAAATCCAGTCAGGTTCCAGCAGTAGGAAGGTTTGCATTAAAATATATAAATATTATTATATCAGTCAATCAGTGGGGAAGGGCCAGGTCATTGGCTGATGTGTGCACTGGAGAGTGGCCACTAGGGGGCAGTGTGGGTCTGGTTGAACAGCTGATGATCCCTGTGACTGATACAGACACAGGCAGTGTTGTTTCATTCTTTTCACACTCTCCTGTCGTCTCTGCCTCCTCAGGTCCACCCTGCCCTCTGCTGCCTCTGCCTGGCAACAGCAGGTACAAGCTCACCTCAGTAGACGTTCCAGACATGGTGTCCTACCCTCTGCCCCAGTCATCATCCTCATACTCTGGCCACGCTCCCAGCTCCGTTGCCATGGTCAGCGGCCTCCATCCATCCAAGATGAACTGCACCCGCATCTTTAACCTCTTCTGCCTTTATGGAAACATTGAGAAGGTTGGTGTGTGTGTGTGTGTGTAAATGTGGCTTCACACATTAGAAGTGCATAGAAGGGATTTCTGCATGGAGGGATTAAAGAATGATTACAGTTAATTAGACCTGACTGTTTGCACATGAAGGAATCCTACACATGTTTCCATCAGATCAAGTGATGCAGTATGTTTGAATTCATTCATGCTGTGGGCGTGCATGTGATTGTAGGTGAAGTTCATGAAGAGTGTTCCTGGTACAGCCTTGGTAGAGATGGGAGATGAGTATGCTGTGGACAGAGCCATCACACACCTCAACAGCATCAAGGTGTTTGGCAAGAGACTCAACGTCTGGTGAGAAGTCGATCAATACACACTCTCACATACTGTACTTGATTTTATATTATCTCTAATGTTTCTTATCTTTCACCATTTCCTCACTGAGATTACTCATGAACTAGCTGCAAACTAAAAGGCCAGTTCACAGAAAGAATTCTTTCCATTACCCAGCTAACAATTGCTTCTTTGATGAAACTCTAATGGAGAGCCCTCTGTCCTCTGG
Organism: Nibea coibor; assembly: GCA_023373845.1. Lineage (NCBI taxonomy): Eukaryota > Metazoa > Chordata > Actinopteri > Sciaenidae > Nibea > Nibea coibor. The sequence continues at coordinate 2,026,461 of CM041723.1, forward strand.
GGGGCGCTCTACAGTGCACAGTCTCAAGTTAATGTGGAATAATGGTGGTCTGCTTACAAACCTGATCCGTGGTGTGTTGCAGATGTGTTCACTGTCGTTGTTTTAAGGAAAGCAGATGGATGTATTTGATGTAAGCGGTGACATTGCTGCTTTGTGTGCAGTGTGTCTAAGCAGCACGCAGTGATCCCCAGTCAGGTGTTTGAGTTAGAGGACGGCAGCAGCAGCTACAAGGACTTTGCCATGACCAGGAACAACCGCTTCAGCAGTGCCGGACAGGCGTCCAAAAACATCATTCAGCCTCCGTCTGCAGTGCTCCACTACTACAACGTTCCTCCATGCATATCACAGGACCATTTACTGAGGGTACGCACTCCTGTCTGATTAATGTCCTCATTTAATTATATGAAAATAGAATGAAAGTACTCAAGTACAAATGATACATATACGATATTCATATAAATGTATGTCTTCCACCATGGCTGTTTTCATAAGTTACCAATATATTCAAACACTAATATATATGTACTGCATAAACATACTATATATAACATATACATGGTGATATATATGACACATGACATGATATACAGATTAAATATGTGAAAGCAGTTGGAATAAAACATACGTCCATAAATGAAAACATACAGTCATTGCTGATCACCGCTTCATACAGTATGTAGCCAGTGTATAGCAGTGTGTAAATGTCTTGCAGGGGACAGATGGAGGCCTGTCCACCTTCACATTAGATATCAGATATGAAGTTTGACGCAGCTTTGCTCACACTTTAGCCTGTGTGTGTGTGTTTTGGCAGCTGTGCACAGAGCATGACGTGCCTGGCTTCGTCAAATTCAAGATGTTTGATGCCAAACGTAAGTAGAAGTTCAACATTTGTGACACTTTATTGGCTCTTGTTGAAGTTTATCAGGTGCATCTTCTCCTTGTGTAGTCAGTGTGTGAAATATTGATTATTTTACTTCTCTTTTTTCCCTTCCTCCTGTTGTTTTGATTTCTGCTGTTCATTTTAATCTCACCGTGTGTGTGTGTGTGTGTGTGTCTCTCAGCTTCCTCTAAGACCATCTCTGGTTTGTTAGAGTTTGACAGTAAGACGGAGGCTGTGGAGGTTCTTACTGTTCTCAACCACTACCAGATCAGGATACCCAGTAAGTGTGTCTGAAAGACACGTCCTGTCCTACAGACACTCACATACTAAAATGTCCACTCTGTCAACATCTCTGTCTGATTATACTGTGTGTACACCTGAGAGTAAACTCTGTAAACTACCTAAATCTCTGTACACATACACTTGTTCAGTTCCCTTTCATTTTAATTTTTAATAAACATTGTGTATTTATCTTTACATGTAGAGGTCTGTGGTAACAGTTTATAGTAATCCAGCTTAATGGATTTGTGTAAACTAAGAAGGAAGTCAAATATGAAATCTCAAATACATTGAATATTGTGTGCTTAGCTCGCAGACTGTATTATGTTATTGATACATAATGTGTGTAACTGTATAACAACAGTAGCTGTGTTAGTGTTACCAAACATAACCAGTGAAGTTCATATGAATCTCACACAGTATCTCTGTGACACTAAAATACCATATTAAGCTGTGTACTGTAGAGCTCCATCTTCCTGATCTGAGGACAAATTTTAGATTTGAGATAATATATATTTAAATTATTCTTTTCTATGAACATATAACACATAAGTGTAAGCTTAAGTTTAAGTGCTGCTTAAATTTGATTATTAAAGGCTTTCCCATGTAAGTTACTAATGGGGTCAACGTTGAGTTAGAGCACTGCAGAAGTGAAACAGGACTGCAACTTAATCCTTCAGGGTGATTGCACAATGTCAAAGTACATCCACTAAATGTGTTTTTGCCTCTGAGTGGAACGAAGAATGTCTGATGAACATTATGGAGATGATGCTATAGAGAAAGAGCTTGATCAAAGCCACCAGACAACACTGTCTAATAGGCGGCTGTGGCTCAAGAGGTCCAATCCCCTGTGTTCTTGGGCAAGATACTGACCCTGCTGATACTGCCTCCAAAGTCTGTGCCATCCGTGTGTGAATGTGTATGAATGGTTAGCTCCTCAAACTGATGAGGAGTTGGCACCTTGCATGGCAGCCAGTGCCATCGTTATGTGAATGTGTGTGAATGAGATATGTAGTGTAAAAGAGCTTTGAGTGGTCAGAAGACCACTCATTGACACATTTTACCTCGTTCCATCACAATACTATTAGTTAATTGGCCCACTGTTCTAAAAATCTCCAACATCAGCTTTAATTCACACACATAGCCTGCTGCCTCTCTGGAACAGGAATGAACAACTTCACAATGGAATTCAGTACATCAAAGTATACTGAAGTGAAATACAGATATGATGTCTATAAAGATCTATCAGAACTAATAAGATATACATGATGTGTGTTTCCAGATGGCTCCAACCCATACACCCTGAAGCTGTGCTTCTCCACCTCGTCTCATCTATAAGAAGTTGCAGAGCACAAGAAGAGGCTGCTGAGCCAGATGATGGCTGACTTCTGACACTAGAGAGGGACCACAAGGGACGAGTGGAGGAGACGAACACAGACTGAGACACAGATAACCCTTTAAAGGTGATAAAGAAGATCGATAGAAAAGTATTAAGGAGAGAGAAGGCTGTCTCTGTATCCAAACTGAACATCAGACCCACGCCCAACATCCACCCATCCAATGAAATGCTGGCAGAGCAGAGACCATCTGAAGTGTTTGTATCATCATGCGGGACATCTGGAGGACACTGCTCACAAGGCTTACAAAGACAGGAATCTACTGTACTGTCCTCCTCAGTGTTAGTCACAAATCTCTGACATCATCACCATCTGTGACTGAGATATTATTTTAACGTTTTAACAATGGATAAATACAGTGTGTAGTTTTGAACATGTACAGTTGACGTGGATATGATTTTAACAAGTTCTCCTTCATTAGTGCTACGTGAACTTTTTGCCTGGCAGTGAGGCTGAAGGTCAGAGGTGTCACTCCACTTTGGGCCAAACTGAGATCATTCAACACTGACCAGTTGTTGGTTTTACTGTGGGTATTCATGGTCCCCAGAGGAGACCTGACCTTTCCCTACCGCCAGCACACAGCCAACACTTCTGCTCTGACATGGTAACTGGAAAACTAATGGCAGGGTTTCTATGAACAGTCATGTTTCCAAGAAGATTAAATTAATGTTTTTCAAAGGTGCTGTTGCTTCCTGGCCCTCGTTCAGCTTTCCCACCATCACCAAATGTTCTGACATAGACACAAGAACTTCAATGGCCAGATGATGTGAAGTTGATGTGAAATTTACTCAACATATTCTTTGTTCTCAGAGGATGACCTCTTTACATTTGGACCTTCTACAATCTTCCTTTTAGCGCCAACATCAGGCCAAAATATCATCTTTGCACACAAGATATTTGATGATGTCACTGGCAGATTGCCATGAAAATCCCTAAAAGAGATGGACTTCTGCTGAGCTGAAAAGAATAACAAAGTTATTATTCTGTATTTTGTTCTGTCTTTCAAATGATGTGGTGGACTGAAGCAGAATCAGAAGAGTGTAAAAAACAACTTTGATGTTTCTTCCACGCTGCACTGCTCTTCACGTTGTACATGCTAAATGTCAGTTAATATAATGATAGATGTCACGCATGTCACTTCCTCTCGTCTGTGGCCCATTTTGTGTTTGAATGGAAATGAATCGCCCATCCTGAGTCATTTCACAAATCCAGTAAGTGGGCTATTGTCACAGCTGCTGGTAGTCATTAGTGTTTAGATCCTGCTGGTGGATATCCAGAACTGAAAGCAGTCTCCATCAGAATCCCTGCCTGGAAACGCATTCAGTGTCTGTGAGTGTTCTGACTCGAGATATTAACCTCATGAATCCACCTGTTGATACTCAAGTGAACAGTAGTCCAGCTTGTTATCATTACTTCCTTAATATGATACATTATTTCTTCTTAAAACAGTCAGAGTAGGACACAGTGATGAATGTGTGGGATATATTTGACAGGATTGAAATATTTGTGTGTGTGACTTCATTGGTTGAACTTGGTACACCTGCTAGTGCAGCACCGTTGAAGAAACACTGTTTTCTACCAAGTGGCAGTTTTCCAGGAAGTCCAAGGGCTCATTTGATGATTCCAGTCAGCATACAGTTTACTTGCTGTGATATGAGCTTGACTTCAGCACACTCAAACTGAATTCAGATTGCATCCGAAATATCTATTACACACGTGTAAATTCATTGTGTATCAACTTTAAAATCAGCCATGTCTGCGTGGAGAAGGTTCATGCTCCTTTCAAAGGTACAGAAATAAACCTATTTGCACTGTGCATGGAAGACTACTGGAATTTCATAATATAAAAGGACATTTTGCTTTGTCCAGAATTGTTTTTTTCTTGCCATGTTTTATTTTTAGAATCTAATGCTCCTACAAGTTTTTCCTGCGTTTTGCATAAACTCTGTGAATAAATGGGCTGACTAAATTTTGGAAGATGCATGGACTCCTTATGGAGGCTCAGAGCGGACACACTGAGCTTGGAGGAGGCCAGTTCCAACATAAAGCATATTGTCTCGGCCCCACTCTGTGTCTCATACAGGACGTGCAGATTTTACTGCTTCAAGCAGAATCCATCACTCTTGTGAATTAAGGCATGCTTTTTGTACATAATGTGTAAATAAGGAAAAGGTGTGAAGAGTTTCCACAAATGAATCCCACTCTGTCTGCAGTTAAATTATTGATCATCTGGATGTTTGTATGTCTCTTACCTGACTTGAATCTTGCTGTATTTCTAACGGAGGTTTTATTTATTCTTTTTTTGTTGTTGTTTTTTAAGCCTTTGAGGGGTTTGATAAATGAGGGCTGTTATTCTGAAGCTGATGTATGTTTTTAATCACAGGACTGACTACAGGACAGATCCACAGATATCGCTGTAAAGGTTTAATGTTGTTAATAGTCAGTAATCACAAAGAAAATACTTAGAAAAATACAAAACTATATTGTTCCATTCATTTTAGAATCTCTGTGGGTGTAACTTATACTGTATGTACATGTTCAACTTGAATAAATTCAGGTTTGGAGCTGTAGGTCAGCTCCACACAGCTCAACTCAAGTCTGCCACTTGTCTTCTCTTACAGATAAACATGCTGTTTCACATCAGATCGCTCCTGTTCAGTTTTGAACCACATTTAATGTAATCAACATAAAAAAATATACAGTAATGTCAAAATGATACTTTATATTTTTTAGGCAGTGTGCTGGACTTTTTCTTGTCAGAACCAGAATGACTTTTATTGGTCAGGCCACATGAGGCCATAAGGAATGTGACTGTGGACACACGTTGCTCTCAGCGTACAGACATTCACAGATACAGACATAGTACATTTATAAAACAAGGAGCCTGTCAGGTAAACATGACAGGTATATATGGTCTGTACAGCAGGTTGTATTATGTACATGAAGTAGTAAATATTACAATATATTATGTACAGCATGAGTAGATTATGTGGGAGTGACACATTTACAATGAGAATAGATGACATAACTTACAGAATATTGCACATTGTGTGTTAACCTTTCCACACAGTGAGAGCCTGTGGGAAGAAACTCAGTAACACAGTAAGTCCATCCTCTGCTGGGTCTTTCTGATGACGGTCTGTCCTGTCCACTGTCATCTTCACAGTTTACAGTGTGTTGAGCTCCAGGCTGCAGACCAGCCATTCTTCTGTGACTACAGCAACATTTTAAACTGCCGTTCCTGCCTGGCAGACCAGAATCAGGACACAAATGTTCCTGAGAAACATCGGCGCGTTCTCTCCCGCTCAGCCCACGTGACAGATTCCCGTTCTCCGATTGGCGGTTTTGAAATACGTCGCTTGCGATCATTGGTGCGTTTTGAACCGCTGCTGTACTGCGGTCGATTCAAAATAGTCTGTCAGCATTCCAGCGGCAGTCTGTGCACGGACAGTACACACGGCACAAGTGAGGCACAGCCAGGTAATTATTATTATTCACCTTCATACAGCCTGAAATATGTCTGAAATTATCTGTCAGGTTATTTAAACATTGTGTGTGGACAGGAAGCGGCTCGGCGGACACTATAAAATCAATAGAAGGAAACGTTAGCAATGTAGCATTAGCTGGTCTAACGTCTTACCTTAACTTGCTCACTTAGCATGAAGAAAATCGACTTTAACGGCTCGCTAACGACCTCTTACCGGGATAGCCCAAGAGAAATCTTTTGTTTACGAAATTTATAACGTTAGCCTTCATACGGCAATATTTAGGCAACGTTACTTTACCGTTATTTTGGCGTTAATTTAGTTTCATATACCAGTTGAGAGGTTGAGAAAGCCCGTGTCTGCTGGAAATGGCTGAATGAACAGTTACATGTTGTGTCTGACTCACTGTGAATTATGTGTACGCAGGCTCGGTTAGTGACCTTGATACTTCGAGGCCACGTTTTCCACCGTAGAACAGACTCGGTCACTTCGTGACTCTCACTAAAACGTTGCAGTAATTCAGTGTAACCTTTAATGAAAGTGTAAGCGTCAGCTAAAGCCACTGACAGGTAAGAGTGGGTGAAAAAGCACTGTGATGTGACAGCATGTGTGTTTCTTCCAGGCAGTGATGGAGGACTACTTGAAAATAGAGAAAATTGGAGAAGGTTGGTCCCAATGTTTCTAAATGATTCTGATCATGATGGCATGTAGACGGAGAGTAATGCAGTACAGTCACAAACTGTTGTTAGTGTTCTTCATATTCTCTGATGTCATGGCTGTAACGTACATTCACTGTCACTGTTTGAATGACTGCTAACTTGTTGCTGCAGGAACCTATGGGGTGGTGTATAAAGGCAGGCACAAGGCCACAGGGCAGGTGGTGGCTATGAAGAAGATCCGTCTGGAGAGTGAGGAGGAGGGGGTCCCCAGCACCGCGGTCAGAGAGGTCTCCCTGCTTCAAGAACTGAAGCATCCCAACGTCGTAAGGTACGTTCACTCTGTGCAGAGGCAGCGTGGACTTCTGCCGGGTCCAAGGGTTTTTAAAGAGCTTCTATAAGACACAGCTGTGTTACATCTCAGTGAAATAACAGCAACACCAAGATCAGAGTGTAAAGGAGCTTTAAAAAGAAGCTTTAAATTTTAAAATCTATTCTAAAAGCAAATGGGAGCCAGTGTAGGGACGCCAGGACAGGTGATATGTAGTCACGCTTGTGTTTGCCAGTAAGATGGGCAGCAGCGCTTTGTACCTACTGCAGGCGGTGCAAGAGTGAGCGGTCCAGGCCAAAATAAAGTCTGTTGCAGCAAGCCAATCTCGTATTAATAAAAGCATGGATTACAGTCTCCAGATCTCTATGTGGCAGGTATCCTTTTACTTTAGATAAAATCCTCAAATGTTAAAAGCTGTTTTTCACGACCGAGCTAACCTGGCGATCAAATTTCAGCTTGTCATCAAATATTCTATACATCAAGGTTTTTACAGAAGACTGAATGTTTGGTGTAAGGGGGCCCAGAAAGCCAGCAGGAAAGTCTGCTGGACCTCATCCAAACATTCTGACTTCAGCCTTGTTTTCATTTAGATTCAAAAAGTTTGGGGTCATCCAGGATTTAACATTGTTTAGCCAATCAAGTAATGTCTGTACAGAATCATTAGATGCCTGAAGTTTGATTCACAGTAAGTGCTTACAGTACAGTCTCTTTCTGAGAGTCACAGAGAAGATGTTTACTGTGTGTCTGTGTCGTCTTTCAGGCTCCTGGATGTCCTGATGCAGGAGTCTCGTCTCTACCTCATCTTTGAGTTCCTGTCCATGGACCTGAAAAAGTACCTGGACTCAATCCCCTCTGGCCAGTACATGGACCCTATGCTAGTGAAGGTAACTGTTTGTGTGTGATAAACTCTCAGCAGGTCATGATGGGGATCTGATGTCTAAATTGAACTGGATTATGGAAGAAATAATATCATGGTGACTTAAAATCACTGAACAGTTACACCAGTCATCTACTTTGACTTGGTCTGACAGTCTGTCTCCATGTGGGCTGACTGATTATACATTTGGGCTCTACATCCATGTAAATATTTTAATTTTCTCAGGCTTAAAAAAGTCTATGAACTTCTCTTCATACAGATCATTGTGTTGTTGATCTGCCTGTTTAGTTTCATAACTCTGTCCATCTCTGCCCTCACCACCTTTCAGAGCTACCTCTACCAGATCCTGGAGGGCATTTACTTCTGTCACTGTCGTCGAGTCCTCCACAGGGACCTGAAACCTCAGAACCTCCTGATCGACAACAAGGGAGTCATCAAACTGGCAGACTTTGGCCTGGCTCGGGCCTTTGGTGTTCCTGTCAGGGTCTACACCCATGAGGTCAGAGTCCATTCACACACCACTGGGACCAAAGCAACTGTGTAAACTTGCACTGAGAGTCTTCAGTAGTGAAGCATCATCAAACAAACTGAGCTGAATGAACATGTGTGTCTGTGTGTGTTACCAGGTCGTAACTCTTTGGTACCGGGCCCCAGAGGTCCTCCTGGGCTCACCCCGATATTCAACCCCCGTGGATGTTTGGAGCACTGGGACCATCTTTGCTGAACTTGCCACAAAGAAGCCTCTGTTCCACGGAGACTCTGAGATAGACCAGCTCTTCAGGATCTTCAGGTACATGCATCAGAGCATACCCACAAGAATTAAAGCTGCAGCAGGTGGTGTTATTTCAGGATAGGTTTGTCCTTTTCAAGTCACTGACAAAATTCTATTATACAATAAGAGTTTTAAATGTTTGTCTGTGAGTGCACTCTCACTTTGTATTTAAACTCTGTTAGCTAGCTCGTAACTAGCCAATCACAGTGACAACCCAGACTTGTGCATATGTGGAGCGTCGTTTGGTCAGAAGATCTTAGCAGAGTGCTGAGGCAGCAGAGAGGTGGAGGTTTTTGCATTGTGTGTGTGTGTTCAAATTGCTTTTAATAGAATCCCTGTCTGTTGTCCAGATTGAAAAGTAACAACTGTTTAAAACGCACAAAACAAAATGACAGTCGGCATGTTCATGGCACATAATGAATTAGACATGCACAAAGACGATCCGCTCAGTTTGATACTTATTTTCATCTTCAGTCTGTTGAAAATATCACTAAATAAACTTATTTTCTTTTTCCCTTTCCCAACAAACCCCTCCCTAAATGCTCCCAACTATGGTATAATATATGTATAGGCATATGGCATATAATAGAACAGTACATAACAGTTCATCTTTTTGAACTATTGACACACTTCAAGGTGCTGTGATACAGGTTGCTGGCCTGCCTGTCAGCAGCATCTTTTAGGCTTTAGTGTTAGAATGCTTTGACATGTGGAGTCAAATGAAACGTGAATGTTCACCAAGTCTGTGTAACAGCACAGTTTAACAGACTGACCTGGAACTCTCACACAGGAACTACACGCTGTTCTTCCAGTAGAAGGGAGACATCCTGTGACTGCCCTGTTTGCTTTTTCTTTCTTCTTCTTTTTTTAACACTCCTCTTGAACTTCCTGTTCATTCAGGACTCTGGGAACTCCAAACAATGATGTGTGGCCTGATGTTGAGAGTCTACCTGACTACAAAAACACCTTCCCTAAATGGAAGTCTGGCAACCTGTCATCAATGGTGAAGAACCTGGATAAGAATGGCCTGGACCTGCTGGCGGTAAGCACGAGAGCTGAACCAATCAGCACATTCATTATGACGTTTATGACACTTCTTTTCGTCAAACTAGTGAGGTCAGGTGAAGGTCAGTACAGGCTAACTCGGTTTAGTTAATAGTTAATGAGATTCTACATGTAATGTGAATATTGACGATTGTCAGGCACAGGTTGACCTTTAAGTCAAGCTCTAAAGCACAGGATCCTACATTAGTTCCTTTGTCAGGAAGCATCTCCACGGTGTTCTGGACTGTAAGCTTATGTTGTGTAGAAAGTGTTTCCTTTACTTGTAATGATGATGGTTTTACACACTTCTTTGAGCTTTCTGCATCATCTTTCTGTCCTAGGTTTCCAGCAGTGTAGACTGGGAGTGTTCCTCTGTTCCTAGAGATTAATTTGACAGGATTTGAGCATATTCTACCACAATGTCTCTGAGTGTGCATGTTAGTCAGTCTGTTGTGCAGCACTGAAGCAGCAGTGACATCATTACTCGTCATGTGTTACACTGCATTTGACCAAAAAAAAGAAAAAAAAATTGTCACAGGTGTGAAACAAACTTCAGATTGCTAAAAATCTGGAAACAGACAGTCAGCTCAAAAATGTTCAAATCAGGTCTGGGAGCTGGTCATGTGACATAATGGCTTGTGTTTCTCATGAGACAGGCATGTCAGTCTTAGAGTCTCTAAGAGTTCTCTTGGAGTCCTTCACTGGTGCACCTTTACTGTCGCTGTAAAATATTGCCTTGGTGTGGAGAATAGACTGGTTCTTGTTTATTGGTGAAGCAATGCCATAGACTGTGGATCAGAACAATGTACAAACACAGAGGATCCGATTCATTCTCATTTATTGTCAGCTGGTTCTTTTCTGATGGAGAGGAGGAAATAAAAGAGTGGCAACATATTAATCCACACAACTTGAACTTAAGGCTCAATTAACAACTGAACAAAAATACTCAACAAATAAAGCTCAATCTTAAAAGGGAGAAATGAACATTTATAGTATTGATTTAACTACTGACCACGGCTCAATCGTTGAGGAAAGATGAAGAGGCCATCTCCTTTGTTCTCAGTCAAAGAAAAGGGCTCACACAGGTGAGCTGGCTGCCTAGATAGGCATTGATGTGAGGTGGAAAGAGGCAGGGTTTTCTACAGTCACCACATGAACAATCCTGACTGACGTGGTCTCTTCTCCTCCCTGCAGAAAATGTTGACCTACAACCCCCCCAAGAGGATCTCTGCTCGTGAGGCCATGACTCACCCTTATTTTGATGACTTGGACAAATCCACCCTGCCCGCTGCCAGCATCAACAAAATCTGAACACATACTGACCGTACATGCATACACATTCATACCCATTGTGAATTATCATTCTGTAAATACTTGTGTGTGAGAGCTGTTGTAGACCTTTAGTAAAGTTTTGTCTTTCAACAATGTCTTTTCAATAAAACTGCACTTTCTGTGACTTTCAAAACTTTCAACTTTGTTTTATCATTTTTTCTGATAATGTCACTTCTGTATTCAGATGAAGGGTGGGGGTTTCTAAAGTGATGGTGCTGACACACTTTCACTTTTTTAGGATCCAGGACACACATGCAGCCTGGATCCATGAGTACAGACCTTCAGCTGTCGGTGTGAACAAAGCATGATGTCTCACTGCAGAGCTCTGATAGTTCTGAAACCTAAACGAGATGACGTGACAGAGAAGCATGGATTAAAGTTCACCGTCCCTATGATGGATTTCCATCTTTCAGAGTTCAGAGGCCACTTATGAGATCAGTGGGAGAAAGGAAAGTGTGGGCTGGTTTTTCTTGACAGATTGGTGCTGTTTGTATTTTTCTGTTAAATGATTAGAGGCTCACAACATTAATGATAAGAAAAATAACACTCATGTTCTGGAGATGGTTGATTATTTGAAAGGGTAAAACAAAAAATGTAAAAATTACATTGAAAAGACAACAGAAAAGCATCAACCTGTAAAACACTGAAGTATTTAAATTTGGCTTAATCCATGATGATCAGTTGTATTGTATTTTGGGACCCTGTGTAAGGGTTGGGGTGAGGGTTCCTTCGTTTCAAGAACAATATGTAGTTAATAGCATTTTTTAATGACACCTACTTGCTGTGTAATTGGTTGCACCTCTTTCACAGACAGAGGTTTCCCTGGGAGCAGATCATAGAGACTCCTATCCAGCATCTCAAATGCTAGACAGGTCTGTCCCATATGATCAAACCACTCAAAGGAGGTCACGATGTTGCTCTGGTCTGGAGTCAGGACACTGATGTGTTCTAACCTGGAGAGAAGAGAGGAGACATGAAACAGTGTAATGTACATACTGTGATGGAGGTTACAGGAAGGGAATGTAACTGTATGTATGAGAATCAAAAGTTCTACCTTTGTTCTTGACGTTAGGAGGACCTTTACAGCTACTGTTCTGTCTCCAGCCTGGCCACTCTACCAAAGCAGCCTTACAGATAAACTCCAGAACAGGAGTGTGTGTGAAGTGCTGCTGAACAGAACTTCACCTGCCTCAACCTCAGGCGCTGGCAGTGACTGTGAGGAAAGACCGTGAAAAGCTTAGCTGGCATGGACTCGTCATGACTGCGTCACAGAGCTGTGACGTCGTTTTGAGACTCAGCTTGTAAAGTTTAGTTACATGTGAGAAATCGACTGAAAGTGTCCTGTGCTGTTTGATGTATTTTTCTGTTAAATTATAAGAGGCTCACTTGAAACAATATTAATAATAATTAATGATATTGATGTTAAGAAGAAGTACAAAATAATGTACTGAAAAGTTCTGCACATGGCTGATTATTTGAAAGTGTAAACCTTGAGACAAGCTTGGCAAAAAAAAGTATCAGTTTGATTTCATAGATTGAAAAGACAAAAACATGAAGAGTGAATAGTGCAGCTGTTCAGATCATCCTCCTGTAACGCTGCTGGTCAAGTGTTTAACCCTTTATAGGGCAAGTGACTATTTTTGGTAATTTCCGCACCCTTGGCAAATGGCCACCCTCCTGTACCTCTGTGAGGTCAAGAACCACCTGGTCCTCACTCAGTCATTCAGAAGAGATCACCCTACATCACAGATCACATAACTGTGGCATTCGACCAATCAGCAGAGACCTGGAGTGCATCTAATTTTCTCTGTTCTCTGAAGTCGGAAAAAGACGCTAAAGATGCGTAGCTCACCATCCATTTCTGCACAAAACTTTTGAACTAACCATGGTAAGTTGATGAAACTCACACATTTTATAGTTAAATAGTTGTGCTTAGTGATGACATATGTGTTGTTTGTGGAGGAGTTGTGGAACTGGGTGAAATTACGGCATGAAAAATGCAGGCACCATATTTGATCATATGCCCTGTTCACCTAAAAAGGGAAGTGTCCATTTTTGGACATATGCCCCATGCACCTAATAATGCATGCTCATAGCATTTTCTTCATAAAAAAGCTAAACAACTAAAGACATTATGTTTTAATGTTGCCAAAGGTTTTTATAATATTATACAGTGAGTCAGAGATCATTTTAACCAATATCTAGCTATAAATAGTGAAAATTTGTGATTTTTGTCAGTACGTGACCTTTTAACGACTATTATATTGTGTGAAATTTTTAGGCAATGTCTGCCCCAATGTTTTATGCCAAGAGGAGCAAGAGTGTTGTTGTGCCCATCAACCCTGCCATCAGTGATGATGATGAGGAGGATGATGATGGTGTGGCAGAGCCTGATTTTGTCCCACCCACCCACAACGAGGACCACTGTGTGTTATAATGTGCATATAATGTTATACAATTTATTTAGAAAGGACTCTGTGTCAGCACTTATGTTCTAAAAGTGATGTTCTAATGTGAAACATACATGTTGCTTTCACCTTATAGGTGTTTTTGTTGTATATTTTACATATACACTTAATGGATTTTTCTTTACCTCTAAAGGGCACGGAACCAAATATGGTAACTTTGTTTACTTTGGTTTTCTGCAAGACAATGGAAATTTTTGAAAATGTTGAAAACAGAAATAAACTCTAGTTATGGCCCCCAATAACATTCTAAAGTTGATTTTTTAAATTTCATAGTATTTCAATGAGTGCCCTACTGGATGTCTGCATTGAACGTGGTTATGTGTGCAGTGGGGCTGTAAATCTAATCTAAGTCTTATTTTTTAGCAGGTGTTAAGTAACATCACACTGAACACGCTTCATAAATTACTTGGCTGCAGTTTGAAAACTTTCAGTCAACAGATTTTCTTTTGCTTTATGCAGCAACATAAGATCAGGGCACAGTAGTATACGGGAGTGGACAGTCTCATTTTCTGCTCAGGAATAAGGCTTAAATCTAACTTTAGATAAATGTTAAGAATGATTTTTCTAACAGTCATGACTCGTCTCGTGGAGCAGATGCACCTCCATTTTATCTCTCTGAGTCTTTGGTAAAATATTCACATGATCAAACATTGTTTTCTTCATGTGTACACTACAGCTCTTTAAGCTTTGAGTGTTCTGTGAGCTCAGTGAGCTGTAACATCCACAGCTCAGATCAAACAAACATCCTGCCGTCTTTATCTATAATGACAGATGAAGACTTTTTAAAACGTCTAGTACTGAATCGTAATGAGTCACGAGGACAGGAAATATCTCTTCCATCTGCTTCCAGGCTTTGTGCTAAGCTAGGCCAAAACACACCATGAACCAATCAGTGAGTTTTCTATTCCAGCCTGCCAAACAGTTCCACAGCAGCATGTGTCCACACAGACCAGCTGCCATTCTGACCATGACTATGGAAAATTGCTCTGTGTAATCAGGCCTCCTGGGGGGATGTTTAACGAGTTAATTCATTAATTAACATTCGCGTTTTCAACAGCACGTCACCAAACTGAGGATTCACCCAAAGGAATGCTCCGACACGATCCAGCACACCGTGAAGCAATGCATGCTTTAGAAAAAGGATGCTTGGACGTCAAGCAGCAGCACTTCACCACGTTTTACTGCACTCATGAACATGAGCTGTTCATTTCCTGCGAGCCTGTGAGCAGCGAGTGTGTGCCGGTCGAGTGGCCACAGTCATGGCTGTAGGTCACATGATGCAAACCGTTAACCGTAAAACTTGTTAAGAATCTAAAAGCAGCTTCATGCTCTACATCCACACTGCATCCATACGTCAGCTCTAAAACTCTTCACACAAAGACACCCTGACTGATGTGTGTGTCTGTAAAGGCTGGTGGTCTGCAGTGGTCTTAACGGACATTTTAATGAGTCAGAAAAAACTGAGAGCAGCTTTAATTAAAAAGTCCAAAGTTTATTTTAACAGCATTAACACGTACAAAATCTTCAAGCTGATCCGTTAGGCCTCGTTACATGATCTTTACCAGCCTTTCCACAGTGACAACATAATTAATGAATGAAGTGTAAAACACTTTGATGTGTTCTCTTCCTGAAACAGTGTGTGATATTTGAAATATGTGGCTGGTCCATGTGCTGCAGTTTGAATCCAGCACGTGTGTTTGAGTGAGTCCTGGTGGATTTCTTCACTTTGTAACGATCTATGATCAATCTGTCAGCGATGATGTGTTCCATCTATCACTCGCAGGGATCCCCTCCAGCCCCCGTGATCCTGCAGGACACCAGGATGTGATCCACATGATCCATCGATGTGCGTTTTCCGAGCGGACTGCTGGAGGTGAATATTCACGATCGCCTCTGTTTCATCCCTCTAATCACCTCCATCTCCTTCATCCAGCAGGAACTCACTGATCTCCTCTCTCATCTGAGACCTACAGGACACAGCATGAGGTCCAAACCACTCTTGTGATGAGGTTCTACTCTTTGCTATGATGTGTACATTTTGTGCACTTACTCTACATAATTATATGAAGGTGCATTATAAATGTAGCAGTCAACTGTCTTACTTACTGAATGAACAGAATTCTACCCAGGTGATCTTAATTATTACAGCACTATAATAAAAACTAGCTCATTTGGGCAAGAAAATAAAGATTGGGAAGAGTGTTCTGTTCTACACCTGATGAGCAGCTAGTTAAAAGCTCACCTCCTCTGCCTCCTCTGAGCCTCTGACAGGATGTACTGTGGGAGGTGCTCCACTGAAGTCTAGAGGAAAACAGAAGAAGAACGGAGGAGAACATGAACGGCAGGAGGCGAGAGATGATCTCATTCTACCACTTCTTTGAAACGCGTATGGAAGAATGATCCTAACTGTGAGAGCGTGATTCCTCCTGTTCAGATTTATTCTCCCACATTTTGTGCTCACACTCAGATTTCTGCTGCTTTCAGCGTCAACTCAACTCAAATATATGAGTGCATGCACTGTGCGCTCTCAAAAATCAGAAATCATCTCAAACTGAAAGTCTATGCTCTTGAATAAAGATAGGATCATTCTTCCATCACATACCGTACGAGACAGAGCTACGTTCTTTAAACATCATTATTTGAATTCATTTCAGTTTAGGATGAAACAGTTAAAGTTGAGCCTGTGTTTGGACGTGTTCAGTTCCTGTGCAGCAGTTTTCACTCACCATGTCTTTGATGGTCAGCTGACAGCTGTAACACATCAGACTCTTCAGGCTGGTCATCTCTGGAAGCCTGAAAGCACGACACAAACGTCAGCACAGAGGTACAGCATGGAGGCTCATCAGTGTGACATTAAACACACACACACACACACACACAGGATCTCACTTGTGTACACTTTTATGAGTTGTGTTTAATTCGACGTGCATCTGATCCACCAACATGCTCAGTGTTTACAGCTCCTATGACCTCACGCTCAGTGATAACAGGCCTGTCCAGGATCCCGACCCGTTTGCAGTGATGTGTTTGGAATGTGCTCGTTGGATAAGATAACTCCTGTTGCTCCAAGAGTCACAGTCAGTCCCAGGTGATGACATCACATATAATCAATCAATCAGTGAATACTCACTGGGCAGATGAACAGCAGCCTCCGCCGCCTGCTGTTCTCCCACAATCCTCTCCTCCTCCGCACTGTCCGGTGGGAGCAGTCGACTCTGACTCTGCTGGAGCTTTAATGGAAGCAGATTTCATTCATTCACTCAGTGTTAGAGGCTCAGTTACAGACATGATCCACATCCTGCTGCTGGTGGAAATTAACAGTGAGACAGTGACTACAGGAAATACAGAGGAATTCTGATGACAGTTCACCGTGCCTTGGATTTGTCTCTGGGTCTCTGGAGATTTAGTCTGGGAGAGCTGCTCTGAGATCTGTGTGGCCTTGAAGGCTGAAGCATCCTCTGAACACAAAGAGACAAAAACAGTGTGGAATCAGTTTTTTATATTTTATAAACATTTGAAAGATTTCAGCTTTTCTCCAGACCTGAAGTCGGGTTTGTTAAAGCAGTATGTCTGTTTGAATCTGCACAGATTTTGATTCTCAGCTTCAAGTTTCAAGCTCTGCATTAAACAAAGGACACGCCCAGAAGTACATTCTGAGTTCAGCTTATACAAATGATATATTATGTATTGTATGTATGTATATGTAATATATTATTTACAGAATGGTTTTGTTGTCCTGTCTGTCCTGCAATAACTTCATATCAACGTTTGTTGTAATAAATCAAATGCACTAAAGATTCATCCTGCTTCTACTCAAAGTTCTTGACTCATCCACACACTGTCCGCTCCATTCAACACTCACCGACAGCAGTATCCAGGGCACACATGCAGAGCAGACATCTGAGGTCAGCTGTGGAGGAGCTCCTACACACTGTCTGCAGCTTCTCACTGGTCCTGCAGGACACACAGCAGCTTTTCAATGACCTCATGATTTACTGGATCTTGTTCATAACATCGAGTACTTCCTGCAGAATACGTGCAAATCTTCATGATGTTTGTGCGGCACTGACCTGTAGATGGTGCTGACAGTCGAGGGGAACCCCGCCTGCAGTTTAGTGACAAAGCTCTCTGTCAGACGCTGGATACTGGCTTTGTCTGTCGTCTGCGGGTTAGATACACACACACACACTGTGTCAGCCAGTTTCATTCACAGTGTGCTCGTGCTACTGCTGCTGGTTGATCTTACCATGGTGTCCAGGCCTGGTATGAAGACAGAGGGCACGGTGAACATCCGGTTGTAGTAAGCGATTTCTTTGGCTGAGTAGTCTCTCATTGGCCTCACCAATATTATGTCACCATACCTGGAGTCTGAGAAACCCTGTTAACAAAACACGACATTAACATTGTTTATTTAAGTTAGATCTCACTAAACATCTGATATCATCTGACATACACATACACATACACACCGTGTCCTGAGCCAGCTGTGCTCCTCTGCCCAGTGATATACTGGTGAGCAGTTTAACAGCCAGTCTGGTGCAGTTGTCTCCCAGCATCACTTTGCTGTAGCCTTCAGTACGGGCTGTGTACACGAGCACATGGTGCCTGTGAGGAGAGCACACAGCAGGGTCAGGTGTTGTGGTGTTGTTTCCTCATACGTGCTAAAACATGGTGTGTTTTCCTACATGAATATATTCAAACAAACACAGAGCATCATGAAGACAGGCAGGTTCTAGTTCTGTCTGACCTTAATGTGCTCAGCAGGTCTTCTCTGGCCGTCAGTGTCTTTGCAGAGGCGATCAGCTGCTGCAGTGACTGTGTGCGTGACTCCTGAACATCAGGATGTGATGTTTCCTGTTGGTCCTGTGGCGTCAGACGGCTACCGCCATCGCTCTGGATGAAGTGATCCACGGCTGCTTTGTAGGCACTGGCTGGTTGCTCTGAAGGCGACGGGGCCACAGTCACGACTGAACCGGGGAGGTCCAGAACCTAAAGGAGGGTTGACACAGTCGATGAAACATTTGATTGTGAATTTTATAGAAGTGACTTTTATCCAGACAGACATGTAAAGCTGTTTACACAAGGCTTTACAGTGCTGAGGATCTCAGAGCCTTCTGGTGTCCACACTGACCTGTTCCAGAGGCACGATGTGGAAGGGGAAACCAGTCGCTCTGAACAAAGCTTGCAGCTCAGCCACCGTCCTCCGTCTCTCCTCCACAGACTGACCTACAGCTCCACCCTCTGGGAGCGCACACACACAAAACATCCAGTAATGCTAAATATTTTCATTCGAATCAGAAATGTTAAAGTTCACCCAGACAAACATGAAAGTAATTACACAGTGTGACACTCTTCATGTACTTTACCATCAATGTAGACAATGCCAGGTAAGAATCTCAGCTTCTTGTGAGCATTCTGACTCAAACCCTGAGAGAAGGAAACAAGGAAATAAGGTCACATTCAATTTCACACAGAATGTCCACAGATTAGGAAAAACGGAACAAAATAGAATTTATCATCTATTTGATCATTGAATTATTAACAGGAACAGGTTTTGGTTCATGTTTGGTTTGATCCATGTATTGCTAAAATAAGTCACTGATGTTTTAGATTTTCATTACGGCTGTACGGGAATTATAGTCATCTGAAGGCTAAAAACACTTAGCAACAGCAAAATGTCAGTAAAGTCAGAATGATTCATCCTCTGAGGACCAAGAGTCACCACACAACATGCACTTGGCAAATGAGTTTATGAGAAGAGTGAGCATTTCAGCCACATGTGACACCATGGTCATTAATGTCGCTGTGACAGTCTCTGCATTCAGGCTTCAGGTTGTTCAGATGTTGGATCAGCTGCAGGCACCATTCCTATCCATTCAAATGGTTTGGGACAACTAAAAACTAACTGAACTACAAAGATTTGGACTCTAGAGTTGTCCATGGAGAAAGTTTGTCCTGACTGTAACCCTGCATTAAACGTGTGTTGGAGAAACACTGACAGACAACAACATCCTTTAAAAGCTAAAGGGAGCAGGCCCAAACTACTGACAGCTTCACACCACGATCTTCATCTGAAGAGCATTTGTGGACTGCTCTCAGTTAGACACACACTGATTATTCTGTTCCTTTAAAGAAGTTTCATGGAGACTGATGAAACATAGATACAGATGAGAGACAAACACAAACCTCTTGGACTTGACTGAGCATTGAGCAGGAAGAAGGACCTCCAGATACAGCCAGCAGCACCTACAAGCAGAGAAGACGCCCACATGTGCGTCACACCTTTTAACGTTCATGCAAACAGCAGTAAAGTGAGTGCGGTGGAGTTGTGTCTGGAGCTCACCTTCTCTCCGGGGAAAATGATCCTGTTTTTGCCCAGCATGGCTCTGAACTTATGAATGAAGTACTCCTTGAAACAGTCCCTGACGCAGACACGACATGCAAACCAGGTAAACATCTCTGTGTGTATTATGATTGATGAACTCAGTCTCGTACAGTAGATTCCAGTAAACATGCTGCATGTCTTACCTGCAGTATGTGTCTCCAGCTCTGATGACCATGGCTGCAGTCGCCTCTTTGCATTTGCCGCATTTCTTGGAAACACTAACAAACAAAAACAGAAGACACATTCATGTGCTGTCATTCATACCACAAAAGAAATGTCTACATGCACTGAGGAGGCTTAGCGTGTAGTATTTTTTCATCATTTGTTCAAACTCTGAACTCTGAAGTTCAGCCACAGCCATATTAACCTCTTAGTGACAAGATCTGCTGGACCCGTCACTGAGCCTCCATCACACACTGTGCATGCACCCTGCTGTGTCCTGCTGTAAGTCCCCATGAGCTCCACTGCACACAGCATGTCCACAGACAGAGCAGTGCTGCTGTGCTGGAATAACACAGATGTTTTCTGTGTTAGTTTGAGGTGATTTGACTTCACATCATGTCTGAGTGTGTGTTCAAAGAGTAACTGCTCTGTAGTCATTCCTCTCCAGTAACAAGCAGCAGCTCGTCCATGTACATGGAGCACTGTACAGTGAACAAAGGTTCAGACACAGAGCGTCTCTCCAAGACAGAGCACAGTAAAGACAAGAACCCTGCCTAAGATTAAGATTAAGTGATCACTGATCACAAATCAGCTGACATGCAGGGAACTTTTCGGGGTCCTGGTTTATGAAGCAGCCATGATGACAGCAAACACACCTATCACATGTCAACACATGACCTTAGTACTTGAGCTTAAACTGCTCAAGTACTAACATGAGGTAGAGCGTTCATAGACATCTAAACTGACATTCCATGAGGACAGTGGGCGGCTCCTCACTGTGTCCATGTGAACATGACAGAGGTGCACGCAGATATAACGTCATAATCTACCTGGGCGCGTCCGCGTGCTCCAGCTGGTCATGGTAGTCTTCGTCCACCTGGCACATGATGATGATGATGATGATGATGATGATGAGGCAGGCTTTAACAGTGTTCTGCACTGACTCTGGATCAGGTCAGGTCTTTAGAACTTAAACACAGAACTCTTCTTCTTCTTCACTCAGGTCCGGTCATTTCTTCAGAGCAGCGCTGTGGTACACTTCATATCCATAAACATCATAGGTGTCCCTCTATTAAATATGGACTTTATGAACTTTGTGCTGTCAGCCTGTCTACTACAGATCAATGTGGGTTGAAGTTATGGCTCTCTTTGATGATGTAAGCCTTTTCCATGTCGTTTATTGGCGGTTGTCAAACAACACAGAGGTGCGCTACCGCCACCACGTGGTGTGGAGTGTGTCGGAATCAAAGCCTCTGACACTAAATAAAAAATATAAACTGATGATTACGATTAGAAAACTTATATAATCGTAATAACTAATAATAAAAACATAAAGAACTTAGGAGAACTAATAAAAACTAAAGAACTTTATTCTTAACTTTTGTGTCACTGAACACAGTAACTAATACTACGAAATGCAGTTTAGCATCTAACATGAAGTTCAGATATATAAATGTACTGCAGGTATATATTTGAATATATATATATATATATATATATATATATATATATATATATATATATATATATATATATGTGTGTGTGTGTGTGTGTGTGTGTGTGTGTGTGTGTGTGTGTACAGTATGAGCAGCATGGACAGGTAGATGAATATACTAACATATATTATTATGTTGTACAGTATGTAACAGTTTTTAAATAGAGCGTGTGGTCAGCATTATATATGAAAAACACACACAAAAACAGCTAGATCTGAATAGTCTGAGTAATTTTGGTGGCAAAGAATACACTATGTATACATGATATATACAGTCAGACAGTATAGACATTTGTTGGTGTGTGGAGGTATCTATTATTCCGAAGTGAAAGCCTGTCTTTGGCTCAGAAGTCTCTTCTTTCAATCTCTCCGCATCATATCTGACACTGTGAGTCAGTGGATTTCATTAACTGATTATCTTGATCATAAAAATCATTGTTATTCAACTAGATGTATTGTACTGTGTGATCTTAAATGACTGGATCTGAGACTAGGTATCAGTTTCTCTTCTACCTCCTTGTTATCACTCCTGCTCTTCTTTTAGTCAATGAACCATCATCACTTCACTTCTTCCGCTTCACTCTATGCCTCATTTCTGACTTTCTAGCTTAATAAAATACACGTGTCCATACCAGTAACACTACTAAGAGATGGTGAACATAATCCAGAATCCTCATTCAGTGAAAAAATACTCACAGCTGGCCTGACATGAGGTCACATCCTCTGTCCATCACACAGGCCATGTGTTGCCAACATATTGTATACAACTCACACTTCATAATAATAATTCAGTAATGTCTTTTGTGGTTTGCAGGGAATATTCCAAACTCTTTAATAATGTTAAAGTCCTCCACTTGGAAATAACACACCCCGCGGTTACAAGCCAGGAGCATGGAATCAAAGATGTGAGGATAATAGATTATATTATCTATAATCTATGAATACTTATCTTCGCCAGTACTGGGTCTAAAAATCTACAAGATGTTGGCTTGTATTGGTTTTATTTTCTTCTTTTTGAATATTGTCAAGAATAAATGATACCACTTTAAGAGAAAAGGGAGCACAGACATTCACATGTTGGCGATCAAACCAAAGAACAAATTCAGTCCTGAAGGGTCAGAAATCAACTGTAATAAGGATTATATGTCTGTATGTGTGCCACATTTGTTCTTATGTGTAGGCTCTTAAGAAAGAGCCAGCCTACCATAATGGTGTTATCACAATAACATACAATTGGTCCAGTTGTTTTGCCATACTTTTCAGTGTAAATTCGCAGCTTCCTGACATGGCATCAGTTCATTAGAAACACGGTATAAATAAATCGCGTTTCATCATAACAGATGATATTCCGAGGTTCTTCTCTTTTTTCGGGACTTTTGGCCCGGTCCGGTTACTATCCAGCCCAGGAGTGGCCTCTGGGATTGCAGTTTTGCCTAAACATTGAGTACAGTGAGGAGCCGAGCGGCAGGACTTCAACGTCCGGCAGCCTCAGCGCGTGGAGGGCTTTGTTGTAGCCGCTCTCGGCGTTCGCGAGCGTCGATTGGCGTCAGTCCACGAGCGCTGATCTGACAACCGTGCGGAGCCAGCGGAGCCCGCGCTCCGCCACTTTACAGATTCACGCTTTTTATCCAGGTCAGCCCCGCAGCACCGCGGCGACACCCGCCAACGAGCACTGCTCCCAATGTTTACTTCTCCGGCATGTCTTCTCCAGCCACGGGAAAGTAATGTTTTGGTGTATCGAGGAGCATTTTCTGAGAAATAGACTGAAAAAGCACCATGTTTGTACGACACATATTCAAACTGCTGTACGGATGATGCACTAGCTAACCGCAGTTACAACACTTGAACAGCTTCCTCTCGCGGGCAACGAGCTGTTGTCGACGATTTGCAGACCGTCTACGGCTCCATGATGGCGATGTTTCGGAGCTTTGTCTCGGCGAGCACACAGCTCCGCCAGCAGCAGCAGCAGCCCCCCAGCAGCGGCTCGGGCTCGCTGGCAGCCCCGGCGGAGGGCATCGAGAGCCAGTTCTCTTGTCCCATCTGCCTGGAGGTGTACCATAAACCCGTCAGCATCGCCAGCTGTGCTCACACGTAAAGTAGCTGCTTCTTGTTTGGATGTGTGTTGTGTGTGGACAGAGCGGAAAGTTAAAGGTCCAGCTGCTCTCGTGTGTTTTACATGTTTGTAACACTTCTTCTTCTGTACTGTTTGTTTGTGTCAGCAGGCATGACGTTGTCATGTTCATCACTACATGTTATGAACGCTGCTGGCAGAGCCTCATAATAAATAGCAGATTTGAGGTTAATGATCATAAACGCAATAATGAAACGATAATCTTAAAGTTCAAATAAAGACACATCAGAGAGCACTGATTGATTTTATTGTGAAATGTAAACAAATCGGTCCATATTCTTTGATATGCAAATTCAATAAATTCAGATCAACAATCTGTTATTTATGTTCTGTGTTCATGCAAAAACAATCTGAATATTGGGTGATATGTTTTGATCACATACTGGATGGGCTGCACTTTTACACACACACACACACACACACAGTGTGTTGATAGCTTTACATCTCAGCACTGTTTGTCCACCAAACTGCAGCTTTTCTCAACGGATTCAAATTTTTATTTAGGATAACTGAGTCTGTACGTCAGTCGATATGATAAACATGAATTACCTGCTTCTTATGGCTGATACCTGACATCATTTTATATTTTGTATTATAACCTGAAGTTTATCCACACCTGAGGGGATCAGAGGCTATAATCCACAGCGCTAATGGAACCAAAATGCCACCACTGTCATTAACACAAGAAAAACAAAGAACATATTTTGCCTTTCATAAAACGTAAAGCCTTTAAAACATTTTGTATGAGAATAGAAAGAATAAATTATTATTATTGAGCCTTGATCAGTTTGAATGAAATAAGAGGACTCCTGTGTGCAGCAGGAGTTTGGTGCTGATGGCTTGAGTTGTCGTGTCACTACAGACAGGTTAGTTAGATGTTATATACTCATACATTACCAAGTCATTTAATGAATCAATAAGCGACACCTATATTACACAATATTCTTTCTTGATTTTACTACAACCACCTCAAAACAGACGGTTCTCACTCACCGTGTCATATGCTGGCTATAAGAGAGACATTTGTCTGCGTGTGCTGTTTGACACCTTGATGGATGGTGCAGGAATTAAGTTGCCACCCACCTCCGCAGAGACTAGGCCTTGACTCCCATTAGTGGGACACCTCTGGCTCGGTGGTGTGATCCAGTGAATACTGGTGGGAAGCTCCTGCAGAAAGACCTGACTGAGACCTCCATGTGTCTCTGCAGATGAACGCAGTGCACAGAGAGAAAAAACACTCTGCTAACATGATACAGTATATGCTTTAAAACAGAAATCAGTTTTGATGACAGGATCAGGCCAGAGTACCAAGAACATCTTTAAGAGAGAACAGGAAGCTCGTATCTTTTTCATGTGAGCTGCGGTGGTATCGTTTTGTGTTGTTCTTGTAACTTGCTCATAAAGTATTTATACCTGAACGAGGATGAGGAAAACAGGCATCATCAGGAAGGAAAAGTGATGGGATAATGATATAACAAGCTTTTGCCATCACAGGCACATTACTTTATATCAAATTAAAGTTGAGAGAAGTTGTTTTTAATCCGTCTCAGTGTGGAGCTGAGAGGAACAACAAAGAGCTGAGCAGACCTCAGGTAGCTTCAGTTCTATTTCCAGTTAAAGGGAAAATGCAGCTATTTTTAGTCCTGATGGCGATGGATGAAACTTCAGGACACTGATGCTCGCTTTTAACTCTCCCACACACACACACAGATAAAGAAAGGGGAACAGTTGGCCATTGACCAACTCCCTTCTCCACTGTGTGTTAAATACATATCAGACTTCCAGTGTCTCCAGTTATATGTACACACAACACGAGTCTGTATTACCATTAGTACCAAGAAATCCAAATTCCATTAAACGAACCATCTGAAAAAAACAAGAGAAATGAAATGAAAGCAATGAGAATGATGTCAGCGAGTTACTCCCCCTGGGGTTTGCTTGTCTGCTGTTCCAGGTTCTGTGGGGAGTGTCTGCAGCCGTGTCTTCAGGTGACCTCGCCCCTCTGCCCTCTCTGTCGCGTGCCCTTTGACCCCAAGAAAGTGGAGCGCTCCTCCAGCGTGGAAAAGCAGCTGGCCTCATACAAAGCACCCTGCAGGGGCTGTAGCAAGAAGGTAGATATTGACCATTTATTGCCCATGTTAGAGAATCGTCAGGTGTAACACTCCATTATGGGTGAGAATAATATCACAGGGCCAATATATAGGCATGAAAATGTAAACAGCAAGGCAACGGCCTTTAATATTAGTCCAGTGTTGAGTGGGCAGAAGTGAATCTGGCTACAACTTAATCCTAAGAGCACATCACACCCTTCATCGTTTGTTTTTGCCACATACATTCTGATTGTTATTGTTAAGTGTTATTGCAAGCAAGGGATTTGCAACTAAATATTAGCTTTTATTCACTTTAATCCACTTTAGATATATCTGTTCCAATACTTTTGCTCACATGAAAAACTGGTGGATTCAGATAAAAGGTGCTCTTCTACATTGTGTATCAGATCAAGATGTAAATACCCAGAATTAAAAGCTGAAATGTTGATCCTTTGTCTCATATTCATCTTTTGATATGAAACCCAGATGTTTTCAGTCTACAGCAGATATTAAGGAATTGGCCTCACTGTTTCAATACTTCTTTCAGAGAAACTCAACTTTACCAAATGACATCATCAAAATTGCAAAAAAAAAACTATCAAATAAAAACACCTCATTGATTGTCATGAAATAATACAAAGGTTGAGTGATGAATGTAAACCATGTTTAGATGAACAACAACAGCTGATCAGTCAGATCCTCTGTAAATCCAATGATGAGGCTGAAGTAGAGCTGTTATTCTTGTATAACTGTGTGTGTGTGTGTGTGTTCACAGGTGGCTCTGGTAAAGATGAGGTCCCACATTGCATCCTGTTCTAAAGTACAGGAGCAGATAGCCAACTGTCCAAAGTTTGTCCCTGTGGTACCCACCTCCCAACCTATACCAAGGTACACACACTCACCACGCTCATGCTGACCGGATGTTTCCATACAACACGCACATTCAACTACAGCTCCCATAAGTCCCAGCCATAGACGTGTCATCTAATCCTTGTTGGAGCTGGAACTTCCCAGTGTCAGAAAAGATCCTCACTTTAAGTTCAAAGAAAACCTCCAGAACTGGGTTGAATCACAGACGTAGACAAAGTATCGTGGCCGTCACTCATATTTTTCTAAAGAGCTGTTGTCAAACTCATTGTTGCAGCCGCCATCTTGACAATGCTGCCTCTGTCGCCTTCCAGCTAATCATTAAATGGACAAAGACTAAGAAGGAGAGCAAGAATCAAACTTTTCTGCAGCAATACGAATCATCATGATTGGAGGACGACCCTAACATACTGTATTAGTACAGTGGAGTGTGTGTAAAGTTCCAACCTCAACATCAGTTGTATATAAAGATCCCTTCTCTCTCTGCTTGTGTACAAATCATCAAATATTTGATAAAACAAACAGTGTGAGTCATTAGAGGCCAGCACCTATAAAAAGACCAGTTGGAGTGATTGAATTTAATACCACAAGCTGTTCATGCCTTCTGTTTGTGTGTGGTGTGTGTGTGTCCCCTCCTATATGAAGCAATATTCCAAACCGGTCCACATTTGTGTGTCCGTTCTGTGGGGCCAGAAACCTGGACCAGCAGGAACTGGTGAAGCACTGTATGGACAACCACCGTAATGACCCTAATAAAGTGGTAAGAGGCTCGTCTGCCATACACAACATTGCATTATTATCCAGACTGAGACTTTTGATCTCATACATGAGACCGTGAAACTCTGCCTTTCATTGTACAAATAAAGCAAAATATGTTCATATTTAAGATTCTTATCCACCGTTTGCTTTGATGCTTTGCAGCTCCTGATCTGACATATTTCTTCATATACAAATACAAACAGTTATTCAGACAGCAGCAGATTAGAGGAGAGAGAGAGATTAGAAGAGAAGATTCATACTGTGGCAGGTCAGGCTTCCCACACATGGAAGACTCGTTTGTATATCATAACTACAAGCACAGGGTTGGAAAAGTCACACATGTAATCAACTAAACACATCATCACACACATGCAGCATATCATAGCCCATAAGGCTTCTCATTGTGAGATGGATCTGTGGAGTGTGAAAATCATGACCAGGTTACTTGAGATAATCCACAGACCTTGCTGTGAGCACTCATGCAGAAACTATTCTTTCTACTGAACTACACACACCAATTGTATCACTGCGAGAAGGAAACATGCATCTACTCATGGACGAGAGGCTTGTGACAGCACAGGATGTAAACATTAATGGTGTCCTCCTCGGCTGGGGTGTAATGTTAGCTAGCTCAGCATTAGCCACTCATCCATTTTATATGTTCAGTTGGTATGGATCGATATAAGGCTACCGTGCTGAAACTGGGCTGTGTGTTTGTATGTCCAGGTGTGTCCAGTGTGTTCAGCCATGCCATGGGGAGACCCCAGCTATAAGAGCTCCAACTTCCTCCAGCATCTCCTCCACAGACATAAGTTCTCTTATGACACCTTTGTTGTAAGTCCAATGCTGTCATTGCTGCCAAGTATCAACTTCTACTGGAAGGAATTCAAACAATGGTTTTAATAAAGCTAAAAGAAAGAGTGCAGTATACTGTATCTCCAGTCAGATGGCTGAGATGAGAGACGAGTTTCAGCGTGCTCGTTATGAGTTATTATCATCAAGTGTAAGGTCACTCATATGTTTCACAGTAAATTCATTAAAGAACAGGTTTATGTGATGCACAATGAGAATGACAGTCAGTGTGTAGGATAGTTGTTGTCAGAAAGCTGGTTGTAAAGAAGGAGGCAGACTCAGGAGGTTGTGTTGTAGGTTCCCATGGGTAGATGTGAAATGTGAAAAGCAACAAACAAACAACAAAAAATTTGTATTTACATAAGAACTGAGGACAGACGAACTCATCCCAGAATCAAGTTAACCACATCAGTCCTGGCTGCACCTGCTGTGCATCACTCTTTCAGATATGACTATACACAGACATGAATATATGCATCTTGTGGAATGATCGCTGCACCTTTTAAAGAAGAAATGACACATCAAAGTCCCTGTGCAGTCAGTGTTTATTTTGTCCGCCCTGGGCTGCTGTACAAACATGGTGTTTCAACATGGCAGCCTCCCTGTGAGAGGACCAGCTCCCACTGTAGATATAAAAGCTCATTTTTAAATAACAAAAGGTGATCATACATGCATGAAAACATGGGTATGAATATTAGATTCTGTGTCTGCCTTATTCTGAAAATGGAGTGAGTAGAGTAAAGTGCCAGACGGTGGAGGTGAGTCCACTTTGTCACACAGTGTAGCATGATGATTTTAAATGTTATTTTCTGGTATAAATGTTACATAATGGGAACGGTCGAGTGTTTTTATTGGGTTAGAGTCTGGTTGTGTGCTTTGCAGTGACTAACAGATGATGTTTTTTGCCTTTTGTCAGGACTACAGCATCGATGAAGAGGCAGCACTGCAGGCAGCTCTGGCACTGTCACTGGCTGAAAACTGACAGATACATCACCACCAACACCATCCTCTCACTCTTAGCACCAACTCCACCACTGCTGTTGTTCCTTCATGGCTCAGAAGGTAGCATCCAGCCACAACAGACACACCCGACCCGTGGGATTCACACACTCCCCTTTCACGCCAAGGATTCTATGGCCACTTTGGAGGTTATCTTCTCTGCATCATTTCAGTTTGATGACTTCAAGACAAAAACATTGCTAGGTTTGGAATGTATCCAGTGACTGTATGAAGATCAACTAAAAACACAAACACACAATCACACTTTGAATTTGAAAGTCTCATCCCAGAGTCCATCCACTGAGCTGCAGTTCACCTGACAGCTGCCCTCTGGACCAGCACACACGTCCTGTCTGTAAAGAATCCTGACGCCCTCATCAGTGGTTCGGGTCCCTGACCCTTAGTCACTTGTTAGGAGGTCCTGACTGCTGGCACTCTCTATGAGTAACTTAGACTGAGGTGTAGTGAGCAGTGACACAGTAACTGGCCCACTATTAGAGCTAATTAGGAAGCAGACAGACGACAATATAAAACAAAGTGAATCAGTAGCTCTGTCATTTATCAGTCTGTATGTGCCATTTACACTTAGCAGACATCTTCTAATGGTCATGGATGGTCGATAGGTGAGAGCAGGAGGTTTGCGATGCTTTGTCTGCTCTGAGCTTGTCAAATGACACTTGTTGGAAAATGTGCACAAAAGTCTGCATAAAAAGGCGTTTTAAATAAAACCTTGGTGACCTCGCAGTAAGTTTCTCCAGGTCAGCTGCTAGCTCATCCTCGTTTCTCCTGCAGTCAAACGTTAACGTGCTGGTGACTCGACAATTACAGAAAAGAAACTGCAGCTATAAATGGTGTTGGTGTTACTGATGATCAGGACAGGTCTCTGACGTGGTGTGTTTGTGGCGTTTGTTATTCTTCGTGTGTGTGCAGGTTGGGGAGCAGGGTTTATGGATGTGTGGATGGAGAGTCTAATGTCCCGTGCTCCTTCCATCATCTGCCCTCACAGCCTCACTTGGGTAACCTTGGTGCTGAATGTTCTGCCTGCACTGTTCGACACAGTTTGTCACTGCACTTGTGACAGGCATTATTTAGACAGATTCTGGAGAGGACGCACAGACTGACTTTTGTCCCTGTAATATTATTATTATAAAGAAAAAAGTGTTTTATTACAGGATGTAATAATAATAATAATAATAATAATAATAACAATCTTTTGCCTCACACAGACACAGTCATCTCTTCTGTTTGTTGTTTTTAAATTCATGTTAGAATAGCAGTCTTTTCTAAATGCTTGTTACCTTCTTACCTCTGTAGCAGAACTGCTCGGTTCTTATGTTGGTACTGCACTTGTGACAGGCATTATTTAGACAGATTCTGGAGAGGACGCACAGACTGACTTTTGTCCCTGTAATATTATTTTGAGCAAAATATCATAAATCCAGTGTTAAATGGCCTCAACAGGACTCCTCACTATGTGATAAGTGGAGAGAGATAAGAACACTGAGCACTGAGGAGCTCGCTGTCTGTGAGCAGAAAACGCTGTCCTGAGGCTGATGGAGGTTCATGTCAGCGTGTAGAGATGACTGATGGAGGCTTTCTAATGACCTCCACCTTTCAGTCCTGTTACTGCCAGCTTTGCACATACTGCTGTATCACAGCACTGTGGAACTAAAGGCCTCTCCAAAATATATTAGACATATGCAGTATATATTTCATGTTTGCTGCTGCATCAGAAAGAACTGATGACTGAGTAAGTTACAAATAACATCAGCATAATATTTCCATAAGCATTTAGGAGAGACTTGGAGCCTGATGTAGACTCATCCATGCGATGAAGTCTACATTTCATCATCATTTTTCATTTATTTGCTTCTGGTTTGTTTTCAGTTTATTTTGGATTGTTTAAAGGTTCAGTGTGTGAGATTGAGATGGCTCTTTTTACAGAATGTGGCAGACATGTGATATGATAAAAATATCTACAGATGCCATAGTCTCTTACATGGAGTTGGACAGCTATGTTTCTACATAAGCCCAGAAGGGACAAACTAAAAATTAGCAATATGCATTTTTCTGACATGTCGTGGCTCACCGTCATTTCTCATTCTTCACAATCTGCAATGATGCCGCTAGATGCTGTTCAATCCTTCACACTGCTCCGTTAAACAGTCTGTGTTTGTTAGTTGCAGTGTTTTTTTAATAATATGGGGTGAGCTTTAAAAAGTTCAGGACTGGTATTACAATAACACACACCGCTGACTCACAGTAATGTAGACATCCTAGTCTGACTTAAGTTTAAGTTTAGTTTGAGGTCACTTTGTTAACTTTGCTGCCCACGTCCACAGTCTGAGCTGTCTGTGTCTGTATGCAGTATAAACAGTACCATGTCCACGTGGCCTCTGTAATCTGTAGACATGAATGTCCGTGAAAAGTGTAGTGGAGGCTTCAGCTTGGCACAGTGGTGGTAGTGTGTCAGGTCAGACTTCAGGTCAGTGAATGTGGTGGTTTGTCTCATCATTGTTTGCTGAAAATACATTACGGTCTGTCAGCTGGATTCCAGACCAGCTGGACTCTTTGGTAGAGTGACCCTGCGGAAAGAGCCAAATATGGAAGTGTTGAATGTACAGAGCTGTCAGAGACAGACAGCCAGCTGACATCCAAACCTGTGGGAAAAGCTGAGTGTGTTCCCGAACAGCGGCCTCTCCTCTTTACTGTGACTCGGAACTTAGTTTCAAACGTCCCGATAATGAATTGGTATTTCAGCCAGAATAATTCTGACACGGCGACACCTGAAGGAAGCTTCAGAGAGTGACATCTGATCTACACTCACCCATCACTGTCCACACCAGCCTCAGTAGACAGCAGCAGAGACCTGAAGAGACTTCAAAGCTTCATGTGCAGCTGGAACAGATCAAACTGCCGCCATGATGAAGGCTCATCTGTTACATCCCAGAATGCCCATAATACCACCATGAACTCCACAGTATGTCAGTATTTACAATAACAGACCTGAGCTCCCTGTCACCACTCTTTTCTATTCATGTTAATATTTGCACTTATTTTTTTCTACCGGAATGATCCGTGGATATTAGCTGGAAAGAAAACCCATAACGAAAGGCCGTGCTGGATCTGACCTCCACGTTGCTGTTCTCTGCTTCTTCAGTTCTCGCTACAAGGAATATTTTTATGATTCATCTGCCAAGATATTAAAGTATAAAAAGATCTATTTTTGGAAAAACCACTGAACTAATATCAGACATGTCTCTGCAAACACTCCGGAACACTGAAGCTATCAAACTTGAATACACACACGCAGGAAACAGGACATGAGAGAATGTTTTCTAGAGTTGAACCAGTAGGTGGCAGTCCTCCTCCAGACGTGCAGAGCCATGCTGACACCATCACACACTGAAGTCATGCTTTCTGTTGTGGAGAACATAGAAGAGTCCATGTTTCCACAGCAGGATGCATCCATCATTTGCACTTTAATTCACTCAGTTTTTTACAGATAGTTGGAATTCTATTTGTATAATCTTAATAATTGTTTAATGATTTTGCTATTAATTCAATTTCATTGAGTTTTGTTAAAACAAACAAAAAAAAGTAGACAGGTGGTGGGTGTAGGAGGTGTTTGAAGTTATTAGATTTGTTTGTGTGACTTCATTTAAATGGATAGCATGTGCCATGTTTTTTCTTCCAGTGTTGTCTTTGTGGTCCAAATCATATGAGAGCGTTCTTTATGCAACACCACAGTGAGAACAGCTCTACAGAGGAGAACATGAAGAAAACCATGGTGTTAGCCTGCGTTCACCTCACTGTGTGATCAATGCAGGCTTCGCATCACCCATGATTCCATGCAGCTGCTGATTGAGTCACACTTTACATCCTGTAAAGTTGTGTTTAATTAGGTTGAACGAGGGACAGTGGCTGATGTGACGGGTCCAATGCACCACTACTAAAGATCAGCTTCAGGTCCAGTCTGAACAATATTAAAGAAAAAAGTGTTTTATTACAGGATGTAATAATAATAATAATAATAATAATAATAATAACAATCTTTTGCCTCACACAGACACAGTCATCTCTTCTGTTTGTTGTTTTTAAATTCATGTTAGAATAGCAGTCTTTTCTAAATGCTTGTTACCTTCTTACCTCTGTAGCAGAACTGCTCGGTTCTTATGTTGGTACTGTTTGTGGACTCCATGTTTTACCTGCTTCTCTCTCCACTCTTGGGTTTTGCAGGAAGTGTAAATAATGTTTGTTTTTGTGAACCTACTCGTCACTGATGATCTTTAAAGGCAGCCGGACGTGTTACAGTAGCTCCACACTCACATGAACACACACACAGAATCCTGTTGGGGTTTTCTAAATGATGGCAAAGACTGTGTGAACCATATGTGATGAAACATAGAGGTGCATGAAATTTGGGTTTAAGAATTGGTTCCTGTTATTTTAAACTGCTCTGGGATTTGTGCTGCAAAAACTGCTGTGGTGTGGCACAAGCCATTAGATAGAACAGGTGTCAGAGCACAGTGGTACTGTTGTGTTGTGTCTGAAAGGACAAAGGAACAGTTAATGTAGTCATCGGTCGCTGTCATCATTTCTTCTCTCTATACTGGCTAAGTAGCATTCCACTATCTGGCAAACATACACAGTTGAAACTAATGTGAGGCGTTTGTATCACGAGGCATTGTGAAAGCAGAACTTCTAGGTTCTGTTCAAGAAGTAAAAGAACATCATTCAAAATTTCATTGGTGACTAGAAACTAAAAATGCAGCCTTGAGTCTCTCTCACAGTATGTTGCATGTTTAGATTAGGACAATTTTGGAAAATTATCCTTATTCATATTTTAAGCAGCCTTTAACACCACTTTCTGAGAGTCCTACAGTAGATATTGATGGGTTAAATGTCACGGCTAGACAGGAGAGGAGGGTCTATGAGAGAGTGGAGGGATGACACATATCTGTAATAATCTGTAAGTAGGACACAAAGAGTTTTACAGTAGACATAACTATAAGAAAACATTGTTGGTGAGTGGAGTTTTAAGGATATGGATGAAACCAAGCTATGGTGATACAAATATCTACACTTGTAGATTGTGGATGCTAACTGGGAACATGCTAAACTTTTTCAATAAATGGAAATGCTGAGGATTTCTGCACAGAGCTGCAGAAGCTAACGGAACAGAGGCTTCATGTCTTTAGCTCTCCATTTGTTCCAGCCCTCTACATATTGTCCCTGATTCTTACAGCAAGGAGAGAAGGACTGATTGCAGTGACCACAAACTCTTTCAGTGTAAACAACATGTGAGTGTTGTACGGTGACAGACAGTAAATATCCAAACCTATCCTTTAAATAAAGTGACATACACTCAGGGACTGACTGGAGTGGACTGAACTGAGTGTATGATGGATGATGACACTGTATACTTTTAAGAGCTGAAGTGATTTTCAGTCAGACATTTGAACCTGAACCTTGACAGCCATATGACAGCCTTGAAATCGCCCTAGCAGCTGATTTAAAGGGGCATTTCACAGATTTTCCACATGAGGGTCAGTTTAATCATTGTGGTGTTCATCTATCTGCTCTAACTAGTCTCCACAATATGAGCCTGATGTGGTGTTGGATTCAGAGAGTGTCAAAGTGGGGTCATGAAAGGTGTCTTTGTGAGATTCTGTTGAATTATGGGAAATGTAGGACTCTTTTTGGAGCTTGACTCATATGGAAGGTTTCCCCAAATTTATGAAAATATACCACTACAGTAAGATGCCCTGTAAAAGACTGGTCAACCATCAAACACAACACTACACTAAAGGTTTAGATTATTATTACTCAAAAATCTGCATCACCTTGTCAGAAGTGCATGAAATCAGCACGCTGACTTCAGACTAAACAGATTCAACGTCTCTCTGCAGTGAATTTCAGAGTGTGGAAAGAGAATGAGTATGAGCCTTCAGTGTTTTCAATATGCATTCTTTCTAAACAGTAATAATACCAGTAAGAAGTGCTTACAGTGACACTGCTGCTGGAAATGATGATGATGATGATGATGACGTTTGGGTTTTCCAGCCGTTGCACTGCTTAGGGTTTTATCAGAACACTATTAGGATGTTTTGTAGCATTGTCTTTCTTTTCCCTTCAATAAAATGACAAACACTGAATATGTTGTGGTTGTGTTTTCATCACGTGCTCTAAAAAATGAACAGCAGCATGTTTTTATTACAAAGATATCCCCGTGCCTGAACAGGAAGCTCATGAGTGCTCTTTTGTCACTATGTTAATATGTCAGTACATTTATATAGTCATGTGACCAAAAACAGTCGTAACAGTTTTGATTTTTATTTGTCCCAGTTTAGACATATCTGTCTACCTCCACCCCAATACAATGGAGGTGGGTAGAATTAATTACAGAGTATTGGAGTTCACAATATGTACACACACACACACACACACTCCTCTGGTAGTGGTGGAAAAAGAGGCGGGGGTGTAATGGCTTGGTTTGGCATTGTTGGAAATGTTAACACCTGACTGAGCTGCTTTTCCACAGCGAGTGCACAGATATATCCATCTCCGTCTGTCTCACCACCACAACTCTCTTCTTGCTCTGTAGAACCAAAAATCACTCGATTCTTTTTCTACTTTATCTACATCAACCTGACTTCACACACATGATCATATTATTCATCATAAAATTTCAGTGGCCAGAGCCACGTGTTCTGAACTTCAAAGTGGTGCTTCAGAAACCTGTGGATGACGACATACATGCTCTGTCCATTCTTGTTACTGTCATTGCTTCCACCATGTGAGTAAAAGTGTGTGATATGTGTTTGCATACAAGTGGCTGCCATGTGACATCACTGTTGTAGTCACAGAAGTCCAAACAGACTTTGAACAGCAGCACAGTGTCAGAAATGTGTGAAGAAGTTTTCCTTCATTCATTTTTTTTCTATTAGAGGTTTCCTCTAATGTCTAATGAAAACATGCTTTTAGAATTATGGGAAATGTAGGACCTGGGGTTTTTGGGCCTTGACCCATACAAAGGACCAAAAGTCAGCCTGCAACCCCCAAGACAATGGTACCAGTGATTTGTGACCCCCTCTATCCGCAGATGTCAGATGATTTGACCTTGTTCCATGTCGTAATGTTTAGCATGATGCTAATAGACCTTAGCTAATGTTGTTGTTGCTGCAATAATGCTGCAATGATGACATTAATCTGTCATAATCACATCAGGGGTCAGAAGGGGCAAAGAAAATCAAAAGGCATTTATCTTAAATTGAACTATTTTTATGTTTTGTCACAATTGTGGCTAAAATATGCTATTTCTAGAAGTTTTTAAATATTATTTGATTTCTGAAAATCATGCGACTCCCCCTTGCTGCCTTGTGACCCTTGGGGGCTCCCAACCCCCACTTTGGGAACCAGTGATTTAGACTACTCTCTTTTAAGTTCCCTGAATTTCAGTGACACCTTTATTACTCAGTAACATGCCAGTAATACTTAACTATGTAAAGACCTACCCTGAGACAAAGAACAACAAGTTTCAGGCTGATCTTGCATAGCCGCAGGCCTTGAATATTTGTATCTCTGTTTTCTTAATTCTTTACCTGTAATGTTAAAATGTCATTTTAATGGTCAGCCTTCATGTCATAAATCCTTACACACAACCTTAAATATTCCTTCTGCTTCCTCTCATCTGACTGCACCCCAGCATCTGACCTTCTCCATCCTTCAACCCTAATTAGTGCGCACACAAACACACACACACACACATACACATATACATATACACAGCCTATTCCACACATTAGCAGATGTCATGGTAACAGTGTCATTTGCAGAGCATCAGAGGCTTGCAGTGACCGGCTACATGGAAACACGCACACACTGTGGAAAATACATTACAACCTAATCTGACTGCCATTGTATCCCACTCTTACAAACAAACTCCTTTTTTTACTGTATCCGTTGGCCTAATATTGTAGCCTAATAATAGGCCTCATGTCTTGACAGCAGCTAAATCAGGCAGTGCTGTCTTGTATTACTGACACACTGTGAGATGGAGAGCTGCCCTCGGGCCTAATATAACAGCTTTCCATGTATTTATAGGCCTGCATGGAGTCAGAATAGCATCTGTGTGTATTGAAAATGAACCTGGCTGAGTGGCTGGGAATATTTAGACCTTGTTCCACAGGCAGTTCCTATTCATAGCATTCCATTACATCACAACAGAGCCATTCTGGTGGGCAAACAACAGGTGCTCAGACTCGTACTACAGGTGTAGGGCAGGGCAAGTGTTCCAGCATGGTGACAGGAGCCAAGTATGTTGGCTGCTGCTGGAAAAACCTGCATCATCTTTTTTATTAAACTGCTTATTGTATGCCAATATATAGTATGCTTAGACTGTACTAACTGATAATGAATTGATAAGTGACTGATAACTAAATGACAGATTTTGGAATTCCTCAAAGCAGCATCCAGGAGCCACTCGTATTCTGCATGTATGTGCTGTGATGACACCTGAACCATGAAAGTTGACTGAGAAACTCTAATGAGCTTTTGTAACATATTTCTGTCGACAGTGAATCACATGACTGAATGTGTAGTTGGGTACAATGGAAAACAGTGAAAAAGTATTAGAAGTATATATTTTGCCTCTTTTATTAGCTTTTTTTTTTGGTCCTCTGGCTCACACTCAGAATTTATATTTTAGTCTCACAGCCTGTCCTGCACACATTAGAGGGATGAACCCTGTTGTTATTGTATAAACATAAAATAAATATGGTGCATAGGTCTAAGTAACTGCACAGCTCTTTTATATCCACCTCAACTCACCAGTGTTTGTTTGACCACTTGTGGAATGTTTTCTACAGGCTAACATAGGAAACACACATGCACACCATAAGCAAGCAAAAAGGTTTCTCAAATATGAAATATTGAAATATGAAATGTGTTATGTTTGTCAGGAGTTCAGAAGAAACATTATGGAACAATATTTGTTTACAATGAAATGGAGTTCGGATTTATCACTTCCAGTGTAAAGATGACTTCCTCTCTCTGACTCTCTCTGATGTTTTTATACACGTGAACAGGTACATACAATTTTTTTTACATTTTTTTAATCAAGTCTGCAAACATTTTAATACAAAAATATACATAACAAAACAGTGCAGTTTTTTTTCACAATGTCTAAGGTCACTCAGACAGTTCAAGAGCATTTCAAACAAAATGCACTTTGATACAGAAACAAAAGCGACACATAAGCGTCATAACCATGGTGTGATTCAATACTACTTAACGTAGCTGAATACTGTCTGCTACTTACTCCAACATGTTCACCACTTTAGTTCCTCTTAAACATCTGAAACCACAGAGACTTCAAGAACTAACTGGACAAACTAAATTAATTAATTAATTAATTAATTAATTAAATTAAGCAGCAAAGGGCAAGTTCTGTAAATGATCTCTAGCATAACTTTCCCTGGAGCTGTCGAACACACTGCTGCCCCCATAGGGCAAACAATCAGCTATATATCAGGAGACGTTATGCGCACTGCTCTGTCACCATCTTTCTTCAAAAAGCAGGGAGTGAGGTCTCATATTAACTGAAAGGAAATAACTTGCCTAACAGCAGTAATGTCCAGACAGCCATGCTTTTCCCCATGTTTTCTCAGCTCATCTGCTTTCATTCAGTTGATGGAAATGGCACCCAATTTGTTGTCTAACATTAGCCACGTTTCCATCCACATGTGGTACAAATCTTGCCCGAATTTACAGAGAATCTACAAGGAAAATGCTAATTAATGCTTGTACAACCATTCCGTGAATATTCAAAGTTAAGATAAACAGTTGGGGGTGCAGGTGTAATTAATTAATGAGATGAATCAAGAGATGGCCTGATTACAGAGTACCAGTCAAATCTAAACGCTGGAAATTGTGATGGAAAATCATTTAAATGTAGAAACTAACAATTGAACAAAATGATCATAATCAACTCAAATAATCTTGATTAATAATCATGTGATAATTGCAGCAGGCCTAGTGAGAAGCATCCTATGACAGCAGAGGAGTTGACAGGACTAATGACTGAGACAGTGACTGAGTGCTGGGTCTAAAAGAACATCACCATACATGTGTGGCTGTGACTGGCTCAGTTGTGGTCTCCTCAATCTGTGCATTGTAAACACTTCATAGAAATACATATTAGTTTGTATGTTTAACAACAAAGCAAGTGGTTCCTGATAGAAAGTTACACATGTTGAAACACATTTTTGTCAAGCTGCCTCTGTAAAATCACTGTCATCACATGACACAGCTGGAGCACGAGGTTTTATGATCCACAAAACAAGTTATGCAAAGATCGCAGCAGTTCCTCTGAGATGATGCTGTTGTGTGCACAACAGTGAGACTCCACAGAAGAGTATTTTGGGTTGATGTTCACAGGCTGTCAGGACAGAGGGCAGCCTGCCTCTTGGTGCTTGGCTAACAGAGAGATCCTGGAGAAGGTCTTGAAGCAGCTCACACACTGGTACTTCTTCACTTCGGAGTGTGTTTGGAGGTGAGCTCGCAGGTTGGATCGGTCAGCAAAAGCTCGGCTGCAGTGGAGGCACGAGAATGGTTTCTCTCCTGCACACAGAGATTCATGTCAGTCACAATGAAACTGAAATCCATCAGCCATCTGACTAAACACAACCACATTCAACAGAAAAAACTAAATGGTTTTATGGATGCTACTTGGGTCTGTTATGGCAAGTTTATGACACATTATGTCTTCATCGGTGTTAAGTTGTCATCACAAAGATCACACCACAAACAATATTACAACAGCTATGAACACTCCAACTCCTTCATGTCATAGCTTTGAACTTTCTAATGTGCTGTAAACACCCTTACGTGTGTGTGTTTGACTGACCTGTGTGTGTTCGTATATGTCCCTGAAGCAGCCAGGGTCTAGAGAACGCCTTCCCACAGACTTTACACACACAGGGCAGTGTGTGTGTCCTGATGTGCATCTTGAGCGCTCCCAGGCTGACGTACTCCTTCTCACAGTACTTACAGCTGAAGTACTTCTTATTGCTCCACTCACACTGGGGCTGCTTGTGTTTGGCCAGGCCCGAGAAGCTCAAGTGCTCTTTATGACAGTCCAAACACTCAAAGCTCTCCTGCCCGCTGCCGCCGGGAGGGATGGCTGGAAAGAGGGCCAGGAGAGGGAGGGACGCAGGGAGAAGACTCTCTCTGCGCCTGTGGTCTGCTGTGACACACTGGACTTCCAGGTTCACTTTGGTACAGGATTCAGCTGGTTTATAAGCTTCTGCAGGGCGTGGGCAAGGGGAGGCGTTTGGAGAAGATGGAAGATGCATTTGGTCTGCTCTGAGAGAAAGACAACAAGTAGAGGAGGAGGAGGAGGAGGAGGAGGAGGAGAGAGACTGGGCTCTCTGCTGTGGCCTTGAGTGATGGTGAAGAGAGATTTCATTGTGCAGAGAATCTTCGTTGGTGCTGCAGGGGGCCTCTAAAACACACACACACAACACACTTGTCTTATGTATGCATGTATGTCTCTTATGTATTTAGATTTTTTTTGGGTCACATGTTTTCGACACTGTTAGCTTGGTAAACTAACAGTAGTTACCAAACAACAGTTTAACACATCACACACAGCAGTTACACATGATTGCACATTCTGAGTTGTGTTTATGTCCATCAGAAGAATGACGTCCAATAGTGACTTTCTTTTAACTCTGTTTCTGTCTCTTTGGCTGCTTGATGCTGCACTGCTCGTCTCTAAAGCTGTGTTTCCTCTGCATGGTGCAGCACATTTCTACTGCTTTCATTTTAGTAATGACAAAATTCTCACAGACACACAAAACAGGAAGTTGAAAAAAAAGTTTCACATGTTTTTCTAGTCTTTCTCCATCTTTTCTTGACATAGTTTGTGGTCGTTCTTCTACCCTAGAGTTTTGATTGTACTGATTTAGACTACCAGTGTATTTCTGTTGCTTGTCCATTTTTTTCTCTTGAGTTCCAAAGCTCCCTGGACAACACTGGTTTGGTGACTTCAGTTAGTTCAGGACTTAAAGACTCGTGTCTGGACAGGATGGACGCATACAGTTTGTAATCCTGACTTAAAAGTGAACTCTGTCTATGTGAGCTTCATCCAAGTCCAGGTCACACTATGAAGTGTGAGTGTCCAATGTAGATCATTTACACTGGACACTGGACATAAGTCAAATCTCTCTTATAGATCTTATACCAGCTAGGAGACCATATTTTTGTGCAGTCATAATTATTATTTTGTTTTTTAACTGTGACACTGAGGCACTAGTTTTGTTTGTGAATGAGGAGTCTTGTAACAAATATATAACACCTCATCTCAGTTGTTATATATTTGTCCTGTCTATTTCATAAACTGATGGAGTCATCTGTTTAATCCATATTTTTAGAACCTACCTCATAATCTCTATAAACAGATATTTGCATATGAATGCAGAATCACATGTAGGAACACACTGGCCAAAATGCAATCTCCACACCCATCAGCGGTTGTCTGATAACAATTTAGCTTTTTATTAGCCTCTGCATTTATATTTATAGAGATTATAGGAAATATGTCTTCCTCGTCATTCTCATGTATAAAGTTGCTAAACAGACGACAGAGGAAGACTTTACATCATCTGTTTTCTGGATATCTGCAGGCCCTGCAGGTGTCTCATATTATAGTTCACTTCTCCAGTGTCATTAAGGTCAAAGCGGGTCTTAATTTTAGATTTGAATATTTAAAAAAAACAAAAAAAAACTTCATACATGAAACCAAGGAAACCAAATCGCACACACATAATAATACAATTGCTGTGGTAAAAAAGCTTTTAAAATCTTGCAGGAAAAAACATGCAGGAAATCACCATCTGTCCTTTGAAGCCAAAGATTAAACCAGGTTTGCACAGGTAACATAATATTCCTGTTTTAACTGAATATGATTTCAGACTTATCACCAGCTCTTCTTTCTTGGTGCTATTCTGATGGTAATAGAAGTTCATCAATACAGTGGGATGGGGAGGGGGAAGGCTCAAGCTCGCTTTAAGGGCTGTATTGGAACAAATACAAAGGTTGAAGCAGGGATTTGTCAGGAGGAGCCTGGAAGGCCGCTACATAGCTCTTGAGGCTGCTTAATGGGGCCCTTCTGGTCTCTCAAGGACCCGGGGACAATGCTGGAACTCTTTGGGGACGGATTTTGCACCTGCTAAACACAAAACTGCATTTTGTTTTGTGGACAGACAAATCTTTTGTTTCTCTTTCTTTCTGCAG
Source organism: Nibea coibor (assembly GCA_023373845.1). NCBI lineage: Eukaryota > Metazoa > Chordata > Actinopteri > Sciaenidae > Nibea > Nibea coibor. Next base: position 2,069,021 of record CM041723.1, read on the forward strand.
CATTAAACTCTGAAATGTTTGAAACATTTAGTGATTAAAAGAAGAAACTGCTGTCTTCAAACAGTCTGGATGGTTTTAATATTTATGAAGCAATAAACTCTAATGAGGCTTGGAACATCACATGTGAAGTAAAAGTCATTCAGTTCAGTTTTAAGAAGTAAAACCTATTGCATATAAAACTTAAATAAGTCACTGTGATGCTAAGCCTGTTAGTTACTGATGTATTAATATGTAAGAGGGTTAGGGTCAGGGTAGCAGGTGTAATGTATACTGTGTATTGTACTGTTGTGAACATAAACTCTTAGTTTCCATAGAAAACAGCAGTTTCCCTTCCTCATGTTATTTGATGTGCCTTAGTTTTCATAGTCTAATAGTTGAAACGAAACACTGAAGAGCCTGAGCCTTAAAGTTGTACTTACAGAGTACTTAGTTACTCTCCATCCTCTCGCCGTTACAGTTACTCTTCTTCACATGCAGTGATGTGTGTCAGTGGACAGTCTTACCCTCAGTCTTTGACTTCAGTCCTCCGTAGTTTGGCTTCCTACTGCTGGGATGTTTCTTCACTAGAAAAGACCGCGGCATGTCGTCGCCCTCTTCGCGGGGAGTTTGCTGTGGACGGACGGTGGTCTACAGCCGGTCAGTTAACGGCAGTAGCTGTCGCTGGTCGCCGGTAGTGTGTCTGTGTCTGTGTGTGTGTGTGTGTGTGTGTCAGAGACCGTGCTGGACTCACGCTGGGCGCGAGGAGTGTCTGTCCGCCCGCGGCCTCACGCGCTCTGCCCTGACTAGAGATGGTCAGGTGTGAGCCAAGGGTCGCGCGGGGAATTTCCATAGACACCAGTGTCGAACCAATTACAATAAAAGGACAAGTGCAGGGGGCGGGCTCTGTGTGTCAATCAGCATACCCCAACAAAACAGGTGTATGAATGGTGATAGCCGCTCACTATAGTGGAATGAGAAGCACTTGAGACTGCTGTGCAGTGCTGGGCTGAGGCTTCAGGCACACACAGAGTGGGCAGATTTCCCGCCGACTGAAACAGCCGAAAGACACCCCCTGTCTTTGTATGAACCCAAAGAAACATCAGACTGTGAACACAGCAGCACATGATAACAGGAAGCCAGGACTATGTTTCCCAAAGGCTAAATGTGAAATCAATAAACACCAAATGATCTTGTATTTCTATATTTAATGCGAATGAGACAAAAAGTAGTTTGGCTATCTAAAAAAAGAAAAACAAAAAACATAACAAACAGCAGAACAAAGAGTGGCAGTATTGGACAGGAAACACACCTGCAGTTCTCATCACCTTATCATATGTGAGCATGAAGCCTTCCTGTGTTCTGATTAAACTCAACATTTCCTCCATGTTTACCTGTCGTCTTGATACATTCATTCCATCTGCTGGTAGTTAGATTGACTAGATTTAGTGTTGTGCAAACATTATATTATTGCATATTATAAATGTACCATGTGAGGTGGAATGTAACTAAGACATGTACTCTACTTAAGTATAATGTTGAGTTTAGTGTTTTTATTGTACAGTAGCAATGCTCACATGACAATATCTGACACTGTCATAAGAACATGTTGAAAACCCATGCAACATCTTCTCAGATCCATTTTGACAATACAGTACAAGTAAGTACGTTTACTAGAGTAAAGTTTGAGATGCGAGTATTTTACTATTGCTGCTGCACTACATTTCAGAGGGAAATATTTTTTGCACTATATGTGTTATGACGAATATAGTCAGGCTTCTACTTACTTTTCAGATTAAGGTTTTACATTAAACACACACACACACACACATATGCATAAAAGTGTATAAACATATAAAATACAAATATTGCTTGCTAATCAAATGAAGTTGTCTGCAACCATGTTGGCTTCAGGGTCTAGTTGTGACCTCTTGTCATGTTGCAGATGTTTATGGGATGTTCCTCTAAATGTCTCACATTTAAAAAAAAGTTCAAGGAGGTCCAATTATTCAATATTTTAAAGATATTTCAATATTTCAAAGATTAGATAGAGATTAGATACACGTGTGCACAGGAGAAGCTTCTTTTACTTTTACTTTTTCTTTTACTTTTTTAATTATCTCACTATGCCTCCATGTTATGCTGCACCTGCGGCCCAACCTTAGGTTTGAGAACTAAAGTAGCTAACTATAAAGGTGTTCAAAGTAGATCTGTCTGGAGCAGCTACAATCGTGAAATTCTGCTCCGACATTGATGCACCAGCATTCACAATCTAATAATGTCACATAGATCAGTACACCAGTCAAAGGGGACGGTTATATGACATTTCTTCCATATTCTGTAAATGTGAATATGGTATAATGGAATTACTTTATTGATTGAAGGTTTGTAGTGGTCTTACAGTGGGGATCTATGAGTTACTTTGTGTTCTCTTGGACTATTGTGTAGTTTTAATATAGATGTCATACATACAAACAGATGTTTTCATATGTCCGTTCACTGCTGCATGATGCGCAGTATGTTTGTCGAGACCATAGGGACAATCTCAACACACCTGGCTCTTTCTCTCCCAGCCTGGTCTGGGCATGGCGTTAACCTTGTACATGGCTGGCTGGAGGACCACACCAAACTTGCCCTCTAGACTGGGCAGAGAGTGTCCTGGTGGGACAGAGAGGGTGAAGCGCTGTAGGATCCAGGACAGGAAGAGAAAAAGCTCCATCTTGGCCAAGGCCTCACCCAGACACACCCTGACTCCAGCGCCAAATGGCAGGTAGCTGGATGATGGGATGATAAGACCTGTGCCTTCACTGTCCAAGAACCGACCTGAAGAGGAAGAACATAGGAATGAGAATCAGTGCATGCAAACAAAGCCAAAAGCCCCACAATCAGGGGCCAACCGATGAAACCAACACCAGTGCTGATGATCATGGAGCTATTAGCTGCTGCAAGCTCATATTTGCTGGCAGTTCCATTGCATATGAATCAAGCAACAGTCCATTAATAAAGGGTCAGTTTATCAGATATACCCCAAAACAATGGAGGTGAATGGAGTTGGAACAACAATAGGTTAGACCATTATTTACAGATTGTGGTAGAAATAGAATATAATATTCATAACTCTGTTTTCATTAGTGTATAATCACCTAAAATTAAGAATCATTATGTTTTTGTCACCTTAGAATGAACCTTTTATATCTACAGGCACCACGGGTCCTCAGAGTACACCGTGTTGAAGCACCATGTCTCTACAGTAGCCTAGAATAGATAAACTAAACACTAGCTCAAGACAGGGCTCTTTTGCACATTTACAGACACTGTAGTTTATCTTTCACACACCACTAGATGCCACTAAATCCTACACACTGGACCTTTAATATGCATAATAAATAGACTGGGTGGGTGATGATGAACTCATGTCCTTAATAATATCACAGTAACTTTAGTGCATCATTTTCCAGGATAGTATATGGCAGAAAATTTCCTCTCACCGGGGTCAAAGAGCTGAGGGTTTTTCCATTCCTTCTCATCGTGGTGCAGAGACCACAGGTTGATGATGACTCGACTACCTTTCCTCACTGCGAAATCCCCAATGCTACAGAGATAGAAAGGGGGCATTAAAGGACCACCATTCTCTCAGATTCAGTGCTTACGGGGTTTTAATCAACATCATCCTCCTGACCGCCCTGTCAGTGGTGGAGTTTTCATGGCATTTTGGGGTGTACCTGGTGTCACTGAGGGCCACATGGGGGATGAGCAGGGGGGCCACAGGGCGGATCCGTAACACCTCCCTGATGGTGGCCTCAAGGTAAGGCAGACTGCCTCTGTCGCTGAGCTGTGGGGACCGGTCCACCCCCACCTTACTGTCCAGCTCCTCCTGGATATGGCTCTGTACCTGTAACACACAGACTCAGAGATATCAATACTCTTGTGATAACGCTGTGGAGGATGTAGCATCACCCACAGATTTCTGAAGGGAGTGAAGTGAGAAGTGTGTGAAGTCGGATTATCGTACACGTCATGTCAGAGAGGGTTCAAAACCTAAATGTGGCAAAAGGCACATAATACTTGAGTAATGGAGCTCTGTTAAATATAATAATACCCAAACATTTTAAAGACCTAATCAAAAATGTAATCAAGTAATCCTTATACACATTATTTAAAATGTAATCTGGTCTAATTAGATTTACTTTATAATCTAATTACATGCAATCCTGTTAAAAACATACTTCTCTTTAAGCCTCATTATCCCTAAAATGAAAGACTCACATTAAGAGAAGTTACATTCACTTGTGAGCCTAAATTATGGCAATATTTACATGTTTGTACTTTGCTTGTAACATCAAATCAAATCAAATTTTATTTGTATAGCCCAAAGTCACAAAACACATTTAGCCTCAGAGGGCTGTACAATCTGTACAGGGAGTGACACCCTCTGTCCTTAGACCCTCGGTTCCAGTGACACAAAAAACCCTTTAACAGGAAAAAACATGTGGAAGAAACCTCAGGTTTCTTTTTCGTTACATTTTCACATGTACAGAACAATCAACACAAACATGTCGTACAATTACAATGAATTACAATAAATGGTAGAATGATTACAGTAGCAGTGGAACCTGTGATAGAGATAGAGAGACACAGATGCACAGCAGCAGTAAATCATTCACTAACTATAAACTGTAATAGAGATATGGTAACAATAATGACAGTAATAATATATGTAGTGGACGTCATGCAGGACCACAGCAGCAGCCACGATCCATGAGAACCTGCTGGACGAGAGAGCACAGAAACTCCGGGGAAGAAGTTTAGTTAGTAACATGCATTGATGGTAATGATGATTGTCATGTCATATTCCACCAAACACACTCTCGTGCACACTGCTCCACTCTTACCTGTGGGTGATGAATGAGGTAGGTGACGGCCCATTTCAGCACAGTGGTGGTGGTTTCCACGCCAGCTCCAAAGATGTCTCCTACAGTCATGAGGAGGTGGTCGTCGCTTAGGCCCACAGACTCTGCGCTGATCTCTGCTGTGTTGTTGTTCTCGGCGCTGCGCTTGGCTCTCAGCAGAGCGTCTAGCAGGTCTCTCTGCACGTGGTCACTGTAGTCCGCCTGTGAGGGGGCATGTCATCGTACAATGAACACACACACTCTTAGTATACTGCATTTCATGTGGTTAGTCTAGTCTTAAGTGTAGTGTGCAGTGCATGCAGCCTGCTGAAGTTACTCCTGCTCATCTTCATATTTTCCCCAACTTTTCACTTGCTTTGATGATTTTTTACCCTCTTTAAAATACTAGTAGTATTAATATTTCTGATTCTGATTAAATGTCTCCAACATAAAAATATGTCAGTACCTGTGTATCATAGTTTTGCTCACTATCTGAGCAGAAAAGAGGAAGCAGATGCATTTGTTTGTTGAGAGACACAGTTTAATATCACATATTTCCTGTCTGATGTCTTTCTACTTAAAAATTATGGATAAAATGTTATTTGAATGTCTGTCAGCATATTTACTCAATGTATTTTAATTGATTTGATTTGTGATAACACTTTATTATATGTGTCTCAAATAAAATATCAACAAGTATGCAATCATATAATGATCAACTATACCTTGTGTTCATCGTACTGCTTCTGTAGCAGTTTGTCTCTGACTGAAACGCACTCCTTCAGAAGACGCAAGTCTGCATTGGGAAAAATCTGACAAAGAAGCACAGTGACATATTATATAATTATATGTCTAATATATAATGTCTATGAACAGTCTGCCATGATGTGTTCCTGTGTATCTCCTGTGTGTTCATATGTCCTATTATGTAGTGTATTGTCATTTCCCACATTCACAGTATTGGTCATATGACGTACCTGTAACCAGGGAAAGATATCCACCAGGCTGTCCTTTGCAACAGTGTCCACGATGCCCTGGCTGTAACGTAGCATGGCCTCAAACTCTGGGTCTCCTCTGCGGTAGGAGGAGTTGAAACAGAGTGAGCAGATGACGTTAGTGACGGCCCGAGTCAGCTCAGGGGACAGATCCAGGGCCAGCCCAGCAGCTGCTGCCTCAGACAGGACGGAGCACAGAGACTGAGACTCTGCACAGACTGACAAGGACACAGACCATCTTCACTTACTGACATGTTTACGAGGTTTACTCTCTACAAATGTTACTGAAGCGTTCATTTCATTTAATAGACACTGGAGTTTACATCGACTCAGTCCCACATATTCCATCCTGCTGTCCCAGATTCTCACTATAGAAACAGTGAAAATATAGAAATATGAATATATATATATTTTTAGTTTAGAGCTGAGGACTACAGGCAGGTTAGGAAAGTGTCTTACACACTGATGTTGTTATTTTTGGATTCTCTAATTATTATTTAAGGGTTTTGTTACATTAAATGTAGTAAAAGTATCAGGTGGGAGTAGCTACAGGCAGATTTCTTTGTGTTATCTGTTGACAACCTGAAATACTGTCTTCTTTAGTTAGTTAAGATGATTATAATTATAATAAACTATAAAATGATGATCAAATGAAATGTTCTGTTTTACAAGATAAGACTATTGGTTATACATATCATTGATATACATACATATCATTGATATACATACATATCATTTATATACATACATATCAGTGTGAGTGTGGCAAAAAATAGTTAACTAATAAAGTTTCAAGAAGAAATAATATTTCACTATGATGGTTGTTTCTTGTGGTCATTTATTCTTGGGCTCGTATGATAAATATGTTGTTAGGATGCAGGTTCATCTTTAATGTTCCTAGATCGTTCTTGTTTACTCCAAATGATAAGTGCCACTGTGGGAAACAGCAATAGAGAAGCAGTAGAATACTACTGCTGTAACAATGCAGTTAATGTACAATTTTCAAAAACAGATGATAATACCACGTTTGGACTTATTATTGATGCTTTGAGCAGTACAAACTAAATTTCATTCACCTCCACCAATATCTCAGAAGCTGAACAAATAAAGCAAAGCCATGTGCATGAATAAATACCAGTAAAGCGGAAGGAAGTGAGAGCAATCTTGTCAGAAATGTCAGAGCTCCACCTGAGTGTCTGCAGTTTATAATCCTTGTGTAAAGTGAAAAGAATCACAGAAGAGGATGAGCTGTACTCACTGATCTTCTCAATGGAAGCAGAGCCTTCTCCAAACATGCACAGAGCTCCATGGACTATTTTCCTGTGGAATCTCCAGGTAGCACTGTAGTCTCCAAATGCAATGTCTTTCCCATCTCTGGTCAGAACATCTGTGGTTACCTTTGTCACACACAGCACACCAATTTAAAAGTGAAAAACACATAAATGATCACTGGTGTTATGAAGTGAAAGTTGAAAATGAAGAGGTTTACCCACAGTTCTGGGTCTTCCTGCAAATATCTTTCCCTTCTTCAGCAGGACTTCTTTGGCGTGTTTGTGCTGGTTGACGATGATGACATTATGGGAGCCCATCATCAGGGAGTACGTCCCTCCGTATTTCTCCTGCAGCTCTTTGAAAAGCACATGAGGAGGGTGTGGGCTTCGCAGACTAAGCAGACTGCCAATAAGGGGCAGTGCTGGGAGGCGTGGGGGCACCTGAGGCCCACATTCAGATATCCCAAACTTCAGCTTCAGAGCTAATAAAACCAGGCCCACAACCAAAACCACATACAGACACAGAAACCAAGCCATATCCATACAGCACAGGGCCCTGAGAGAGAGGGGCTGATTCAGCTGAGGCCAAGCATCACAGAGGGGAGCTATGCAGAAAGGCCATGAGCTGCTGCAGGGCCACGCTTTTATGCAGCTCCTTCAATGTCAAATCCTTGAGTCTGAATATTTAAGGCTGAGCCAATTCAAACAAGATAAGATGACGCCTGATTCACTGAATCCTTGCAGAGAACGATGACGAAACATGACACTGTGAAAGCTGAGTCAGCAGAGGTGGAAAAAACAGTATGGAGGTATTTGTACTTTAACGTGTTACATCGAAATACTGACAGCTGCAGGACACAGAAGTTATCATTATATAAATAATATATGATATAATATATAACATATGATAATTCAAATTAAATGCATCTAGAACTGCTGCTGACAACACAACACAATAATACGACAGTAACATCTTTAGTTTACCGGTAATACTTTAGTGCAGCTCAAGAAAATACTGAATTCAGGAGTTTTATTTATAGTTTGAGTATTTGTTATATTACTGTGGTATTTCTACTTTTACTTAAGCAAAGAATCAGTTCAATTCATTAGTTAAATCAAAACATACAGCCTATTCAGGAACTGTCACGTCACCCAGAATTTATGGACAACAAGAATCAAACTATGACAGCTTGCCCTTGTGATAGATAAAATTCATGATAATAAAATACAAAAAAAATCGAATAATTTGTTTTTATTTTGAGAAAGTCTATCCATTATAAACACGGCATAATTCATAGAATTATGGAGTTAGAGGATTTCTTATGGTCAGTCCAGTGGGACGCGTTGGTGTCTGTTTTGTCCCAGCCCGCGCACCATCGCTTGGCTCACCAAAACAGAAAATGGCGTCTGCTGAGTCCCAGCCGCGGTTCGGCCAGTCTGTCAAAGGTTTATTATCCGATAAAGTGGGCTCCTGCAGCGGGGACGTGATCGCGCTGACCCGCCAGGTGCTGAAGGGGTCCCGCAGCCAAGAGGTGAAACGACACGAGCGCTTTAATGCTGCAGCTGACAGCTTCATCACGACGTGCCCGCGAGCTAACGCTAAGAGAACGAGCGGAAGCACAACCAGAACTGCCGTGTTGTTTTCAGAATAAAAGCATGTCAAGTACATCCGACGTTAATGCCATTGACTTTATCTGCAGGGATTTAATTTTGAAAAATGAGCTTTATGCATCATTTTCTAACTTGACACTGCTAGCTAACGATGTAAACTTGCTCGATTAAGGCTATTACTCGACTGAAGCTATGAAAATACAGCTAAATATTAATATTGACATCATATTTTTAAGACAAACAACAAAGCTCCTCAAGGTCACTTCTCCCCAACATTCCTGCGTCAGACAAACTGTCCAGTTCAAACTGTAAACTAACGTCACAGTTTTACCGCTTTTCTCTAATTCTGGAAGTTTCTGTCACAATTTGAAGCTTTGAGGAGGAAACACTGACGTTTTTCTGTGACTTGGAATTAAAAATGACCAGTGTTAAACGGTGCATTGTTGATCATGTCTCCCTTTTAGCTTCTTGGTCAAGCTGCAAGAAATATGGTCATTCAGGAGGACGCCATCTTGCACTCTGAGGATGTGAGTATGAACACACACACACACACACACACACACACACATACACACATAACACTATATGGAGTCAGAGGTAAAGTTTGTGTTTGTGTGGTCTACAAGATGGCATAAGTCAATTTTTCATTTGTCCTATAGAGTCTGAGAAAAATGTCCATCATCACCACACACTTACAGTACCAGTGAGTATCAAGCAGCTGCCTCTGAGCACAAATATGTCAAACTCATTCATATCACTTTACTTCAACCTACTGTCTGTCTGTCTGTCTGTCTGTCTGTCAGGCAGGAGGCCATCCAGAAGAAGTAAGTCTAAACTCTTGTTTCAGTTTACGCTGCTGTACAAGCAGCTGACCTCACTGCCTCAGCAGAAAGTCATAACACGACGCGTTGACGTGCACTGACTCTCCTGCGTTTGCTCATTCTCGTCCTCCAGTGTGGAACACTCTAAAAACCTGCAGGACCAGCTGAGACACCTGCTGAAGTGACCCTGCTGCCTCCTTCACCTCCTGCCTCAGGGCGGGGGGGGGGGGGGGCCTGTGTGTAACGCTGGGCCACATGCATGTGGATCTGCCGCGTTTGTGCTTTCTAACACACTGCTGGCCGGTACAGTTGGGACTGTTTTGGAAGTGATGTGCTGCTCTGGATCAAACACAAACACCTAAACTGTGTTTAAGAACTTTCTGCAAAGCAGCAAACATGGAACATGTTTTTTTTAGTTATGTAAAATGTTTTGATCAGTTGTATTACATTAATTTATTAAATGCCTTGTCTACATCATCCTGACTCCTCATGATGTCACTCTGTGGATCAAACAGCACCAAACTTTTGAGTCATAGTGTCACAGACCTGTACTGAAGCATAACATCCTTGAGCCCACTGACAGGTTTGAGAGGACGGGAATTAAACAAGAAGAGGAAGTCGACCATGTGAATGAGATGTAGAATGATGTACTGGGAAATGTTTTGGCAGAGACACACAGTCCACAGTGCCCTGTGGTTCAAGGATGGAGCGCTGGAGGAGGGCGTACCAAAACTAGCCAGCACATTTTTTTTCTTTTTGTCATTTCAATTTTCATTGAATTATTAATAACAGAATATGAGTACAGGGTTAATGGCCTAGACATATTATGGCACGTCACATAGAGGGGAAAAATATGATAATGAAGTATGAAAGAAAAACAAACAAATAAATATGAGGGTAAGAAATCCAGTCCAGAAAAGAAAGGAAGGAGCAGTGCTGTGTTTAGTCTCTGAGGCTGAGCTTACATTAGTCCTTGTATTTACCTGAAGCACTACCTTAGAGAAACAGTGTGTTGGCTTAGGGCATTTACAGGTGTAGTTGTTGCAACCCCCTCACTGCAGCCTCTCCTTCCTAAGAGAGAAGCAGTGTTTAGCATGTCCACTCTGGGCTGCTGTAGAAGCATGGCAGCTCAAATGGTGGCTTAAAGTTGGATATTATTCTGGTGGTGAAGGATTTCTCCATGAAGCTGAGGAATTGTCTCCGTGCAGCACACTCCTGATAAAGCAGCAAAGGGACAAACTTATCAGCAGCCTGAAGGCCAAACAGCTGCTTGACCCTGACAGAGTCCCTGAGGCCACGCTACTCAGTCTTCTTAGCTGATGCTGCACGTGTCCCACGCGGCACATGGAGAGTTTGATGAGCGGGCTGATGGTGTGTACCAGGACTGAACACAAACACACACACATAGAGAACACTGGCCTTCAGTCAGAACAATCCATGTGTGTAGATAGTTAAAGAATGTAGAATATAGAATATGTGAAATGGTTCTTAAGTATTTAATAAAAGCATGTCATCTTATCAGAGCCCACTGTCTGTGACGATACAGGTCCAGGGACAGTGGCTCATCAGAGAACACTACACTACGTCTTCTGCTGCCTCTTCCACCTCAGGACTTAAAGACTAAACATGGAGTTTGTGCTGACTGGTGCTTCTTCACATCATTATCCTGACATCCACTGAGACATCCTTTATTTTAGTTTCAGACAGGCGACAGTTCCCATAGGTCCCAGAACAGCTTCAGTGTTTGGTATGTGGTATGTTGGTATTGGTATGTGAAAGTCTACCTGGAAGGATGAGCAGAAGATATTCACTTATTTAGTGTCTTAATGATGACGGTGTCTGACACATCACCCCAGAATCTCCTAGAGTTCAGATGGGTTGAGATCTGTTGACTGCGGAGGTCACAGCATATCATTTAAATAATTTTCATACTTATTAAACAAACTCCTGTCTATGAAGAAACAGTCCTAGTTCCTGCCCACAGTCACCCTTATGTTGTACCCACTGTGGGTGATCCTGTGCCACCAGGACATTGTTCAAGGAGAGAATCATTATTGTGATGACATAGATGGAATGAAAAAAAAAATAGAAACATCTGCATGGACAGACGGCTGCAGAGCATTTAAATTAACATTCTGTGTTCAGTGCAAACACACAAACACTAAATGAACACCATTTGTGTTCAAAGGTTTCATGAGGTCACTGAAGCCTTTAAATGTTTTCATCACAGCAGGTCAGTCTACACACTGACAGCTCCCTCTGCTGGCCGAGGAAGAGAAGAGGGTTAACACCTTAAAACACCCCCTCATTACTCACATGGAGACAATTGGTTTTCGTTTTACAAGCTTTCTGAAATAATGTTTAGAAAAAGATTAATGGTGCAATTAAAAACATGTTCATTTGAATGTGGTCACCCACTAATCAGACGATCTGTGGTTTGGTAGTCGGCTTCTCTAGTCTGCATGTTGAAGTGTCCCTGAGCAAGATACTAAACCCCAAATTCCATATTTCAGTCAGCACACAGCTCAGCTCACTTCCAATAAGCCCTGCTGTCATCATGTGTGCACGGTCGTCCTGTCATTGGTGACGAGCTGTGAGACAGCAGATAGCAGCTAGTGGCAGCTTTGAGCTTGAAGGAAATCCAGTTAGCATTAAAGAGTGATTACAGACACGTGCACACACACCACCGTCAGAAAATGTTCTGATCTTTGACTAAGAAGAAAAAGAAAGACTTGACACACAGCTACAGTATCAGAAATTTATTACAAACATCTGCCATGGCTCAAACCGTGTCAACCGCATTCTTCAACATTCATCAACATGAAGGCAACAGTTCAAAGAAAAACAGCAAAAATACAACTCCAACACATGCATTAACTATTGCTGGTAACAATAAAAGTTCATTTGGTTTCATTTACACTTGACTCTGTGATTATCAAAGTTTGATGAAGCCTTCAAAGCAGTCAGTCATTCAAACATGGCATGCTGAACAGTTGTGAGATCAGCTGAATATGAAACAAAAAAACTAAAAGCTGCTCACTTCGAGGGCGTCCACGTTGAAACATTTGTGTTTCAACATCAGAGTAACACACTGCTATTGCTCCCTTACTCAAAGAACAAGAAACATTCAGAGGTGCAAAAAAGATCAACGATCAACCGTCGTCTGACTGCAGGACATCAGACCAGCTGTGACCATGACTCTTCAGTCCAAACAGCCAGTAACATGCTGTGTGAGGTTATAACACACAAACAACAGTCACACACTCAGTGACAAAAGGCTGGATTAGCCTTGTGTAAATCAGATTTTCAAATGCCACACTCATCTGAAGATCAACATGTGATCACGTCAGCAGGTCAGACTCAAACAGGTCCTTTAAAAATCAAGCAGTAACATGAAAACATAATCATCATAAAAATAGAATTAAAACATCCTCATCAGCGCTAAAAGATACGACGGCATCACTGTCACTGTGGTGATGTCAGTGCGTATGGAGCCGGGCCCACAGTCCACTGCTCACATTACAGTGACAACATGTTTACAGCAGTATGGATGAACATTACTGCCAGGAGGGAGGGAGGGAGGGAGAGACAGAGACAGAGAGAGACAGAGACAGAGAGAGAGACACACACAAATACATGGCAAGTAAAAATTCTTGAACGTGGACATACTTGAACACAACAAGAATACTTGGTGATCAGTTTGAGACACTGGATCAAAACTGTGTCTCAAAAATAGGTCAGACATTTGATAAACTGATATTAAATTTTGAAGATAGAATAATAGACAGTAGGCCTAAATTTTGACTTGCTTCCTGTTTCATAAGAATGTTTCGACAGTCTGAAGTCGACATCTTGACTTCTCAGAATTTTGACAAAACGTCATGGTTGTAATCAGTCAACATCCTGGCAGAAATGAGCTTACACACGTTTGTTTTTCCTCGCATTCAAACAATTCAACATATTTTGAACAAGAATCCTCATTCACTCACTGTGTATGAATAAGGCAGTAACTGTTTCACAGTCCGTCGTGCAGTGTAATACAGTATCTACGTTAGTTTTGCAGTCATTTTAAAACATAATACAGCCACATTAAAACAGTAACAACAGTAACAGTAAAGACTTCAGGGGGTTGATTGATTGGGACATGGGAAATGTAGTCCTACTTTACAACATTACTGGGTGAAGATGTTTTTCTAAGCTGGTACCATGAGAGGTTAGCGTGATGTGGTGTTAGCACTTCACCTCACCACAGCTCTGCTGGAACAGAGTGCTTTTAGGACTATAGTCTAGTTTCAGCAGCTGGGTTTAACACACAAACTACAGTTCTCCCTCAGATGTGCTGTTATTTAGTTCCTACATTTCCCAGAATTCTTTTAAAAAGGTCCCCAGAGAAGGGATGAGGCCAGTCGATGACAACACAGACCATTCAGGTGGCTCGTGTTGATGCTGCGCTGCTCTCTGCTCACACCAGCACACTTACTGTGGCTGATGAAAGGTCGTCTGTCTGTAGCTGTGACTGAACACACGCTCTACATGTGGACATTATTCTTTTAAAGTGGAAAAAGAGTCACCTCAAAAAAACAACATGGTCCCCAAAGTGCCAAGCATGATGACTGTGGCTGCGTCTTGTTCCTTTAACATAAATGAAGTGATTTAAAGTGAGCGGTGCAGGGGCTGGGGATGGGGCAGCAGGCAGTGACCTGTTTACAGCACAAATGAATGAATGCATACTGATATGCACTGATACCTCAGTGAGGTACTTCCCCTTAAATTTCACTGCCTGACTCTTACACTGACAGACAGAATCTGACCTGGCTTTATTTGACCTACAGTTAAAGACCACTTGAATCTAGTGAAGTCCATTTTGATACAGGACCAGGTCAGCAAGTGGATCTGACACCTGGAGTTATTAATCAAGGAAAATATCATCTTAAAACATGAAAACAGGATGAACTGGATGTGAGAGTGATTCTACACTTCTCCATCTACTCCTCCTCCTCCTCCTCTTCCTCCTCGTCATCATCCTCATCGTGGCAGTGGGTGATCTCCTGTGGAGCCTGAGGGAAGAAGTGTGGGGGCTGGATCTCGCTGATGGACCGGGTCAGCTGGTGCCGCTTGCACTCCATCTCCTTGAAGTCGACGTCCTGGCGGTTTCTCGTGGCCAGTGGCGACTCTGTGTCGATGATGCTGACGTGGGCATGTTCCACCGTGGACTCGTGAGGCATCTGGGAAGGGAGAGCGTTTCATGTGAGGTCATTAGTCAACAATATGACAGAGATCGAAGGCTGTGATGGTGCTGAGCGGGTCTCACCAGCACGTGAGCGGCTCTGAACAGGTAGCTGAAGGGGTAGTACAGCAGGTTGATGAAGGAGGCGGCATACAGGTCAGCGTAGCGCATGACTTGGGAGGCAAACAGCGTCTGTCGGGATCCACTGCGGAACAGACTTCCCATCATGCCGTAGCACATGTCCATGTCGTGGGTGACTTTCTGGAAAGGGCACAGAGGCATTTGTCAGTCCTGATGATTCTGGCAGCAGACTGAACGCTCACAGTCCTCAGGAAGTCAGGAAAAACATCAGCAGAGACACAGAGAGCTTTGCTGTAGGTGTATACATCTGTCGAATACAGATGTTTTATAAGGAGGCAATATATAAGTCTGTCCTAGGAGCTGGAGCTATTTTTTTTCCAGGAAAAAACATCCGGTGTCACACTGAGAGGACAGCTTGGAATTTATCTTCACGCTCGCTTCTGCAGATGCAGCAATACTATCAATCTGAATTCCCAATCACACAGTCATCTTGATATTCCTGATACGTAAAATCAGACATTTGATCATGACATATGCTACCTGTACCAAAGAGTCAGCTAAATGACTAAATGAAATTTTGGATTCATACCACTATAACATTAGTAGACGGGTTCAGTGGTTCACAGTTATATTATAACCACTTAGCATTACTGTTTGGAAAGTTAGTCATACATCTCTGAGGACATTAAATGGTTTATGGCGTGTGTCTAACTGTGAACAATCTTTAAAGAGTGTCATCATGTCGTCTCATTGTCATTGTTCGGGAGCAAGTGAGCAGTGTAACGTTCCTCCTGTAAGTGAAGACAGGGGAACGAAGTATGTTGGAGGAAGCTGTACCTTGATCCGTCTCTGCAGTGAGCTGATGTCCGGCCTCTCGTTGCTACTGCTGTCCAGATGTCTGAAGACAAAACACAAATTCTGTCAGATTCTGATTCACTGACGTCACATGGCTGCTCACAGGCTGCCTGCAGAGGAACTCACTTGTAAAGCTCTGCGAGGAAGCAGTCCAGAGACTGAAGCTCCTCAAATATGGCTGAAAAACAAATACGTCACATCACGTTTAGTAACCACAGTCCCAAAATATGACATCAAGTTTTAGTGTTGACATTATTTCATAGTCACAACATTGTGCCAGTGTGTGTGTGCGTGTATGTGTGTGTGTCTCACAGCTCTTGTCGGTCCACACATGCAGTTCCTGGGCCAACTCAGGAATCACCAGGAAGGTCCTCCAGCCCTGACGCTTCTTGGATTTAAGAATGTCACCGAAAATGTGGTCTCCAATGTAGATGATGTCTTTCCCTTTAGTTCCCAGCAGGTCGCACACAATGTCTGAAGAACCTGCAAGTACAAAAATCCATCAAGACCTCCTGAAGAGAAAATCCATGCTGAGTATATATGAAGTCAGAATTAGAATCAAGATGAACCTCCACCAGGTTTCTGTTACAGCTCCTATTCTAAACACCACATGCTCAGGGTAATCCTTAAGTGAAAAGGGAGTGATGAGTGAGAAGTTTCCAGCAGTAAAGACCTGAATAGTACATCAATCCTCCACTGCCAAATTCACAGGATGTTCTAGTTCCTTCATTACTGTGACTTTTGACATTTAAAAAAAAATGTTTCTCTCCTGTAAATATCTAACCCATGTTACCTCGTAACATCAAAATATCAAATTAAAACTCAACAAAACATCTTTGTTAGTTTCAACAATTCTGAACTTTGGTTTGATTCAAATGAAAATAGTGAAAACATTCTGGATCCACGACCCGGTTCTCCCTGCTGCCTCTGATGTCCGACCTTCCTCTCATTGCTCTCCTGATATTTCCACATCTTCCTCTGAACTTCCTCTCACACACTCAGGTAGTTGTTAGTTTGTTTTTTCAGTTCATTTGCTGTAAGAACTGAAACATTCACACAGTTAAGGTTCCTTATTTACCTCCAGAGTAAACGATGCCATGCTGGAGAGGTCCAGTGTACGTGCCGATCTTCAGCCGACCTGTGATCTGAAGGAAAGCAGAACTGAGTCACTCACTCGTACGCAGCTTTTATTCATCTGGATACAGCAAACTTGGAATGAGTGAAAATAGAAGCAGAGCTTGGCATTTTGTCCATGCAGGCTGCTGTAGTACACACTCACAGTGTCGACCTGCCGCAGCACTGTTCCCTCGCCGAAGAACACAGGCTTGCGGGCGTCCACCAAGATCAGGTCGAAGTAAGACTGCCACGGCCTGTGGGGTGTACCGGGCTGCAATGCACACACACACGCACCATTTATGATTTTTATGTCTTGACAGCACCATGCTTCTCTCTTATCAGCCTCTCACCACACAGAAGAAAAGTCCTGACAGGGTTAGTGTTACCTTTGGGCCGTGAGGAAAGTCAAACAGGTACGTCATGATTTTCTGTAACAACACAGGACAATGTTTTAACATCACAGACACCATCAACACCATCACTACTTCATCAGGTAACTCCACCTCTCAGTCTCACCTCTGTGTATTTGTAATCACTGTTGGTGGCCAGAAACACTTTGGCTACTTCATTCATGCGACTGAGGAGGAGAGGAAGCTTCGGCTGTTGGAGGAAAAAACAGATTTAACACCAACAGTAAGAGTGTACAGTTGGTGTATATGTAGAAGCACACTGGTGTACTCACATCTTTGACCACATACTTCTCCAGGTTTTCAACTGTTTTTTCTTTTAAGGAGCCCTGAGCACAGAAACAGAGAGTGGACTGAGGACTGTGAATGAACCCACTGCAGATGACCTACAGCTGCCTGAAAACAGCTTTAACGTTCAGACGAAATGATTCTACCTTGAAATGAACCCAGTCCACGCCGTCTCGGACGTCCTGGAACATGCTCTTGTAGGACATGAAAAGGTCGCCGTCTTTGAAGCCAGTCTCACAGCTACAGAGACAGTTAGAGTCATGGTAACAAGGAGTCTCATCAGTGACTCAACGTGACTGTTGTCATTAAACAGGCTCTTATTATGAACGTCACAGCAGCTTCAGGATGCAGTACCTTTTGTATCTGGAGCAGTTACTGAAGAAATCAACCAGGCAGGCAAAGAGGTACGTTTCTGTGGACGAAGAGACATAGGAACATCAACAACGTTCAGGTCTTTTTAATACACTGTACAACACATCAGTTAATTCCTGTCTGCTTTATTGAGTAGTTTTAAAGTCAAACTAAAAGTTCATAATGTAATGACATTATGACACGACACCCGTCCTCTGCATCAACCATTAGTGATGGCTGTCCATGTAAATGTATTCAACTCAAAATGATCTCCCCGTTCATGACAACTGCACTGAGGGAGATTTTTATAGAACTGACCGGTTCAAATGATACTCAGAAGTGTTCGATTGATGTTGAAATTATGTTTTCATACTCAGCCTTTTGCTTCATCTTCTTACCAGGCAGGTTGAAGAGTGTGTTGAGGATGTAAAAGCGGTCTGTGTCTCCACGCTGAATAAATTTATTGGGGTACATCTCTCTGATGTCAGGCCTGTGCAGAGTGAGTACAGATACATACAGGACAGTCACACATCTGCACACTGTACACTGTATTTCTACAGCTCCCTCTGCAGTGACTGAGTGTCAGCTACCCGTTTGTTACATGTATGTGCCTTCAGAACATGACACACTAACACATGAACACTGCTCTACAGCATCAGCAGGGATCAAATAGTCATTTAATACGTTTCAGATTTGCTTTATCAAACGTTCTTGATTTCACTGGGTGTAGATGATGCGTGTGTGTGCACAGCAGCCCTTGTTGTCATCACGTCCCATGTTTGTTTAGAGAACAGAAACACTAAAGACAGAGTGATCACTGTGGATTTAGTATCATTAATATTGTATGTATGATGATAGAAACTTTTTTGTTTTGATTTATTCTACCTATTTGAAATGTCATATGAATCTTTTGTATATCAGGAGGTGTCATGTCCCTGTAATTTGCCAAATTACAAATGTCCTGGATGGAACATTAATGTTCAGGCTGGCTGTGGCTCAGGCAGAGTGTGTAGTGTTTGTCATCAGACAATAACCAGGCTTGAGTGGATGGCTGGACCAACAGTGCTCAAATGCACAGCCCTAGAAATAGTTTTTTTTTTAGAGACATGGTGGACTATGACGACAGCTCAGTGAGAGTAGTGGACCTCACCCCCTCAAGAAGTTGAATCCGTGCACACACACCAGGATGTTCCCGTAGGTGTCTACCTTGAGCAGGTTTCCATACATCGTGTCAAACACCAGACCTCTGAGAAGAAAGGAGAGAGCCAATCAGAGAGAGAGAGGAGAGGCCAACACATCTGTATTCAAACTGAGACCTAAAAACAAAGCAGAGCTTTGTGAACCAGCCTGGTGGGGAAGGTCGGGTCGTAGACAAAGTTGAGCAGCTCCTGTGGATACCCAATGGACACCAGGCGCTCCACTGTCAAGTCGAAGCCCAGCGACTCGTATTCAGGAGATTTATACACTTGACAGACAGACAGACAGACAGACAGACAATCAAGATGAAGGCAAAACACTGATTCAACAGCAACACCATACAGACTGGCATGTGATCACCTGCAGCATGGAGTTATGTGTGCATTGAGATTGGAAAAAATGACTTCTCATATCATTAGTGAGCTCATAAATGCAGCTAACTCCTGTGTGTCAAACAAGCTCGAGACCACTGAAAACTAGCTCCTTGTTTCGGGGGGCATACATTAGAGTAAACACAAGTTTGATGTGCAGCTGATGAATGTTGGCATCATCTGTTAAAAACTCCATGCTGCTCTGTACACACCGCAGCCCCCTCCTCCTCCTCCCCCTCCTATGGTGGCGTGTGGAACAGGACAGGAATATCCCCACAGCAGCAGCAGTAGCAGCTTAGATTACAGTGAGTAACCGGGCAGAGAACTGTCCCTACAAGAACCTGAAAATTCTACACTCCAGTCCTGCACCCAAAATTCAACTATGGTGCTTGGTGCTGCAAGGATTATTCTCTGCCCGAAGAGAGAGTGAATAGATGAAATAGCCTCTGTTGAATCATAAATAACAGTTATTGAATGAAGGACATTCCTGAAGTTTGGTCTCATTTGCTCTCACATGAAGTCATATTCCTGCAAGTTTAGTCATATTCACATTAGATTTGACTGTACTGTTTTTTTAGTGGCTTATATTTTATTATTGTGAGCTCCTTTTACTTTAGTGGTTCTGAAATGAATTATGTTTACATCATCATTTGTTCGTTGTTGTTGACTGGCATAAGCCTGTCAGCAAATAAGATGATGGTCTCCAGTGTCAGTGCCCAATGTTTTCCAGCACTGGATACCTACAGAATGAGCTCCATGCAGCAGCAGCACAGGCAGTGAGGCTGCTCAGCTCTGCCTGTGTCTCACGTCTGGCGTGAGGAGAGAAATCTACTAATCTTCAACAAGGCAGAAATGATTATCTTTGTAGATCTCTTTAGTCTTCCTGACACAAACAGATGAATAAATAATGTTGGCATTTGCCCAGAACCAGAAACACAGCTAGAGAGAATAACTGAAAGAATCTGCTTTAATGAAGAAATTCCAGAAAGAGCTGAAGGACTGAGGTGGCTTTGATTCTCCCAGCAGACCAGAGGCAGCACACCCACAGTGTACATTCAGATGGAGCAGGCTGCAGCCTCTGCAGTTTGACCTTGTGTGTTTGTTGAGACTCAAACTGCACTCACCTGCCAGAGTGTAATCCATATCAAACCCAAAACACTTGATCTTCTCCATGGCCAAGCTTCGGTTGACAAACACTCTGGGGAGAGGAGGGGGGAGAACAATGTGTGGTCAAAGCAATGCACAACAGGAGTGGAGTTCAAATGAAATGATGCACTTCTCAAACGTCTGATTCACACAGACCAATCAGACAGGCGGAACATTTTCTGGAAATGTTCAGAGCTACAGGAGAAAAGAAGAGAGCAGCGGTGACTCACAAACACATCTGGAGGTCAGGTTTGGATGCATGGCAGGTTACCATACATGAAACTTAACAAGCACAACACCAACATACATGCAGTCCTACTGGTTATTTACAGTGGTCAGTGCATCTGAAAGAAATCCTCTCAGGCCTGTCAGAAAGTTAGAACTGATATCATTACACAAAAGGATGTTCGATATCTAAACTCAACCTTAAATTAAAGCTGCAAGCAGCATTGAACGGGCCCTCGCACTCCCACGCAACTCGACGGGCTGGCACGTCGGAAGGCAGCAGTTGGAAAACGCGCGAGCCTTTGACGCTTTCAAAGCGTTTTGTTCAATTGACCACACACATTAGCCAGAATTGGGACAAACGGTCAAAATCTGAGGGAGCGCCACGCCCACACCGTTTCATCAAAATTCATGATTTTGATAACTTTTACTCAGGAAGTCTCTATGAACTCATCTACCAAGTTTGAAGTCAATTGGATAAAATCCCTAGGAGGAGTTAGTTCAAATAGGACCCCTTCTCAGCCAATCTGAAACGGCAAAAAACAGTGATTTTCATTGTCCATTTTAGCCCATTACTCCAAGAGACTTTTTTGTAGGCCTTTCCATGTTCACAGTACGGCTGAGGTTTCAAAATTCTGTGTCCAAAATTGTGGAAAAAATTGTCCTCAGAGAAAACATCAAGGGAGGCGCTATGGAGCAATTTTGCGCCGCCCCCTAATTAATGATGCAGCCGAACTTTGCATCTTATTCATCTTAATAACCACAAGAAGTTTCAGACAGCTCTGACAAGGTATAAGAAAGCCCAACGGTTTTGCCTCAAAATCATGCAAAAAGTCGATGGAGATTCGTGGCCCCGCCCCTCTCACACAGTAAATTGAAAACTTACGATTTTGATAACTTTTCATGGTCGAGGCCTTATGAAACCACACGCCAAGTTTCAAACAGATAAGACGAAAGCCCTAGGAGGAGTTCGTTCAAAAACGAGCCCTGAAAATGACCCCAAAAACACGAAAACGCCAACTTTGAAACAAAGTGCACGGCGTACGCTTCGATATAGCCCGGGTCTCCGAGAGACTTTTTTGTGCGTCTCGGTCGTTTACATACTCCCACAAAGTTTCGTGCTGGTGGATGAAACCGTGTCCAGATGCTCCTCCGAAAACGAAAACGTAGGTGGCGCCGTAGAGCCATTTCTGTACGCCCATGTGCGAGACCCCCAAAATACGTAATTTTACGCCCGACTTTGGGGGGTTAGGCAAATTTTCGCAACTTTTCGAGTACATATAGGCCGTCGAAAAGGCGATTTACTTGGGGGAAGAAAACGTCCAAACGAAAAACAATAGGGCCCTGCACACAGTGCGTGCTCGGGCCCTAATTATTATTTGTGCTAGGCCCAGACAAGAACACCATCACCTCCGATCTGTGGATGTCATGTTACCACCATGTTTATAAGAGCACCACACCAGCATTTTCCTCATACGCTGGCATTTTATTAGTTTATTAGGTACAGCTAGCTTAAACTAATGCATTCTAATACAACAGCCCTGCAATGATATAAACAGGTCAGAGCAGAGCAGGGGTGTCATGGGCTGAAGCAGCAACCTCTGAATGCAGAAGTGCCAAAAACTGTAATACCTCTTCTTGTCCACTTGAGGCTGGCTCCAGAAGTGAGTCAGTCTCCATAAGTCCCCATGTTCAAATGTCCAACTTGACAGCAGAAATAAACATGTTTACAGCCTGGTACAAAAAACAGTTTTGGTCTCTGTAGCTAATTTCCCCGTTCAGGACAACTGTACTGAGGGTGAATTTATATACAACTCACCTGTTCAAATCATATTAAGGCTTAAAGTTATGCAGAATTAAGAGTGTGGACACTTTGACAGGTGGGTGCTGTAACAGATGTCTTGTTGGGGCACCCAGGCCTCAGGTCTGCTGACAATCCACATCTTTGATTTTTCGATTAGCCAGGAAGCAGAGGAGGCAGTGCCACAGATTTTGTGCTTTAAAATCGCATTTTGGAAACCTATGGGTGACGTCACTGGTGCGCTGTCCATTCTTTATACTGTCACTGCATGGGCCGCATCCAGCCCAATCTGATCTCAAGTGGCCTTGTGACAGTTTTTTCTTTTTCTGACATGTCAGAACACAAAAAGTACAAAGTCCAGTATTTTAATTTTCTTCCATTCTCCACTGAACAAACCAGTGTGAAAACGGGCCGTATGTTTGACACCCCTGTGTTAGATTAGGATTGAACAATACGGTTGGACAGCCTCCACTCGACATTATGAGCTTCATCACAGGGCTGCTGAAGTAAATGAACATTAGCTTTAGCTGTCGAGGACATAATAAACTACAAATGGAGTATATGATCAAACAACACGCACGACCAAGCATTTGATTCCAGATCAGAGTATCTACAACAACTACACACTGTTTCCATCATTTTTTTCTCAAGTAATCAGACGACAACACAGAGACTGACAGAACAGAGAACAGCTGGAATCAAAGAGTGTTTGGAGTTGTTGTTTGATAAATGGCTGAAATAACTGATTGCTTATTAAAATAGATTTTTTTTCTGTCAATGGATTCATAAATCAATTAACTGTTTGAGCTTTTTGTGCGACAGTCCAGTTTTTAAAACATATGGAGGTTATAAATCCAGCCCTGACCGCTTCATGTGTGTGTTCTAATCCCTTTTTCAATCATCAGTTTCACACATGTTCAGTTGGTGACTCATCAACAGCACTGTGGGAGCAGCTCACCAAATGTACACAAATGTTTGCTGAGCGACACCTTCCTGCTCCTCTCATGTGCAGAAATGCAGATTATACATCCTATAATCTGGACTCTGCTCAGACTGCACACTGGCCTCGAGTCTCTATTCAGATGGTGTGTGATGAGGATTAAAGGGAAAGATGCGGGAACGGGTGAAATGCAACAGAAGGAGCTCACGCTAAGAAATCTGCCGCCTCCACAGGGAGAACCCCGCCTCACAGTCAGTGTCAGTATGGATGGAGTTCCATGAGAGTTGGATGGAGGATCAATTCACATCACGGACATCAAAAAGTCATTTAGTCAGTAGTCGCAGTTTGTTTCAACAACAAAAGGTTGGCATACCTCATTGCAGGATGGTTTTGAGCCAGATCCCTTGGAAAGCTTTGCAAACGAGAATACATGATGTATTACCACTGAACTCATTTTGTCAGGGAGTTATCGACATTCTACTGAAACTCAGGATCCCAACAACACCAGTCATAAGACCTGCCTCCATCACCGGCTGCCTCTGTCACATGAAGGCCTCACACATACACACAACACAGACACAGAGGACATTTCAAAGCATGTTTCAGTCATATCATGGGCTCCGTTGTCTGGACAGTATGTGACTAATGGATGTGAATTAAATGTTCCTGTTTTGTTTTCACTCAGCCTTTTAATCCGTCAATTTCAGAAAGAGTCAACTTTGATAATTTTGTCCTTTTATTTTGAAATAAATGGCAGCTAATCTTAGATTTAGTTTCTATAGTTTTAGTCGACACATTTTAGTCAGCGTGTTTGTGTCTTTCATAAAGAGTTTCTTGTTTTTCTACTATTTAACAATAAAGAACACATTTAAAACAGCTGATCATTTAGCCCAGATCTCGCTGCTGCTGCAAAGAGAACGCTCTCATCTAGCTTACACTGAATTCCAAACAAAACAAACATTTATCAGTTTAAGTTCAAAGATCTATTTGTAGCTTGTCATCCTCTGGCTTTTGTCAGAGGAAAAGGTTGACAAAGAGCAGCTTTCATCATACTTTATTAACACTGTATGAGGAACACACTGACATGCTCTGTACATTTGACCTGAAGTTGCTTTTAAGGTGGTGATTGAGCTCCGCAGTTTTGTTGTTGTTGACCTGGGACGTGTCGAGCTCAAGACAAACTGGACAAGTGGTCCTAAAAGTGTTAAATATATGTATTTACGTATGTAAATAAAATGTTGTATGCATGATTTGACTCCTTTAGATCTCCTTAAGAATAAATGGGAGGCATTGTTCACCGTTTACTGGTCCAAAGCTTTATAGACTAGATCAATTCTGACATAGATCCCACATGTGATCGATGCAGACAAGCTTCTGCTACTCTGTTGCACACGTTTTGGACATGCCCAAAGCTGTACACATTTTGACAGTCTATATTTGAGACCTTTACGGAGTGTTTGGGGTGACCCTGGAGGATACCCCGTTTGTAGATGGTATGAAATCAGCATGTTGACCTTCTGCACTCTCCTGACCAGGAGATTAATATTGCTTAGATGGAAAGATCCTATTCTGCCGATGTATAGTCATCGGATCAGGGAAGTCATGTGCCATCTTAAATAAGAAAAGATTAGATATGCTGTCAGGGGAGCAACTAAGACATTTTACAGAATTTGGCAACCTTTGTTGAAGATATGGGTACTGACAGCATTGCACTGTAACTTTATTTCTCTTGCTCTTTTTTTTGTTAAATGATGGTCTGGCTGTACAATGTGTAATATGTATGTTCTCTGTCAGGTGCTGGGTGGGGGATGTTGTATGTTTGTTTGTATGTTTATTTAAAAAAAAACTGTAATTGTAAACTGAAAATTTTGACTTAAATTAGGAACTACTTCATAAAAGAAGAAGTCAACAAGATGTTTGACCACAGATTTGATGTCAGCTTTTGGTTCTTGACATGTTTTGAAATGTGTCCAGCCTACTCGCAGGCTCAAGGGGCTACAGATACTTTTCCTGTGATACACTGGACCAAACCAGAGCCGGTGAGTCAGTATCAGTATGTAGCAGTAACATGTTTTTATGAGATGACACAGAAATAAATTGTGATTACTCAGGACAGAGTGAAGAGCTCTATCAGTTTCAGTCTCACACTGACTTCCGCTTCTGTTTCCTCTTCCGCAGTGCAGAAGCACACAGCTGACTGCAATGAGAGCAGAGCTGCATGTTGGCATGTCAAGCCCGCTCGCCCCCCAAAAGGACATTATTATTACTGTTATTACAAAAAGAATCCAAACTCTTTCCTTCACTTCTTCACTGATGATGGAGCTGGTTAAATTCAGATTATTCATGTCAGGATCAGGGCTGCTTCATGTTTAACACGTGAACAGTGCTACCTGCTGCAGTCTGACAAACACCTACCTGTGGTGAGCTTCACGTCGATACTTCTTCATGGCCACGCCGTCCATGTTGGCTGGTAAGTCAGCATAGTTCTGCAGACGGTCACTCCATGATGTCGTCATCTTTAAACATTAAAAACGTTTCTGGGAAGAGAAGAGCTGCCTGTCACAACCAGAACCACACACATGGATGCACGACTTTCTGCAGTAAACACAGCAGGAAAAACAGATTTCAGTGGTTTGTCTTTTTCATCTAAATCTGAGTTAACAGTTTGGTGATTCCTGGATCCTTTTGGTGAGTCTTGCGTTGTTTCTGTTGAGGTCAAAATGAGGTAAAATGACTGCTTTTGTCAGGAGGCTGGTTAGCTGCAGTGCCCATTTGTTGTGGTCTGGGATGCTGTGCTCAAGTCACAGTGACTTTCATATCCATAGCCTTTGAGTACAAACAATCACTTCATTTACACATTATATATTTTGGTCTAGGGCGGCAGGCGGTGCAGTGGTTAGCACTGTCACCCTCTCAGTGAGAAGGTGCCGTTCTACTCCGGCCTCCTCCCACAGAGTTAACCTGCATGCAAAGACCCGCAGGTTCACCGGTGACTCTAAATTGTCCATATGTGTGTATGTGAGTGAGCGTGTTTGTCTCTATGACTTGGTGACTGGTCCAGGGTGTACCCTGCCACTTGCCCGGTGTGGGTCTCCTTATTGGTCAGTTCTGCTTATCAAACCTCTGTCACGGGGTGGGAGGGGCAGGGCATAAAGTGATTGATGTCTGATTGAATCAATCACTTCAACTGATTTACTGATCTTTAAAAGTGAATTATTAGAAACTCAAAGCCGGAGGACACACACACACACACACACACTTGTCATGACGTGAATGTTTCTGGTAAACAAGAGCAGCAGCAGCAGCATCGAGGCTAGGCTAAAGTTAGCTCGGTGTCCTGCAGAGGTAGTGTAACTTCAGACGCTAACAATAGCCACAGCTCCTCCGCCGCCTCTCATCAGCTCACTGAGCCGACAGACAGACGTTTCCTTCGGCCAGTCGCAGTTCACTGACCCGCTAACTAAAGTTAGCAGAACTTTATGACCGTTTGAACGGCGCGTTGTGGAGCCGCGTGGTCTGCTGGCAGTCTGAGTTAACATATATTTAACAAGTGTCTGATAAACTACAGACAAACACAACAACAACACTCACCCTGCACGACGTCTGCGTCTGCTGCTGCGGCTGCTGCTGACGCTTCTTCTTCTTTGAGGAAGTTGGAATCCTGAAAGTGACACTACTGCCCCTCTCTGGACACAGCCTTCTTTACAGTCTGTTATGTCGTGGAATTATTCCATTATTATTTCTCATACTAAAATACCAAACAGCCATTTTCTCCTCCACGCTCTCACGCACTGCGCATGTTCTGCATGTCAGCAGAATATACTTCACTGTCTCTGTTACATGACGCTGATCTCAGTGTTCATGTCCCAATGAAAGCTGTTCTGTCGGATGTGGTGTCTGACTGTCAGTCTGCTTATCGTGACATTCAGATTCCTTTTCATTTTGATTTGATTCTGTGTGTCCCAGCAGTAACATCCACCTCCGCACTGATACACAGAACAGCTGCTGCTCATTAGTTTTCATTCTTGTTGTTCCTTTTTATTTGATTTTTTGATACTTGTGTCATATTTCTCCCATTGTGTGTGTTGGAGTGTGTATAGATGTCTCCCATATTCAACAAGGAAAAGCAGACGCTGTCCACACTGAAATTCCAAAGCTCATAACTTTTTATTAGGGAACTTTTCAACCTGTAAGGTCTTCGTCAGAAAAATGATTGGTTTTGTTTTGTTGTGTGTAATTAAGTTTATATATACACAGTATACAGCACAAACTTAGAATGTTTTCTGTGAGGCTCGATGCATGTCAGCTGGAATAAAATGTGCTACATAAAAAAGTCTTTTATTTTACAAAATGTGACAGAAAAATATAATTTTATTCAGCAGATATTTAAGAGCATATATACAGAGTGTAGCACTGAGTGCTGATCACTGTTCAGTTCTGCATATGTGGAAAAGTGCTCGACTGACACCAGAGTCAGTCATTCCCTTTGTATACACACCAACAGTGTGCTTTCAGAATAAAACACACTCATGATCATTTTTTCAGGTGTTCTCATTTAAATGTCTGTGCACAGTATTTAACCAGATCTGAGGTGTGCATTATCTGACATGAAAGAAGGATGAGTCTATCGTTGAGCATGCTGAAGAGATACTGGAAGTAAAAGAGACAGCAGAGCTTTGGTTAAGTTCACCTAAATATTCTCTACTCAAAGGCTACATAAGGCTACACATTATGGCACTATGGCATCAGAAAACATGGTAGATGACACCAATGTGACAGGTGACTGAAGTTTAGTGATCATCAGCAGGGAGCACGAAGCTGATGACTTCCTAAAGAAACGATGATCCTGTGTGAGCAGATCTGGAGCGATGTACAAACACGCTGCTGATTGAAATCATCAGCTTTATAAACAAAGCTTCAGCACGACTGGAGTCTTTTTCATAACATTCTGCACGTAGTCAATGTTGCTAGAAATGTAGGCACATTTACTAGCACCATAGTCTGATATTATATATGGATATGAGTTAAGGAAGACATGCAGATTCATTCGCAACCGTGTTAAGTCAAACTGTGATCTGCCTTATTGCATAGACTGGATGGTAGCTGGTGGACTTCTGTTTGCATGCTGGCTGGCTGAAGGCAGGTCACAAATGAAATGAAGCAACATTCAGGAGAACAGTGTCAGCCCCTTCGGCCACATGGAGTACTGTAAAGTTTGAGTAAAGAACCGTGCGGTAAATGAAAACGAGGAGTGGAGCTTGGCTAAAAATATTGACCACAAGCTGGACAAAGTAGCTTTCAATCTTTGGAAATTATTAAAATATAGTCATACCTTTCATTTGTCTTCAGGCCTGTCATGCTCACACACTCTCACACACACACACACACTCACACTCACAGGTGTTAAGTCAAACTTACACATGTAGAAACAGACCAAACCCCTGAGCACCAGAAGGTATAATGTTGCATCAGTGACTGCTGCAGAGCTCTGAGATATGAAAAGACATTATTATGGATTAGCTGAGAGGCTGTGGCTCTGTATCCACATCTGTGAGTCCATCTCGGTTTTCATCAACGACTGCATCATTCATATGGCTGCTGTGATTACATGAGTCCTCCCTTTGCCCTGTCCCATCTTCCTCTGTCTCTTCCTCTCGTTCTAAAAAGCTGTGCTGATCCCACAATTCCTGGCCGTCACACACTTCGATTCCAGAATCCCCTGTGAAACGCCGGTACCTGCCCGGTGTCAAGTCCTTGTTGGGGTTGTAAGCGCTGTGAAGGTGGCTCTGCGTGACCTCTGGTGGAGTTGGGAGTGCTACTTCAGCATCACAAGGGACGGAGATAACCGAGTGGGGGCAAGGAGATTCCTCAGGTGGGTCTGTGGGTGGAGGTGCTGACTGAAGAGGGGTGTAGGGAGGAGGAGGTGTAGCTGGGCGGTCGACTACCTCTTCATAGGCTGGTAGCAAGTAGGCGGGCAAGAATCCTGAAGGATAACACCACAAATATTAACCATGTCTGTCCTGAAAATATTTAACATGGAAAGAAATATGAAGAAGTCCTCAACGTGAATAAAGTAATGTGTGTACTTCTTTGTGTGCAGCACGTCAGAGAGCAAACAGTTCAATGATGCAGAGAAAATGTTTTTAAAGACTAAAGGTGGACTCGTATGAACTGAGTGCTGTGTAGTTTGTCCTACATCAGCTGTGTGAGTCCAAATACAGTACTGTTAAAAAACCTTAAAAATAAAATGAAATTTACAGAAGAATCTGTTCATGGATAAAGATAGTGCAGATATCTTAGTAATTTTTACCACACCGTTTTATGTGTGGTATTTATTCAGTGAAACTCTGACGGTAGCTTTGACAGTAGTTGTCTGGGACTAGACAGCTAAGGCTAAGGCTCAGACTACTTGCTGGAGTAGTAAACTGGGTTTCACAGATCCTATATATTTCCATGGAAACTGAGATTAAAACAGAAAGCACAAGCAAAAATGTATTTTATTTTTATTCTGAGAGCAAATTAGCCCAAAACATGCATACATATTTTATTCAAGTTGGTAAATGTAAACAATATTTAATTCATCCTGTGGTCCGGCTAGTGACCTGCTGTCAGGGAGTGATTCAGTTAGGGCTTTTTTTTTTTTTTTTTTTACTAACGTTAACTAAAGCAGCAGCACAGATATTCCCTAAGTTGACTGGTGTGTGTATAGTGTGTGTATTGACTGTGTCTGTGTGTGTGTGTGTGTGTGTGTGTGTGTGTGTGTGTGTGTGTGTAATGATGGTTTTTAAAATGTCCTACCACAGCTGATTAAACAAGCAAACAGATCAATGAGTGGACACTAATCCAGATAAATTATGCTCAAACAACATGTCTAAAGTGAAAAGCGCTCACTTGTAGTGATCAAACATCTCTGCAGTGTCACTCAGCTCTGTGGAGCAGCAGGTAGCTGTTCAATGTGCACTATGGGCAGATTTAAAATGTCTTGGACATCAGAGCAATCAGTGTTGGCCAATCCTCAATCTCAAGGCTGCAAATTCAAGTTCTGCTTCTCAACAGATCAGTGGATGGTAGCTAAACTTTACAACTCACAACTCAGAAAGATAAAAGTCTCTGATTGAGCATTCTTTTTACAAACATGCATGATGTGTGGCTGCTGACATGTCTGAGATAGAGCCTGACTATGTGTGGAATGTGTAGAGGCAGCAGCTACTTACTGAGATAGAGGGGGAGCTGAGAGTTGTTGTGGGCCTCTCTGTAGGCGATGAGGTTGATCTCGTTCTGCCGGCGCTGCTGCTGGAAGCGCTGCTTGGAGCGCCAGTGCTGGCATACACAGCAGCATGTCAGGATAATGATCAGAGTCCACACCAACCAGAACCCTGCAGGGAGCCCACATACCAACACACACTTAATACATGCCCAGACAAATGTGACACTGCACACAGTTTGTCAAGATCTGCCTCAGTTTCAGACTAGATGATACATTTTGGTAACTTAATTCTGCTGAGTCCAGTCTTCTCAAATGCATCACAACGCTGTATAACATTTCTCTCATAAAGTAGCAGATTTTACCTGCTGTTGATCCACACTGACCTGTGATCAGGTGAACAGTGTCTCTGTCATTCGTACGTCTGTTCTCACACTGTAACTTTGGGCTCCGGGTCAGGAGAAGTAAGTAACGCTTTACAGCACTAAGTCACGCACCACCAACTATTTGACTGATTTTGGTGAAACATATTTTTTATGTAGAAAATGTTTTCTGGTTTCCCTCTGATGTCCTCCAGCTGCTCCACCTCAACTCTGTGATTTACTGAGTTTCCTGATGGACAGTGAAGTAAACTGCTGCCAACTGTAGCTGCTGTTAGCTAATGTTAGCTAACTAGCTGGACTGTGAGCTCAGAGCACAATGCAACGGGGCTCAGTAGCCTCTATGGACATAATGACAGAGGAGAATAACCTGAAGAGGACAATGATGGTGATGTAGCTTTGTTCACTCTAGAGCTCACTCGACCAACGCTGTGCGCATTCTCTCGTGAGCTGGGGTTGAATAGTGTGCATGAATATTGTATGCCCTCTTTAATGACTATTAAAGCAGTGTGTGGGATTTACTAGCATCTAGTGGTGTAGTTGCAGATTGCAGAACCCTTGCCTCATCTTCTCCTTTCTAGCATCAAAGAGAAACTGCGGTGGCCTATCTAGATGCAGAGTTTAGTTTGTGTGGTCTGGGCCACTGTGGAAACATGGTGGTTCAACATAGCAGATATGCAGTGTCTGTAGACAGTCATTCTCATTCTCTTAACCAGTTTAACCCTAAACATGAATGAAAACAGAGTAATGAAGATTATATTCTGTAAATAGAACCGCCTGAATCTGACACACCTGACCTTTAATTCTTCTTCACTTCTTTAAGGCCCTCGGGTTTGGCTGCACTGTCACTGGTTGCCTTTCCTGTTCTTTGTATGAGAAACCAGGACATGCTGTGCACAGATCACCCTTAAAGGCTCGGAATTCTTTTTCAAACTGCACATGGATTCCTCTCTGACAGCCAAGCAGCATCACAAACAGTACACAAGCACAGACTGTGAGTGACAGAATCGACACAGGGCCTGGCTCCACTCGCCTGACTGGTCCAATTCCTGACTTTATCGAACATCAGCTCCCATTCAGGTCCCTCCCTGTTTTGCATTCCAGACTTCCTTATTTAAGATGAGCTAGTGCAGCATTATTACAGACAAATCCACGTGCTTATAGTGTGTGTCGTGTTGTTTAATAAGCAGCATAAAGACACTTGATGCACCAATCCGATATTAGAATTGGTATCAGTCCCAATATTGAAGAAAATTGTAGATTGGGTATCGATGGTAATGGGCCAATCCATATCAGCTGATCTATTCAGTCTAATTCCATGCTGTGTGCTGTGAGTGATGTCATACACAAGAAACACATTGTGTGGAAGCCCACATTGTTTTGAAAATGGAGCAAGTGAAAGGATCGGCTATATGGAACTTTTTCAAACTACCTCAGCCAACAAACTCTATGGCTACCTGCAAGACCTGAGGGGCGGTGGTAAAACTTCAAGTTATAACACAACCAACTTAATCAAGCACCTACAGAAACTTCACGGCAGATAGCACACAGAGTTCGCTGAACTGAGTTATTGAGTAACTGCTATGAAGGAGCTAACTTTGAAGGAGAGGAAGGAAAGAGGTGAAATTTCCACTAATTTCCACAAGTAATTCAGCACATTTATATGTTTGTTTTTCAAAAATAGGAAAGAAATGTTTCAAGTCTGATGTTGCCTTGCACAAAAGAATGTTCCCAGTCTTTTCCACACAATGAGACACACCATATGTTACCATAATTCCTTGTCTTTTTTCTGTATCAGTATTGGATCTGTATTGGCCAATACTAAACCTCAGATATCAGTATTGGTATTGGAGGCGAAAAAAAGCAGATCGCTGCATCCCGACTCAGAATGTGGAAGGAAGAAGTGGGGAACTCACACCACAGTTCATAATAGTAGCTGCAGCACTGCGTCTCTCCGCAGCAGTGACCCGACTCGCAGATGTAGCTCTGGTTGTTTACTCCCTGGCACAGCAGCTTGGCCTGTAAATACACAAACACGCCACACTGTCACACACACCAGCACATGCAGCATTCTGACAGAGTGACATTTAAAAAAATATACTACTAACCCCAACACTTTCATGCATCGCATGCACATTAGAAACCAGTCAGCTGAAGCTTTTTGTAAACCTCCTACTGAACACCTTATTTAAGCATAATACCCATATTATTGTTGATTCTAAGTATTACCTTACACTCATTAAGTTCTTACTTTGTAATGTGCTTTTGAGCACAATTGTAAGTTAAGTTTTAAACTCCACTGTAAGATGATAAGAGCATAAAAACCTGTGATGTGTATACCAGTTCCATTAAAGGGGTTAAATGCTGATGAGGATCTTCTAATGTCTTTGCTGCCTCTCTCACTGAAGAAAACAAACTTGTGGTGTGGACCTGACTGAGCAGAGCCTCAGCCTGGAATCAAATATCATGCAGCCCGAGTAAACACTGCTGCATCACTCTGACCTCACTGGATCACAGGCAGACACTACTGTAGATGTCATATGAAACTACCATTTCTAACAGTCGTTGCACTCTGCAGGCAAAGACTAATTCTGGTTTACAAGCTGGAATGATCAGATTCCAGCAGGTTTTCAGATTTGTAGATAGTGCTTACAGAGCTACTTCCATCTGGCAGCATGGACTGGACATGGATAATGCAATCATAGGCAATGAATGGACTCACCACATTGATAAAGCTAATACTGATTTACCATATTCAGTGACCTGATTAGGAAATAACACACAATCTGACTATTACTAGCAGCAACAACACTGCAGTTAGCTACTAGCGACAATTAAAGTGTGCAAGTAACGAGTTAAACACGTTTATTCAGTGCTGCCCTTTGTGTGTGAAAGGTGCCATGATGGATCTGAGTTTAAATCTTCAGCGTGTTTCTACGACCATCTGTCAAACAGATACAGATACACACTACACCAAAGAGTATGACAGTCCTAGCTTGAACTACGTGAGGATAACAGCTCCTCCACGGTGTCACTTAGTGCTGTTGCCCATCCCGGCTAACGTTACCTAAGTTAGCCTGGTCTAACCTGCTACTGTAACAGCCGTGCTAACTTTAGTGCCCATGTTTGTGACTGTTGCGGCGAACACGGAAACTGGCCTAACGTTACCAGGAAGAGAGCTTTTAAAAACCAACAATCAACCAGCAAGCTCGTAGTCAACAGCCGACGAGTGACAAAAACTTTTAAACCAGTCCGAACCGGGCCAATGCGTCCTGGCTAACAGGCTAGCCGAGTAAATGTAGTTAGCTGACTATCGTTAGCTGGCAAACTGTTAAAGAACGTTGTGGTAACCTGCTGTAAACGTTCACGTTACCTCTGCGACTGTGGCCGCCGTCGCTGAATTTTCTTGTCCAATATTGATCTTTAGTGACCCCATTGTCAAAAATGTTAGAAACTATTATTTCTTCACTTCTGAACTGTTCATTAACTGTCGCATTGTTAACTAAACGTCCCGAGGCCTCGGCGGCTCACCAAAACAAAACAAGTCGAGCTCAACTTCAACAATTGTTCCCACAGATCACTCCTAGCCCGCTGCTATTGGTCCACTCATGGATGTGTCGTTTCTCGAACAGCGATTGGCTCTTTCTGTTGTCAGTCAAAAATGGTGCTGCGCTGACGTATGTACTGCTGTCGATTGGACCTCAGAGGTGGTGATCGTTTCAGAGGAATGCGGTGGAGAGAGTGTACATGAACGATATCGTTTCTAACAGCAACAGCAACAAAATAATCACGATCATAATCACGTTTAGTTTCGTTGGTTATCAAATTAACTAGTGGGCTTGTCATGGGGAGTATTTCTTCTGTGCTTCTGTGCATTTATACATATTTTTCCATATAATATTTGATATTTTGTATTGTATTTTATTCTTTTTGCCCAACATTTTATTGTATTGTTTTTTTTACTCACTTATTAACTTATTAGCTTATTTTTATCCTTTATGGGCAATTCTGTTACCCAGTTAGTGACGGTAATGCTGATTCCTGAGGTTCTTCTTGTCCAACACATATTTTTATAGTATTGTTAACCCTGTGTTAACCTGCACATGAAAAAAAGCTCAAAACTTTTAACTAAAGCAGTAATATGAGTGACAGGGAATAAAGCATTCCGTCTGTCCGTCCGTCTTCTTCCGCTTATCCGTCTAGGGCGGGTCACGGGGGCAGCAGCTTTAGCAAGGAGACCCAGACTTCCCTCTCCCCAGCCACTTCGTCCAGCTCCCCCAGGGGGACCCCAAGGCGTTCCCAGGCCAGCCGAGAGACATAGTCCCTTCAGCGTGTCCTGGGTCTTCCCCAGGGCCGCCTCCCTGAGGGACGTGCCCGGAACACCTCACCAGGGAGGCGTCCAGGAGGCATCCTCACTAGATGCCCGAGCCACCTCAACTGGCTCCTCTCGATGCGGAGGAGCAGCGGTTCTACTCCGAGCTCCTCGCGGATGGCCGAGCTTCTCACCCTATCTCTAAGGGAGAGCCCAGCCACTCCGCGAAGGAAACTCATTTCGGCCGCTTGTATCCGCGATCTCATTCTTTCGGTCACTACCCAAAGTTCATGACCATAGGTGAGGGTAGGAACGTAGATTGACTGGTAAATCGAGAGCTTCGCCTTTCGGCTCAGCTCTCTCTTCACCACGACGGACCGGCGCAGAGTCCGCATCACTGCAGAAGCTGCACCGATCTGCCGGTCAATCTCACGTTCCGTCCTTCCCTCACTCGTGAACAAGACCCCGAGATACTTGAACTCCTCCACTTGAGGCAGGATCTCAACCCCGACCTGGAGACTGCACTCCACCCTTTTCCGGCTGAGAACCATGGCCTCGGATTTAGAGGTGCTGATTCTCATCCCAGCCGCTTCACATTCGGCTGCGAACCGCTCCAGAGAGAGCTGAAGGTCACGCTCCGATGAAGCCAACAGGACCAGGTCATCTGCAAAAAGCAGCGACCCAATCCTGAGGCCACCGAACCGTAACCCCTCAACGCCCTGACTGCGCCTAGAAATTCTGTCCATAAAGGTTATGAACAGAATCGGTGACAAAGGGCAGCCCTGGCGGAGTCCAACTCTCACTGGAAACAAGTCCGACTTACTGCCGGCGATGCGGACCAAGCTCTGGCACCGAGAGTACAGGGACCGGACAGCCCGTATTAACGGGTCCGGGACCCCATACTCCCGGAGCACCCCCCACAGGGTTTCCCGGGGGACACGGTCGAATGCCTTCTCCAAGTCCACAAAGCACATGTAGACTGGTTGGGCAAACTCCCATGCACCCTCCAGGACCGTGCTGAGGGTATAGAGCTGGTCCACAGTTCCACGACCAGGACGAAAACCACACTGCTCCTCTTGGATCCGAGGTTCGACAATCTTGCGGACCCTCCTCTCCAGGACCCCCGAAAAGACCTTCCCAGGGAGGCTGAGAAGTGTGATCCCCCTATAGTTGGAGCACACCCTCCGGTCCCCCTTTTTGAAGAGGGGAACCACCACCCCGGTCTGCCAGTCCAGAGGCACTGCCCCTGATGTCCACGCGATGTTGCAGAGACGTGTCAACCAAGACAGCCCCACAACATCCAGAGCCTTGAGGAACTCCGGGCGAATCTCATCCACCCCTGGGGCCCTGCCACCGAGGAGCTTTTTGACTACCTCGGCGACTTCAGCCCCAGAGATTGGCGAGCCCACCACGGGGTCCCCAGACTCTACTTCCTCAGTGGAAGACGTGCTGGTGGGATTGAGGAGGTCTTCGAAGTATTCCCTCCACCGACCCAGGACATCCCCAGACGAGGTCAGCAGCATCCCGCCCCCACTGAACACAGTGTTGACAGTGCACTGCTTCCCCCGCCTGAGCCTCCGGATGGTGGTCCAGAACTTCCTCGAAGCTGTTCGAAAGTCATTCTCCATGGCCTCACCAAACTCCTCCCACGCCTGAGTTTTTGCCTCTGCGACCGCGGAAGCTGCGTTCTGCTTGGCATGTCGATACCCGTCAGCTGCTTCAGGGGTCCCACAGGCCAAAAAGGTTCTGTAGGCCTCCTTCTTCAGCTTGACGGCATCCCTCACCACCGGTGTCCACCAGCGGGTTCGGGGGTTGCCGCCGCGACAGGCACCGACCACCTTGCGGCCAATAAAGCATTAGTATTAGTAAAATTAGTAAGGCATTAGTAAAAACACTACACTCAAAAATGAAATATTGACTTTAATTTATTTTGTATTAAGTTATTTCAACTCAATGTTATGTAATTGAACCCCTAACATAACATTTTTGAGTTGAAATAACTTATACAATTATGTATAATTGTATAAGTTATTTCCCCTAACATAACATTTTTGAGTTGAAATAACTTATACAATTATGTAGAACCTGTTGACTAAATCCATTTAATTAAAGTCAGCATTTCATTTTTTAAGTGTAATACTACCCCTGTAAAAAGTCTGCTGTTTTAAAATGCCCCCTATCACTGTTCTACTGTCTGATCTCATTGATGATTAATGAGAAGGTAAAAGTAAAGTAAAAGCAGGTTTTACTGTTGGAGGTGGTTGAGGAGCTATTGAGTTAAAGACTGCAACTTATAATTATTTTCATTATGGATTCATCTGCTGATTATTTTCTCCATTAATTGGTTGTTTGGTTTGTAAAATTATTTAGAACAATTCAATCAAATGAACATCTTCACAGTGTTTGTTTTGTTCAACAAAGAGTCTAAACCTCAGCATTAAATACATTCAAATGAATCAAATTTTGTCTGCTTGTCCAGCTCTGGTTCTGGCATGACACCAGCTCCACTCCACTCACAGCCTCAGGTATAAAAACTTCCTCTTCCTGGAGGTCCAAAACACCTGTGGTACAAACACTCCCCTGGTCTGAGCTCACAGTCTGGATAGCCCAGCTAATAAACCATGCTAACATTAGCTAAGCACTACAGTTGGCAGCAGTTTACTTCACTGCCCATAAGGAAACTCTGTAAATCACAGAGAGTTGTGGCAGAGCAGTCGGACGACATCAAAGGGAAAATCAGAAAACATTTTCTCCATTAAAATATGATCCAGTTTCACCAAAATCAGTCAAATAGTTGGTGGTATGTGTCTTAGTGCTGTAACGCATCAGATACTTCTCACAGGTGATCATACTCTGCCCAAAGTTACACAAACAAAAGCACTGACTTGAGTTCAATGCAGTAAATGCTACATGTTGGAGTATTTTTGGGGGGCTAGCTCAGTCCACAGAGACCCGGAGGGTGGCCAGTTCAAGTCCAGCATGGACCAAAATATGGAAGGAGGACTGGTAGCTGGAGAGATGGCAGTTCACCTCCTGGACACTGCAGAGGTGCCCTTGAGCAAGGCACCGAACCCCCCAACTGCTCGCAGGACACTCCTCAGGGGGGCTACCCATCACTCCACCATCTCTCTCCACATTGCATGTCTATGAGCCCTTGTATGTGTGTTCAGGGTTAAAATGCATGTAAAATAATAAATAACTGAGTGAAAAAAGAAATTCTCCGTTAAGGGATTAATAAAGTATCTCTCTTACAGTGTGAGGACAGATGAATGATGACTGTTATTCATGGTCGTGGTAGAAAAGTTACACAATGTTGCTTTAAATTTTTTTTTAAAATAAATCGTTGGGTAGTTTAAAGCTCCTGTGTGTATGATTTCAGGGAATATATTGGTGGAATATAATAGTCAGTGTCAGTCAAGTGTGTTTTAATTTGCGTAGCCACACCTGAACATAAGAGTCATTTTGTTTTTTTGACTTTAGACCACACCTTTTAAATCTACAGAGGGAGCGGGTCCTCTTCCACAGAGTCAGCCATGTTTTATTGCCATGTTTCTACAGTAGCCCAGAACAGACAAACCAAACACTAGCTCTAGATAGGGCCTTTCATGTTTCCTCGCCCACTTCTCTTACTAGCCAGATTCTCTTACTAGCTTGGGATGCCACTAAATTCTACACACTGGACCTTTAACTTATAACAAAATATCATATTTTATGAACTCTTCACATGATTTGTGTATAAAAATATGAATTTATAAAATTGCAAAAGCTGCTAGAACAATGTAGCGAAGTATAAGTAGAAAGTGGTATGAGTGGTATGAAAAAAAGTGTTTTTTCTGTGTGACAGAGGAGAGGAACACACAGCTGGACGCGCCTCACTAGTCCTCAGGTGATGTGCCCTCTTACTTGCCTTAAGTGCACCATGGTGTATGAAAGAATCCTGAGCACATCTGTTACAGCTGCCTCAAACCTCAATTCACACTGCCACAACCCTGGAGGAAAAGAAGTTATCCCCTGGTATTTTTTCCTAAATCTTTCTAATTTAAAAGAAATGGGACAAAGAAACTGTCATACAGCATGTTTATATGTAGCCTTAGTGCAAAAATGAGCTGTCTGCCATTCCTCTCATTCGCAGTGCTTTTTCTGTCCTTAGATGTAATGTGTAATTAGTTTGTAGTATCTTGATTAAAACTTTTATTTTAGTGTGTATGTACTGTGTAAACACATGATGAACTTAAAGAAAGTAAACATTATTACAATCCATGGTCCCTCTACAGGATGGAGCCACGTTCATTTCAGTTTATTTTGTCCTTTTTTCTGCAGATGTTACAAACAAAAAAGATTTAAATCTTCTTTGTAACATCTGCAGAAAAAAAGGACAGTAAATGCGGTATGATGATCCTGGTGTCAAGGTAAGTTCCTCTCTCTTCCTCTTTCCCTCCACCTCTCTCGGTTCTCCTCTCCTCAGTGCCGGCCCTTTGAACCTTTCAGCCCAGTTTGAGGGAACAAAAGCAAACAAATCACATTGTCCTTTCAGGAATTTTGGCTTGTTCGCTGCCTTTCATGACCTCTTCTTTAGGCACCTCTATGCCTCTCCTCATTCAGGGTCCCCAAGAAAGTCAATGGTTCCTTACATCCCAGTTTGACAAGTCAGGAGGATACACGCTAATCCCCTTAATCTGGCCTTTCTCCCGCGCGCAGCCACAGGGAGAGAGGGACCACAGAGAGTAATCCTGTCAGAGAAACAATAGGATTAAGGGCCCAACCCGTGAGTGACAATCAGGTATCCACTGACTGATCTGCAAAGCAGGAGCCCCGGCCACTCTCTCTTCAATGTGACTTTATTTTTGTTTGGCGGGCCCAAGAGGGATGGGGGTGAGGTAAGGGAGGGACGGGTGGGTTGTGACGGGAGGAAGGATATTTCTTTGAGGGGCTGCTGGAGGTCTGACAGGCCTGTGGTCCTCTAAGCACCAGGGACCCAGGAATGACTGACAGATGAGGGAGTAGAGCTGGGAGGGAAGCTGGGAAATCTGTATCTGGGGGGTATGGGCTGGGGGGTGGCATACATACAGCTGATTTCAATTCATATTTTCTAGGGATGCTTTAGTGAGTATTCTTGATTGAACAGAGGGTGCAGGGACACACAGCCCTGACTGCATTTTTTTTTTAAATTGTGGTACTGGTTGCATGGATAAAGTTTTGCATGGGACAAACATAACATATGTAGTGACCCTTTTTACATTATACACAGTCATTTGACTGTTAAAATAAAAACCTAAAAAAATAAATTGAACTACAAAACTACAGATAAGCACATCTTTACAAACACCTCACAAATGTCTAGTTTCATTTTCAAACAGGGCTCAGAAATTCCCTGAATCGGCTCACTGCAATTTTTACTAAATGTTACTCAAACAGGAAACAGGAAGCATTTGTTGGTGATGATTTGGTGGTCTAATACTCATTTTGGTGCTCTTTCATGTCAGAATATCAGGATCACATGAAAACATCTATTTCACAATAGATATTCCAATATATTGGAACATGTGCATTTCAAAAAAGGACAAATATAATAGAAAGTGAAATATTCACATATTCAGGCAAACATATGAGAGTGAAACATGACGCAAAGTGTTAACTCTTCACATTTCACAAGCACACACGCATATTTGTGTTTATACGTGCCTTCTGTTAGGAGTTTTCTCACAGCATTATTCTCGATTGAAATTCAATGATCTCAACGGCAAAAAGTGTTAAAACATATAACACCTTTTAAACAGAGTTTACAATGTGCTTTAACATAAAAGCACTGACAGACAGACAGACAGACAGACAGACACTGAAGTCAAGCAAAGAAAAGAGAAAATAAAGGTTTGAGAACATAGACAGGGAATGAAACATATGCAGCATTATATTATATCATTGTCTTCCCTGGCCTTGTTATCGTTCTAAATAAATAAAGTTTACTGAAGTTTTTAAAAACATAAAAGCAAGTCTAGTAAAGTATCAAAGGTTTCAAGAAGTGATTTAAAAGAAGTCAATGATTCTTACGTCTTTATCTCACTTTATCTCCTCAGTCCTGAAGGCAAACGCACCTTTAGATTTAAGTCCCGACTTTGGAACAGTTCGAATGGCCTCCACCTGAACATATAAGGCTGCAGAATGGCTCATAAGAGGTCAACATGTCTGCTATATAGCTTGAACCCAGATGTACTTTATAGGCGATCAGTAAGAATGTATACAACCCATGCAAAGATAAAAACACTGATATCAATGGTACTGAGTGAATTCCTTTCAAAAGCTGTGACCTAGATGCGAACTTCACCTTATAAACACCAGATGGCCCCATTGGTGCAGATATGTTGCCAGCAGGACTTCCACAGTCAGAGAGCCTCTGTAGTCAAAGTGCAGGAGCTCAGGTCAGAGAAGACAGACTGCTCAGTGCACCAACACTTTGAACATAGTCATCTGTCCAAGCAGAAACCACACAAACCTCAAGCAGTGAGGTGCTTCTGATATCCAATCCTCTGTCTCAGCTGCTGCAGCTACAGGAGCCAGGCCTCAGAGCTGAAGGAAACAAGCCTCACATCCAGTGAAAAGAGGAGCAGTCCGCTCCATTCAGCTCCAGTGAACTTGGCCAAAGAAAACAGCGGTCGATTCTTCGCATCTCCTCATGTTACGGTGATGGTCTTGTTAAGTGCTGGGGGTAAATTACAGGTTAGCCATTGTGTGAAAGGGAATGAGTCACAGGATAGTGGATTTCCATGTGTGACAGGTGCCTGAAGTGGTTACTCTGTTTGTTTAGGCTGTAGCTGCAGCAGCCCTCTAAACTGATACTGTGAAGATTCCCACTGAAGGCTCACCCCCAGAGGTGAGGGTTAACCAAGTGGTGACCAAAGTGTGGGGAGCCACCGGAAGTCCCTGACAGTAACCCTCCTGAATCCTTTAAATTATTATTATTTTAGCTGGACAGAAAAACATGTGCATTATGTATGGAGCTGGAGTGTTGAGTGCAGGTGTAGCTGTTTCCACCTGCTTCCAGTTTAATGCTACA
This sequence comes from Nibea coibor, assembly GCA_023373845.1. Taxonomy (NCBI): domain Eukaryota; kingdom Metazoa; phylum Chordata; class Actinopteri; family Sciaenidae; genus Nibea; species Nibea coibor. Next base: position 2,111,536 of record CM041723.1, read on the forward strand.
CTAGGCTAACCACTTCCAATTAAAGACCCACTAATATCCATTTGACTCTGACTGATTTACAAGCACTAACATCATTATCACCTGGAGCTAAATCTTGTCAAGGTTCAAGGTTCAGTTTTGTTCATTCTACATGACAGGGATGTACACCACAATGCAAGCTGTAATTCCTTTATGCTACACACTAAAACCAAAATAAACTGTATTTATGGTAGAGTATGTCTCACAGCTTGGGGAAAGAAGGTGCTCTGTAAATGGAATTGTATTTGTATTTTTCTGCTCTATCAACCACTCAAAGTGCTTTTACAACACTATCACAGTCAACCATACGCTGTAATCAGGATTCTTCTCAAATCTGATGTGGACAGTGGCTGGTCTTCCCGAAGTGGAGAAGACTCGAGAGCTGACCAAGGAGATCAAAGGGGCTTAAAATGTGTTTAACTCATCGCCATCAGTGTGTGAATGTGTGTGAATGGGTGAATGAGATATGTAGTGTAAAAGAGCTTTGAGTGGTCAGAAGACTAGAAAGGAGATATATAAGTACAGTCCATTTTAGCATGTATGTCACTTACTGTTCTGTTTAGACGTCTGCACAAACAGCATACAGCAGCTGCACATTTAGCTCAGCCTAACCACTGCTGGGAAGTGGTTGATGACTGCTGCCTCTGTAAGTGACAAACTGAAAGCTTTTGAAAGCATTCATTCACTGGACAATCTGTACATCTCGATGTGTCCTTCTAAGCTTTAACTTTGTACAAACAATTCCAGTCCTCTAGTTATGTCACAGTTTAATATATTATATGGTGTTGGGTCACCATAACATTTATCCCTTTGGGGGTCGTTAGTTAAGTATCCATCTACATTTTAAAGACACAGTTATTTGTGCTTGTAACTAGGGGTTGTGATGGACTATCCTCTAAGAAGAATGACTATTAGTCATTTATACAAGTCCTAAAACAGATGTAATCATGGCAGAAGCAAAAGAGAAACTCAGAAGTTATACAAGTCCACACAGGAAGGAGGTCAATGTGGACGGAGGGTGCAACAAAATGCTGCTTGCTTCCTCCTTCCGAACAGTCAGTCCCGTAACCACGACTGTCCCCTATAGTGTCTATTATTGTAACCATGATGACGAAGATCCCCTAAAACTTAACAAAGTACTTATTTTAACCCAAACCATGATCTTTCCTCAAACCTACTGTGTTTGTGTCTAAACCTCACCAAACTGTAACCATAGCGCTGTCTCATCATAAAACTGATTTATGTGTAACAGCTTTGGAAGGCACAGACAGACGATGTTGCCCTGCTGATAGACATGTCAGATGACATGGACCAACAATGTTTTTTTGTACTCTAATTTAGATGACTTGTTGGGTATGGATAGATAGTCTTAGCCTTGTATAGTATGTTGTTGATGATGCAAACAACAAGCCAGGCTGCTCTTTTCCTGTATGGTGGAATAGATAAGAGTCCCATGTCTACCCCTTCTTTTTCTAATCTTTTGAGGATGTGTTGTTTTATATATTTTAGTAAAGGTGATTATCTTCATGTTGGACATTTCTGCACCTCAGTTTATGTTGTTGTTATGTTGTAGTGCTAGCATTCAATGTCAATGCAAGAAGTACTGTAACCTATGGATGGATCATCACAGCTCTGCAGTTAACACTCACCTGTTAGCTGTACCTAACCTTAACCATACGTTGCCATATTAACAGTATGTGTAAAGTTGGTGATGGATGTAATGGAAGGGCTTTTATAGTAAGCCTTTTTCATATACATATAATGAAAGTCACATAGAGTCAAGTCAATTAATAAAAATACCTGTAGTAACTTTTATTTATGCTTGTAAAAATTGCAGTATTAAAATGTATGTTTTTCTCAACTAAAGTTTAGGTAGTGTGCTTGACAGTGTTCCAGTGAACATAAAAAATCAGCATGGCGCTTGGAAAACAAAAGAGAGGCCGAGCAGCTGCAGCCACATCTGTCTGTAAAACAAAAAAACTAGCTTGAAGTGTTCGGATGAACAGTGTGGCATTTTTCACAGGGACGATACTCGACAGCAGCTTCTTTGTGCCTCATGATGTAGCACCTTCTGAAATGGATGATGTCACCCAAGACATGGTATCAGGGATGAGAGTGCAAAGCAGGAGGCTTTTTTCCCTCCTGCAAGTTCCCAAACCCTGAGTGACACTACAGAAGAGGAAAGACATGTACAGACAAGAACACACATCGCTCACCACCAGGCCCGGTTGTCCACTGGCTGATACTAGATCCAAACATCTATTATCACACAGTTACTGCCATCCACCTCCAACTGCAGTTCTACTAAACATATGTCCATAGAAACCAAATTACCAACAAGTTCTAGCTAAATAAATAACTACTGATTGTATTCAACAAAATCCTAAACCCAGAAAACCTGGTGTGTGTGTGTTGTGTGTTGCTGTGGATACTGCGCCTACCCGGCCTCTATGATTAATTCAACTGTCAGGAGTCCCCGGGGGTCACATCTCCTGCATGGGTGTGCAATGTGTGTACGCACCCAGGCCACTCCTCTTAAGTGGCTCTGGAATATTAACTAATGGATGGCATATGATCTAATATATGCCATTAATGGCCAGCAGGGAGGGTCACTGGCCAGACCCACAGTGGACAGCCTGGGACACGTGGCTGGAGCGACACACTAACCCTAACCCCCCAAAAAAAGATCCTTAACAAACAAATTTTTAAAAAACGATATGTAGGATATGCCCCAGGAAAGAAAGACAAGTTAGCCCTGCTTCAGAGGAGTTCATTACAGTTACCAGCCTCAGAAATCCACACTTGATGTTAGCTCAGATTAGAGCCCAGATAAATGCTTCAGTAGCAAACACATCACCATCAACTGTTCAGAGCAGACTGTGCGAATCATACCTTCATTCTTCTTCATCCTGCAAAGAACGGATGGTATCTACATGTGTGGTTCCACATGACGCATGGAGGAGGAGGTGTGATGGTGTGTGGGTGCTCTGCTGGTGACACTACAGCACTCTGCAGCGACATGCCATCACATCTGGTTTGCAGTTAGTGGAACCATCATTAAAACACACCCTCCAAGCTCTGCAAGGGCTGTGTGCTGCATCAGACGAGCTGGCCTAGACAGTCACCTGACTTAAACAAAACTGAGACGATTTAAAATGAGATGGACTGCAGAGTCACACACACACACACACAGTGCCTGTGTGTGTGAAACACCAGGTGCACTGTATGTGTGGTTTGATGATCCTGATGTGTGATCTTGTAGATTTGATCTCTGTCCATCAAACAGATCCTCACATTGTACAAAGTGGATTTGGGGGGTCAAACACTCCAATCCCCTCTGGTGTGTGATCTCAGGTGTAAGGGTCAAATGTATGTAAACCCAAACAGTGTGTTTCCACAGTGATGAGATGGGTTTGTCAAGAGGCTAATGTGCCTTAATCCCCTCAAAGGCTTTGACTGGGTCCAGGCAGCCACTCCAAAGTGTAGGGGAGGAAAAGGCCCTGTGTTTTCCACACCGGGCTTATTCACTGGCTCAACAGACAGTCTGTGCACATGATTTTTATGTGTTGAGTATTTGTGCTCACAGTGCCTCAAGCTAATGGATTAGCTCTTTACTGGCAGGCTCCAGCATGCTTCTCATGTCCATCCAATGAGTTCTGTCAGGCTCAGTGTTTTGGTTGATCTTCACAGGTGTTACAGTTTCTTTCTGTCCACAGTTATCATCATCCCAGATGAAAGTGAATGCTATTCAAAATCACATTAACATCTGTATGTAATAATGCAAATGGAGGCCTAACCTTTCTAATGCTAATAAATGAATTGGTGGTTAACTTCCATGTTAATGCTCATTTATCTTGAGTATGTAACTAAACTCCAGGACATGTTTTACTGAACCATAAGGGATTTTCATTCCTATCATGTTCCCTGCCTCTTCAACCTCTCAGTAAATCTTAAAAACAAGACGTGGATCATCAGTGGAGCTGAGGCAGGCCGAATGACGCCTGGGTGCTCAAAAAAGCCATCTGTAATGACACCCACCTGTCAATCAAAGCAGCCATGCTGTTTCTTGCATGACTTCAAGCCTTAATATCATTTGAACAGGTGAGTTCCATAAAGATTCACCCCCAGTAAAGCTATGGAGGTTGAAAAGTTCTGCAGCCAGTCTCAAGTGGATGCTCAAGGAATTTAGCACTTCTGCACTGGCTTTATTTCCCAGCAACGGAGGTTGCCGGTTGGATCGGTTGGTTTGACAAGTGAACTCTGGGTTCACCTCAAACCGCAGCATCACTTCCGATGTAAAAAGAACTTATTTCTGATGACTTTCAAACAGCAAATGGAGGAAATGGACACTGATGGATTGTTTGGACAGGTCACGGGTGAAAATAAAACAAATTCAGGATCCTGGTATTGTTATAGTTTTTTCCCAACCCTAACCCAGGGCCCCACTCTACCTACTGAGCTAACCTGAGCTGCTGGTATTCTTATTGTTATTTTAAATTTGTGTTTATGGTATATGCAGCAGATTAGTCCCTGGCCATATTTTGGAAACATTTCTTAATTATTTAAATTAACTGCATTAGTGAGGACTCTCCTTCCTTTCCCCTGTTTTTAGTTTAAATTTTATTAATTAATTATTTATTTTTTAGTTTTACATTCCTTTACATAAAGTTTTTCTTTACTCTTCTTTAAGGTACGTATAAATACAGTGTTTGGAGCTCGAATCACAATATAGACAATTCTTTCTTACCAGTCCCCCATCTTTACTATAAGTACTGCTTTAAACACTCAGGCTGACACAGAAGTATTCTTTGAAAATCAAAAGCAGTGCACAGAATTCACAAAAAGCAATTCCTTTAAAAATGTGAAAACATTTATTGTGAAAATAGACAGCTTTATTGAACTGATAGATATGAACATTGTGTGTGTGCGTGTGTGTTTATCATCTGATGTAGATGGGGTTCTTGCTGAAGTCCAGTGAGTGCAGGGCGGTGGCCAGGGCTGCATACAGGTGAGAGCTGCTGAATCTCAGGCAGTACACTGGGCTGCTCACCGAGTCTGAAGTCAGCTGGAAGAACTGCACAACAAAAAAAAACACACAACATGAAAGCATTTAACAGCAGCATTACGTTTATTCTCTCACATCTGGACTGGCTTGTTGTTAAAGTATGTGAGGTGATGTCATGGATGTCATACTGAAGATAGACACACCTGCAGGCATTCAGCCTGCCGTTTGTCCCAGAGTCGTACAACACCATAGTGTGAAGAACCGCTGGCTATCATGTGATTTCCATCTGTCTGGATGCAGTACAGCGCGCTGTCATGAGGCTCCTCCCACTCCATCACACACTTCCTGTTGGTAAACATGGGAGTTTACGCATGAGTTCAGATGAACAGGATTTTTGTTTGTTTTTTTGCTGAAGCACCATGTAAAGTCGGATTCTTCAATGGTTCTACTTACAATGTATCATGTAATACAATATATCAAAGAAACATGAAGTCAGAGTTTCCTTGGAAGAGATGAGATGAGATGTGAAGGAATTATTGCACTTGTTTTTGGCCTGCCACAAAGGTACCTGACTGGAATCAAACCAGTGAGTTTGTGATAACAACTTCCAAACATGTTGTGTCTTATTCCAGCCCATCACAAAGGGCTGCATCTGTCTGAGTCCGGGTTGTTAGGGGAAAAAAGTGCAAGTTCTAAAACTCAAATCAAAACTCTTTCTGATGAGATGACTGGAAGAGTTTAAGCTGAGAGGAATGACTGAAAATAAGTTTCAAACAATCTGAAGTGCAACAATACAGCTCAGATTACATCTGTGTACATGTTGTGGAGGTTTGGGGACAACACTGAAACTCCATCTCTTGTTTACAGAAGAACCCTATACTGTACTTAACAAGGAGCTGTGTGTGTGTGTGTGTGTGTGTGTGTGTGTGTGTGTGTGTGTGTGGCTGAGTGAGCAGCAGAGCTGGGTGGTGGTGACTGTGGTTAGGAGAGGGGAAGTATTTTGGGGATAAGTATTTTCTGCCAATAGACATCGATCCTCCATTAGTGCAGCCTCATCAATAAGTGATGGAGAGACACTGGGGGCAGACAATGGGGCAGCAGAGATGTCTGGAGGTCTCTCTCTCTCTCTCTCTCTCTCTCTCTTTCACTCTCTCCTTTTCTTTCTCAAATCTTCAAATAATAAATGAAATAATCAGTGATTGGGGGCATGTAAATAGAATAATCAACTAATAACCTAATTAGCCTGAAAGTAGAGTATGTGGTGGCAGTGGGCCAGTCGCAGCAGTGTGACTGTGGAGCAGGAATCCCTACAACCCAAAGTACAGAACCCATCCAGTAATGTCTGTTTTCCAGTTTTGTTTCGTTCATCATGTTTTTTTTTCTTATACAGTTAGGTCATATGAGATATACTGTGAGAAAATATATATCTGTATTTTGTATTTCTCTTTGGTAGTGAACTTCCAGACAACCTGAACCTCCTGGATGACCCAGGGAGCCTATTGAGGGCCAGTGAGATTTGACTACATGAATTATTGATATCTAAATAGGGACCCCCCTCTGCCAACCTTCACCTCAACCCAACCCCTTTCAAAATCCCCAGAGCCATCTGACAATCAGATCTGATTTGTCTTACTTGACTGATCCCCCAGAAATACAGCCTGAACCCCCTCCAACATTGAACCTCCTCTAACCCCAAAGAAATGCTGTCCTTTCCAACCATGTTAGGGACCCTGCTGGCAGATACTGAAGTGAGGGCTGCTGCATTATTATGGACACCGCAGTGGGCTGCAGGTTCACTCCATGTGCTCCCACTGATGGAAATAAAGCAGTAGGCTGCACCATGGCCTGAAAGTTATTCCTGAAGAAAACCTCAGGAAGGGAACCAGGGAGGTTTTTATGAAATAATTTCAATGATAAGTTCAAGGTTCACTGTATTGTGACAGAATTATAGAAATAGAAATTTTAGAAAATCATTTCAGTCATTTTATCTCTCACTGTTAGATGACAGTTCAACTGATTTCAGTGCTTATTCTTCAGCTAACAGACAACATCTCACCATCATTGTGACAAGACAAATTTAAACAGAAACAGAAACCAGAGCAATTCAGAAAGAGGAAACACTTTTCTACTTAGTTCATTCATTTTGATGACCTAACATATTGAATCTAAAATACTGGAATCAGCCAAACTTATTTATTTAATTTGCTGACCAGGTGGAGTCACCTCCATCATCTGTCACTTACATATACTTGAGTTTCTTGTTATTTTATTTGTACACCTTCCTTGTTTAGTGTCATTATCTTTTATGTCACCTGGGAATTAATACCACCTCCAACTATTTTGTCTGTTTGGGTCCAGCGTGATATTTATTTGAGACTTCAAAGTTAAGGTTAACACAGTAATGATGATCAAATGCTGTTACTTCAGTTAATGTTGTTATTTTCTTCATACATTTCGTTATATTTGGCACATTATGGATTACTACGTTTTCTTTTGTCTGTGGTATCTTGTTGTTGTGGGAAATCTGTGGGAATGCATTGTGTGGGAGGGGGCCGCCCCAAAATGTGGAGCTTATTAAGCATAGTATTAATTCTGTTCAGAGGGATGTCATATTAAAGGGAGGAAGCGTTGGTAAATGAATGTATGTTTTGCTCATATTTTGTCAATGGTGCGGAATGATGAGTTTGATGACGCATTCATGTTCTTTATAAATGTTGTGTTTGTGTTTCTTGATATTATATATAAATATACATTATATTTATATATCCTCTAAGAGGAGAGGGAGTGAGATTTTGAATAATTTTTAATATCAGAGGTATGTCAGCAAAAAAGTGTACACTGTACAGTGATACACACTGCAGCAGAAATTTATTAGGACTATTGGTTAAAATTATTGCAGCATACTTACAGAATGTAATGTGTTTTTATGGTCTCAAGATGATTGTCTACTAACTGGTCAAGCTGACAAAACAGAGATTGTGGCATACCGTGGGCTGAGTCGAAGGTCCCACATTCGAATGTAGGTATCATAGCCGCAGGTTAAGAGCTGGAATGGAGACTCAAACACCATGTCCAACACACCAGCCCCACGACGAAACTGTGAGCCCAGACTGCACACACACTCTGATCTGGTGGAGGAGAGAGGGATGGAGGAGGATAGAAGAAGAGAGGAGAAATGAACATGCGAGATATGGGTTTAGAACATGGTCATTCACGTGACATGTCCGAAAAACATATGTGCATATACACTACTCACAAACGCTAGGGATATCCGGATTCGGACAAAGTGCAAAACACACTGTAAACGCTACAGGCCAACTTAATTTGACCTTCTCTAAACTTTTTGATGTGCATTCATGATATCACTGAAGCCTGAACTTTTTCCATTTTGTATAAATTTTTCCTTAAAGTTGAATATCCCTAACTTTTTGTGAACAGTGTATATGAAAATTTGGCACATATGAAATGTAGGGAATTTAAAAAATGAATGTGATGAAATTATATGTTCATTGATACATTGGCTGTTTCTGCTGTAAGTATGAAAAAACAATTGCTTGGCCTATCCTGACTGTTTCACACACTGCACACACGCTGCAAACCACATCAATGTGTATTGAAGATCATTGTCTGAAGGCAACAGAACTACATCATCTGCAAAGAGCAGAGAACCAGATTCTCAGGTCACCAAACCAGACACTCTGACTTCCATGTAGTCATCCTTCAATCTAGACAACCTTCTAGTGTTGTTGCAAATTAAAACCTACAGTAGGTTGTGACCATTGAATTCCCAGTAACACCCTGTATGTGAAGTATAAGCCTAGATGATGTTATTACTTGACTGGAACTGATCTACCAAGGAGAATCCAAAACTTTGACAAACGTGCAGACCAGAGCAAATAATCCATCATGTTGGAATTATAGTTAATGACATTCATGGCCAAAAATACTGGCACCCCTGCATTTCTGTCACATAATGCACTACGTCTCCCAAAAATGTTTTATTAAGTTGTTATTGTCTTTGTTTACAGTGGAACAACACACACGCAAAAAGGCCTTCAAAGAGAAGAACACGGTCCCTACATACATATATATGGTACATGCTGACTGTGTACATAGTATTATGAAATCTGAAGACTACCAAAGAATTCTGGGGTGCAAAGTAAGGCTCAGTGTCAGAAAGTATCTAGAAATTATGGGTCTAACAGCAGCACAATGACCCAAAGAATACCTCAAAAAGCACCCAAAAATAATGGTTTAAGACAAAGTGCTGGAGAGTTCTTAAGTGGCCACCAATGATTCCAGATCTAAATGCCATAGAAACAGAACAGTGTTTGGGAAAAGGAACCCATCATCAGACCTGAAAGAAGAATGGCCCAAAAACTCCACTACAGAAAGAAACTCACTGATGGTTACAGGAAGTGACTGAGTTAATTTCAATTATTTTTCTCAAAGGGTGTGCTACCAAGTATTAAGTTGATGGTGCCACTCTCTGCTTTTTTGTGTTGTTTCAATCCAAGCACAATAAAATAAACATGAAAATATCAAAGCATTTGTAATAGCTGTGATTTTTGGGAGAAGTAGTGCATTATGTAACAGAAATGTAAAGATGCCAATATTTTTGTTCCTGACTGTGTATCGATGTGATGTGTGAGTACATTTTTTGTAAAGTCATATATAAAAGTGTTTAGTAATAATAAAATAAAATAATAACAAAATGACTACCTGGTTCTGTCTAATCCAGTAAATTAAATAAATGACCAAATCAAGAAACTTTATCAAACTGATGTATGCAGTCTCATGGTATATATACTGTGTTGTCAATTTGTTGATTATATGTCAGTACATGTTTCTTCCTGAATATTGTTTTTGTTATTATGTTGTTCTTTATTACACAACTTAAATTGACTGACAGAGTGTTGTCTGTGTGTCACTGTGGCTGGACTAGTGAATGTGGCCCTGGGGACACACATAAATTGTGTGTATCTTCAAGTGATAAATAAAGTTTGTGTGTCTGGGTAGACATGGTGTGACCGGTGCGTGTGTGTGTGTGTGTCAAGCTCCATGCAGCACCATGCTCTTGTGATCACAGAGCTGTCCCGCTTGCTCCTTGCCTCTTGATTATTGGAGAATAACTTGCACTCAGCAGGGCGGATTATTGCAGAATAACTGTCTCTTTGTTGCCATTTAATACCCTCCATGACCGTGACTGTGTGCGACTCTCGCACATTTGATACCTGCCCCGTAGCAACCATTTAAAGGAGGCCACTGGCCTTGGCGACCGAGTAGCCCTGTGCTTCGACTCGTGCCCCCCTCCCTCGCCCTGGAGCCCAATCCGCAGGCTCGGGCTGGTAATCCCCAAGCCTTACCCCAGGGGGCCTTCTTATTGGACCAGGGCTTTCCCCACAGGTTGCCTTATTGGGTGAGAGCTTTCTCATTGCCAGGGTCTCATGACTAAGCCCGAGCCAATGGGGAGTCTGTGATGAGGCTGAGTTTGTGTCTGTGTGGGGTAGTGACCCCTCGTTTTCCCCTTACCACTAAAACCAAGGAGCTTAGCGCATGCCACACAAAAAGAAACTCATTCAAGTCAAAGGGATACGAGCCTGTTCATTCATAACTAAATAATGATGTCTCCATCACAGCACCACCACTCCAACTAAAAAGAGATCATCAATTCATAACCCTACCCTCTGAAATCCTTCAAAATAGATGATTATAATCTTATGCTGTTCTGAAAAAAGAGCAAAAACAAACCCAAATGTGAGAGGAAAATAAAAACTAGGTTTCCATAAAATGGACCTGACATCTGTGCATGGATCTTAAAGCCACTAATAGCACCATGCGATGAGCTGGTGCACAGTGTAAAACAGCAGGGATTCTCAAATTGGTAGGTCACTGGCTTTTATGGGCTGCGTGTGATTACAGGATGGAGGCATAAGCATATAATCTTTCAAAATGACTGTATCTGTTAGTGAGCAGCGGCACAATCTTCTGATCTGACCATCCTTTCTATTGCTTGTCTGGGTCCGTAATGTTGAATACCTGAGTTTGGCCTCGAGCATGCCTGACTGGAAAGCGTCACATGGCAGCCTCTAAAACATAGCTGAGTGGCTGAGTCATAACCATTGCATACGGTCCAGCCTCAAAGGGTTTGTGACTCAGGAGAACACACATCACAGGCTGTGGCTGTAAAAATCACACAGTGGCTGTTTAAGTCATCAACCCCCAAATCAGTGGACATATTGTGATGACATACTGCATGTGGATCATGTTAGATGTAAAAAGTAGCAGTAGAAGAGTTTTCTTTGATACAGCAACCAGAACAACCACTATTGGCCAAAGCCTCCCATCATGGGCTACACCTCTAAAGCCTGACAGTGAAGGCTTTAGGAGATGCAGAACTTTCTCTCAGAGCAACTTGAATTTAAATATGCTAATAAATTATTATGGAAGTTTTACCCAATGACAGCAAAATGACTGCCTTCCCCAACTTTAATGTTTCGAATAAAATAAAGAATTGGAGCCTACAGTGAAGTTTAAGCTTTTCACGTTCTACATTACACTCAGTCCCAAACTACCTGACAGGTTAAGTCTACCAAATTAAAATGACATGGAGAGTTAGAAACATTTGGAACAATTCAGTTTCCTTTCCATTAGGAGGGACACGTCTCTGCACCCAAACTGACAGTTATGCTTGTAGGCCAGCACTGGAGTCTTACAGTGAGTGTGAGCTGCAAAAGGGAGCCAGTGAAGTGAACAGAGCAGAGGAGTGGTGTGGGAAAACTCTGGGAGGTTGAATAGCAGACGGGTGGGAGCGTTGTGGACCAGCTGCAGGATCTCTGTACTGTACTTAATGTAGTTGTGTGCACACATTGTTCCTGTGCACTGAGGGATTATTAGTGATATTTCAGGAGTGTTCATTTTCAGTTTGACCTCTAAATAAAGTGGTTCAGATCTTAAACTATTGGTTTGTTTCACTTGTTACTGCAACTCACAATATACAAAGTCGATAATAAAATACTACTAAATAAATAAATAAATAAATTAATTAATTAAATTAATTATTAAATAAATTATTAGAGTCATTAGGTCAGCCAGATCAGAGCACCCTGATGAAAAATGTTTTTCAGAATTAAAGCCCGGACAATGAAATCATAACAGAAATGACGAGAAACAGAATCCAGGCTGACCCTAACACTGACCCTAAAGAGAAGGATCCTTTAAGCCTGGTGCAAAAGTCGCCATTAAAATGACAACGATTCAAATGGAAATCATCGTTTGTTTGAGAGATTGCTGATTGAGAACAAAGCAATTGGAGCTGCAGTGTGGCAGCTACTTTGTGAGATGGGTAGACTGGTGGCCCTGGGGGGCACAGACTTAGTGATTGTTATGAAGGGGCTGCTGGCTGTGTGACATACAGGGTCTAAGTCCTGATTTCAGCCTGTCTGGTCTCCCTGCAGGAGTCAGGTTGGCTTTAGGGGCCACACACACACACACAAATTGTGAAAGGAATCATTAATGAATTGACAATGTTGAAGAAAAAAAGCAGAAGAAGCTAAGGGAATTATCCTTTAGTGTGGGGACAGTTAAAGAAAAGCAGTGTGTGTTTTTGTGACACAAGTGGTTGGAGGCTCTTGTAAAGTTAAGTCTGGGCACTAAACAGGAGCCTGGGGACGCACTGAGAAACGGGCCCTCTCGTCAAAGGCCGTCAGACAGGTAGAGAAAAGAAGCCCTGCTGAGGTTTTTACTAAAGCTAAAACAAACAGAGGGGAGCCACACAACCTGCTGCATGTCCTCCCAATTTAGCCTGCACCTCTGAGCTCGCTGCAGCAGGAGGAATGTGAGAGACGGTGGAGAGGAGGGGCGCTGGCTGCTGGGACCCATCAACAATGACCACCTTCAAAATGTCACATACACGTGTGCACTGCAAAGACAATACGGCTGCAATTTGTATAACAGAGCGTCCACCCCGACGCAGACATTTCACCCCACTCTTTTCAGTTTGAGGAATGTCGGGAATCCTGGCCTGGCCATTTGATTGTAAAAAAAGGAGGGCTCCTTTTCTAAAGGAACAGAGGGGAATCTTGGGAGTTGGGAGTGATGGTCAGGGTCCGTTCTCTTTGATGCTTTTTTTTGCCCTCTGTGTTTAGCCATGAGTGAAGACACTGTGAAAAGTTTAGGTGCTGCTCCAATGGTGCCACTTGTGTGGGATCCCCCCTCTATATGGCTGATCATAAGAGCTCTTTGTACAGTCCAGATGGAAAGTAGATACAGAATTAATTGCAATGGAAGGAGAAAAAAAAGTGTTAAATAAAATTAAAATCAAAGGCAAAAGAGCTCAATGGGAGCCTGAGCTTTATGACCCCCTCTTCTTTCTAAGTGTTACCATACAAGTTTTACAACCAGCAGTTTGCCTATTGGTGCCAACCACAAGAAATTAAGGCACAAAGGTACAATTTGTTTTCTGGCCAATACTGTGTTTGTGATATAAACTGCAATACTTAAAAAAACATAATCCAGGCTTGTGTTCATCGTCTGCATAGTTTTAAGGAACACTGAGTTGAAATTGGTATTTGTTGATTTATTGCTTCCAGTTTCAGAGTGTAATCCCACTGTGGTAAATATGTTCAGCTGTACTCCAGTATTTGTTCTGATTACATTACTTCTGATCAATAACTAGCAAGTCAGCAACTCAATATTACTGACTAGTCCAACAGCAGTCAGCCCAGCTCGGCGTCTGTCTTTCAGCCTTTTAAACATAACTAACATTACATTATGGTAAACATAATCATACAGCCTCAGCTGTTTGAAGAAAAGATAAAGCCTGACTAAAACTGGTCTTATAGTTAGTGAGGTTGATGGTTCTTGTCTAAAATTCTGTTCATTTTGCTTGTTAAGAAAAAGGTCCAGTGCATCAGATTTAGATTAGATTAGATGATAGAAATGCACTATTAGTTTCAACAAGGGTGAGGAGAGGGGTATTCAAGTCTATAATGCACTCTTTCAAATCTCAGTCTGTGTAAAAACACTTCTTGCTGCCTGAATGGCAAACCAACTTGTTTAACTGCATGTTAAAAATAACTGATTTGTTTAAAGTGAAAAGTCTGTCTGTTATACGACCAGTAAACACCTCTCACTGTGTCGCCACTATTTTCCACACAGACAGGAAGTGAGTGCTGGAATCCTTCCTGGAAGCTTGCGATCTCTTTTCTGTGATCTGGCTGCGGCAGCAGCTGTTTAGCTGCTCGTTGTTTGCCGCTGCAGGTGTAACAGTATCTTGTTTAGAATGTTTTGGCTCAGGTGGATCTCGAATCAAAGGAACATGTAGTTACGCTAATGCACGGGATTTGAGGCTGATGCTGGTGGCTTCTGTTGTGTAGGGGCTGATGGTGGTGTGTCATGGGAGGAGGTATCTCTCTCTGAAAGAATTCCGGGAACTGTGGGTGAGCTGGTCTGTTTACAAGTGCATACAAGTTACCATTCTGCACAACAGAGATAATAACATGTGGGATATTCATTTCAAATGAAAAGATATTAGCATATCGAGAGATCTATTCAGATATTTGCCTGTGTCTGCTGGACAGATGTGATCTGATCTGATTACTTTTATATTTCTTGTGATGTTACTATGTTACTGGTGATGTGACACCAGTGCAGATTCAAGCGGTAAGCTTCAACGTCTGTGATAAGAGTAAACACGGACAATGTACCCTGATCACCCTCACCCTCACCCTGCATCCATCTGAATCCACACCCACACACAGGCTGGTATGCTCCTCTCAGCTCTTTATCAGATATAAAATCACAACAGGTGATTGTGTGAGACACTCTCAAGGTGCCTGGATGATAGCAACAAAGCCATTTCACCCTCAGACCCCAGTGAAACTGCCTATCTGTCATTCAAATCTGAACAAGCAACAACTTTTTAAAAAGCTAGAAATTTCTTTAGTTGGCCCAAAGACCAGGTATGATGCATTTTGTATTCTTCTCAAAAACTCACAGAATTAGTTACTTTTTAACTGCTGTTTAATCAAAAGAAAAATATCTATTTTCAGAAAAACACATTTTTCTGATTCATAATACAAATGGTTCAAACTAAGGCCATTTTGGACGTACTAGCATTTTCTGAACCAATGATGCTGTACATGTTGATGTGATGATGACCCCTCTAAACCAAGAGTATAAATGGGTCTTGCATGCGTGACATCACCAGTAGGTGTCTGAAGAGCTGATTCTGAACCTCAAAGTATGTGGCACCGCCATGTTGACTATTCTGCCTCTTCCACTTCTGGGTAAATATGACGCCAGAGTGCTCTAACAAACTATCTGTAACGGAACCCAACTGTCAATGGCCATGCTGTTAATTATGCAAAACTTTAACATAAATGGGTGTGTTAAAAAAAAAAATCTGACTCAATTCAGTTGTCGTTAACAGTGAAATTAGCTATAGAGACTGAAACAGTTCTTTGTACCAGGCTGTAAATGTAAATGTTTTAAATTTTAATATGAATGACATGATCTGGAGTAAGATTGCAAAATTCTGTGAATTCAAAGTTGTAAACGTTCATGGGAGTTAACTGGACTAACAGGGTAAATGTAACAGGGAATTTACAAAGTAGGCCTTTAATAGGGAACTGTTCACTTTGTTTCATAAAAGAAGTGAAATGTGTAAAATCTGATAACGTTCTACTTACTTAAATCTGTTGAAATGTTTTTTTTTAATTGTATTATTCTGCATGTCTGCGCTGCATGTTTAGATTTATGTTTTAATATGATACAATTTGTTTAAATTAGCCCAAATTTCCAGTTATTTCCCATAAATTCCCATAACTGCCATGGAAAGTTTCTCATTTGAAAATTTCAAAATCCCTTCAGCTTAACTTACGGTACAGCTTATTGTATTTCATAGTTTTCATTGGTCAGTTTTAAACCACATGAAAGGCTTATTGCCTACAAAAATACATAATGAAAGATGAAAGATGAAAATACAAATCAAACTGTAGGCCTACTCAGTAGCACATTATGATTGTATAAGTGGTGAAGTAGAATATAAGAATAAATTACAACGTATCTAAGGAATAACAGCATGGAACGTTTTGAAAGATTTCACTGGTGGTGGAGGGTGATTTCATGGATGGCTTTGTGAACATCTCGTTCCATCATAAATACATTTCCATGTCAGGGGCAGACAGTTTTTCACTTCTGGCCAGGGAGCAAAATAAATCACATGTATTATCTAGGTCTGTTACACCTTGTAACCATGTTCATTTGTCTCACCACCTGCACCCTCCAGAATAACCTGTCCACCCATCCCTTCCTTCACTCTTCCTGTGTGTCTCCCGTCTTCTACCCTCCTCAGATTTCCCAACTGTTTGGGAGCAGGAAGCAGCTTTTTGTGTCCAGTCCTGTGTTGTGTCGTGTCGGCCTGTTTTAATTGGCACAGGTAAAGCTGGGAATTACAGCAGCCTTGGCAGGGATGTATCAGGTTTAAGCCTCTCCTTTCAGAGGCAGGAATTTTCAGAGGCCCCTCATTTTCATCTGTTCTTTGCTCTAAACTAGTTTGTTCCACAGTGTTTTCAAACCCCTTTCAAACATTTACACAGAAAAAAACGAGATGAGACAGTGGGAGCAAAAGCTGGTTTAAATTTTGACAGGCACATTTTTGTGTATCTGTGCACTTCTTTTTTGTCAGGAATAGGCTGACTGCAAAATGCTTACTTCATTCAGTTTGTATTTGTTTATGTAACCTGCCTAAAACAGGACATCTATTACACAAACACATATTATTTTGTGAACATATCAAACAGAAAGAAAAAGTTACAAATTTACAATAAATATTACAAGAAAACAGACTGTAGGTTTCTCCCCTTGAAGTCTGTAGTAAATCTTTTTTTAAACCTCACCTGAGTTCAGTGTTAAGCTACATTTTGCAGTAACTTGCTGGTAGTTCAACTACAATCACAGTTGCATGATTCTAATAGGTTCATTTTTCCCATTTCACTGTGACCTCAGAGCAAAACAACTCAGGTAGACATAATGAGCAAGCATAATGACCCAAACAAAAATGATTTTTAATTCTGAATTGTTTGGAACTCTTCACACAGTTCATTCATCATTGTTTATTGACTACTGTCAGTGTCAGTGTCAGCCAGCTGACAGTATGCAGCAAGATGCCCTGTTGGCTGTGTCATACTCGACAGATCTTTGTGCATCATACAAGACCCTCCTGTGACCTTTGATTATAAGATTTCTCAAAACTAGTAGATATGTCAAGAAAGGCAAATGGCGCAGGTTCAAGAACAGATGGAAAAACACTGTCACAGTTTGTCTTTGTCTCTTTTTCAGCCATGTTCTAGGTTCTGTTACTTTAACCTGGACCTGTACCTTCTTACCCCCCTGTTTCAGTACCCATCTGCACCTGGCTGTAACCCTTCTAAATCATTAAATCTTTGGAATCATCCCATCTGTCTCAATGTATATGGGGCCAATGTAAAAGCTATATAACACTTCTACATCTATAAAAAAAATCTCAAACTGAAAGTAAATGTCCTTCATTTAAAAATAAAGTATCTGGAAAAAAGAGGAAGCAGCAAGGACTACACCCACACACCTAAGAATCAACCTCACACTGGTGGAGAGGGTGAGCACGTTTGAATACCTGATACCATACTGTTGATACATTAGTAACATATACAATTATGATGGGAATGAATTCAAAGAAAGCCCATCAAACCTGGATGTTGACTGGTTGTGTATGTATACAACGATATATCATGTATCATTCAGCAGGACTGCAGTGCATGCTGTTTCAACTTTCTCATGTTTGCATTATAACTTAGAACTTCGGGCGTTTTATAAAGTTTACTTGCTATGCTTGCAGAAGCATGAATGAATGAATGAGGCATGAATGAGTAGCACATTGGAGCAGTGTCCTGCCTTACCGTTCAACATCCCAGATACGAAGAGGGGAGAAGTTCTCACAGCATGCAGTGCCTGTTCCAAAGGTGCTGTACAGAGGGAGACAGAAAGAAAGAGAGAGAGAGAGAGAGAGAGTGTGTTTAAACCAGCAGAACTAAAACTAAGATCTGAAAGTGTTGCAACAACATCAGAACAAATATCACCTGGACCTGGATTATTTGACTGAGAAGATATTCAGATAGTCCTTGTCTTGGCTAACAATTATATCATAGTTGTCAGTATAGCTGGCACTAAAATTCACACTAATGTTCAGATATAAAATATTCATACTGGTAAAACCTTGGTTATAAAAATAGACACAACTGCA
The DNA here is from genome assembly GCA_023373845.1 of Nibea coibor. Classification (NCBI taxonomy): domain Eukaryota; kingdom Metazoa; phylum Chordata; class Actinopteri; family Sciaenidae; genus Nibea; species Nibea coibor. The sequence goes on from CM041723.1 coordinate 2,129,841, forward strand.
GCCAAGCGAAAACCTTCATGGCTGGGAAATGAAGCCAATACAGAAATGTTAAAAAGTGTAATTCCTCAAATGGCCACTTGAGGCTGGTTACAGAACATTTGAAACCTCCATAAGTCCCCATGTTAAAATGTCCAACTTCACAGCAGAAATAAACATGTTTACCGCCTGGTACAACAAACAGTTTTGGTCTCTAAAGACCAAAACTTGATTGACAGGTGGCTAGGTTCTGTTATAGATGGCTTGTTTAAGCAACTAGGCTACCAAACAACCTCATTTATCATCAATCACTGAACCATCACCAAGTGGTTAACAGCCTCACAATATGTCACTATTGATTCATTTGTACTTTTTAAGTTTGGAGAGCTAATGTGACACTTTAAACTGCCTCGTCTGATCTGAACAAAATATTTAATACACTCAATTTAAAATGAGATAATGGACTGAGTCCCATATCAGATCTAAAATAACACAATATAAATATTTAGTGACCTCTAAAAGATTTAAACTTTATATAGCTTAAATATTATTTCATGCTTAATGTAACAAGTAATTGTTTTAAATACCCTCCTGACATATTTTTGATCTAAAAGGTCTATTAAGTTTGCCATGCATTTACTATATTTATTCTATTTATCAATAATTAACATTATACTAAAAGTATGGTGATGAGGATGGTACTCAAAGGTACTAATCTACCACTCTGGGAACAGGATGGAGTTTCATAAACTACTGTACAAAATAACATAAAGACAGGTACAGTAGCTCTGTCTGAAATTGTTTATCACGACAAAGCCAAATAAGTATTTAATGATGACCAGATAAGGATTGTCTTTGCCATCACATAGCACACACAGCCTCGTCCCTGCCTCCATCCAGCATACATTGTTTCCCAGCAAAAGAAAAGAGAAGAAAACTACAATACTACAACAGTCGTGATCCTTTGATTGGAGTGGCAGGTTGGAATTAACAGCCTAGGCATACACGGTGAATACCACGCATGTGGAGAGGTGGGGGAGCTTTGAAAGGAGAGGGGAGGAGCGCTGTGGGAGCGGGCTGACGAGGTGGGTTAGGGTGTTAGAAGCTATGTAGAGGGTGGGGTGGTGACCAGGGGTGTTGGTGGCAGGGGGGCTTCTGTTGGGCTGGACCAGAGTCTCAGGGCTTAGTGCCCTCCTACAGGGTTGACGGACAGTGGGGAAGACCCGCCTCTTTCGCAGAGAGAGACAGTTAGAGACAAAATGCTGCGGGCTGCATGAAAATACTGTAGATGGAGATACAGAGATGGGTTTTCTGTGGAATCATGAAATATCCTGATATCACTTCACACTATCCTCCACTTGTTGAATTCCTGCTGGTGGTTGGGAGTATACTTCATATACTGACACCTCTGAAGCCAGTGAACATACTTGTTTTATCTTCCAGCTTGGAATGCTGTAAACGCACCCATCTGGCATTGTGTTTTGATCAAGCAGCAACCTCCAGTGCTGGGAAATGAATTCAGTGCGGAAGAGCTAAAAACTGTAATTCCTCTAGTGGCCAAAATCAAGACTGAGTCAAGCGGCATAAGTTCCTGTATTAAAATGCCCAACTTGACAGCAGAAATAAACATACAGCCTGGTTCAGACAATGCTTTTGGTCTCAATAGCAAATTTCCCCGTTCATGACAACTGTGACGGGGGAGAACTCACCCATTCAAATAATATTTATAATATATAAAGGCTTTAAGTTATGCCTAATTAACAGCTTGACCGCTTGATTGACAGGTAGGTGCCGTTACAGATGGCTTGTTTACCCAGGCGTCATTTGGCCCGCCTCAGGTCTGCCAATGATCCATGTCTTCACTGTGCAGTGGATACAATATGGTGGCGGCGTTAATGGTGCATAACAGTGCTTTGGAAACCTATGGGTGACGTCACTTAGGGTCTGTCCATTCTTTATACAGTCATTGGTTTTGACGTGCTGTTGAAGTCAAGTGAGGTCCTATAAACAATGAGAAAGTCCACATATGTAGAAGGTTAGGGTGGCTGGAGGCTCCAAACAAACAGACAGCTGTTTGTGTCCTATGAAACCAAAAGTCAACACTGACTTCTTTTACTTGCGTACAGTCATGGACAAAAGTATTGACACTCTGGAATTTTTCCAGAAAATGCACCATTTCTTGATAGTCTACAGATTTCATGATTCCTTGCACACAGTCAATGCACCCAGTGCCAGAGGCAGCAAAACAACCCCAAAACATCTTTGAACCTCCACCATGTTTGACTGTAGATACTTTCTTTGTAGGCCTCATTCCATTTCCTGTAAACAGTAGAATGATGTGCTTTGCTAAAAAGTTCTACCTTAGTCTCATCTGTCCATAAAACCTTCTCCCAGGAGGATTGAAGCTTACTCAGGTACATTTTTGCAAACTGCAGTCTGGCTTTTTTAGGTCTCTTTGTCAGAAGTGTGGTTGTCCTTGATCTCCTGCTATAGCACTTCATCTCATGCAGATGATGACGTATGGTTCGAGCTGACACCGCTGCACCCCGAGTTTGCAGGACAGCCTGAATTTATGTGGAAGTTGACTAAGATTGTTTATCCACCATTCAAACTATCCTGCGTTCATTGCCTCTCCATGCTTGGTGAGGCACACACAGGCACACAACACAAAGGTTGAGTCAACCTTTATACACACTCTAACTGGCTGGCACAGGTGAGTTTAAACAAACATCACATACTTGAAATGAAATTAGTTACCCACAGTCTTAATAGGGTGCCAATGATTTTGTCCAGTCCATTATGAGTTTTGTGTAAAATAATGTCTTCTGCTTTTTTGTGCTGTTCCAATGCACTTAAAGGAAATAAACATGTGTATACCAAAACATTTGTAATTGCAACACTTTTTTGGGAAAAATGGTGCATTTTCTGGGAAAATTCCAGGGTGCCAATACATCCAAGACTGTATGTAATATTACTTACAGTTAACCCAGTAAGTATTTGTGCCTAGACCTAACCTAACCTAAGCTTTATTTTAAAAGCTTAACTGGACATTACATAATAATTGTTGTTAACTTGACGGCAGAGACCTGGAAGTGCAAAACTGATACAGGAGGGTTACCTACAGCATCCTAGATGAAGCTGTTTTTAGTGAGCTGGAGGTGAGAACGTGTTGGATGAAACATCAGCCCCATGTTTTGGCAAGTCTAAAGGACTGGTCTAAAACTAGACATGCCATGTGAAATGCTCAAAGGATACTGAAGCGACAGTATACTGAAGTGACACAAAAAAGAAAATACATACAAAGAAGAAAGAAACGAGAGTTTGAACAAAAACCAACAGAACATCTCTTGGTTCTCCACTATGAAAATAAACACCTTGCTCGGATAAAAACATTTTATTTAAAGATATTTCAGGTATAAGATCAGAATGATTTCCCAGTAGGTTTTCATTCAGTCAGTCATTTACTGTCTGCAGATAAACCAGATGTCAATGTGTACGGGTAAGATTGCAGAGATTGTTTCAGGGGCTGTATGTATGTTCAAACCAGAAACCACATTATGTTGACCCCAGGGTTAACTCCATGCCTGCAAACCACAGTGAAGGGAAGGAAGCTATTAGCTCCAGCTGTGGTGAAGCATAGGTCAGGAATGCTGTCAGAATGTGACGTGAGTCAGTACCTTCATTTAACCACAAGACAACTACTGTCCTGTTGTCACATCAGATCTTTTCTTTGCTCAGTCGTCCTCTTCATGTGTGAAAACTGCCAAGTTCATGACACAACCTAATCAGAATGTTAAATAGTTAATAACAGCTAATAGTTGTTATAATTATTCCTCTGCCTTTGGTTGATCTCTGAATCGTTGTGCAGAAAGGGGACCATTAGCTCCCCATCTTTTACAGCGGAACTGTTAGGAAGGGATCTTTTCATGGCCTGGGTGGATGGATAGGATTTATCTGTGAAGAGTTTCAATTTCAATCTCAAACTCAATGTCAAACTTCAAGAAATGTGGATAAGAAGTTTTTAAAGTCACCACAGAAAAATGGAAATAACTATTTTAAACGATCTCATACATCTGATATGATCAAAGATCAAAGAATGAAGCTGCTAATGAATGGAACTGGTGGTAACTTGTTTTTGAAAACAGCCATTGTAGTTTCTCCTTTATGGTTAGAAGAGTGAGACAAGTGGTATTCAGTTGATTGCAATGTGCAGCTTTACCTGTAGACACCACAAAAACCTACACACTGGGACTTTGAGATTTTAAAGTGAAAGTTGTTGTCTTTTGAAGGTATTCTTTGACATTTCATGCCTTTAGAAGACAGTGGACAGTATAGAGATGAGAGGAAAATGAGAGATAGAGAGAGAGAGAGAGAGAGAGAGAGAGAGAGAGAGAGAGAGAGAGAGAGAGAGAGAGAGAGATGGACCAATGACTTACAACAAGAGACCAGGGATTTTGCAGAAATCATCACTTTAAACCTCCATGCCACTGGGGCGCCTACCTGTAAAAATGTGTTATTTTCTAGATAAATGCAGGAACCACAACCTTAACTTTGTGCTCTTCTGTAGTTATTATGATGGAACTGTCATTTCCTGAGCATAATATTGATAAACGGTAAATTCAGATCAAATTCAGCCAGCTGGACACCGGTTTTCTAAAGGTTGTCCAGACAGCACCCAACTGAGGGATGCTGTTGACATCAACACGCGGGGGTGAGGAGTGGGATGTGTTTTGGGGGGTGGGGGGGTTAAATGAGCCTGACAGGCAGCTGTCAGGCCCATTAAGCAGCGTGGCCCACTGGCAGGCCCCCAGTAATTAGTGTTGGGTAAACTCATTTATGGTCCAAATGGGTCGGGCAGGGCCAGGACCAGTATGCATGGTGGGTGACCTCTGACCCCACTGACACAGGATACAATAGGGTTACGGTGACACTCACTATCTGGACCCTATTACTCTCCATTACTCACATTACTCATCCCTCACTGGGCCAGGGTGCTGGCAGAGGCAGGGCAGGAGACAGCGGCCATACAATGAAAGAACGCCTCCCTCCTTGTCTCCCCTAGCTCTCTCACCCCTTCTGAAGCACCAACCAGACCTGATCTAGGGTCAGAGCTTGCACTGATATTATAGCTGCTAAGGTCAGAGCCTCTCTCGCCTAATGTGGGGTAAGTGTCCCCCCAAACACACACATATGCACACACACAGACAGTCATATCTCTGACCAAACTGAGCCAGCCTCCTCTGCCCAGTCTGTGCTTCCCCTCTCACTCCTCCTCTCATCATTAGCAGCACGCTGGGCCTCTGTTGCCGTTTGGGTAACCTCATCAGCTGGTTGTATTATCTAAGGGCCTGTGTGACAGGGTCACACAAACTACCCGAGTGGGAACACAGCCACACACACACACACACACACACACACACACACACGTGCATGCACACGCACAGGCACAAATGAGTGTTATGAGGAAGCACATCTACACATGCGTACAAACACACATTCATACAGGATGAAGCATAGACATGGGCAGTACTAACACACACACACACAACAGAACACAACACAACACGGTGTGAGAGCCCCTGCTGGGGGTTGAGTCCAACAGTACCAACATTGTTAGCTCCAAATCAACAGGCTGACCGCACAGGGAGAACCACACTTTCCCAAGACCACCACCACCACCACCTTACTGCTGCTGTCCACACTGTTACCATTGTCTGATCCTAGCTCAGGACGCACTCACCACATTGTCTACAGGAGTTTAAGCTGCAACTAACATTACTCTGACTTGTTGGGTGATGTTTCAGTACAGAAATGATACACAGCATTCTACATTACTAGGTCTCTATCTAAATCGAAAATTCCTGTCCAGCCCCTTTTCGCTCTACTCCAATTGCAGTGGAGCAAGCACGTGATAGATAGATAGATAGATAGATAGATCTGCAGCATTCTGTATATATATATATATATATACACTCCTTTATATATACTCCTTTAAAATATAAAATGCCAAAAAATCGAAAAAAGTAAGGTGAAAAAATTCTGTATGAGAAAAGCAGCAAATCATTGACATTGGAAAATTGAAACAAATGTTTGCTTAATGATAAATGACAATGAATTAATTGACAACTCATGATGAACTAATTGTGTCATTATGATAAAAAAGAAATAATAACAAATTATTTCTGTGAGCTGTTCTGATGATGAATTTCAGGTTGAGCCCATATACCTGTATGTGCGCTTGTACTCCTAATCACATCTTACTTTAGGTATGTGCAATATATTTACCAAATGTGAAGCTAAACTGCTCAAAGTGTAAAACGCTGGGATTTCCATGCGTGTGACCTAGCTATGACGGCACTTGTGACCCTGATTGACAAATGATTTGAATTCTTGCCTTTCATAATGGCCAACTTGACTTAGAATTAGGGAATTCCAAACAAGTCTTCTATTAAGAGGACATAATACAAACACAAAAAGTAAGTCAGTATTTATCTCAGCCTCTGCCCCTAGGACCAATTACACATGAATGCAAGAGAACAGCCCACATCCCTGCTCTGGGAATGTGAAGGCATTTGGCTCTGGACTCCAGGGGCGGTTTAGCTTTGCCCAGTCACCCACCACCCCCACCTCCCGAAAGAGGGTTGTTAATTTGTTGCGCTTGACCCCGGGCTTTGTGCCTGACGTGTATCTAGTTTGTAAAAAGTGCTTTTATCTGCTTTCTAAATATGTCTGAGCTCAAAGGGTTATGATGCTTTTATATTGGTCAGAGAGGAAGACAATAGTCAAAGGGTGCAAGTGGTGACCCCTGCTGACATACACACACATACATGCACACACACACACCCTTGCGAGGGCTTGTGCCTTTTCTTTTCTTTTTTTTTTTTTTACACACTGATATGCACAGGCAAACATATGCATGCACATAAACATGCACTTTCTCTCTCACAAATTCACACTGTTATGCATGGACACACACACACACACACACCCAGACCCTGTTGTCCCATCCCCACCCCCCTGTGGTCCTTTTGGCTTCTGTTTGTGTCTCCTGTGTGTAGGGTCACCAGGACATTCCTCAGTCGGCCTCTTGGCTCTGTTCATCCAGCTGGAACAGACCAGGATCCAACACAACCGTCCACACCATACACACACAGCAGACACAACAATGTGCTAATGTTAGTTAGCTGATTCTGGAATCACCTTTGGTCATACCTTCATAACGACAATGATTGAACTATTTACACCCACTCTTATTCACTGTCTTTGTCTCTTGACCACAGCTGTCTCTCTCTCTCTATTTTAAACAAACCAAAGGAAACTTTGGGGCCCACCATCGGATGTGCAAGCTCAACAAGTTCAACCTGATTCAGGAGCTGCTGATCCAGTTACAACAGACCCAATGAATGTTCAGGACCTATACATGTCCAGAGTCAGGAAACATCACTGCACATCCATCACACCCTGACCACAAACTGTTCCAACTTCTCCCCTCTGGTAGGTGCTACAGAGCATAGTATGACAGAACAGCCAGACACGAGATGAGTTTCTACCCACAGTACATCACTCTGATATGACTTTACTCATAGTCATGATGTCAATAATCCTGAAATACTAACACTAAAACACTAAAACATCCACTTATCTGCACATTATAAGAGCATAATTATATATTGACAGTTTAAACATGTACGCATGTATTCAGATATGTGTAATGTGGCTTTGTCACGTTAATACACAATATAAGGGGTAAATGTGCATTGCATTGTGGAAAACCAAAATGTAATCATGTATATTGAACCGTTTATGTTAAAAATGGCTTTCCACAGCTATTACACTTCTAAAGATTTATGTATCTCTCTATTCTATTCTATTCTATTCTATTCTATTCTATTCTATTCTATTCTATTCTATCTGTTTAACCCCACCCACCACCGCCAGAAAAAACAACAACACAAAAACTACTTTTGAAGAAGAAAAGAAACCTCAGGAGGATCTCTCGCTTCACTTCAGCTGTATATGTTTTCCAATTCTCTACATAAATACAATGTTAATCTTATGGCCTTAACTATATGATGCTTTGACTGATTGATGGATTAATGTATACTAATTGATGGATACTTGAAATGACCTAAGACCTTCATCAGGAGGTAACACACTTCACTGCACTGAGCTACATCCCCATGAAGACCAGAACACAGCATGTTTTGGACTTTCTTCTTTCAATGAATGGACCCTTTAGAAAGATTTGATTGGAAAAAAATCAAACAGTCACAATCCACAATAATTTGGTGACATTTTTGGTGCGAGTCAGTGAAAGGAGGTCTCTGTGACGAGTGTTTGTATGGTAAGGGTCAGCGAGGAGCGCGACTGACAAGTTTTAAATTGGGAACCACTAGAAGCAGAGCTTCAGTGATCACAGAGCTTTGTCCTGTTCAAAATGTGGTGGGAGTGACGCTCATTAGGATAATGTGCTGTATGAATAACACTGCCGCCAGTACACATCATACACTCCCACGCTGTTGGGGCTCCGTGGTGCCTGGATCGATACACGTCTACTTTAACACTTTGACTCCAGTGATTTTTGCTCAGAATTCAAAATGCAAAACGTGGTTCAACAAAATATACATATTAAATGAAAGCCAGACATCTGTCAATAAGTTCTATAGGAAAGGAATCAAACCTGCTGCTTTGATTTGGACCTTAATACTTAAAATATGTTTAAACCTGTAGTCACTGCTTTGCTTTGTTCAAGAAACCTTAAAATGTAGTGCGGAAACAATTGATTACACAATTGTCCAAAAATTAATTTAGAAGATAATTCAATAATAATATATACCATTTTATAAAAACAACTCCAGCTTCACTTTTGTGATTCATTTATATATGAATTTGCATACATTTATCATTTGCTTTATACATTTATTATGAAACAAATACCAATGATTGATCATTATTGTAAAAATATATTATCGTGATCAGAGCTTTAATTTTTCTTTCATATATTTTCTTTCTCAGTTTATCTTTCCATTATTTTTATAATGGATAATTAAGCAATTAAAAACAATTTTGACAATTTTCACTTGAATGACTGAATAATGAATCAATTAATTGTTTCTGCCGTAATGGTTATATTGATTTAAACCATAATGCTCAACCTGACCTAAAAATCAATCTGAAAAAAGACTTGTCATCAAGACTGGTTGATAATAATAAGTTTGTTACAAATCTATAATCTATAAATATCTATATCTATAAATTGATCTACAAAATTGTAATAAAATGATTATAGTAAAAATAAGCAGTAATACAGAACATTATAATACAGACTTTAATGAAACTTATATTTGCCCTCTGTTCCTCTTCTTTACTTAGTTATGGAAGTACTGTATGTTATCTGTATATTTTATCTTATCCTATTCTGCAATATTAGTTGTTTGGAACATCTGGAAACAGACTTGGACAGTTGTTTGTCTACGTCTGTACCCTGTTCAACATACAGCAGAGTGTATTTTGCAAAGTGAATACATGAAAACACTCTTCCCTTGTAAACCTGAGACCTGAGAACACCTGTATGAGGCCAGCATATAATGAGAGGTCTTTATGTGTGTGTGTGTGCGTGCTGGAAGTTTCTCTCAGTGTGTGTTTATGTGTGTAGTAAGTGTGGGGCGTCTGCAAGGTGTGTCTCTCTTCAAGAGAATGTCTGCCTGTAATGCGTGTCTGCATGAAGCTATCTGTGTGTGTGTGTGTAAGGAATGTAGTAAGGTGTGTGTGAGTGTGTGTGTGTGTAATGAGGGGGTTCAGAGGGAGCTGTGATTATTCTCGCCTCCTGCGGTGTGGGTCCTCTGGCTCTGTGGGCCCCAGGGAAAGCGCCCTGTATTTAGCGTGTGGGAACGCACATTCTGCCCCCTTATTGCTGCATTGTTGCAGCCTCGCTCTTTTCTTCTCTTTTTTTAACTAATTGAATTCTTGACTCCTGAGCCACAGGGACGGCTCGGGAGAGACCAAAGAGAAAGACATGAATTTCAGGCTTTTTCTTGCGGTTGAGTGGGGCAGAGCAGTGGGGGTGAAATTGGAGTGTGTGAGGTTGGGTGGTGGTGGTGGGGGTGCAGTCAGAGAGGGACGGCTCTGCCTGGCTGGGTGGCTGCTGTGGCGTCACCCTGTACTTTGATACTGGAGGTCAAAGGTTGTCCTCCCCCGGCGGTGGTGAGAAAGTGGCGAATTGGGGACGGTTTATCCAACAATAAATTTCTCCTTTTAGAAACTTTCAAAAGCGCTTTTGGCCCCTGCAACATCTTTGTAGTTGTGCTTGAGGAATTCTAGACAAAACAATTCAAACCCCCTCCCAGTTCTCACCTCTCTTCAGGGTAGCTTCTCCCTTCACTGGCTTCTGCCAGCCCCCCTTCTCTACACTAGTGGTCAGTGTAGCATACCCCCTATGTAAAACCATACCCCTGCTCCAAGTCAGGATACCCACCTAGTCTGGTAGGAAATTGGGTAGTGGGTAGTGTGCAGACATTACTGGCTCTGTGCTACTTGGCACAAGTGACCATCAAAGCCAAATTAACAGGCAAATCTATGCTTTCTTATTGTGAGAAGGATTTCAATGTTTCCTTTTATGATGTGATTGATTGATTATTGATTCAGGTCAGTCAGAAGACTGCTGTTTTTGTATGGTCTTCCATGCTTTTAAGTTGTAGAATGTCCTCTTTACAAATAGATGTTATTTTGTATGAAGGCTTTGAAAAAAAATGCAGTATAATGATTCAACCAGACTGACAAGTGAAGGCAGAGAGGGACAAAGAAACCACTGTGCAACAGTTACATAGAATAATCACTGGTCATTGATAAAATGAATCTGTGAATCTGTGAAGAGATTCAAAACTTGGTTTATAGTTAGCACTTCTGGAACTGGAGCACCGAATATCAGATGTGCATGCTATGAACTAGGGTTACAAAGGGGCGGAAACTTTCCAGTTAATCAATAGGCATGAATGGATGTTATACACACCTTCAAAGCACGTGATTTCATATCGATACTTGTGCCTGTTCCACCACACATTACACATGCCGATGAAAAGAATGGCAGAAGGAAAAAGTGCAATTCAATCACCAGCAAGATTCTCGACGGCATCAGAACAAGTGTCAGCACATGACCATCGTCACGGTAACATCTCAATCATCATTATTAAATGCCAGTATAGTGATGAGTGATTAATTAAATCTAAAGTAACAAAAACAAAAAACACAGAAATGGACGGGAGGAGGAGGGATTAAGTCCCATCCTACGATGGCTTGCCTTGCCTGCTTCCTACTATACATTTATTATCACTGTACCATTAACAGTATGTCTCAGTTCTGGCTGTACTCCTACTACACACACTATGTTTTACTATAAAGTCACATCTTAGGTGTGCATATACTTTTGTTTTAGAAATACAAGTTCAAGTCTACGAAAAGGCATGTGTATGATTTTTGTGCGGCGTCTGAGGGGCCAGGTTTATCATGTTTCCAAAGAACTACATAATGTAGATTGCAAAAAAGTTGAAACTGGGGTGACAAAAGCATGGGAAAATTGTAGAATGCTCAAAAAACATATTTCAGGCCACTTATTTCAATTGCAAAGAAAATTTCCATCCATTTGAATGACGTGGTTTAATGTGAAGCAAGTAATAAGATTTATGTAATAGTACCAATAAACTCAAAATGACTACATTCATTTACGCTGTTGGGTTTGTGCAAACCAATTGGTTTTATTAATATCGAATATCGACTATTGTGTAGTGGAAGCACATTGAATTAAGTTTATTAGCTAATTTATCCTAAATCTAATGGATGGATGTAAATTTTCTATGCAATTGAAAGGCATAAGTCCATTTTGGCCTAAGAATTCTTTTAGGTGTACATTACATTTCACAGGTCAACAGCTTCATTGGTGAGAGGTGATAGTGTCTGATTTAGGGGCATCTACAAGCAAGACATGGTGAGGTTCATCACTCACAAAATATTCAGAGACCCCAGAGAAATCTCTGCACGTAAGGAGAAAAAAACAATGTTGAATGTACGTAACCTTTAACCCCTCAGGCAACTGCAGTGAAAACCAACAAGAATGTATAAAAGATATTACTACATGGGTTCAGGAACACTTTAAAAAACTTGTCAGTAAACATAGTTCGTGGCTGCATCTACAAATGAACTTCAGACTCTACCATGCAAAGAGAAAGATCGATATTAACAACATCCAGAAATGTCTGCGACTTCTCTGGATCCAACTTTTTTGGACTTGCTTTGGTAATTAACCCCCATAAATATTTACCTAAAGGAAACAGTGTTTACAGTTAATCCAAATGATATTAGAATAATCTAATGAGCAACTACAAATGATGGATTGTAAGTACGTACGTTTTACTAGAGTATTGTACAATTTTACACTTTTTAATAGATGAATATATTTTATAGCACATATCTGATAGGTGTAAGCCAGTTGCAATTTACTGTTAGGATTACACACAAAACCCACACACACTTCACTCATTTACACACACACAGTGATGGCAGAAGCTACTATACAAGGTGCCAACTGCTCAACAGGAGTGCTACAGTGCTTCCTGTCCAAAGCTCTCACTCACAATGATACTGAGCTCTAACTGGTACTCAGAAATAAACCTGCACACAAATGATTACAAACCTGGATACTATTATGATCATATAGACAATGATATAAATAACCAGGTTTCTATGTGTTCCAGTTATACACCATATCCTGCAAATGACAAACTCCAAAGTCTCAAAACTGGAACACAACATGTTCATGAAAGCATAGTCAGTCCTTGCTGTGTGCGCATAAAGGACCATTAGACGTTTTGTTATTTCACATAACTGTATTTGCAAAATACATGTCCTCCACTATGATACCAGCCAACAACAACATGGAAGCTCTAATGATCTGGAAGAAAAAGCTAATGAGAGGTATCCCAATTCAAACCTTAACCTTATGTCCACAGAAGAAAACTATGAGCTGGACAAGCACAGCCTTGTCCAAGAAACCCTGTCAGCCATGACTCAATGTGAGAGCTGACCTGCTGCTACACATCTGCAGCCGCCCAGCCAACACTTCAGCCTGTTGGGTCTTGTTTAAATGAGAGCAGGGTCTGCAGGAAACACCTCAGTCAACTATTAGCTAACCACCTGCCCCACTTCCTATTACCTACACCCATTCACACCAGGTATACAGCATGAGGGAGAAAGCAGAGAGAGAGGGAGTGAGAGACAGGGAGGGGAGAAAGAGAGGAAAAGGGATTCAGTGTATCATGAATTAATGTTTCAAGAACTAGGGAGGTGTAGGAGTATGGGGATTAGAATAGAATAGAATAACTTTATTGTCATAATGCAATGGATAACAAAATTTAAGTTTCATCTTCAGTACAGGAGTACAAAAAAACATAGTATAAAATATAGATAAAAAGGATAAAAACAGACCAGTCCATGAATTGTTTCATGTGGTCATTGAGGGCAGTTATGGCTTGTCTGTTTGTGTGGCTTTTTGTTGTCCTATATCGCCTGCTTGAGTGTAACTGTTCAAATAGGATGTGGCGGGTGGGATGGGTCCTTGATGATGTTCTGGGCTCTTTTGAGGCAGCGGGAACTGTAAAGCTCTTCCAGGGAGGGGAAGGGAGGGGGAACTCTGGGCAGAGTTGATGACCCTCTGCAGCGCTTTTCTTTCTGCAAGTGTACAGTTGGCATACCATATATAGATGTAGTAAGTCAGGAGCTCTATGGAGCATCAGTAGAATAACACAAGCAGATTTTGGGAGAGGTGGTTCTTCCTGAGGATCCTCAGGAAGTAGAGTCTCTGCTGTGCTTTCTTTACCAGTTCTGTAATGTTAGTGCTCCAGCTGAGGTCCCCCTGTATGTCAATTGCATGCCCGAAAACCTGAAGACTGAGACCCCCTCCATACAGTCCCCGCTGATGACAAGGGACTGAATGTCTGTTTTGTTTTCTAGTCTATGATCAGCTCCTTGGTTTTGTTTGTATTGAGCACCAGATTATTGTCCCTGCACCACCTAGCCAGCCGCTCCACCTTAACCCAATAGGCGGACTTGTCCCCCCCAGAGATGAGCCCCACCATGGTGGTGTCATCTGCAAATTTTATAATGCTGTTGCTGGTGAAAGAGGCAAAGAATTGGTTGAGTACCTTTGCCTCATCACCAGACCGGAAAGCAATGTTCCTGGCCCTGAGCAGGGCCTGGACTTCTAGTCATCCAGGGTTTCTAGTTGGGATACATCCAGATGCACTTGTCCACAGTGACAGTGTCTATGCAGTGTTTGATGTAGCATAGAATAGCTGATGTGTACTCCAGATCATAATGTTGATGATCATGATCTGGAGTGGGGGGGGGGGGGGGGGGGTGTATGGACCAAAAGCAGGGAGATGTGGTAGTACCTTAGCCCTGAACGCCAGAGTCCCTGGAAGATTCCCAAAGCTGGACTTGAGTCATGGACTGGTAGGAAATAGAGAGGAGAGGAGTGGGAGCAAGGCTGCACATAAACAAGCTAGTGCTCCCACTAGCTTGAGTGCCTGAGTGACTTAAGCTTCCAACTAAACAGGCTGGCCAAGAGAAGACAACTGGTTCTGGGAGAGGCCTCCTTGACAGTGTGGGACAATAGAAACTAGACAGTAGAGAGGATGATGACATGGACACAATGATCAAGTCCCGGAAGGTCTCTATGGAAAGCATCAGCACTTGAGTTGAGTGGAGCTAGCAATAAACCATCCTTGCCAGAACTGGGTACAGCTATGATGCACATTGCTGACCTCTTTGCAAGGGACTACTTTTGACTAGATATTGTATCCAAATTGTGTCCGAAACATCAAAACAAGTCATCAAGCTCACAGACCTCTGGAAAGATCAGTTGGATAAGGCCTTTGAGAGGAAGCTCACCAACCACAAGGGGCTGGTTCACCAACCAAAATGAAGCTTCAACCAGAAACCGGAGGAACTACATTTATGTCAATTGTTGTGTCATTTTACACTTCTTTCTTAGACACTTACTGACCAATACAGAGCATGTTCAACCCTTTCTTTTGTCTTCTGCACTTGAACTAATTATTTCAGTTATTTCTATTTTGGTAAACATAAAACTATTTATTTTTAGTAGCGTGGTAATAATAGAGTGAGGAAAAACTATAGATCAAAATTAGAAATTCAATATTATGGCAATTCTTGAATCAACTCAACATTGTGGTAGAGAGAACAACTGAAAACAATGTTCAGTAGACATTTTCTCAAATAGCGACAAAACAAAAGAAACACAAACACTGTGAGAAAAACTGATCTGACCCTACTTTACCCCTGCAACCTCCTGTAGTGACTTGTAATATTTAATTTACCCTGTCCAATATGAGCTTGTCAGAGACTGTGAGCAGCCAATATGGTGTGGAAAAAGGAATATGAGTGAAAAAAGCAATCTGAACGGAGGGAAAAAAAAGTCAAGGTCCATGGTCACTGATTGGATCAATATCTTTTCTGAGGTGGCAGGGAATGAGGATGGGGGCGGCCGTCCTCCACTAGCCTTGGCATTTCACTGCAACCACAATAATCCTCACTAACAGACCTTGAGAGTGGAACAACAAAAAACACAGGGATGGAAACAGAGGAGAGGTGGGTTGGACAGTGTTAAATCAATGGATTATCAGTTCTTCACAAATTAATCACCGTCTGGATCACATTCTCCATCAAATACAGAGCTATTAGCTTAACAATAATTATCAAGTTCACAGACTTAGGAGCTAAATCTGTTCATGGAAATAGTATCTTCCTATCCTAGATATCTAGATATTTTAGTCACTAAGAGTCAAATACATCACGGTCTCTAGAAGGCTTTCATTGGAAGACACTGTCTCTGTTGCTAGGTCATTACTAAGGCTCAGACTACTTACTGGAGGAGTAAAATGGGTTCCATTACATGTAGGAGTCTACTGCCACGAATTTCCGTTTTTCACATGTCCCCCAACTTTGGGAAGTGGAATACTGAATGACTGGAATTAACTTGGAACTAACTAGGCTTTGGTTTGTTCCATATTACCAAACCAACCATCCTCTACAACACATATCGCATAGACCAGAGCACTGTGCATTGTACATGTTAACTGATAAGAAAACACACATTTCATGAGAGTACCAAAAGTTTTTGAGCAGACTCTAACTTATTACTTCCTTACTAATGGGCTGACTGTTACTTTGTTTTAATTATTGGTTTTATCTAATTAGAGATTGGCTTTCTAGGACTTCAGTTCACATACAGTGCTATACATTGCTTGATCAAAGATGCACTTGGAAGCCTGCACTGTCTCCTACAAATCAAAAAATAAATAATTAATGAATAAAACAAATAAATAAGATCTTTCTAAGTGATCTCTCTGTCTCTCTCTCTGTCTCTCTCTCTCTCTCTGTCTCTCTCTCAGAACTAACCTTTAAGCATCTCACAAAATCTGTCAGAGTGGCACATGGCACAAACAAATGCCAGTAACTGCTAAAGAGGGTGAATTACGATACCTGTCTTGAGTCAGCTGCTGAAAACCAGGGTTAAATCATTTTAAGAATTAGCATTATAAGATGGATTGCTGTGGGTGTGTCTATACCTGCTGAATGTAACCGCTGTGAAACAATCAAGAAATACACTTTTTTTCCTCTGATTAACAGCTTTATCGAGTGTCTCTATCCTTCCCATTCTGCGGCCTGTGTGCCTGTTCACTGTGCAGCTTTGGGTTCCAGGTTGAGGGAAGTGCATTATGCTTTACAGCACTTACAGTTACAGACCACCAACTATGTCAGTGATTTTGGTGAAACTGGACTGGATTTGCTCCAAGTCATTAGCTTAAGGACAATGAACATATTGAAGCTGGAATGTTATGCAAAACATGATATGTGTCCAGTGCCAAGGTTCAGGTGGAAATAACGGGTGTGGATGTTGGGGTGTCCTGCATTCTCTTTAACCTTAATCAAAGTTTTAGTTACCAAACTCTAAAATAACAGTACAGTACTAGCCATGTGTCCATTATCTACATTGTGACTGGTAATACAGACAGCATAATTCTACAGTCATGCAAAATGCTACTTAAGAAACTGTTTATCATCATGCAAGCATCATGCAAGCAGCATACTTCAAACTGTAGTTGTATGACACATGTCATGTCAAAGATCAGGACCTTGCACATGTGCACATTCACTTTGCAGCTCAGTGTTGAAACTGATACTGTATGAATTTCTCATAACATTTCAACACCATTCACAGGAAGTATACTATGTGTATTAATCAATTCTACAATAAATATGTAATTACTCTATCTGCATCATAATGCCATTAGGACAATGACTATCATAGAACATAACCATCAGACACACTGGTGGAAGTCTAGCTCTACTGTTTTGGCTCGGACTTAATTACAGTTGACAGCATTGTCACCCCTGGCTATTTACTTTCTCTCAACTGTTTAATTTTGTATGGTTTGTTCTTTCATATTGTTTGTGACCTTTAGCTAGGGTTACAACTGAGGTAAAAAAATATATCTATTTACCTTTCAGGACCCAGCTTGAGGGTTAGTTACTTGGTGTGTGGCGGAAAAGTGTGTTTAATAGGTTTATCAGTGAGTTGACACCCAGGAGAGTTTTAATTAACCAGACTGTTGGTCAGTGAGAGGTAAGAAGAAGGTTTCCATTATGAGGGGGCGGCGGGCTGAGGCATGGTTTGCTATTTCAGCCAGCAAATTGGAGAATTAATGATGTGGATAATCTGCCTGTTCCTCTCAGATCTGAGAGACACTTGGAGGCCTGGATCAGACAGACAAGGCCACCATGCATGTATACTGATTTCTTATTTCCTTGTGTGAACAGTCACAGTTTTAGACTGAAAATTAGGAAATTTGATCTGTTCATCACTTATTTATTTATAGGGCTTGAAGACCAAGCTATGACTGGACTACAGTTGGGTTTTAAGGATAGAATTAGACATTAGACCAGGGCTGGTGATTGTCGGAAAGGGGAAAGACAAACCAAGACGTCTTGGTGAGTTTGATTATGTTTCTGTTATTTGAATGATGTCTGTTTTACAACGAGTTAATTAAGCTCCAAAAGGTTTCATAAAAGCCAAATTCATCTGTTCTAATACTTTCCAGATACACACTATTATGTATGTGAGGCTCTAAATTACATAGTGAGAAGGCTTTTGTGGATTCAGGTTTCTAGTAGATATTCTCGAAGATATTTTATGCAAGTGTGCATGAATAGTAATGTAGACCTGTCCAAAACAGAGTTATGCATAGCAGACAGTTGACAATGCTTAAGTGCAGCAGTGATACAGATTAGCACGACCCCTAGGTCAATAAGCACGGACTAATCTGGAGTGTGGAAGCTGACGAGATGCCAGTTCACACCCAGTGCACTGCTGAGATGCCCTTAAGCAAGGCACTGAACCTCTAACTGTTCAGGGTGCATGACAACATGACATCATCTCTCCATACATTAAAGCATGGGTATAGATGTGGTTTGTTTGTGTATGCTTATATGTCAGGCCTGTATCTGTATAACAATTGACACAGCATGTCAGGGGGAGCCAGGAGACGATACAGACACCCTGACGCAAAACATTTTGAACAAAGTGCTGCCTTTGTCTTTCAAACTGTTTTCTGAGAAGATTTCAAAAAACTTTAACAGTATAAAGTAAAAGAGCAAATGACTTGGCCAGTTAGGGAGATCGCCTAAGATGTCATTTACTTTATTTAATCAGAAAAATCTTACAGTTAAAAAGGAAACAAAGTCAGTGTCCTGCGATGCTAGCACAAAGCACTGTCCTTTGTTTAATTAATCCTGAGGCTGTATAGAGAGCAGGCAATTATTTTATGAGATGGTGGAACCCCGGATCTGTGATGTTTCCACTCTGTAGCCAGATGGACAATCACCTGCCTCTGTACTGCAGCAGCAGGTGATTAAGTCAGGATACTGTTACAGTGCTCTGCATCTGTCATCAATGCTGTGAGTGATTGTGTGTTATTAAGTGTCTGGGTGTAAACATGGCTGAGAAATCAAAGGCACTTCTAAATCACCACCACATAGAATTTGGTCCTGCTCTTGCTCACTGGAGAGGTTATATTGACACTGAGGTGGAAACCTGGAAATGTGTACTCTATTACTCTAACTTAAGTCTGCTGTTAAGGCTCAGAGTTACACAGGCTGTCTTGATTAGAGAAATAGAAAACCAAACCAGCAAAGTACAAAATATAGTTCTCAAAAAATGCATATGAAAGCCATAAATATACATATAAGTTTTTGCAATCTGTTAAAGGGTCAGTTATCTGCCAGAATGGCGAATAAAGCTGCTGCCTTACATAAAATAGACACACCTGCTAATGGTGGAGGATATTAATTATGTATATTAACATTAACCATCAAAGGAAAAAAGCAAATGTACTATATTTCACTGCAAAGCATACAGTGTTTAATGAGTGAGACTATTAGTCTCATGATACCAGACGATCAAAGATTGGAGTACCACTAACAATTCTAACCTTACATCACTGGAAAAAATGCTCTCCTCTAATTCTCCTCCATAGTTACAAGTACACAACTTCTGCAAGACTGCCCAAATATGAAGGGCAGTCCTGAAGACCCTTTCCTGGAAAACATTCTCACAATTTTAACAATGAAAGCTGGAAGATTGTCCTCTGTCTCTACTGAGTATTCAGAGACTGACCTACTGTTTACGCCATCATCTAATTACTAGATTGTTTGAGATGAGATACATTAGGATCTGTCTGATTCAGCTCAGCAGCTAATCAATGACATTGTATGCAGTTTATACAAGTAGAAGCAAACTGTACAGTCAGAATTCAACAGATGTGTTTTTGTCTATTTGTCCATGAATTTGTATTTCATCTTACCTTAAACCCAAAACAAGAAACATTATTCAAAGTAGAAACAGACTTTGTTTGTTTAACCCGATAAGGCTTTTCCTGGTGAAAAATACTATTTAACTTCCAATCATAGCCACATTAGTCTACATCTTTATGACTCCTGTTAACCAAACCTGTGTAATTCTGAGCAAATGCTTACCTCAGTGTGGGGCTAATAGCAACAGACCAGACTCTGTCATACATGGTAATTGTGTCTCTGGGGCAAGTGGAGGACAAAGTCCAAATCTAGAGAAACAAAAGTGACCAGTTAGCATGACATCAGTGAGACATCAGTGAAACTTGAGTAATAATTCTAAACACCATGATGCTGTGCATTACTTGAATCAAATTAAAGAGGTGTTCTGACCCGGGTTGTTTGATCTTTGGATCCACTGACGATGAGCCCGTCTTTAGAGTCCAGGCAGTTGACTTCCTGGTTATGACCTGATAACTCCATCAACACGTCAGTCTTCCTGCTGTGGACCAGGATCTTGCCATCACTGACACAAACAAAAAAGGAGTTATATTTATGATTAGCCTGATATCTTACACTTCCTACACATCTTACACACAAAAAAATAGATTATCATCTTCCAGTATAGGCTGAAGCCAGCCTTTTTCTTCTGTCTTCCATGCACAGGAAAGATCAATGTATGCTGTGCTACTATTTTCAAACACTTGCTATGATGGAAGATATTTAAAGTATGGTCAGCATATGAACGCCTTTCCATTTGCTAAAATACTGTGACAGGTAGGTCGGAACAAAAAAAGTGCAGTGAGAATAATCTGACTCAATGTCCACCTAAGCCTATTTCACAGGTTTGAATCAAGTTTCATGGCCTTCATCATCAAGCCATTCCCATTGTCACATGAGAGACGATAAACCAACTGGATGACCTAACTAAGTTCATTTTACTGTTCTCACCGTTTCTGAGCTTAAAATACAACCAACGAGGCATGGCCATCTGTTTCATCCTTTCTTGGAAGCCCGGAGGATGAAGACTGGAGCGGCCAACCAATCCCCAGTCTTAACTGCCTGTATCAGCATTATTTAAACCATTTAAATCACATGCCAGTCAGGGCAGCTTGTGACTGTTGTGCTGAGAACACCTTGTTGATATCTGAAACTAGACTGTGAATGTTAACTGTTGTTAACTCTGAGAATAGGCTTAGTCATCTGAAATTTCACTGATTTACACACACATTTAAATCACAAGATATTTCATTTAGACGTCCATTTGTTAAACTGAATCAGAATTTTTTAAATACATTTGTTATACCAAGAACACCTGCTTTTCTGTTACTTCCTTTTCTCCTTTGAGAGCTGGGTTGTAACATGTTTGAAGAAAGGTCCAATTAAAGGTGGGCTGTGACTATGGATACACTAGATGGAGTTTTAGTTTTTCCATAGGGTCTGCTTTTTCTTCTAGTAGTTACTTATGTAGGAGGGTGACTGGCTTGGCTTCGACCATGCTTTATTCATCTTACAAAGTAATGGACCAGGAACGTGCACTTACATCTAATTGACTGGCCAGCACGTCTTACCAGAAATGCTGCATTACATGCTGCATCGTTTGAGCCTGGTTCAACTTGCTTGCTTGCTTTGCTGAATGGCTACATGCTTCAAACAGGTTAATTTATGGTTTCACAGAGTGGACGCATGTAGCTGCTGGAGATACATTTTAGGCTAATAGTTGACATGTGCACCTGCAAAAATGTAACTACATGTTGGGACAACAGTGGCTACAGAGATACAGCTAAGGATCACTGTACAGATTGTAAAGCCCTCTGAGGCAAAATGTGTTTTGTGACTTTGGGCTATACAAATAAAATTTGATTTAATTTGAACACATAAACTATTATTGGTTGATTTGATTTGTCCTACAAGTCTGTGATACCTATGGAAGTTGTTGGAATTGTAGGACTCCCTTATCTTCTCCTTTTCAGTAACACACAACAAACATCTGTTACTCTGATTGTTGCACAAATAGACAAACAAATTGAGCAGTAACTAACCTTCCACCACTGATCAGGTGAGAATCTGTCAGTGCAAAGTGACAGACATCACCCTTGTGGCCTGAGTAGATTTCAAATGGCTTACGCTGGAGCCTCCCGGAGTCTTGGGACAGATGGTATACTCCAATATCAGAAGCCTGAGACAGAAACAGTGTGTTTCCATCCAGCTGCAACCATGGCAACAGTCTGAAAACAAGATATGTCATTTAAGAGAAATGTAAGTGATTTTAGATTTGATTTAATGAGAATAAAGTCTTCAATGAAATGTCACCATGATGAAGAATACATTACAGTTTGTTAAAAAATAGTTTAACATATGAAATGGCGCTTTGCTTAGTTGCTTTCTTTAGAGATAAAGAAGATGGATATGAGTTTCATGTTTGTGTGTTAAGAAAGGAGTTAGAGTCAGGACATGCTTAGCCTAGCTTTGCATAAAGACTGTAAGCAGGGGAAGTGGCCTCAGAGGACTATTGTAAAAGCTCAACATATATTTTCACATTGTGTAAACTAAATGAAATCTACATTCTTATTGTATATATATCATTGTATATATATTCCATTTGTCATGTCTTACACTGCATATTACCTTTAAACAGTCTATGGGCAAATGACTCACTTTGTTTTCCATTTTAGAGGAACAGCCCTTCTGCAGACCCCATCGTACCAGTTTTGAGCTATCTTTACTCTCTCTTTCAGTGGGATGTGACGGTATCTGCAATGACAGTCAACATTAAAGTTTAGATTCCCTGAGCATCAGGTGAGATTGTTGTGGTGGTGGAATACAAAAGACTCATAGCTCAAGCCATTTTGTCACCCTTGTGGTCATTTTAGGGTCAACAACTGCCATTACACTATCATCTGCATCTGAGAGGCAACCAGAGTGAGCAGTGTGGGCCTGAGTCACTAGAGGAGCCAGAGCCTGAGGGAGGACACTGGGATGCCAGAGTGACTGTGTGAGTCAGACACACCTGCAGACAAACTAGAGGAATGATTCCTCTACACAGGTGATAATTCAAGTTTATGTAAAGTTTGATCTTCCATAGTTTTGGCTGATCCAAGCTCTCCGTCCAGGCAGGGTCCTCGGATGCATGTCTCCCTCGTCTTGTCTCCAAGCATCTTTCGACAGTTAGCTCTCTAATGAAGGCACAAAATGCCCTGATGACACATCTGGTCCCGCTGGAAATGTTACTCTTTACTTACGCTGTTTGGAGATCACAACCTGTGCGATTGTCCGACTGCTTCTTGTGTTGTTCTGGTCCCCTTTGGCTACTCTTAGCAATGTCACTGCATTCTCAGGTCTCTGTATTTAACTCCGTGGAATCCTTGTTATAACGGATACACTATGTTCAAGATACATCTATGAATATTATACCCAGGTTATAATAAACGAGTTTTAAACTAAGATTAATCAGATCAACTCCTCAGTTCAACTCAGACTGTATTGGTTTGAGAATTTGAGCAGCCTAATAGAACTGACAGATCATCAAAGCAGATGAAATGTCATTTAAGGTGCAAAGACTACTTAGTCATAATCACTCTGATCAATGCAGTCTATAAAATAATGCTTGATCAAATTTAAATAAGTCATATTAACTGGTATAATAAGGTGCCACTGCCTCGGACTGGAGTGGCTCTGCTGTTCAGGGAGGTACTGACAGCTGTAGGCAGAGTTACAGGTGCACACTGTGCTGCTGTAGGTGGATCTCGTCTAATACACTGTGACTGTACACAGGACTGGCCATTTACAACACACAGACATCATGTGGCTAATAAGAACGGTGTAAAAACAAACTGCGTCAGCAAACCTCATTAAATAACCTGGAAATGTAACGATGTAAACAGAGTTCATGCTAACGCTAAGCTAAAAACAAATGCCACTCTTCTTACTTGTCTGTCCCATTCCGAGTAATTCCAGTGTTTAGAAACTCTTTAGCAATCTTCCTCCACACGGCGTCACGGTTCACGAAGTGGTAAATAGTTTGACAGACTTGAGAGAGGCGACCGAGAGACTTGTAGTCCAAATAAGACAGGATGTGATAGAGAATGTCCTCTGGCAGCTGGGACAACATGATGAGCGCTCTGACAGCACCGCTGCCCCCTCCTCGTCCACTCTGTGCCCGGGTGTAAGCCCTGTGTCGCCCCACACACGAAAGTCGTTTGTAAATATGTGTGTTAAAGAAAGCAACGTTAAACAATCCTCCATGTTTCAGAGAGGAGCAAGACAGGACACACAGGAAGCCATGCCAGGAGAACACTGACGTCAGATGACGATGTTACGTACCTGGACGTGATGACGTATAGTGCTAGGTTCAGCAGCGATAGGTTTTCACGTTGCTTCGAAATAACATAAAAAAAGAGCTACAAGCTAAATAAATGGCAAACAATATAAAAGTTATATCATAATATAACTGCATTCTGTACTTTGTGTTGTTATAGGAATGTGTGTGAAATAAACGAGTTCATTCATTTGATTCATATTTTATTGTTATTTCAATATTACAATTTGATTTAATAAACCCTTTTCACCACTGAAACAGTGCGGTCAGCTCAGGTGTTTCCAGTCAGACTAATTAAGGTTCCATTCCATTTGCAGCAGAGCTTTTCCAGTGAACCAACATGCACCGAGGCAGCACCCTGACTAGTAGTGCTTAGTCTCATTGGTAACACCAAGATGAGAGGAGACCTGAGAAAAAGGTTTGTTGAAACCTCCAATCTCTGATTGAAATGGATCTCAACTAATTAACACTTAGAAATATATAACAACAGAAAGGTTGTATTATTCTGAAGTTTGAATGGATCAAATGTAATGACTGCAATTTAATTGTATTAAATGAATTTATTGTTTTGTGCTGAAACAGGGTTGAACAGAGGTTGTGAACAAATCTTATTTCTATTCTACTTAAATATCATAGCAACACACACACACACACACACACACACACACACACACACACTGAGTTGCTGTCATTAGTTGACAGTAATATTACCTATTTATTTAACGGGTTTCTATATGAACGTCAAAGTAAAAGCAATGAGGAGTTCACGAAAATTTAAAAGTAGTAAAAGAATTCTGAAATAGGTTACATGTAACAGGTTCAAAACCTGAAAGAATGGCCCCGGTAAAAATGTAAAGCTGGACTGATTTTTTTTTTTTGAAGAAGAAGAAGAATAAGAATATCTCATTAAAAGCTTAGTTCAGAGGTGATTTATACAGATCTGGCTAGCATGTCATGCTCAGGTAGGGTACAGTACAGTCAAAACCAGCATCATATATTCTGGGCTTCAAAATATGTGACCTACAGGTGATGTCACTCAGGCTGTCCATTCTTTATACTGTCATTGGTCACATCCCTTATTTTCTGTATTGAATTCTGTATTCTGTATTCCAGCCACCAGGAGTCAACCAATGGTTTTGGCTGAATGAAAAGAAAACACTGTACCTTTTATCACTGTCATTTGTCTGCTGGTGGAAAACAAGGTAATAACTAAAACAGCTGTGTTTGAAGCGGAGAAAGTAATAGAGTTATGATGTGACACCCACTATTCTAAGACATTTGATTTAGATAAGAAAAGGAAAGCAACACTATAGAATTACCAAACCAACTATGAACTAATTCTACACCAATGTATTGTGTGTGTCAAAACATGAAAACAGCATGTTTGTTAAAACTAATCATGTCCTTTTTTGTATATAGATGAAACTACTTTAAACTAAACTAAAGCTTCACGTCTTCAATAGAAACCAATAAGCCACAGGCCATAGTGTAGAGATAATACTGAGAGATGGATTAACATATTAGGTTTGGCCTTCATATGGGGTTGACAATAAAAAAATATAGAATATAATAAAAATAAAAGATATAATAGAAAACTTAAAAATAGAGAGTCCTGACATCATCTCCAGAACTACTATTTAACACAGTGCAGTGCATACCATGAAGACAGGTAGAATGACCCCACTGGAAGACCTGGGAACAGAGGGAGACTGGAACAAGATGGCAGTTAGCCGTTAGCTATGATTTAAGGCCTGTTTTACCCAAGAGATGCTGATGGTGCAAGATTTCAGCAGGATTTCACTGTAGTCTTGGTACTCTTTGGGTCAAACTGGCAGGAAGGGTTAACTCTAACCCTAAAAGGACACAGGTGCAGTTTTGGTCAACAGGCTAGTGCTGGGACAGCATGGCTTGTACTCCCTCAGGTGTGTCATCCTGATCGCAAAGCGCCATTTACCATCTGGGAGGACAGGAGCTGATATAAAGTAACACTTTAGAGTCTGGAAAACTTGCTCTG
Source organism: Nibea coibor (assembly GCA_023373845.1). Lineage (NCBI taxonomy): Eukaryota > Metazoa > Chordata > Actinopteri > Sciaenidae > Nibea > Nibea coibor. Next base: position 2,156,069 of record CM041723.1, read on the forward strand.
TTTGGCACCACTGAAAGAGGAGCTACAAGAGGTAAAGGGAATGTAACTGGGCAGCAACTGTAGTTATGGACAAATTGTCTATAGAAATTAGGAAACCCCAGTCTTAACATAACATTTGTTAATGCAACACCTGACACGTGCTGCACATGTTCCTGTCTGTTCTGAGAGTCTAAGAATCTGGACAGTCAGTGCATTAGTTTAGCCAAATGATACAACAAGATACTTGTAATGTATATTGGACATGTTAAATGCTATTCTTCCTCTCATCCATCTCCAGGATTATCCTAACCGTGATAAACATTTGTGAGGTCAAGTTTAATGGAAAATAGTGGCTCCCTGAAGGAGCTTGTAAGAAGAAATAATGAGCAGGAGCAGTAATGGTTATTGGTAACAGTGATGTCAATCCACTGAGGTCTGAAGTCAAAGCTGGCCCACAGCAGAAGAAGCTTGGAAGACAAGGAATGGGTCTGAATATATTTTTCTGGATGTATGTGGGTCAGAAGATACACCTTACTGACCATCCACTGCACCGACATCCATGTAGCTTTCAACTGCTCAACACAACACAGTCTATGACAGTAGCTCCCAACCATTTTCTTAGAGCCCCGCCCCGTCTTTATTATGCAGTGAACATGCTATTTCATTTTAGTCAACATGATATGCAAATCTAATTTTGACAGCCTTACAATAGAAAACGCACCTCCTATGATCTATGGCGCCCCCCTGAGGTGGGTGGACCTGGGATGTGAGCTGATGAACTTCTTAACCAATAGATTTGAGGAATTGTTCATTCTGACCAGATTCAATGGTTCAACACTCAGCAGTTGAAAACAATCCATTGTTTAGTTGGTAAGAAGTTCAAAGCAGAAACAGGCAAAAGATAATCAATCATAATCAATCAGTGAGGCCAAACAAACCAGGAAAGTGGCAGGCAGACCGAACCAGGGACAGGCTGTGTCAGGATAACAAAAATACGAAAAAAAATGACGAAAGAAGAGATGTCTGTGTCAGAAACTCCAACCTTCTAACCAGCATTCTTCCTCCATCCAACACAATGATAATCAAACTCTAAACAATCACAGAAGTAACAAAAAAAATAATCAGTGCACAAGAACAAAGAATATCAATAGAGTTTAGGAGCAGTAGAACTTGGTAAAGGATATTTGTAATTTGTAATTGTTAACCAATGTAAAATGTACTGACAAAGCCCTTGTAGTAATAACAATCGTACATTTTACTACAGAACACCAGCATAAAAGAAAGACTTAACACATCTGTTAGCAGACTTCCAGTGTTGTAACTGTAGCTTCATAAAAATGAAGCAACCAAAGAAATGTCCAATAATTTAATGTAATGGAAATTCAACACAGCACCAGCTCTCAGTGAACTGTCACACAAGAGGTCTGGACTAAAGTCAGTGGAATCATGTTTAATCTGAGCTACAACTCTGTCATGCATGGACTGCCCACTACACATAAATGACTATTCCATCTGATAAATGTATGTTTAAAAGCATGGTAGTACCATGGTAATACAACAAACTGTTGACAATGATGATCATCAAACAAATACTTGCTGATCTCTGGACGAGACAAACTTTAGATCAAACTCAGCATCTACGCTGGCACATAGTGGACTTTTGCTATGAAAGAAACTTAGGAAGAATTCAAAAATTAGTATTGCGAGAATGGTGAACAGGTGTGCTTACTGACTGCAAATCAAACTGCATGAATGTAAAACCAAAGTAGAGATTCATAACTAGCAAAACAGGAGAAATAGAAAAATAGAAAAAAATATCCTAAATGATATACAGAGGTAGATATTGTGATATAGATTTTATTTTTAGAATTATCAGGGGCAACCATGGCTTATATGTAAGTTTCCAATATGCTATTTTGCTTCAAAGTAGAAAAGAGACTACTTCTAGGAGAATTTTACCCCACAAACAGTTCAGTTGAGCCCTCAGCAGGACATTCAGACATCATTTTAATGTGTCATGATTCTGTAATGCATCTGAAAAAAGTAGAAGAGTCATTTCACCCAAATCAGCAGTAAGATTGTTTGTGTTAAAAGCACATAAAAATAAATCCCTTGTTAGCCTTTTCCAGGGCTTTGAATGGGCTCTGCCCATTTACAACTTATTCATCAGCTGAGTGAACTTAGCAATAGATTAGTCTAAAAGCTCCAGAGAAGCTGTCGGGGGGACCTATACATTTACAAAGTTCTCTATTTAGATTCAGTTTCTGTATCAATTAGTTGTTTCACTAAATTTCAGTATGATGTTTTCCAGTGTGATAAACCAATAAATCATTTTAGTGCACAATAACACTAGATTGGTCTGGTCATATTGTGATTTTTACAGATGATGCAAGTCAAGGCAAGGCGAGTTCATTTATAACGCCATTCATCCAGGGCAATTCATATGCTATGATTACTTTTTTCTTTTCTTTTTTTTTTGTTCAGCTGTAGACAATTCTTCCACATTCATTGATCTGGTGAATTCATTTATTCCTTAAACCTACAGGACTATAGTCATGTGGTGACATTGTTATGTAGAGTTGTATGTCATCTGCATAAGAATAGTAGAAGGTATAACATTACCACTAACCATAATCAGCGTAATGAGGAGAATATACAACTCTGATTCTAAAATCAAAAGTTGTGATGTTTAAAATATAAATATGTACATAATACAGTGATTTGCCAATTGGTTTTAATTTGATTGAATACAATACAAGGACACTTTATATTTAATGTCAATGTGATGTAACGGACTAAAGTAAGACATTTTAGAAGAAAGAAAGGCTAAAAACAATTTTTTATTTTGAAGTTGTAGCTTTTATTTTGGTAACTCTCCTTTAGATTCTAATTGCTGATCAGTCCTTGGTTTTATTTTGGAAGATGCAATAATACTCATCTGTCCATCTTTTATTCTTATGGCATTGCCAGTATGTATATATATATATTGTTTGTGAATCTGGGTAATTAACATGTTGTAAATTTTACAAGTTACAAAGGAGGATGGAATCAGTCCTATTGTAGAGAAGCTGCCTTTCTACTTACAGGAAAGGTGGATGACATTTGGATCAAAGTATAAGGAAGACCGCAACATACCTTTCCCAACATTCTCTGTCTTCTCTCAGTTCATAAGGAGAGAGACCACGACAAAGAACAATCTGAGCTTCAATGTCTCTGTTTCCATGGTGACTGCTATCAAAAATGAAAGGATGGAAAACCTGAGCTACAAAAATCAAATTTAAGTGGACAAACCTAATGTATATAAGGAAACAACTGATTGAGTTTCCAAGCAATGCTGCTTGTTGACAGGAAGAAATTCCTTCAAAACAAAGGCACATGTTTCTGGTGCTGTGCTTCTAATACAGTGTAATCATGTGCCCAACAGCGGAACAGGAGCAGAAATCCCTACTCCAGAAGGACCATACCACTACAGCCACATGCGAGCTATAGCTGATGAAATACCTGCTCTAGATACATCTGAAGACATTTTGCTCCTGTTAGGACAAGACATTCTCCAGGTCCACAAAGTCCAAAAGCAGAATAATAGACCACACAATGCTGTGTTTGCCCAGAAGCATGACCTTGGGTGGAACACTGTTGGTGACATGTCTGTCTAAGTGGAGGCCACCTCAAGGGAGGGAACACATTTAAAACATGGCCGTCCTTCTTATATCTGTCCTTTTGACCTTGTCAATATTAAGACTTCAGTCAGGGTTTCAAGCAGATCAGCCTCAGTCATTTACTCAAGTGCAACAGGAGAACCATCTTGGAAGGGCAAACAGCTTGCACCTTCTGATGACCTGTCCTTCTTGCTGGGTGCACCTTTGCCATTTCACAACCCAAAGAAACTGCTTCCAATTTTTAGGCAGCATGGTCAGCAACAATTTATGTCATTGAAACATAAGTTTCAGATGAGCATGAAAGAGGATTTTGTGGATTTCATGCAAGGAATCCTGGACAACCAGCATGCTGAACTTGCAACAACACTAGAAGAAGGAAAGGAGAGCTGGTACCTTTCCATTTTGCAGATATTAAATAAATGTTCTACTGCTTTCTTGTACAGCAAGAACACAGAGATGTTCAACACTTCTTGTGGTTCACACACAACAACCTTGAAAATGATGTGGTGGATTACTGCACAAGAGTTCATGTGTTGTGCAGCACCAATGGTGGGAACCTATGAATTAAGGGCAGCAACGCAAGAGGTTAGAAAAAGACTTTGGCAGTGCCGAAGGGTTCTATTTCTAATGTCCTTGATGGTTCCAAGAAAATCCAGGCTTAGTTAGAAAAATGTATGTTTCTATTTTATTGTCCCACCTCACCAGGTGCAAGCAGTGGCAATATTTACAAAAAACAAAAAAAATCATTGTCTCAATGTTTGTCACTTCATCAAGATAGATTTCTATGTGGATGGTGCTCTGGTGGTCCTTCCCTACAGAGGCCAAGGCATTTGATGTTTTGAAGAGAGCTCAGAACTTGCTAGATTGTTACAACATCAAACTCCAGAAGATCAAGGCAGAGGTCATAAATGCCTTCCCCACAGAGTATCAAGCCAAGGGCATCGAAATGCTGGATCTTGCTGTTAAAGATTTACCTGTTCAGTGCAGTCTTGGAATAGCTTGGAATATGATGTGGGACACATTCACCTTTAGCATTCCTGAGTCCCAGAAACCTTTCACAGGACTCACCACAAGAACTTAATGAGCTGAATATCCCTCACACCTATGCTTCCTTTTCACTGACAAGGGCCAAAAACACTGTGCAGCAGCAGCTACAGAAATTTCTGAGCAAGTCAGAGAGGAAATAAGCCAAAAACTGGACAAGATAACATTCTTTACTGACAGTTAGCTTACATAAACAACAAATTTTCATGTATGTTAATTATCGTGTACAAAGAATCATGCAGTCAAATCAGCCAAGTCAATGAACATATGTTCCAACCAATAACAAACCAGATGATCATGTCTCAAGGTCCGTGCTTGCAAGCCTGCTGCACAACACCAGTTGGCTGACTGGATCCAAGGTTCTTGCTAGACATCACCTGCTTTTAGTTGGTTGATCCAGACACAGAGCTTCTTCCTGAGGTCACAGGTTTCTTGAACAAAGTCTCAGGAACACACGCTTCACCAAAGGCAATGCGTGTGCAAGTGGCTTATGAATAGTAGGAGCCAAGCAAGACATGAACATCTTATCTTATCTACAAATGTGAGATATGCAGGAACCTGTGTGGAGCAGCAGCAGATGGTGAACCTACCACCAGAGCATCTACAGCAAGACCCTCCATTTACCTAAGTAGGGCTGGACATCTTTGGAGGTTGTGACAGGTGGTGGCAGTGCCAACAGCAAAAGATGGATGGTATTTTTCATATACATGTCCACATGGAAGTAATAGAGTTTGTGGGTACTTCAAGTTGCATAAATTACCCCCACAGGTATTTCTCTATCAGGGGACCTGCGAAATAGCTTTGGCCCGATCGCAGTAAGAATATAATATAAGCTTTGTTGGTGCTAGCATATGTTTGAAGCCTGCTGCAGATAACAGTGAAGACAGTGTGGAGAACTATCTTCCCACCCAAAGGTGCACATGGGTTTTTAACCCCCCTCATGCATCCAACATGGGAGGAGGTTGGGAGTGCATGATTGGAACACATATGCGTATCCTCAACTCCATGTTGCTCCAAGCTGGAAGGTCAAAGATGACCAATGAGCTCCTGTGCATGTTAATGGCTGAGGTTACAGCTGTAATTAACCTCAGGCTGCTAATATCAGTCTCTTCAGACCCTGAAGCACCACTGATATGCACCCCATCTATGCTTCTTATGCAGAAGATTGGTACTTCGCCTGTTCACCAAATATCAAAGAAGGGGATGTGGTGCTAGAAGCTAGAAGAAATGAATGGTCAATGGGAAGAATTGTAAAGGCTTTTCAAAACAGTGGTGGACTGGAAGATGGAAGATGGAAGATGATCTCCAACAAGACCCCTATGACCTATCTGAGACTTAGCTCTGAAGTGGTTCTCTCTATCTTACTGTAGATTCAGAGGCACTGTAGGTGAAAGTGTATGTGGGCAGTGTGATGTGACTAGAGTAAGAGGTGTTAAAAGAAATTTGACTTTATTTTGGTAACTCTCTGTCAAACTGGTAAATTTTATTGTTTTCTTTTTTTGTTGTGGACAAAAAACACCTGTTCATGTAAACATGGTCATTAGAAACAGGTGATATCATGATGTCTCACTCTAGATTCACATTATTTCTCCCCCACAGATGATGGCTACTAAGTACACTGTCATGTTTTATTGCAGTTTCTTTTTTTTTAAAAAAAAGGGAGGAATATGTATGCACTTTTAAAAAGAGTTCTAATGTAGATTGCAACAGAATGAATGTGTAAACCAGCCCAGCCCTGTGGCCTGTTTAGCTGCTAAAACTGCCAAGGTTGTGTCACGGTCAAATGACTACCAAAAGTTGATTGACCTTATAACATTTTGTGAGGCGCTTAACCGTTTAGCATCAGTAGCATCAATTTGTGCTCATTCACATCATGAGGGTCCTCAAGTCTTCAGTTACGAGTGGCATCCCTGCAGCTCTTTGATCAGCTAAGCACAACTGCACATAATTGAAATATGCAGATCGTTTTTCTTTCTTTTTTTCTTTCTTTTTAAAAGACATGTCTGCTTGTTGAAAGCTGTGCTTCTCTGCGAGGCCATGTCCCAAACACCGGGCCGTCGAAAAAAATCATTTATGGTTGGCTTTCCAGCTGAACTGTCATGGCTAAAAGGAAATGAAGAGGTTGGGAGGAGGGATAAGGGGAGTAGAGGGGATGTTTGGTGGTTGAGGTGGGGGTGTTTCAAGGGGGCTATGAAGCGAGGGGATGGGGTGGGGTGGGGTGGGGATTCTTTCCTTTTGATCTTTTTAGGGCAGCAGAGAGGGAGGGGGGCTCTGCCTGAGCTGGCAAACACATTTAGCTGGTAATTGTTCAGATCAGACTGACAATCAGTCTTGGAAATGCATGGACAAACAAAAGTTTACAGCTCCAATTGGAAAAGTCAACAGGTCTCGCATAAGGCCCGTACATAAACAATGAAACTGTCGAGCTGGAACTTCACTTTGATCAGTTGTTTGCGTTTCAATTATCCAGCCTGGTTGGACTGGTGGCTTTTGTTAATACTGCTGAATGGGGCTTGGATTTAATGGGCTGCCTGTCATTTTTGATAGAGAATCCATCCACCTTACTGCGTCTGTACTCAATCCATCTGAACATCCTCAGACAGTCAGCTCAGTTTGGCAGTACAGTACAGTATAAAATCGGAGCTGGTAGTCACTAATCAGAGTTCTGTCTAATTTCTGAAGGAAAACAGTGTTAAGTTCTATTCTATTATAACAGTTACAGATAGACCGACACAATAATAAATGATTTGTACACTGGATTTGTTCTTTTCAATTTGTATTTCTACTGTTTGTAAAATGCTTCAAATTGTTTATATTGACATCAAGTAATTGCAGTTCATTAAGCTAGAGGAACCATATATGACAAGTTACTGCATGGTTCCCTACAACTGTCCCTTTAAAACACTAAAGGGCTGGATATGGATGGTCAATACAGGCCGAAATGTGTCTGAATTATTCAGGAGTGTAGCGAGGATTTCCAGGAGTCCTAAATTCCCCAGTGGAATTACAGCCCCCTCAGAAAAGCTTGTAAGTTTATCTCTCCCAGGATGCTCTAATTGTTCTTTCCAAGCCTTTTATACATTGCAAGAAGAGAAATATCAAAAAATGTTAACTGATAATTGTGAGGCTATATGATCATGCAGATGCATGAGAAAACCTTTAAACTGACTGTCAGTATATATGAGATTTTTAAATTTTTTTTAATGATCAAGTGATTTATTTGAGAATTTTTGATTTTGTTTTTAATTTGAGAGAGTGTGAATCAAAGGCAGAACAAATGAACGATGATAGAGGTTCAGAAAGAACAAAAAGAATAAAAAGATGAACAATAGAAAATACAATAAAAAGGAAATTCCCCTATATTTATTTGATATTCACGATTACTCTCATTTCAAATTCACCAAAATTCAAAGTGACATGCATCTGACTTACACATGGCAGTGACCAGTCCTCTGTCTATCAGATGATGTTCTGTCTGCTGTGTGAAAAGTAAAATGTGAAAATCCCTGATATTCAAATTTCAATGTTAAGTATACAGTAGTGATCTAATTTATCATTTACATGTTCAGTTTCTTTTAAATCTGCACAGTTCTCCAAACAATCCCTCTGAAGTATTTATCTGTTCTTGCCCTGACATCAGTTTAGACTCTTCATTATCTGTAAATGTCACATTCACTATTTTCTGATGCACTTGTTACATGTTTATAGATTTGTTTAATTAAAGACAATAATATCTCAACTCATGACTGAGTCTGAGCATACCTACTCATTTATCATTAGTCATTTAAGAGTCAACATTAAGTCAAAATGCTTAACATTTGGATGGATCTCCATACCTGATGAACAAGCAAATTATATTCTTGACAAATGTCCTCAGAGAAGTTCACATTACTGAATGACTCTCCCAGAATTACAGCTCGTAGAAGTCAGCCCAAGGGTCAACAAGGGCTGTTTGCTCCCTGGGAAAATGAATGTTTCAGCAACATATACAAGTGGCTGGAGGTTGTAAGTGCTTTTTGATGGGGGCAACTTCTGTGTCGGCTTGTGGCATTCGAAGCTGCTTAGAGAGGCAGGGTCGTGTTCTCCGGTCACCCCTGCTATTCTACGGCCTCCACAGGGGGGGTCAAGGCACGGTTTAAATTGCTCCCTAAGCAAATGAAGAAGGTATCTCTGTTTGTTTATCCGGGGTTAAGGATGATGGTCGAGGCTCAATAAAACGGATGAAAGCGTTACCCCCGTTTTTCTGCACTGGAATTGCTCCGCATTTGCATGGCAGCATTGGCGACACAAAAGGTGTGATTTTTCCCACAAGCCAGTTCTTCTCTGAGGTTCAGTCTGACTTTACAGGCACTAGATGGGTGGGGGCTGTAGTGTAGAAGGCAGTCTAGTGCCCTAATCTAATCAATTTACACAAAGTCTACTGACCTTCCAGAGGGTCCGCAAGTCCTGGATTAAAGAACCAAAACCATAAACCAATGGAGTCACCTGTAAAACCACATCCTCTCTTTAAAAATATCAGACTGCGTGTCATCAGTATTTTTCTATTAGCATCAGCTTACTTCATTAAGTTATCATAAAGCACTGGCCTCAATGGATTGATCTGGTGTCTGCGAGCTTACATGGGAAGTCCCAAAGGAAAGATCCCTCTGTTAATCCAATGTGGAAGGAGTTAAGCAGATTAATGTCAAGTGTTGTCAAGACCATTAGTTCAGTGCTTTGGGTTAGACAGCCTCTCACAGGTCAGGATTAACTAGTGAAGGAAGTCGTCCATTTTTCTGTTGCATCTTCTCAGCAGGGCTACAAAATGTTTTCATCGCTGCAAAAGTCAGTTTATGGAACCAAGATAAGGTTAACATATGAGCTAAAGATCTGTATGATCTGATGATCATTTCATCTATTGGAAGACAGAACAGTGATGAGACAGTGAGGGTTCTTATAAACTTCTATTTTTTACATTAAAGAGTGTGATTAAGAACAAGCGAGCAGGGAAAGAATCTCAAATAATAATAGCAAATAATAAAACTTAAATTCCCCATGTTATAAATACCTGTCATGTGTTCTTTGTTATATTGTTGAAAGTGTGGGTTAGACTAAGCCTATCCCAAAGAATACTTTTGTTATTTCTCAGATACCAAAGTGTTTTTTTTTACTTTTTACTTTATTAGCTTTTTTTCTTTTCTTTTTTAGAACACATTACAAAAAGAAAGTAAAAAGATAACACAAATTGTTTTAGTTTGACAACATATTTTTTTTCCTCTTGTTGTATGTGATGTACGTATGAACAAATTTCTGCATTTACAAAAGAAGAGAAGAATCTGAAGGACAGAATGAATCCACATGGGTTATCAGCTGACCTGTGATGAATAATGATTACTTCATTAATCAGACCACAAGATACATTTTTTTAATCAACATAAATACATGCTCCATCTTCAGCCCTTTTTTTCAGACCGACCGATGAATTCATTTATCAAGAAGGTATTCATAAGATGAAGTGGCAATGAAATCTCAGCTCTACGTAGTGTACATGCTCCATCTGTCTGTGTTATTCAAGGGTTCTTTGTTAAATGAAAATTGTTCCTTGTTCGGGGTTTCCTGTTTTAATTTGTAATACTCTTTCTCCTCGTGTCTGTAACTTCACTTCACAGCCCTGATTACTTTCACCTGTTCTTTATCAGTGTTCACCTGTGTCTGTCTTTATCTTTCTTTGTCTCAGGTGTTCCTGTTTGGGGGTTTTGCCTCATTTTCATGAACCGTGAAACTTTTTTGGACTGTAGATTTTCTACCTGCTCCCTTTCTGATTTGTTCGCCTGGTTGGACTGCCAACCTGCTGGTTTTAAACTCATCCTGCTTGAATATAAGCTTGTGTTGTTTCACTTCTGTATTATTCACATCCCACGACTGTTGGTGTGTTCAGACCAGACCTATGTAAAGTACAAATAAAAAATCCACATTCACAGAGTGTATGACTCCACTACATGAATGTACAAACATGGGAACAATAGCTTCTCAGTACATTTAAAAAAAAGTTTAAGTTTTAAAAAACTCAGCTCAGTCACTCTCTCCACACACACAGGGTCAAAACATATTTGTAGGACGTTCCAACAATGACCACTTAACATTTACAGAAAGAACTTCCAGTTTTGTATAACTACACCTGGAAACGCGGGAGGAGGATTGTAAGCTGCAGTCTTCTATTTAGTGAAGTAGAAATGACAGAGATCAGAGAGGTGTCCTGTCACACACCTAAAATTGCCATGATTAGTAACTATGATTGTGTGATGTGTGTATGTGATATGTCCATATGAATGCAGAATCTGTAGGTATGGGACCGAGATTTTGGCATTGGAAGTGTTGTAGTTTCTGTTTGAGTTGTCCTGGAACCTGTTAATGTTCAAGCTTTTTTAAAAACTATTTTTTAAATAATGTTAATGTCTGGCAGTAGAGTTGGCTACTTGATTTATTGATATGCTAACTGATCAAGGGCTTCCTGTGGACACAGTAATAATTTCTGAACATACATAAACTGACAAACAATGTATAATGACATTATTATTCTTAAATTCTTAAAATCTGTAAACCTTCATTGTAGTTGCAATGAATTCAGTTCTCTTCAGTACAAACCGTCCTTCTCAGTTTGAAAACTTCCACCAAAGACTTAAACTGAGCTGATAGTTTTTAATTAATTGTGGGAATATGTTAATGCAACTGATATCATAAGTTGCCAGTCCCAGGCTACTTAGAACTCTTGTTTGCAACAAATGTCCTCTTGAAGGAAATTTATGGCCAACTTTCAATCAGCAGTGCTGAGACTATTTGCTTTCCTGCTGGCAAACAAACACAAACTAACGCAGAGAAACTGACCCACTCATACACAAGTCAAACATACAGTACATGGTTAAAGGGCACAGGCCCCTCACATCAGGTTAAAGGAGAATAATGTTGTTTTCATCAGTCACAAAATCAATCCAAATGCATCATATCATCATATCAGAGATGGATGATGCTCTCTGGATCAATAAGAGGCCAATATAACCTGCTGGGATTGTCCAATCAGATGAAAGGGTGGGGTGTTAAAAGGCGGGAGATGAAAGAATAACAGTCGAGATACTGAGAGTTACAGAACCTGAAGGAAGCTAAAGCCCAAAAACAAACACAGCGGTATCATCCCCACAACAGCAAAGCGCTCTGACACTGACATGCTGCTATCTGCTAAAAAGGAAGGAGGAGGGAGGGATCTTCATGACTTCAAATGACCTTGTTATCCCAGTTGGGATCAGACTAAGAATACCCTCCCTGTTAGCTTTCCCTGGTCAGGTTTCATGTGGGGAGAAACCAAAGGCCACAGCGTTTCCTTTCTGTTCAGTTAAGAAGTGCTTGTAGAAGGTTAATACCAACATGAGAAAAGAAGCACATGTTCACCTCTCAACAATGTCCTACAGAAAATGAGACAGAACTCAGAAAGATTCTGTCAATAAAGCAAATAAACAGATGGCAGGTGAAATAAAATGAGTCAGATTCAGATTTGAACTGATGAGAGTCCTGGATCTGGGGAGAATGGTTGGCGATGTGAAGAAGCTGACAAAATGCAACAAACTGATCGATTTGGCATGGAGGCTCCAAGCGTTTCCCTGAATTAGCCATTAGTCATAAGGACGTGCTTGAGGTAGCTGGTGTGCACAGGGAACAGGGTTTCATGTCCTAGCTTCCTTGTTTGGATGAGTTGAAGTTAGATTAAATGTCTTTCACTGATCACTTCATTGTGTTAATTGTGTTAATAAGGGGATTAAGTCCACCAGCTCTTGCACACTGTTCCAGAACAACAGGGCTGTTTTTTAAAAATGTTCTTAAAACCCGAACAAATCAAACTAAACTATCTGTGTGGTGACGACTGGAGGGAAGAGAGAACACATGTTGTAATCTGCTGCAGCCAACCTTAAATTAAAGGTTTTCCAGGCGAACAAGCAGATGAGCAAGTGCTGGTCTGCAATCTAATCGCAGGAAGTGCTTCAGCAAACCTTGAGTGTTAACCGCACTTTCTGGTCTTGGGTCTGTTTGGCTTCTGTTTCCAGCTTTGGTCTAGTTGTTGTTAGTCTGTCCAAGTTGGGATTTTTTTACTTCTTCCGGTTCAGATACACGCCAAACAGGACAAATGTTTTGGATCTGTGAAGATCTCTAATTACCAGAATGTACCACTAGTGCTCCTGTCTTCTACTGTAGCTTCTGGAGACAGGAAGACAGTGATGGATAGCTGACCACATACAGCTAACTAACAAACAAACTGACATTATGTAAACACAAAATAAATGAACTGTGGTGTAGATTGCATTGATGTCAGATTTGCAGGGGTTGTCTACATACTAACAGTTGAGGCTAATGTGGTTAGCATTTCGGATGACCTGCTGGTGGCTTGTAGACAGATATCATGACTTCACATTTAAGAGTAAAAATGATATTAACTTGAGGTAGTATATACCTGTACTTGCAAATATAAAGGGGTTAATCATATCCAGTGTACTCAGATTACTCTTTTGTTGTAAATAGTAACACAACACTTAGTTTTGTAATTCAAGTTATAGTTAATGCATTTCATATTGTATCAACATTGCACCTACATCTAATCATCTACATTTATTTTTAATCAAACAAGATGGCGTGATGGTGTGTGAGAGTTGCATATTTTGGGCCATACAGTAGATAAGCAATGATGGTCAAGTCAATACATTCTACGTACAGTATACTGCAAACCCTCTAGTGCCTTCTAGACACTATAACCACAACATTCATTTATTACAGATCTGAACAGATAATGACTCCTCCAATTCACATGCCAATGATGTAAGATGTAAAATATCGTTGCTTGAGTCAGTTTTCAGTGCACCATTCAGAGCTATTCAACATTTTGGGATGTTTGTTTTCTGTCTACAAGAGTGAGATGATAGTTTGTGTTTTTTTGGAGATGTATGAGGTACTTCAGTGTGTACCTACAGGAGACAGTGCTCAGAAGTAGACTAAACTACTGCTTTGTAGAAAAAGATACTTTAGCCACATGAAAAAAGCCAACCTAAAAAATCCATATCTGTTCAAGTGAACGCTATATTTCTGCCCTACCGTCAGAGGCTGTAATATGCTCTCTTGGGTTTAGATGTAGAGTTGTACGGTTGAGACAATGTAGCGCCAAGGAAGAGGGCTGTTTCTTGAAAATGGGAATGGCTCACTGAACGCTGAACCTCGTACAACCCCACTTCAAATAAAGACACTATGTGTTTAAGGACAGAGCTGGAGTTAGGATGTAGTTAGCGTTACTTAAGGCAAAGACTGGAAGCAGGGGGAGCCGCCTGGCTCTGTCCAAAGTATAAATATCTACCCAATGGCACTTCAAAAGATCACCACTTATCATGTTGTGTCTCATTTGTACTAAAAAGAAATGTCAAATCAACAGCTTGTGGTGTAAAGGTGGGCTCAGTCGTACCAGAGATTTTTGAGGGCCATTCCCACAAACGCCACATGTTGTGTTTTTTGGTTTGGTCCGAGCCTTTCTCCAGTACGACTGACCCCACCTTTACACACTATTTCTTATCCAACGGCAAGTGGGTGCAACTGTCTGACAGGTTTGGTACCATTGTGCCTGTACAGAGACCAAAAACTATGATCCACACTCACAACTAGCAACTTGTGCTATAGCTGGAGCTGCATGTAGGTGCTGTGTGGATACACATTTTTCAAGAAATGGTATAGTAATTAGAAATATATACTTTCCGATAACTTTACAGTGACTGTGAATTTCATTTTTAGGTTTTAGCCACAAACCACAAAACAACTGGATCAGCAAGCTTGGTGCACACAAATGAATAAATCTGTCCCCATTTTTATAGCGTGCACAGATGTGTACAGATATTTGGTGATTGATGCCTTCATCATCTGTGCACACAAAAGAACAGCACAGTATTCAACATGGTTTAAATCCAAGCAGCTCATTTAGATGAGATTGTCAGTGGTGGGACAACTCATTCCAGAAATTTTGTGTAACTATTATAGCCCATAAATACATTTTAATAAGCTAACAATATTGTTTAATGCTGTGACTGCACATAATTAATTAATCTGAGAGCAGGAAATAAGTCATTTTCTGCACATAAATTTGTTTTTTTATGTACTCTGTCTTGTGGCTCAGCTGCTGTCAGACTAATACTCAGGTTTTTTCACAGATCGCTCCAAAGCAAGCATGTACCAAACAAGAGTTTAATATCAGTATTTAATGTACATTTATTACACATTTTAAATAAATATTCCATCCTTAAAATTATTTTACACATCCTCAAATAAAAATATATTTATATATGTATAAAAACAGACATTCAGGGGGCAACAAGAACACAAGAGGGTGAGGGGGTAGTAGGCTTGTCGAGGGGGTTCCTTACACACTTCAATGCATTTTGTACAAATCAACATTACAGTCAGAACAGGAAACCTGTGATTATCAAATGTAGCTGCCACATTGTTCCATCAGAGTTATTAAAGCTCTGTTTGCTTGAACTGTGTGAGAAAAGATACAGAATGATCCCAGACAGGACGCAGCATCAAGCAAATAAAAGCTGAACCGCCGCAGTGTTACCACCACACGCTTATGCAACGTTTACTGCGCTCTCCAACGCAGTGTGTGACAGTTTGTGTCTCTGAACGCAGCGTTCCCTGGCAGTGCGGTCAATCAGGGCCCTTCAAGTCTCCTTGAGCAGCAGGCGAGAGTCCAAAAAAAAAAAGACTCCACTGGTCAAAATGAAAGAAAAACAAAAACACTCTACTAAGAAGTCCCCGATAAGTCAGACAATGAGTTATGTGCATCTAAAAACAAACTTTTCTTTTTGTTTTGTTTTTTTACACAGATCAATACTAAGTCTGGAGTACAAAAATAGATTTCTCATATTTTTTGTCTATTTTTTTTTTTACTTTGAGAAAAATAGAAATCAAACTACACATTAAGATATAGTAATGCTCAGTATAAAAATGTCTCTAGAGGTTGTTTTTTTTTTGGAGAGAGGACTGTTTTGGCTGCTGGTAATTCAGTCAGTCTGTCAGTTTCTCCTCTTTCCCTCTGTCTTTTCTATCTTCCTCCCCCTCCTCAGCGCTCTGACGAGTATCTCGTACGTTTAGTCCTTTGATTGAAAGGGTAGTGGATAAAGTCGAAAGGACGGTGGTTGCTCGAGTGGGCGGGCTGCTGCCCCTTCGGCAGCCTCTTCATGAAATGGACTTCGCGCTGGTGCTGGCGCGTCCGTGAGCCTTTTCGTGGCCGCCCGCGGCGAGTGAAGGCCATGTACCAGCTCTCGTAGCGGGCGTTCCTCAGCGCTGTGTAGTTGTTCTCCAGAACAATCTCAGTGAAGATACAGTCACGGCCTTGTCCATTTTTCTGCAAAGACACACAAAGAAAAACAGTTAGTGGGAACGCTCAGAGAAGACTCCACAATGAAGATTTACAGATGGGAAATATCAGATGTATAAAGGTTTCCCTGTGCAGCCTGCCCCCTGCATGCGCACACACTCACTCACACACAGCCCTCCCCTCATACATGCAGCATATGCTACAGTCATTACAGATCAGAGAGAGGGGGATGACAGTAAGCGATTACTCTTCTCCCCCTTCAGAAAACATCCAGCAGCCCTTGTGGTGTCAGTAGCTGCAGGACAGATCCTCCAGCCATAAAGCCTTAATCAGCCCCCCAAGTGTCACTTTCACTCCTGGTTTGATCTCCTGTTGCATTTGTTGCTAATTTTAACTAACCAGGTCTGCTCGAATTGAATAACAATCAATAGATCCTTAAATATGTCACCAGTCCTCTGCTGGGTTCACTTGAAGGCCCTGTTCGATCAGGCCGCTGACTGTTGTCTAAAGTCAGCAGCCTGATCGCTCAGGGATGAGACGGTAAATAAGAGGTTGGTGGAGTGTGACCTCCAGTTGGTGAAAACAAGTGAAAAGGATTCTACAGTTTCCATCAGTGATAGAACGTACAGTAAGGTCAGCTGACAGTATTAACTGGACTTGGACACACAGTGCTGGCCTACTGTAACAAGCTCCCACCTTTTTGGACAAAATAGTGTGTTTAAAAATAGTCATGATACACCCATGTGCACACGCATACACCCAAAAGACACACATTCAGTTCATTCTTTCCCTCTTCAACACATACACATACACACACACACACACACACACACACACACTGGGGCTGGGGCAGGCTGTGACTGGGCCGGTAGCTAGGGGCAGATGGTGTTCGAGGCAGGGTGCTGGGTGGGTGGAGGGGAGGTTGTGTGGGGGTTCTGCAGAGAGGCTGGCAACTCTGTTTATTAGCCGTCGCAGTAAGAGAGGGGCACTGAGATGGAAACACACACCTACACACTCATATAACAGCAACAGCAGCATAACTAAAGCCTGACCTGGAGCCTTCTGTCATAGAGGTGCAGAAGTGCAGTAAAGCTGAGATACAAACCAAGCCAACGATCACCACTGTTCATTAACCTCTAACACTCGTACTGATCATATAAGCACGAAGGAAAACACCTCACATTATCTAACATGGAAAAAACACACACACACCCTGAAGGTTAAGCTAGTGCTAAAAAATACAGCACACTCGGCTGCTGCTAACATCTAAAGAAAGCCAAAGCTGCCAGTAAATTTTAGTGTCAACAAACTCCATAAAAGACCCAAAACCAAGAATGTGTCAGTCCAGCTCTCGATATGTTCTGACTTCTCTGCTCTGTCGGTCCAATTTCCCATTGAAGATGTAAACCTTTAAAAACAGCTCACAAAGATGTTCGTCAAACATGAGGAAGAGCTGCATTTGTTGGGAACTATATTCAGTGGTGGACTAATACACATTTGGTAAGAGCAATGAGCTCTGTCAGGGTTTGGCTGCACTCACTGTGTGTTTTATTTAAAATCTTTTTAAGGAGCAGTGTGCAGGATTTAACAGCAACACCCTTGTATTCCTAGCATGAAGGAGAAACTATGGGAGTTTATCTAGAGCTAGGGTTTAGTTTGTCCATTCTGGGCTACTGTAGAAACGTATACTGTGGATGCTATAAATATAAATGTCTCATTCTGAGGTCGCAAAAACATAACACATTATTTTCAGGTGGTTAAACACTAGTGAAAACAGAGTTATGAATATTATATTCTGCAGATAGAGCCCCCTGAATCTGACACACTGGACCTTTAAAGGGAATTGTAGAATTTAAGAAAATCTAGATTATTAACAACCTTATTCATGGAAATGTCACAAAGCCGATAACTAACTACTGGAACTATATTTTAAGTGGGGTATTAAATGTATTTATTCAGTGTGCAGTGAGGCTCCAACCTAAGTCTAACCTCAGCTACAAAGAGGTTGCCACCTTTTGCCTCTGCTTGTGCTGGCTGAAGTCAGTTTTTTCCTTACCTTGCCGATGAGCTTGCCCCTCTTGTTCATGCAGATGTAGAAGCCCGTCTCTGCTCCCTTGATGCGCACACGGCTCCCAAACGTGTCCGTCTCCACGATGAGTTTAGCTAAAGAAATCAAACAAAATAAATATTTCTGTTAGCTGAGAGAAGGACAAAATGTGGTGGCAAAGGTTCATGGGATTTTTAAAATGTTCCTTTCTGTTGGCTGTCCTGAATGAATGACTTAACAGTGCACATAAGTGCAGTGCACATAAAAGCATCGACAACACACGCAGAAATGCTCGAGTGTGTTTCCAAGCATGCATACTCTCTCTCCACACACACAGACACACACATGCACCAAAACCTGTGGGACCATTCCTGGGGATTTATGCAAGCTGAAATTCTTGCAAAATGATAAAACCACGTGTCTCCTGATTCTTTGAAAGCTAAAGAGGCGATCCTGGCAGGCCCATCAAGAATTCCTTTTCAAATAAATCTGCATTGACCTCACACATAAAGCTCCACATTTATCTCTATATCCTGAGAAGTACTGAAAGAAACAGGAAATATAGACAGCTCGCAGAGCATGACTTTACGGAGCTTTGTGCATTTTTTACATTGCTTTTCAACAATGTCATTATTTCACGTTTGCAGAATGACAGATAGAATACATTTCCAGGTCAGATGATGTGTTTGTGCTGCAGTGTTTTCACATTCTTCTGAATATCGATCCAGAAGAGTGAAAACCAACAGCAGACAGCCTTTAATAAATTCCATCTGAATCCACGTTGGCTCATAAAACCTGTTCCATGGCGTCGCACACAGCGTTACTGGGGTCACTGAGGATGGTCAGGGCCTTTTCCACCCACCCACTGACTACCCACGACACATCTGAGAGTTGTAGCTGTGGTCAGAAGCAGCAGTTACAGCTGAGCTGAATAGTCAGACATGACACACACACGCGCACACACACACACAAACTTTCATACATTTCATACAAAATGACTTCAGGTGACCCGAGTAGCTCACACACTCTCTTTAAGGCCACGCACACAGACACACACATCCTGCTCCCCGTACAGACACAGCAGACACTCTAATCAGAAGGAATTTGAGTGTGTTCTTCGTGGAACTCAATTTAGTGTAAATACAAGAAAAAAAAACTGAAGGCCCGACTGGCTGCAAAGCTCCACGAGTGTGTTCTGAGGCTGCATGGAGAAGGGTTGAACGTGGGGGTGGTGGAGGGGGGATTGGGGGGAGAAGGCACTATGCAGGAAATGTTCGGGAGGTAGAAGTAAGATGACTTCTAATGGCTCTTCCAGACCTACGGGATCTCTGGAGGATCACCTCCAGCACCATCTACAATCCACCGGACAGTTTCTGAGAGCTCTGAGCCTCTTCCCCTCCAGCAGTACAAGACTGGGATCACAAAGATCGACCACCTACACCAGTGCAGTGGTTTGATTAAGGCATAAAGGCTTCAGGGAAATGCTGCTGAGAGGGAGGGAGGGGAGGGATGAGGCACGTTTGTCTGGAAAGATTTTTACCATTTTGACATAAGACAGAAAATCTCTGAATGAATGAATGACTGGGATATCCAAATCCTGCAAATATGCAGATTTTCATTTTTAAAAAAATCTCTTGTTGTACTTGATTTTCTATAAGAAAGGACTAAAAAGATTAAAATGATATAGAAAATATGAGCTTCACTCAACACATTAGAAATTTGGCTTTGAGCCATGTTAGAAAAAAATCCGGGAATAATTTGGATAAAAAAGCAAAAGAGAAATTTAGATGTAAAAATATATGTTGTTAGGTGAATTATAATAAAGATAGAAGAATAATACGTTGTAGAATTATTCAAAATATTAAAATATGTGTCATATTTTTTGTGGGGTGATAAAACTGGATCGTTTTTGTTTTGCCTTTTTTTCCCAATAAATTCTTTGCGAAATTGAACAAACTGGGACACCCGGAATTTCCGTTCTCTGACCGGACCGTGAAGTGCACAAAGTAAAGTGGTGTAAAAGAAAAATGAGTGAAATAAATCCAAATGATTTATAATAATTAATATGTACGAAATTTTAAGTAAACAAATGACGATGGACTAGACCTGCAAAATAAATCACACTGATGTTCTTTCATTTGAAGACTCTCTCGGTGTCAAACAGAGTTGGTGTCTTTGCTTCTCTTACCGTGCACATCTCCATCGTCGGCCATGGCGTTGATCTTCTTGTTGGGCAGGACCTGCACATGTTTGCCGCTGGTCCGGCTGTACAGCTGGTAGATCCGGATCAACCTGCGGCTCACGCGGTCCGTCACTTTGCTCTGCTCGCTTACATGCTGCGTGAAATTAGGCGGGGACTGATTGGTTACCTGTCAGAAATTAGATGTCACCACAGTCATCAGTACGTGTACATTTGTCTACATTTGATAGAATTTCTTTTTATTTGTTTTGTCTGTTTTTTCTTTTAAGTACAGAAGTGCCGGGCTGAGCGTGGAGCCAGCTGCGTGTCTTCTGGTTACTGCAGGAAACGATTTAAACACAGAGGGGATACAGATCCTAACGCAACAACAGCCTGTTGTTGTTTTTTTCCCAAAGACAAGTGTAACAAGTTCCAGGAGAGCTGCTGCCAAATTAAATTAACAGCTTCCAAAAAAGACGCGCGGTGTGATTACAGGTTGTGCGTACAGGAGAATGTGCGCCACAGAGCGCGCACAGTAAAAAACACTTTCCGGACGAGTTTAGACGTTCATCTCCCTCTGCTCCGCGTGAACTAACAGAAACTTTTTATTTCAATTTTTATTCCTCCTTCTCCTCCACCGATCTCCCTATCCGCCGCGCTCCGCTGTGATGGAATGACTGCTGCTGATGGAAACATTGGCCCTGGTTACTTGGTACCCCACGACATTTTTCACAAGACTCGCAAGCATTTCCCTCTGCCCCGATGCCCCGTCTGTGCCCGCGCGTCCTGTGCCAGGGCCGGTATGTTCATCAGCAACCTGCCAGCAGGCCGCGCGCCCCGCTGCCCGCCGCGCCGTGGGAGCCATCCGATATTGTTGTATCACATAATGTTATGATGATCCCTCACCTTTCCTCCTGTTACTGCGCCGTGCATCACACGCGCCGACTGCCATATGTTTAAGAGATTTCATATTTGGAAGCTAATCCTGATTTTAACGCCCCAACATAAAAAAACTAAAATACAGCTCTAATCATAAAACCAAAAAATATATATGATGAAAATCGAAAGGTGACATACCTGAGCATAGTAGCAGAATGCAAATAAGTGTAGAAACCTGTGAAGGAGAAGGAGAACATGCGTTAGGTCGCGTCGGAGCTGCGTGGAGGAGCATTAACAGTGCGTGAAGAGTGAAGTGACGGAACTCACAGATAGCTGAGTCTGGATGGGATGGGTCGCATGATGGATGGAGGTGAAAAGCTCTTCCACTTTGATTCTGATCAGAGCTGCAGAGTCCAAAGATGATCTCAGTCAAACAATCAGGTCCAAAGATTTTCAGCTGAAATCCACACAGACAGGTCAGAGGTGCTGACAGGGAGGCTCACGCGCGCACGGCGGACACGTTCTTTATCAAATCCATCAGTGACGAGCTCCGCTCCACTCAAACGTCTGAATATGCGTGATTACTGAGAGTTTCTCATCCAAACACAGGCTGTGTGTGTCTGTCAGAAGGCTGCGCAGAGTCTAAGTGCACTTGCAGGAGCGAAGCTGTGCGTTAAGTTTTGGAAAAGAGCGCTGCGGGATTTTCTTCTTCTCTTATTTTATTGTGAAGTTGAGCCGTGCTGTCAGGCTGTTCCTCCTGCTTTGTAATCCCTGCGGTACTCCTTCAGGTGAGTGTGTGTGCGTGAGGCTCGGGCTCCTCAGTGCTCTCGCAGTGACTCGATGCTGCTGCCGCTCCGCTCGGTTGTTGCACGACTGCAGACAGGACGCTCCTTCTCTCCTCTCTCTGTTCCCATCACACACACACCACTCCCGTGTCAAAGCCACTCGCTCGGCGCTCACACACCCCCGGTTAAAAATGGCAGGCTGATCTGCTAAGAACAAGCCCCCTTTTTCTGCAGAACAAAAGCGGACAGCCCCAGCCCCACTCTCCACCCTCCCTCCCTCCCTCCCACCCCCCCTGATTTAAAACATCTCTTTACCTGAGGAGCGGTCCACACTGTTTGGCAGGGGGGAGAACGAGGCGAGGAGGAGCCTGGGCTGGCCTGCGCGCTCTGCCACCACAAGACTGTGAAACCAACACATAAAGACTAAAATACAAAATAATCACCTCTCTTCATGGTGACAGCATCAGCTGCTTGATATGAACCTCCTGCTCATCCCTCCCCTTCTTTCTCCTGCCCGTTCAGACTCTGCTCTTCCAGTTTTGGGGAAGCTGGAGCTGCCTGAGATTTGTGTATTGACAGAACAAAGTGTGAGACATATTAAAAGGATTACAGGCGATTAGTGTTTTGAAAACAGCCCCTCCCTTCTTCTTCTTCTTCTTCTTCTTCTTCTTCTTCTTCTTCTTCTTCTTCTACTTCTACTTTTTCTTCTTCTCCTCTCAAACAGGCCTTAGACTCGGAGCTGCTGCAGATGAGGATGAGGCAGACATTCACACATTAAAAAGGCCCATTTAGTTTTTGACATAAGAGATGCGCCACATTAATTACCCACAAACTATGCCCTTTTATTGCAGAATGGCCCGTGAACGCGCCCATTATCAGTTAGACTTTTTTTTTTTGATTGATTTGACCATTCATTAGTCTGCCCAGTATCGGCCACATGAGAAACACAGAAACTCAGCAGCAGTTTGATTAATAAACATCACTGAAGGTGTTAGTTAATTAGCTGGAGAGGCAGGAGAACCATTGAGAACATCAGCCGGCTTTGTGTGGAGTCATTCCGCAGAGTTAAGACCACTAATCAAGGAGCTGGAAGGTGCGGCAGCCAAACAAAAGATGGCTCCTTTATTTTATTAAAGAGGTTATGCAGAGTGAAGGGAAGAGTTATAAATAAATAATGCTCCTATGAGTTTTGATGCGCCACAGCCTCACCTTCTAACCCGCATCCTCTGCATCACAGAGGATGGTTTCTCTGCCAGTCTGTCATGCGCCGTGGAGCCAGCAGTGGGCGCTCCAGTGGAGATGATTAGGTGTAATGTGACAGTATTAAAGACAGTGTGGAGCTCTGAATCACTTCATCTGTTATCTGCTCCACGACAAGCTTCATGTTGTCACATGGTTTGTTTTTTCTCTTTCCTTCCCTCCCACCCATTAGCATCAGTGTGTGTGTGTGTGTAAATACAAGTTAAACATGTAGTAAATCATGGGAGACATGAAGTGAGTCAGTGTGTGTGTGATGATGTGTGTACAAGTGTGTTTAAAAAACTGCAATGAAAGCTATTGGAGTATGTGTCATTGTGTGTATGTGTGTGTGTGTGTGTGTGTGTGTGTGATGAGCGGCAGGTAGCTGCCACTCCGTACCCTGGCTCAGGGCCTGGCTGCCCTCCCCTTAACCCCAGGAGCCCTGCATCCATCAGCAGCCCTGCAGGGGGCAAACACCCTTCCCCCTCCGCTGCTCCACTCCCTCTCTCTCTTCACTGTCCCTCCACTCATGTGCAGAGCTCCACCAGTGTAAGGTTATTAAAGACATATTTTACACAGAAGACTCAAATTAAATGATATTCATGCTAAAAATAAACAGTCAGTATTTTTGTGTGAAGATAGCAGGACTCTCTCAAAGCTGAATGAAACTCAAATGAATGTTTGCATGTTTTTTATCGTCTAGTTATGATTTATGTCATCTAACATTTTCAGCTTTACATTGTTGGTTTCTATTCATTCACTACAAATCACTTCTGCAACTTAAACTGGTTTCAGACAGGTCACCTATGACTGTAAACATCAGTCCTGTTTCCAGAGGTACATCATACATGACGATAACTGTGATATTAAAAAGTGAAGTACTCAATAATAATAATAATAATAATAATAATAATAATAATAATAATAATAATAATAATAATAATAATAATACAATTTAAATATTCCAGCACCTCATAACTTCTTTCTGTTCTCTCTCTGTGCTTCACGCTCAGTGTAAATGTCCTTTTTATTCTCTTTTGTACATATCTGGTTACAGACTCTCAGAAAAGAGACAAAAGTTAAATATGAATGTCTCTAGCTATTCTGATAATATCAATATTGTGAATCCTTTTCTTAACTATTGTGACAGCTGCAGTGGTAATGCTGGACTAACTGATGGCAAAACACTGAAGTGAAATGAATTTAACCTGCGGTACAGCAGAGGTGAAAGGCTCTCACAGAGAATCACTGTCACTGAAAACTGTTCTCTTTGGAACTGTTTCTTCAGTAGAACATCATCCCATTTGTTCACATTGAAGTTACACATCGTCCTGCTTCTGTTAAACATCATCCTCCTTTCTCCCTCTCTAACGTCCCATTCTTAAATTGACTATCTTGGTTACACCTCTCTCTCCCTCGACCGTTCCTGCCCTGCATTCCAACATGCCACCATCTGCCACCTCCCCTCCTCCCTCTGCTCTCCGTGCCCTCCCTCCATCATTTCTCTCTCTTTCGCCTTCACCTTTGAGCTGAGGTGGGCTGTAGTTTAAAGGTCTCAAAGCATTTAGCTTGTATGACTTGTCATGTGACCTTGTCTGAAGTCAAAGTTGCTACCCATTCTATTTGGCCATGCTGGAAAACGTGAAGAACACATGTTCACAGAGCCTCCGTCATGGCTGCATCACAGCTTTCTCCAACAACTCTATGTCTTTACAACAACACACCTTCAGACAGTCAGACAGTGGCACAGACAGCTGACAGCAGACACATGCTTCCATGTAGTACATGTATTATGTAGCAGTAGTCTGTGTACACTATGTGCTTCCTGGTGTAGTGTGATAACTTCGGCACTGCAACAGGAATTATGATCGCAACATTTTATCACTTGTTCTTCTCCGTCATATTGCAAACCAGGTGGTGAACTGCCTAAATATCAATGTATAACTTACATTAGCATATTGCTGTATTCACAACAAGTACTGAAGCTCCATCAGCTTCCCCAGCCACCATATTCACAGTGCCAGTTGTCCCTCCCCTTCACTTGTGCGCACTGTGATCTGCACTGTTTTCACATTTGATCTGTTCATCTTGATGCCCGTATAACACGCTGGATACATCACACAGACAGAGCCAGGTGATGATGAAATGTGATAATGCCTTGCTTTTCTAGACACATGTGTGGACAACACCTCAGGGTTTTAGTTACTATGGTTACGGGGACGCTCTCTGCTCTGTTACACTGAAACATTCTCATGATTCTCACCCACCTCTTACATCCAGCACCCACACAGACTTCATCTTTACAATTAGGTTACAATGGTGCTGGTTTATCTCAGTGATGGATATGTCTGAACATATGGAGCTGCCAGTGTTCAGTCAGTTAGACTAACCGCTCCCTCCCTGCAACTAGTTAATTGGATGGCTCCAGTACATGTCAGTATGTGTACTCACAATACATTTGAATAAAGAACAATGTTGATTTAATGTCTCCAGTACAATACAGCACTGACTTGTCTGTTATTATAGAGTGCTTAAAAAAATCTGTCCTTTGGACAGAAAAGAGGAGAGCCAGGTGGTGTCTGCAGCTCACTTTGAAACAAAGAAGGTTTGACTACTGATGAAACCTTCTTTGCATTTTTCTAGCAATTTTTGAATTACTCAGTCATTGAATGCTTCTTTTTAGGCCCATACATTTAATACAACTGAGAGACCTAGACCACAAGGATAACTGGATAATGGATAATTAATTAATTACTTCCCAAACATTCCCCTCTCAGCCACTGGTGTTCCAAATCTCTGTAATCTCTGTCAGAGCTGAGTCAGGAGTCTCCAATAGTTGACGGCACTATTGATACATCTGGATGGAGAGAGAGAGAGAGAGAGCGAGAGAGAGAGAGGGAGAGAGAGAGAGAGAGAGAGAGAGAGAGAGAGAGAGAGGGAGAGAGAGAGAGAGGGAGAGAGAGAGGGAGAGAGAGAGAGGCTGGCATCTGTGAACTTCCAGACACTTCCAGCCTCAAACCCAGGGTGTCTTTGATTGCCCTGCTGGGTTTCACCAAATATGGTCAATGCGCACACACTGACCAAACATGTGCTAGTAATACCCATTCCATATGACCATTTAAACCCAGCAGAGGCTTCAGCAGTGCTCTATGTTTCACTGTTTGCCTCTGCAGAACTGCATCTATTCAACACTGTCAACACTGAAGCCCTGTCTACATTCAGCTGCTTCTGTGAAGTGCTGATCTGTGGTAGGAAAGATGCAGGGTGTTGTTTGTTTATTTGAATCAAATTGCTCTGGATGCAAGAATTACCTGCACACAGGACACCTGTGATTGCATTAAGTCTTCATCATGGAGCCAAAGATCACACACCCATTTTATTATAAATCCAGCTCCACCAAATCAGAATGAGCTGGATTTATTGTTTGGCTCAATGGCTTCTCTTGAATGAGTGCTTATGATCTGTGTCTGTACATTGTGTTTCAGAAAAATTTCACTTATTCTGCCTTCATATTGAAGAAAATATTCAGGTCACATTAAGGTCAGGGGAACCCTCATGGTGCAGCTGTGTGGAGTTAAATAAGATAAATTGATTTAAATTCAAACATCACTCCTCGTCTCTTGTCAAGGCTGCAGGCTTCATTAGCCACAACTAGCATAACACACTGGAATCTCATGCTGAATTGCTTGTGGTCTAGTTGCATTTTGGGTAATGTAGGTGCCAGGTTTTGAGAGGGTGCGATATCTCTGGTCCTGCTGCATCGATTTTGAATTGTTTTAACCGTCCACAGTACGTCAGGGTTTAGTTCACCCAAAAAATCCTTCAGCCTTGTGAGGACAGGCAGTACATGAATAGATCACTGTGTCTTTCTGTGTCTCTAATTTGTGCTCATTCTTTGATCAGTGACAGGATAATGGTACAGAGGCAAACTAAGCAAAGAAGCTAATAAACAACTGATTTGGGTACCAGCACAGTGACTCTCTGACACACACGGTATTCCAATTACACACCCAGACCTGTACGCTGGCCTCAAATGGAAACTGTCCTGTGACACACACACACACCACACAACACAGAGTTTTAACAGAGCCAGAGTTGGACTGTGACTCTGACCTGGTAGCACCAGGTCAGTTACAGAGAGCCTCACATGTGTTTCATGACTTGAGCTGATGACCTCAGTGTGTGTAGTCCATGTTACTGCTTCACGGACACACACAGCGATACACAAACACATGAACAGACCATAACAGGGTAGACTGACAAGGTCAGTATCTTTGTAATTTAGTGCTCCAGTTTCAAGAACACAAGTATTACTTAATAGTCCAGCTGAGTCCAGTTATATTGCCCAGCTCAACATCAGTACTTCTCTGCTTTCCCCTGTGGTGGAGAGGAAGCTCTGAGCTCACAGTGCAGGCAGCCGGCTAACATTAGCTAACAGCAGCTACAGTTGTCAGCAGTTTACTTCACTGTCCATCAGAAAACTCTGTAAATCACAGAGAGTTGAGGCGGAGCAGCCGGAGGACATCAGAAGGAAAATCAGAAAATATTTTCTCCATAAAATTTGATCCACTTTCACCAAAATCAGTCAAATAGTTGGTGGTGTGTGACTTAGTGCTGTGAAGCGTTAGATAATTCCCGCAGGTGATCACACCCCTGATTGCAAGTCAGTGTAGCATGAGCATGATATATATAAAAAAGTTATTTTTAATGGTACAAAGTTACACCATGGAGCTTTAAGATGGAGCTCCTCAGCCTGTTAGTAGTTGTGGAGAATGATTCAGGTTGAAGCTGGATTCACTTTGTTCCTTACAGCACTGTTCACCTTGTGGGGTTAGCTTGAGATGAGTGAAAGAGATAAAGTCAAATGAAATGATTGTAATAATCTCCCTTTAGCACGTATCTAAAGAAAGATTAAGATGGCTGACTGTCTGCATTCGTCCCGATCCTGACTGATAACCACACAAATGTTACATTACTATAATCACATTACAGTTTGGTTGCAGCTTCTTGTTTAATTTTCAGTGGCATTGTAAATGATTTGGTCTATAAATCAATTTCTTATTTCCATCCAAAGACACTAATGTTAGCTCATGTTCCTGGCACAGAATGGCAGAGAAAGATATTAGTGCAACAGGTCACGTAGCTGGAAGAACTTTTGGAGGAGATATTTCGGGTAATGGAGAATTGTTTTTCCAATGAGGGGGCCAGGAAGGAGATGCATATCACCCTCTCCCTCTAATGGTGATTCACAGTGTCAGGAGTAGGTGGTCGGAGCGTAGCCATTGCAAGGGAAGTGTGTGGGTGCTGCCTATTTACTCTGGGTGAGGGTCTCATTTTACCCAGATGGAAGAGTTTGACAGTATGTTTCCATTATTTTTTGATCTGACTATACTGTGATGAGATGGAAGATTAGCAAAGGTACTGCAGTAACATCTGAATCCCAGGACATAAGCACACAGGAACTGTTTGCAGATGCTCAGAGGTACACATAACTCCAACTACACTTCAACCCTACAACCCTCCATTCCTCACAGTCCACTCACTGTGGCATCAGGACAGTGCAGCTAATCAAAGGTGAAATAAGAAAGAAGTTAATATTTAGAATATTTATGCTCACTACCTCAATACCTCTCCATTATGTCAAAGTGGGCGTCAGTGTTTACAGCTTTGATAAGAGGATGAAATGGAATCATCCTTCTGGTCATGAAAAACAAAAAAGAAGTAAACAAAGAAGTAAACGCTGTTAGCTCACCTGGTCGAGTGTGCGCCTCATATACAAAGGCTCAGTACTTGCCATGTCAGTGCGGGCTTCCATTCTGACCTGTGGTCCTTTGCTGCATGTCATCCCCACCTGTCACTCTTCAGATATCTGAAGAATATCAAATACAGCCTTAAAAAAGCCCAGAAAGTATCTAAACACAATTAGAGTGAACTGTGGCCACTGCAGTCAGCTAAACTCCTTGTTCTCTCCAAGTTTGATGCCAGTGAGGTTTGTGTGCTTCTTCAGTGCATCACTCTCTGTCTTTTTTCAAGATGTTTTGGGGGATTGCGCCTTTATTGCATAATAAATAAAGCAGCTGAAGAGTGATGGGCATGGCCACAGGTTGGCTTCAAACCCTGGCCCGCTGTGGCTCTGTGCATGGGGCATCTCATGGTCTGTCTGTGGGCTGTGCTCTCTTCATCATGTGCAAACACGTTTATGAGCCTGTGCAAGAAATGAAACTCTTTCCATCAGCAGCATCAGCAGCCTCTGTGTGGACCGGTCAAGACAATGTGTGGGTATGATGACACTTCTCACATCATTTTAGATGTAGATTATCTGAGCATATCTGGGCAATTCAAATGCACATCTCTCCGTTAATAATAGCTAACATGTTTTCAGCCAAGTTACAGTATAAATCTGTGTATGTGTAATAGTATGGGGACTGGACTAATGACTTAGTGAACTTACACAAATGTCTTTGATCAGTGTTTTAGTGTTCAGAGCAGAGTAATGTCTCACCTTGTTATATTTTATTTACAGTTTGTCAAGTGATATCAATCATGTTCTTCTTTTATGCTTTATTCTTTTATTACACTGTCCATCTCGCTGCAAGGCATGGTGATACTGGTCACAGAGCCCTAACCCACTCTGCTATGGTCCAGCCAAAATAACACAGAACTTGTTTTTTGCCATGTTTTATCTGTGCGCCCCTCCCACTTAGTGCTGCCTCTGGATCTGCTTCAGGCTGCCATGTTCTCTGCCTTCACATTAGTCCACTGGATGTTGCTGGGCTGCTTTTTACATCCTCCAGACACACACACACACACACACACACAGTTACAAACACACATATGCACAGAGGTGAGGCAGTAAAAATACCTGGCAACCTGCCGCTGCTGAGAATTAGCTGAGCTGAGAGGACGTCTGAGAGCGCTGCAGCGACCAGACTGTGGGCACATGCACACATGCATACATGGTCGCACACTTACTTGAATGTCTCACACACACACACATTCATGGGAATGAATGAACATACATATTCAAAGACATTCAACATACACAGTCACACATAAATGGACAAAAAC
The DNA here is from genome assembly GCA_023373845.1 of Nibea coibor. Lineage (NCBI taxonomy): Eukaryota > Metazoa > Chordata > Actinopteri > Sciaenidae > Nibea > Nibea coibor. Next base: position 2,186,325 of record CM041723.1, read on the forward strand.
ACATATATTCACACACACACTGCTCACATATATTCAATCAAAGCACACAGAGACAAAATCAAACAAACATAGAACTAAAAAACACACTGAAACACACACTTGCAGGCGTGGGCACAGTGGTGGGGTAGACGAGTCTAAACCAGCGTGGGAAACTGTTCCCACAGTTGGCGAGTAGAGCAGCGTGGGTTTAAGGCGGAAGGTGCTTGGTTCACACTGATGGACTCATGGTGTGAGGTGAGTGAGTGTGTGTGTGTGTGTGTGTGTGTGCCTGAGGTAGGGTCTATCTGACTGATTTGAAACCCAACTGGTCCTACATTTTCCCACCATAGTTCTGCGCATATGTGTGTGTAGTGTGTTATAGAGATGTGTGATGTGTTGTCTCTGATGAACACACACCTCTGTAGTCAATATGACTCTGTGAGTCTTGGTGAACTGGACTCTGATAATCAGGCTGCAGCTCAACACTTCACTGCCCGTCCTCTATGTATGAAATCAGATCAGAGTGTGTCCAGGAGAGAGTGCACCTATTGGCCATCGAGCATCATAACACCTGTGTGTGCGTGTGACATCACTGACAGATGCATTGTGGACTTGCTGATGATATCTTATCAGTGAGGAGGAGGATGAAGGGAGGGGGGGGGGGGGGGGGGGGGGGTTCACAGGGGTCCTCTACCTGCAGATTTCCTCTGTGTATTCATGCAAACACTCTTGCTTGATCAGAAGTGTGGTTGTAAACCTCAGTCTTACCTTGCAGAACACCTTGCAGTTGCAATACATTAGTTCAATTCCAAACATGTTACAACAAACTGATTGTATGTGTGTTCTGTGAAATAAATGCTGCAGCATTCTCAGCTTTTGTCACTGAAGTCTGGAGGCTTTGAAAAGAGCGTGAGTTGATATAAATGCTTCTTTGGAAAAGGTTAGGGGTGTCAGTGGGTAAGTTCAGTTAAGTTAAGTTCAGTGCATTTATCAGCTTCTAATTATTCTTAATAATTATTTCTCTTGGTATTCTGAGATGCATTCATAGAAGGTATATGTCACACATTGTGGATTCACTACATGATAGCATGGCATTAAATTTCTATATTTGCTGTGCTCTCTTTCAGATAGTTTAGGTTTTATTTGTTCCGGGCCTGCAGTTTTCTGCCTCTATGCAAGTGTAACCTAATATGGCAGCATGTCATGACAATGACATTAGTGAGTACACAGGAGAACATCAGGTGACTGCAGTCTTCACATTCCTGAGAGGACGACCACCAAATGGGCCCGATGCTGAGTGGAGCAGCATGTGTGACATCTCTGACAGACGCACCACACACACGCGCACACACATACACACACACTACACACACATGCAAATGGTCCAAAGATCTGGGATTTCTTGTGAAGTACTGAATGATTTTAGTGCTCCTTAAAATCCTTAAATGAAGCAAACAAATCATCCATGCTGGTTCATTACTTGTAATTTATCATTTGAAAGAATCACAAGCATAAATGTTTTATAAATAGTTTTATTTTGTAATAAACAAATACAAAATTCTTCAATAAAAATTATGACCTTCAACGTGTTGAAAGTAGTTATTTTGGAACAAAGCAGTGACTATGGGCCACTTCAGCTTCTGCTCCAGTACATCTGTTGGAACAAGACAAATGTGAAGAGTTCCATAGTGATGAGAAAGTGAAAAATGCGACTCAGTGCAGCCTTTTGGTGTTTACACTGATCATAAAACAGCTGATCGGTGTGACTTATTAGTGCTTATGTAGAAATGCAATGAGACAGAAAGTGAGAGCAGAACACAGAGGCAGGTTAGGGTTAAATGGATCAAGAGACTGAGAGGGTGGGAGAGACCAGGCAGAGAGCGCAAGGGGAAATAAATTGAAAAAGCAGAGAGTAATACGGGGTCTTGCTGGAATTTTTCGAGGAGGAAAAAAGAAAAAAGAAAAAAACGGGCTGGTGGAAAAGGGAGACACGGCATCGTGTTCAGAGCTGTTGTGTTTCTGTCGGTCCCCCTCTTCAAAGGGACGCTGGCCCTGATGGCTTTACCATACGCTGCTCTGGGGGTTAGGGCTGGAGCACGACACTGCACAGTACCTGCAGGACTGGGGCTGCAGGGAGCGGGGCTTGTGACAGCCTGGTTGGGGCTTAAGCAGCCGGCTTCAGCGTGGCACTCCAGGTGAACCTGCAGACGTACAGCATGCTGACGGACTGTCTGCTGATGACAGAGAGACTGCAAGTTTACTGAGAGAGTGTGCGTTTGAAAGGAGTGGAGTGTAGAGGTGACAAGGTGTGACACAATGGCTTTTGAACATATGCAGCCAGAGGGCTTTATGAGGACTTCACAGCTCTGACTGTCCCTGGAGGAACTGCATGCAATGGAACTTAAGATACCATTTATTTTGAATTATTGCTGTTATGTGTCATATGACATATGCACATGCAGCTAAATTTGTCCTTTCATGATCCAAAACCTCTCACTTTTGTGTCAGGAAACATAAACTGTACTAACACAACATTACAGTTATTGTTACAGCACATTTTTCCATTCTTCACTAGAGGGTAAAACCATTTTTGCACATACTTGTGAAAACAGCGTCTGAAGGGCTGTTTCCCACAGCATCGTAGACAGTTACTGTGGTGCCATACTTAGTGAAGAACATGCTGTATATATACTACAAACAATTGGGGCAAGATGCTTCATCCCCTTCTCAACAAGTCTACAGCATTAGCTTAGCTTTCAACCATTATTGATTTAAGATGTCTGTCAGTTAACATGATTTGTGAGGGACCATCATGTTATAATGCTTGTATTTAGACTCAATAAATGCTGAAGAAGCTAGTTAGCCTACCTTTAGCTAAGGCTTCCATTCCAGACGTGACCTCTCCTTAAATCCTCTGGAAATGTGGTTTGAAATAGTCAACATGCAGATATGATATCAACGAGGGAAAGAAAAACACAGTCACAGCGAACTTCTGCACCAATCAAATCAGAGCACAGTCAGTACCAAACATGCATTCAGAAAAAATGAGACACGACATTGTGTCGCATAAGTTCGACTGTAGGTAACGTTAGCCTCTGTGAGAGACCGAGAACAGCTTACTAATGAATTAAACTCTGGGTTGGTGTTATTATCTTGTATATGGATGTGTATTCTTTCAAAACATATATATTTTTACTTTGATGTTATTTAAATATTTGAATTGTATTTGAACATTTTAATGAAAACATTTCAATAAATGTTTCTCTGAATTTAATATTTCCTCTGTGCCTATGTGAATAAAAATGACCAAGGGATGAAGGCTGATGATGATAATGATCATTTTCCTCTCATCTGAGATGCCCTATTTGGTCACCGGTCCGTATTTAGGCAGCACTGGAGCCGTGAATGCTCTGTGGTGGGAGTGAGATGCCTGAGGGGTGTGAGAGGTTCGCACGGGGAAGGAGGGATACAGTTTAGTGGGGGAAGACAAGGCTGTCAATCGGGTGCATTATCTCCGCTCCACCCTGTCGATGAGCCTGTCACCCCTGGGTGGCGACAGAGAAGGTCGCTCATATCTGAGAAAGGCTGATAACCCAGAGGACCCGCAGTGCAGAGACCCTCGCTGTTCAGCTCCAAGGACTGACAGCAAATTCACTCCTCCACACACACCTTCTCATCTTTCTCTCTTTTTTCAGTGTGGGAGAGCTCAAACCCAATGAAAGTCCATACCTGACTATATATTTACATATATGTATATATCTCATGTTTTGAAGCTGTGATCACTGTCGTGCTTAAACTGCAAGCTCTCTGTGCTTTCACACACAGATGTGATTTGTCTAAGTTTATGACAACCACAGTACGATGGTTAAGGTTGATGGAAAGGAGGTAGTGCTAATGTTGGTCCACATACAGCCTTTGGACACTCTCAAAATATAGATGGTTTGAGTGAATTATAATCAATTGTGTAGACCTTTGGAGCTCCCCAGTCATAATAGTGACATTATCAGTGTTGAGTGACTCATGGATGACTTCATGAGCAGATATCTGGCTACAACATGAAATGTGGAAACAAGACAGTATTGGAGGGAAAGGCATGTTTTTTGCCACTTTAGTCCAGACTGAAATATCTCAACAAGTACTGAATGATGGCCATGAAATCTTGCACAGACATTCCTGGTGATGAGACGTTGAATCCTATTGACTTCCTCTGACATTTCCTTCTTTCTAGCACTGCCAACAGTTAGAAGTTTGAACTTATCCTGTGAAGTATCTCAGCACTCACTTTTGGAGAGATTTCTCTGTAATTTGATATGCATATTCAAACGTCCTCCTCAGGATGAATTGTGCCAGGTTGATTTTCTCTGTGCTGCTGAGAGCTGCATCAGTTCTAGTAAAATCACAAGCATTGTCTTGAACATCCACGCTCAGCTCCAGTGGCACAGCGTCCACAGTCTCAGCTGTTTAGATAAGATGAAACTGATCATGATAATCATAGCAGGTCAACAAGAAGATTTGGAATCTAATTTAAAATGAGTAAGTGGGACTGCGTTTGTCTTCACCCAGCCTCTTTGTTCTAATTTGGACAGTGAACTCTGTTCACCTTCCCAGAATATATTGTAGGACCCCCTGCATGTGTTTGTGCTTATCAGCAGACTGAAATAGCTCACAGGAGCAACAAGCAACAAGGAGCTCAGTCTGACACCTGGCCAGTCTGAGCTCAGAGCCTGATGTGCTGGACCCGTTTGAATCACCAACCTCTAATATGACTAAGCTGGAGCAAACATTTGATCTCATTTGAATGCAGAAATGCTATATTTTAATGGACAGGTTTAGTGTCCTGCAATCTAAATGCTGTCTTTGGACTACTTGAAACATGTTTTGAAGACAATGACCCCATAGCACCTGTGAGTGCTCATCATTTTAAACTCATTCCTGTGATTCAAAACATGGAAAATATGCTCAAACATGGCAACATCAACAGCAGGACAACAGGACAGTGAAGACTGAGCAGGGAGAACTGACTGGGTTGTGGTGACCCATCCCCTCATGTAGCTGTACTGTTGTTTGTTCTTATAAAGGAAATTAGAGTTAGTGTGACTCGCCTCAGGTCTGCCGATGAGCCATGTCTTTGCAAAAAATGCAAACATTTGTGGCTTTAATAAAAAGGGCTGTTATATAAATACCAACAGTAATGGAGGGGACATCCAGTGTACGTGTAAAGTGAAACATTACTACATACATTACTGATGTTCATGGGTTCATGTTGTTGGTGTCATCCCCTGTTCACAAAGCTGTGGCACAGACTGAAGCAGAGGTAAAAGGCTTGCTCAAGGGTCGGTAAGCTAAATGTTTTGGCTGTTCTCTCAGTGTGTGTGTTGGGGGTGGGAGCGGGCTGTACCAGTTGATACATCTGATGTGAGACGAGCTGGCTCTCTGACAGGAGCTGTCACTGGAACAGCAGGGGGGTCCTTATCAATCAACCCCCCCCAGCTGCCAATCAAATCCCCTCACTGCGGCAACAAGGGCCCCTGTTATCTCCACATCTGTCAGCTCTCTCTCTCTCTCTGAGTTTGGATCTGAAAGGAACGAAACAACCCGAATGGAGAATGATGCATATGATAAAGATGATTCAGAGCAGGATGATGGTAAAATGGGTAGAAACAAAATGTGGAACATGATGGGACGGCATGCAATAACAAATGTGCACTTCACTTATCAAATCTGTTGAGAGACTCCTGAGATACCAAGTATGAAGAATGACTAATGAGGGAATTAATCAACAACACGGATTGGTCCATGATATATTATTTTACAGTAACTGATAATGCCAACAAAGATTTTCCAGTTTCATACTTTGATTTATCATACTAGCCATATCAGAGCTGATATTCCAATCCACAAAGACCATGAGAGGCAGCTAAAAGCCCTAAAACAGCTAGTACATGGAGGACTTCCTGTGAAGGTCTGATGTTGTCACTCGATGCGTGTCATAGCAGTGCAATTAAAGGCGGACTTGCAGGAAGCTAAAAATGGAAGTGACCAAAATGACGTGCTTACAGTGCTTTGGTCAAGCTTGTAGGCCAAATACATCCGCCGTCACCTGCTGTTCGGTCAGCGGTGTCACAGGACATTTATCTGTGTGTGTCTGGTTTAGAGAAGGTGGAATGTCACAAAAACATTTCCTCTGACTGAGGTGGAAACATGAGTGACAAAAAACTACAATAAGTGATGTTAAAGGATGTGGTTAAATATCATCACATCAAGTCCAAACGTCACGATCACACCCTGATGGTATGATGGAAGGAAAGTTAAAAAGATACAGCAATATGGTTTCCTGTTTCTCCTTCCCTCTTTTCTCTCATTCTTCTCTGTCATCAACACACACACACACACACACACACACACACACACACACACACACACACACACACACACACTCTGCACTATAGTCACAGAGGGAGAAAGGCAACCTGTGGGCTTTGTTTAACAGTAGCAGAATGAATATGTAAAGAAGAGCTCATAAATAGAGAGCTGAAAGACACCCAGCTGAGGCTGCTCTGGGCCGGCCTCCAGCAACACACACGCACACACACACACACACACACACACACACACACACACACACACACACACACACACACACAAGCAGGTCCTTTCAGGCAAAGACAAGCAGCACTCAATCAAAGGTCTGTAAGGGAAATAGTTGTTAACAGATCAATCACCTGTAGGATGAGACCAACAGAAGAACAATCCATCTATCGCTGAAGCTGTATGCTAATGAGAGGAGTCACTGCATCACTGCTAACACACACGTCAGCTACTCGCATGTTGTTTTGTGAGAAAAATGAGTTTTGGAAAATTATCATCATAAGATAATGTCAGTTTTTAATACTGACATCCATTTATTACATTTGGATTTCAGTTGTTTAATAAAGCACTCTGACAGAAATGGAGCTCAGTACAAATAGACCGCTCTCTGCACAGGATGACTCTACAAACTCAGCTGCTTCAGGGTCTTCGTGCAAGTTACTGTCCAGTATAATAACATGTTGCACCCATCAGTGTGACATCACCTAGTGTAAACTATGACATTCTCCCATCTAATATTTCTGTGAGTGTGGTGTGACCACCTCTCATATTAGTGACCGTGTTGCCTTCATGTGAAATCGTTCCTTCTATTTTCTGTCACTGCTAGCTTTGTTTGACTTTTTTTCACTGTTCTGTATTTTTGTGAGTGAAACCAGCAGGTTGTCAATCAAATCTCAAAGACACACGTCTCCTTATGAGCAGGAGACACTCATCAGGCTGAAACAAGCCATTTACAACAACTGTGACATGTTGACAACCGAACCATGTCTGTGAGTCCATGCTGAGCAAAGCCATGACATGTGGCTGAAGGTCCATAAGAAGTCCTGTAAACAGATGTTGAGTTATAGGTAACAACAACATTGCTCAGGAGGAAGCATGGCTCCATGTGTGCTTACACACAGTGGATTGTGAATGACTGTAAGAGTGTGAATGTCAGAGAGAGAAAATGGAATAGCAGTGTGTGTGTGTGTGTGTGTGTGCACAAATGAGAGTGAAAGGGAGGAGCGAGACAGAGCATAGCAAACATAGCTGAAATAGCTGATGTTGACTTGTTTGTGTGGAGTCGGAAGCGCTGCACTGCACTGTGTGTGTGTTTGTGTGTGTGTGGTCATGTGTTTGTGTTGAGGTACAGTCCCTCAGTGCTATTTGTCTCCAGTCTGTGGAGCCCTGCCCAAGCAATGTGAACTTTCCTTCTTCTGTCCAGGTTGACTCCATCCCTCCATCTCCTCCTCTGCTCTGTCTCTCATCTCTTTCCGAACATTGCACCTCCTCTTCCTCCTCCTCCACAGTCTACTTCTATATATTTAAATTGCAATCACCGTTTAGAGGATTTAGGAGAGAGAACACTTGTGTTATTCATATTTCTCTCTAAAGTATCAATCAGAACTTTCATATTGAGCAATAAAGACATCAGCATTGACTTTGACTATGAGTATGGGACCGTATATGGACACAGGATGTGTTGAAGGCTTACACCATGACCACTGACTCTGAACATTATTGTAATGTGGATGAGGATTTCCTGCTCAAGAACTTTTCAGCTATAGTTAGGAGACTGTTACTGTCAAAAAGTAAAGGTGAACTTTACTGGACTGTACTTCCTTTAAGCCTCACAAGATACAGATTTAAATGAATGCTCAAAATCAATAAATTAAAGGCAAAGAAGCAGAAGAATAATCTCTGAATACACCAAACCAATCATACCACTTAGTTTTCAGCAATAATCTTTATAATAATACATGAGTAAACAGAAACCCATCACAGATTTGGATTTAGAAAATATTATAACAACAGAAACCTTAAAGAATATAACATATCCCACACAATATTTTTCTCTCTATCTCATCATTCATACTCTCCTGCTCTCATTCTCTTCCTATCCTATCCAGCTCCCACCAGTTATTATTGTGGCCTGCTAGCCACTGTTGACGCTGCAATCTTCATAGCTGTGGTGTCCCGCACATTAAGCGAGGGCTGTGCTGTGATTTGGACAAATTGCGATGAGATGTCTTCGCTTCTCAAGGGTGAAAAACACTGGTTGGGACACATGGAGCTGGATCAGGAAAAAAGAATGAGGACTAGAAAGGAAAGGGAAATATTCTTTGTCAGTGGGAGAGGGGGAATGTGATGTCTTAAAATTAAATTTAAGTTCTTGTGGTTTTTGTAGAGAGACATAAGTAATGCACATGAGGGAAAACATACAGTTCTTACTGAATAATCTGACAGAAAACTGCACGTGTGAATGCTCTCATGCTGCCATTTAATGGGAGCTAATGGAACATTTTGAAATGTTTTAAAAAGTGCATCTGTGTGTTCTTTCACCTCAGTTACAGATTACACAGATTTCTTCAAGCTGAACATGCTGAATCTGACACCTAACACAATTCTAACCTGCAAATTAGCTACCTGTAACGGCAAAAAAAAGTGTCACTAAAAGCACTTCAACTTCAGCACTTTGACGAGAAAAAAAATATACGCTTCCTAGCTTCCTAGCTTCCTAGTTGTAATTGTGTTGGAAATGTGTATACCTTCTATCATCTACAAGATCTCAAAACGGCGAGGGGACGAACTGATGGTAAAATGGCTGCACAGCCATCATTGAAAGCTAAATAAAATCCCATATGACCAGTCATACAGCGGATTCAGCCAATCAAAAGGAGCTACTGATTGTATCTGACTTGTTAACAAACTGTCACAAATGCAACATGTAGAAGAAAAGAGCGACCAGGCTCCCTCCGTCTTCCTTCTTCTGTCACCATAGCTTATGCTGAATTAGCAGCACTCGTCTTTATAAAATTACTTTGCTCCTTTTAGGCCCCACACTGAGCTCTACAATCTATTGAGACATATATATTACCCAAACTGCTTGAGTATTTTACAGTGACACCAAACATGTTACGACTGATCTGAAGAAGCATTTGTGTGTATTGATGAAATATCTGCATGTCTGCTCTCAGCATCTCTTTGGTTTTGTTTATTACTGACAAGACTCACAAGTCTTTAACAGAGACTACGTATCAGTTGTGAATACACAAGACGTCTGCAGACACATACTGACTCAACCAGTTTGCTGGATGATCCCGCTGAAGTTGCTTCACTGTTCATGGATTAGAATGTTAGGGCATGAATCAGTTTGGGAAAAACATGCCTCTGTTATATTTTGCAGCTTGTGTGTTTTGTCACTTGGCTATACTTTATAATACTATACTAACATTGATACTGGATGGTGTCCAAAGCTAGGGCCAAATCTGATGCACTGTATCCCTCCAAATTGTCTTCTGAAAGCTCAGCCTAACGTTTGCTTTCCACATCTGACGTTACACACATTTCACAGGCTACATTTTTGGATGGGACCTCATACAGAGGCAACAAATGTGTTCAGCAAAGGTCTGAGACAGACTCCAGGGTTAAAAGTTGACCTAGGTCAACCTCGCATATCAGAGCTGTGTCTTCCGGGCCAGGTCCAGAATGTGGCCGCTGCTCAAATCACAGGTTACAGATGGTCAGTTTGTGCTGGGCTCTACGTGGACCGAGTTCCACCCAGCAAGGATGGAAAACACCTCTGACCACAGCTCCTGTAGCCAAGCACGGTCAAACCTAGGCGTTATCACCTTGGCTGCGCTCTCCTACAGACCAAATGTCACTGTGAGAGATCAATTAATGTGCAAGCTGTATGAGTTAGTCTGTGACTCCTGTAAACTGGAACTCTTGTTTGGAAACTTGTGATGTGATGCACTCTAATGATTGTTTGATAGTCGATGTGTCTCAGCAGTGAGGCTGCCATGAAGTAGTGTGGAAAATTGATTTGGTGCATCCACTTCCAACTTGATTGGACTGCATTTATTTCAGTTAGTGGTATTCAATTACCCAGTATGACCTGCATCCTGGCTCACAGTACAACAGCGCTCTGTGGCTGTAATACATTCTGGTTTACTGAGACTGTCAGTGGAGAAAATTGATACCTATCTCTGCCTGGAGAGTATAGAGGTGGATTCCTGACATCACTTCCTCTCTAGCTGCTGTTTTACTAGCTTGTGTAATTAAATTCACTGTCCCCAAGGGCTTCATCTGTCGTCTTTCTGAAAAAAGGAAACATGTTTCTGAAGATAAAGGAACGTCTGAAACAGAGAATTCTCTACAATTTGAATCCTTGTAATTGTATTAAGAAATGACTGCATACAATTCCCATGAAGTATCACTTTTGCAGTTCATGCGTTACATGTCATTGTACTTTTTTCTTCCTAATGCCAATATTCACCCATGCTTTCTCCTAATGTTCTCTTCTCCAGGGCTTTTGAGAAACAATGTCCGTTTTTATCTACTATTCCCGTGTAGACAAATGGACCACACCGCACACTGCGGAGTCTTGTTATATTCCAAGGCTGGACATTTGGTGATGTGTGTGGTTAAAACTGACATTGTAATTTTGAAAGAGGTTTTCTCAGTATTGGAACAGAGATTTCAGTTTCACAGACTCTGTAGGAAGGAGGTCAAACATCACAGTGGTCCTGGATCTTTGAGCCACACGAGCTGTAGCTGATTTTAAATGTGATGTGTGTGTATAAGTGTTTCATTCAGTGTGACATTTAACACACATATTGGTCCTAACTACTCAGAAACCACCCATCACTACCCATCTAAACATCAAAGCCCAGTTAGAACTTAGTCCATTCTGGACAGACAGTTCAACCATGTACTTCTGGTAATGTAACCACTATTAACACCCCATCAAACTGCTATTGAGCTTTCCAAAACCCAAAGAGCTGATTGTATTTTTACACCCTGGCTCAAGTCACAGCTCAGCCAATCATAGTAGCTTCTATTGTTGTGTTTCGTGTATTAGTAACCATAAAGAGCCTTCATAGGGCCCAATAGACCCACTGTGGGATCCCAGGGACCAAACACAGGGGCCACAACTAGGAAACTGTTGTATTGTTATTCGTAGAGGCAGACACTCTCTCTTTTGAGTGCTGTTGGGGGATCCACTATTACAGGTAGTTGCGAACTGTTGCTACTTGTCGAGATGAGGGCCCAGTACACAATGACCCGCTGCGGGGTACAATGACTTCAAATAGGTTTCAAGGTAAACTGCCTCTGCACAACAGAGGGGCTTGGGCCCATCAAGTCACAGACACTGAGGGCCACCTTGCGTATTGAGCCGCGTATTGGTGATTTGTGGTTTTCGAGGTTTGGAGAGTCGTAAATGAACAGAGTCATAACATGTCTGTGTCATGTTTGCCAGTGAAAGGACGGTGAATGGAGGAGGGCTGAGGTGATGTTGTTGTGAACCAGCAGAGCAATAATGTTGTGATCAAACAGAGGGAAGCTACACAGGAGCCCGGGACAGTCTGGACAGACTCACAGTCTGAGTGAACTTTAAGGGTAACCTGTTATTACCACATGTGTCTTTCTTCCACCTGCTGTTTTGTTCCAGTCCTGTAACATGAAGCAGCAGGTTAGTTTGTCACATTGAATGCACCACTACTGTCCTCTAGTGGCAGTTTCTGTTAAGTGCAGTCCAGGAAAGATTAACTTAAAAAACACTGTCACTGTTACCAGTATCATCACATCATCATCATTTATGTACATACAGTATTGCATATATATCTCTACAGTATATTGAGAGATGTGTGTTTATTAGTATCGTTTAGCAGTGGTAGTGTTTGATCAAGATATATCAGACTGTCATACACATGCAGTATTCATTGTTGATGTGAGTCTGCACAAGAACACAAACATATCATCTCACCTTATTTATTCTTAAATTATTAAGACCTGTTTTGAGCATGTGATACTTTTATCCAGAACTGTCACAAGCACTGTACCTTTTGGTATGTACACAGGAAGTCCATCTATCAAATCAGCAGAATGAACATTTTGCCTTTTATTCTGTGAGGTATTTATTATTAAGCTCTGTGTAAAATGATGTATAGGATTTTATTTTTGCTTCATTACATTGTCTGTGCCTTGTTTTTTGACCCATCTGGATCTTCAAATCATCTCATATTCTGTGGGGAAACATCTGGTGAATGACAAATGAATGCACAATGCAAATGGTGTTGTGCAGACTGATTCAGTCATCGTCATTTATGGAGATAAAACTTGTTAAATGTGCGTGTGTGTGTTCCAACAGCCTGGATGGGTTAAATGTGGAGAAGTCATGTCATGTTTAACGTGATTAACAAAGCTTCTAAAATAAAATAAATGAATAAATAAATAAATAAATTTAATGATTATTCATGAAATGACTTTCACGGCTGTTTTAAGTTAACAATGTGCTGCACCACATGCACATCCGTATAGTTAGGACACTATTACCTGGTTAATCATTAACCTTTGACCCTGACAATAGCTTCACATTTCCACTTACACAACACACACACTGCTCATCCACATCAAAGCCAACAGGTGGAAAAACGCCCTAACACATACACATTGAGCAATGAAAGGCTGCAATCAACATGTGACTGCCTTTAATGATGTGGGAGAATAAACATGTGAGTAGTGGAGCAGTCAGCAGAAACCAGCTCAGCTCTGGAAACAGCTCAGATGCTTATTGGCCCTCCATGTTAGCATTCAAGGATCTGTGGCCATGTCTGCAGCCCCGGGGCAAGGCAGTGGTGATTAACATTTAAAACAGTCCCAGGACACCCCCCACCCCCCTACCCCTGCCCCACCCTCCACCACAGCTCTGGAAGACTGATATATATTGGGATATCAGCCAGTCCACCTCTGATATGACGACATGATAATGGTAGGATCTCTGACCAGCAGGGGTGGAGGTCTGGGAAGCAGGGTAGGATGCAAGAGTTGTGGAAGAGCAGACGCAGTACAAAAGTGCACAACAATGCAATACAATTAAGGATCATGTCATCGTGGCTTATGGTTAGCATTATTGTACCTTGGAATTGATCCAAATGGTTAGTTTTTAGAATTTTCTTGCCTCAATTTGAAGCATCTGAAGAGACAGATTTATTCTTGTCCTGTAAATTCTTGCTCAGTTACTCTCTCCTTTTTTCTTCTTTGCTTCCTGTGTTAACATCCTCCTTGGTTTCTTTGTCATTAGTTATGTCCATAGAAGCTGATGAGCCCAGTTAGATTAGGGTTAGGCTCAGCCAGCTCTAATTCTGGCAGCTCTGTTCACCAGCAGCACTCCCCTTTGCCCTGGGCCTGAAAACCTCCTCTTCTTGGTGGTCCAAAACTCCCGTTGACTAACAAACTGAGCTAACATGAGCTAACAGCAGCTACGGTTGGCAGCAGTTTACTTCACTGTCCATCAGAAAACTCTGTAAATCACATCCATTGAGACGGAGCAGCCAGAGGACATCAGAGGGAAAACCAGAAAATGTTTTCTCCATAAAATATGATCCAGTTTCACCAAAATCAGTCAAATAGTTGGTGGTGTGTGACTTGGTGCTGTAAAGCGTTACGTACTTCTCCCGTAAAGTTACATAATGTGAGAACGAGACGTACGACTGACAGAGACACCATTCACCTGATCACAGGTCAGTGTAGACACAGTGTTGTTGTAATGACAGCAGCTCTGCTGTGCTTTCAGCCAACATGAACAATCACCGAGAAAGTTAGAGGTGATTAAATGTGGAGTGGAGAGCTTCAATTGATTCATTTTTAGAGGCCTGGTAAACCAGATAAAACTCATTTCACATGACTAACTAAAAGTCTGAAAAAAGTTGAAATACTTTATAGATAACTAACTTTCTTCTTTTTCTTCCCTTATTAATTATTCTTAGATTTATTTTACCTGCCAGATGCATTTAAATATTCACATATTTGATGAAACTGATTCTAAATTCCTTAACATTGAAAACCATTTTGGGCATAAAATGATCAAGTGATAGTTAAACTATGAGTTAACTGCAGCTTCCCTGAATAAAGATGAGGTCCCTCGCAGTGAATCAGCAGTCTGTGCGTTGGTGTATTTATGTGAAGGCTAAAACGTATGCATGGCCATAGAACTGCTTGTGTGGCGACAAGGCACTAAAGCATAAACAATAGGCTGGCCCAGTCGTAAGACACCCTCAACACTTACAGCCTGTAGCAGTGACGTGCCATATTCACCATCTATCTGCCAGAGCATTTACACATCCACCATCAAAAGCTCTGTGAGACAGGGGAGGGAGGGGAGGAGAGAGATGGAAGGCAGAGAAAAAGTGACACATAAAGAGTGGGGGTGAGCCAAACTATGTTATTAGAGAGTGAAGGTGGAAATCTAGAAAACAGAAGAGAGACTCTGTCTTTGTTTCAGAGATGCAATGCAGTCTGTCCTCTGGTAAAAGAAAATGTGATGTATGCTAGCTGCACCAGCCTCCATACTGGTCAGCATTCATTACAGTTCTACATTGATAATACTAATACTTATACAGAGTGCTTTACATGACACTCAAATACAGAAACAGCAAAATGAAAATGAATTTTGAATCTAGATAGATCGATTTGTTTGTTTGGTGGAAGAGTTCCAGAGGGAGGAGGCAGCAACGGAGAAGGCTCTGTCACCCGGATCCAGTGTTTGGCCGGTAGAGGTGGAGACGGGACGTTATAGAGGGACTTTTGAGTTAGAAGAAGAACTTAGAAGTGGGTACATTGTGGGACAAGGAACCAGTTGTGGAGGACACAGGTAAGACGAGCAGCAGAGTGATACTCCGAGTGTCCAAGTCACCATTCAGACTATATCGAAGACATCTCAATCTGAAAAATTCACCATTTTCTATCCATACTGAGCCTCTGTCAACTCTGCACAGCATTTTCACATCCAAAAAACGGATCCTTAAAAACAATGTCCGGACCAGCCTCACCTTTCAGTAACTGCCATCACTCGTTTTAAATATCGACATATGTTACTTATTTTGTCAGGTAACTTTACCATCATAACATCTCATTGAAGCAGCATTGTTGTTCAGCTAGCTGTAGTGTTTATGAGACACTACAGTTGTCTGACAACAGAAACAGAAACACAGTGAGTTGCATTTAGACACATAAAGGTGAAGATCGTGGAGCTCCAGAAAGCTGTGCCATGTATGAATGTGCATGAATGATTAGCTCCTCAAACTGATGAGCAGTTGGCACCTCTCATGGCAGCTCAATGCCATCAGTTTGAGGTTACAGCTGTGTACATTTTGTGCATTATTTTCGTCCTAATAATGCATATAAAAAGAACTACGGATCTTTTGGCTTCCGGGTGAAAGCCCCAGCAGAAAATGTTGCGCATGCGCAGAATGCAAGATCCGCTTCAGACCCGATTGCTCAGTATACATGTTGTTAAATATCCGACTATGAACGAATTATCTAGGTGTTCTTATCCGATTTTGAGATGTCCGATGTGGTCTGAAATAGATCCAAAGTAGATCAGACTAAGGTGTTTACAAGCACTTTAAAAAGTCAGAAATAAGTCTGATACAATCAGAAATTTGAATTTCTTGCTGCATGTAAACGTACTGACTGTCTATAGCACTATTTGAGGCTTTTAAGCTAAAGGCTCACATCAGGGAATAGACAGCACAAAGGTTTTAGAGATTCAAGTTATTGCTGCAGAAAATGTTTCCTTTATGAATATCATGAAAAGTAATGTGAATCTTTCCTCTGCTGTCCACCCAACCTAACTAAAATCTGATCAATGCTTGTTGTGTTGACACCCATTAAACACCCGACCAGATGTTTCCACTTATGCAATATTAGTACTGATAGATACAAGTACTGAGATTTGAAGTTTCAAGTACTGAACTAGAGATGCTTACACACAACTATCTGATGTTGGATTGTCACTATTTCAATTCAGTTTTATTTATCAGACTAACAGTTCCACTATGAGCAAGCACTTGGTGACGGTGGTGAGGAAAAACTTCCTTTTAACGGGCAGAAAGCTCGGGAAGACCCAAGCTGGGTGTCCAAGCTCTGGTTCCCAAGCTACTCTTCTCCGCACTCACTCAGTATGTCTGCTTGAGAATTCTGCTGCACAGCAGTCTCACATGACATAACAGAGTGCTGCATGACCAGGCACCTGCATACATGGCTAAATTACTTAACCCACACTCACCAGATCAAAAAAGATGGTTTGGTAACCTGTATGTACCAGGTCTAACACTGTCTGTGAAACACTACACACTAACACACTACAGTCACTTCAACCTTCAGTCACACCAAACTGTTTCTTCATTTCATCTCTTAGATATTATCATTTGATAATATGATTTGATTGCAAAGGGTTGGTAAATTTCCAGTAAATTTATAGAAACTTTCCACAGGAAGATAAACTGGGGATTTTATAAATTGGAAAACTTTCTATGAGATTTATGGGAATGTATGGGAATTAACTGGAAATTTTGGGTAATTAAAACAAACTGTCATATCCGAACATAAACATAAAAAAAATATTTTGTTAGTTTATTTATTTATTTAAATAATTAAATAATCCTTTTCAACCACTTGCTGATCATGTTGTCTAATCTTATATTTCTAGTTGTGATATTTGTATATTTCAGTTTTTTCTGTGCTGCATCCTTTCTCCACATTACTGCCCCCCCTTCCGTTCTTGCTCTCTGGTTTAATTACAGCAGCTGTGAGTCCATCCATCTAGTTTTATTACTCAGTGACATTGTCGCCACTCTATCTGTCACCGGCCTTGTTCCATGATAACAGACATTTGTCACTGTCCTGTGCCTCCCTGCTGTAATGCCATCAGCACCAGTGACAGCCACTTGGCAAGGGACACTGACACACACACACACACACACACACACACACACACACACACACAGGCTTGTATGACCAGAGGGGAACACACTGCAATAAAGATCACCAGAATGCTTATTAGGGACAGAGGCACTGCCATTAATTACAATTCAGTTGTGTGTGAGGTGATGTGTTTGTGTGTGTGTGTGTGTGTGTGTGTGTGTGTGTGTGTGTGTGAGAGAGAGAGAGAGAGAGAGAGAGAGAGAGAGAGAGAGAGAGAGAGAGAGAGAGGAGGCAACATGATTGATGTAATATACTATTCTGAATTCTGCACACATTCTAACTTCATTAGACAAATCATATGAGGAAAACATCTTGAGCACTGAAGGGCTCGTTCACATGAAACCACGTAGTAGACGTGGCCCACAACAGAGAGAGGAAACACACAGTTTTTGTGGGAACGGCTGTGTTAGAATGCTCTGTGTAGCCGCCAAAGCATGATGCAGTTTGACCTGAGAGTGACTGTGAAACTGTAATGACATGGTGTGAGGTTAAATATATCTGCTGATGTCTGTTTAAAACTATCCAGTTTGTATCAACTGCATAACAACAGTTGCCAGGTGAAGACTGCGAGCCTGTAAAGGTGGCCTTTCACCATGGATGTATTATTAGAACTGGATACTGGACCCAAAGATGGCACCTATTCAGTCCAATGAGAAGTGCTCAGTCAGTCAGTGTCCTAACTGACTCGGACTGACTTTTGCAGTTGAAGGTCAACAGTTTTATGGATTACTGGGTTAAATTTAAGTGAAGTTGAGCAGCAGGTCTTACAGTACATTGTGAAGAGACAGTAGCCTGTGTTCTCACCCTACTGATGAACATGTAAGCAGTTGCTCTTCTTCAGCTGTGACTCAGGAGGTAGAGCAAGCCGTCGACTCCTCCAGTCTGTATGTTAAATGCTGCATCATCATCAGTGTGTGTTAATGGTTGAATGAGATATGTAGTGTAAAAGTGCCTTGAGTGGTCAGAGGCCTAGAAAGGTGGAGGCTGGTTTCAGTACTGACTATAATCAAGAGACCTGAAGAAGTTTATGACATGCTGGAATGCATTGGAATATTCCTGTTCACACCCAGCCACAGTTGAGACTGTCATATTGTCAAGATCCTGAAGAGTAAACCTACATGCTTGTAGAAGTCGATGCAATAACTCTATTCACTCCTCTCTGCCCATTTGTTAAAAGGTAATACTGTATGCTGTGGTATGGTGTGCTGTGTGTCTCAGTTAGACTGGACGAATAAGATACTTCCTGTTTTGACCACTAAGGGTCAGAAGTGAGTCAAGTTTGTTAGGGACGGGGTGTGTGCGTGTGTGTATTCTCACACATAAGCCCACACATGCATACATGCGCGCACAAACTGTGTGCATAAGATAAAAGCTCAGGTTAGCTGCTTGTAGCACCAACCTGTAGAAAACACACTTCACACCAAACTGTCATGTAAATATTTTGTTTGTCAAATTTCTGAATGGAGGCTCTGCAGCTCTGCAGCTCAGTTTCCCCATTGCTGTTCAGTGTTAATCAGAGCTGGCAATGACACTGATTTAGACTGCTGCTGGAGGCATGAACGACATTTGTTGTCTTTGCAACACAGAACACAAAACACGGTTTTACAATCTTCATGTAATTCCTGCTGTTTGTACAAAACACATTTTAGCACACTTTACTGCACACCACAGATCATACAGAGAACTCTGACACACTCTCATATTAACAAGTAATTTAACTACAATAAAAAAGATGACATACTCAAAACATGCATAAATATTGTCACTTCATAGATCATTTCCTTTATTGCAATATACAAAAGATTAAAAAATGTATTTCAAAAGGTTAATTTCAGTCACACATACTGCACACACCCAAATTATTTCCCACAAACTGCTGTGACAATGTCCACAGTCTCTGATAAGTTTGTCGAGTCTGTCCCCTGACATATATGAATTCTTTATTGGTTTGTGCGTTTTCACGCTGACGTGGGCTACTCTTGTAGACAACTGAAGCACTTCTGGCATTCAAACAATAGATACAGCTATGTGGTGGCTATTACAACATTTTTTTAAATTAAAGTGGCATAATTGACACCTACATTTTCCTTAAATGGCTCAAACAGACAGAAACATTAAATTAATACGTTTAAATACCAGAACTGTACTCAAAGATTTGAACCTGAGTGTGATCCAAGTGAGTCCAGGTGAGGTGTGTTTGGTTAATATGTACACATTAACAGAGTGGAATGGAGCAGAGGACGCGATGAATGGTTTCATAGTCCCTGTGAGAACCTGGAGGTCAGTTAAGGTACAGAGGAAGAGCTGTCAAACTCCAGAGAAGTATGTTCAACACCACCGTAACCATTCATCTTCTTCAACTTCAGCTGGTCGTGGATCAGGCCCTGGGTCTCTAAGACAGCTTCCTTCTTAGAGAACATTCGGCTGATCTCCATGAAGGTCTTGTTTTTGGTCTCTGGGATCACAACGTGGACATAGATGGCCACAGACACACAAATGGTGGCAAACACCAAGTAGCAGTAAGACCCCGCTGACTTCTGATGGTTGCACATGGCAGATGGATGGAGCATCATTGGAAGGATTTAGAGAAGAGCATAGAAAGGTTAGAGACTGAGTGTCTGAGATAGCCATGTTTGTCCTCTAGAATGCACATCAGACTGTGAAAGGTCATGAAACAAGTGATCTATGAAGTGTCAGTTCAAAGAGGCATGTTATAAGTTTACAGAGAGCAGAAATGATGCAACACGAAGTTAGAAACAATCAACATCCAAGTTATGACTTGGGATCATATTATGGTTAACAGGACAGCAGGTCTTTGTTTTTGGTATAGTGTGATATTATCAGTGGATTTGTTTGTATTTTTAACCCTCATATGACAAACATAATTCCCATCTTTCCCACATGATGTGAATGCAGCATTTTCACACTAACTGGGCATGCTCCATTTGTTCTGATACTGATCTAGATACTCATTTCAAATGGCCTTTGGTGATCTTCTGACTAGCATCACGCAAGATAAACATGGCACAGATTCTGCTTTTGCTTCCACTGTTCTCTTCTAAACACGCTGATCAGGATTGGTCAGACACAAGTGACAGTACATACACTACTGCATCTGTACACTGTAAAAAATGTCTATAGATTTTACGGTGAAAAACTGCCAAACCATGACAGTAAAAGACTGTAAAATGTGTCATTAAGTATTATGGTGTTTTACTGTACAAATAACAGTCTTGAATATAAAATACTACTATATTTACCTTAAAATGCCATATAAATAGAGTCAAAAATATTTCATGGCATATTATACAGTCTTTTACTGTCATGTTTTGACAGTTTTTCACCGTAAAATCTACAAACAGACAGATTTTAAAATACAGAATAACACCTACCAATAACACCAACTTAAATGTGAAATCAACAGTACTAACATCCTTCTACTATAATACTAGAAAAAGTTATACCAGACCAGACTTTTTATTATGGTAAAATTCTGGCAACCACAGCTGCCAGTTTTTACTGTAAAAACATTATTATTATTATTATTATTATTATTTATTTATTTATTTATTTATTTATTTATTTATTTATTTATTTATTTATTTAACCTTGTGCCAACCAAGATGTCACTGTATATCCCGGATGCATGTCACGCTGCTCTCTCACAAAAAAAATGAAAAGGGTAAACACAAAAACCTTGTGAGAATGAGGCTTGGAGGACATTTCCTGACATTTCCTGCAGTACAAAGGGACATTTTTTAACATTCTCTTGTTTTAGTCATCTATACTGTAAGTGTTGTGAGCAGTATATTCTTTAGCCTTTGCACAGGTTTGTGACTGCAAAATTAACAGACCCTAGGTGTAACACGTATGAGACTTACTGTCTTACTGTCAGATAAATTAAACAAATGAGACGTATGAGAGTAAATGAGAGTAAGAGAGAAGCTGCCGCAGGACAGGGCAGCATAGTTTTTACCTGTAAGAAGGGGAAGACGAAGCCCACAGTGAAGTTGGACAACCAGTTGAGTGATCCTCCTACGATGTAGGCCGCTGGGCGGTGGGACTGTTTAAAGAGCTCTGCTGTGATCAGGAAGGGAACCCCCGCTGCAGAGGACCAAAACAAAAATACGAAAGTTCATTAAAAGGGGCATGGCAGTGAGTTAGTCTTTCACTTCCATTAGGTGAGAAACAGATTACACAAGAACTGTCAGAATCTGCCGAGGCTGAGAAATCCTGACTTGTATCTTGATTCTACATCTGTCACTATGCAACATAACATTGTTCAAACTCAACCCATCCCACATGTAAAGGAGGCTTTCATCTTCTGTAGTAAACTGAGCTTGATGTATAAACTGTTGGACTTCCCTTTTAGAGCATGAATGAATGAATGAACCAACAACTATTTTCAGGAATGGACTTAAAAATCTTAATTTTAAGCAAAAAGGTAAAAGATAAAAAAAATGGCTTCAGAGATCTGAGCTCTGGAGTTTTCTTAAGATAGAAAAACAGGATGTTCAGGATGTTAACTTGGGATCTGGGAAATTCTGTTTTTGATACTGAGAAAATAATTAGTTTTTCCATTTAAGGTCAAGCATGCAGGATTTTTTTTGTAGCAAAAATACTATTTACGATCATGATTTGATTATTAATGTTCATTCATCATCTTTCACAGGAATGAGGATTATAAAAGGCTAATTAGAGATGAAGAGAATGCGGTGAGAGCCAGGCCAGCATGTGGATGGGAGAGTCATATATCAAAAGAATGCATACTAATATTTTATTATTATAGTCTTTCATTAAAACTGCATTATTTGTCTCTCTTACAGGGGGGCATAGAACATGGGTTTGTCATAGCACGCATAATTGCACAGAGAAAAATAAGTAGACATATTTATCACTGGATGAGAACAGTTAGCTAAAACATAGAACAATGTGACTTCAGTAAACAGACTTGACAGATTTTGTATAAATATAGAGCTCAGTAGTTTCAGTTAAAATACATAATGAATTACCAGAGACCCCTCCAGAAGCATATTCAGGTATGACCTCTAGAGGGAGCTATTAAATAACACAAATCAACTTGAACCTCTGCAGACAAACCAAGTGAAGTAGCTGTTACCACCTGGGGTCAAACCGAAAGTGATTTTAAATCCTGCAGTGCTTAAAAAATAAAATCATCCCCTCTCATGTGCAGATAGCATTAAAGACATCTGCCTATACCACAATACAATGGAGAATCATTGGAATAATAATCTTTACAGATATACCACATTTATTTCCCAGCACTTTTTATTTCCACCTAACACACTGAAATGAAGGGAGAGATTAACACAGATCACAGACTGACAGGAGTGGGGGTCAGTTTGATGACAGGATTCAGTACTGAGGTGGTCCTCTGTAAAACCTTTGTTATAAAATGGTCAACTTTGACTGAAGTATGAATAATGTCTTATTTGTCCTCTGCTCTGAGAGCAAAGTGAACATCTTTGGGTTTTCAGTCATGGACAAAACTAAACAACCTTAGCTATGTGGAATTGTGTTGATTGTTTACCAGTTTTAAAATTTCATGGACTAATGAATTCAATGATTGAACTGAAAAAATAATCAACAGATCAATTAGATAATGGAAATGATCTGCATTTGTATGAGTATAGGGACTTGAAACTAGCTGATGGTGTGTTCTGTGCTTCTCTTCTATTTTAAGGTTCATTAAGTTAAACCAGGTCAGTTAAAGATATTAACAGTGTGTAACAGTACAGGTAGTTCTACCATCAGTTGTGTACTGCACAGCTTGAATGACGTCTTCATCATCACACCAGGTAAGACCTTTAATATAGAGTGCAGATTAACTTGCCTGGACCGATACAGAAGCCAGCGATGATGCCGACCACACAGCAGACACTGATGTAGCGCATGAACGACAAGTGAGCCTGCAGGGAGAAGAAACAGGACAACATGACCATATTTAGTCATTTCCTTGAATGTGAGACTGGACTCCTTCCTTTTCCGTGATGCTTCACACTTCAGTCTGCTGCTACATGGCTCTACATGGAATTCACTGTTCTAAAGGGCAGAACAGGAATACAGTGCGTTCTGCCAACTGACACAGCTGTTAGTCCACACTTATTCCCCTGCTGAAAATCTGAGATGTGTTCATTTGTCTTTCCACTTCCTATTGTTTTCTAGGAAGTGAAGGCAAAATATTAGTGGTTCAGAGAAAGTTCTGTGTTTTCAGTACATTGTGTGCAGTAGAGCTGGTAGCATCAGTGAAAGTTTGAACAGTCGCGCTGTCACATACATCAGAAATCCAAATAGCCCTTTCGAAGTGGAGAAAAACAGTTCATTGTGATAAAGTGTGATAAAGTCAAAAATGAAGCAACAGCATGCACTACACACACACACCTGTAATATTAGTGCTAATGTGATTCCAGCACTGCAGACGCCCATCATACCAAATCCCCCGATCATGAGAGGCCTCCTGCCCAGCTTCTCTATGGTGAAACACTACAGAAGGAGACACAGGGCTCATGTCAGAGACTGTTTGGGAACACAAACTCATTTGCTTGCTCTCTGAGAGTGAGATTAGAAGACTGATATCAAGTAATATTACTATGACTACTATTATACTAATACTGTTCTCTAAACCTAGCCGGGTTTGATTGAGGTTCCCAAATCTCTGTAAATAATATTATAAAGAGTACAGTCTAGACATGTGCTCTATAGAAAGAGTCATGATTTAACACATTATAAGTGAAATTATGATGTTTATCTATAAATAACAAAAACATCATATCTTATTTGTTATTTCAAAAGAACATTTTAACCCCAGTTACTAATAGTTAAAAAAAAAAGTTGGAAAGTTGGAAAGTTGGTCTAAGTTCAGAGAGTGAGAGAGTGTTAACCAAGTCAAGTTTACCCCAATGAGTCCAGCGATGATCTCTATAATTCCTGTTCCTGCTGTGGTGTACGGGATCTCTGGTGCTGGGATGTCTGCATTCTGAAAGATGTCATTGGTGTAAAACCAGATCTGTTGTGGAAAATTAAGTATGAGAAGATCAGTGAGGTAAAAATTAATTTTCTCAGTCTTCAGAATTCAACGATGTCAGCCTTAGAAGTTTAAATAAGAATACATCAGCTCATACAGCCAGGAGCAGATGATGTCTCTGCACATGTGGCCATGTCACAGTTTTCAATGCATCTGTATTAGAAAATATGCAGAATAAATATCACAATCATATTCAATGTGCACATCAGCACAGAGGTTATTTTACGGTCTGGTAAATACTGGTAGGACAAAATTGATCTGCTGTGCATAACTGTCTGGACAATGATAGGACTGACGCCTGCTTCCTTCAGGTAGCTGGAAAGAGTGTAAAGAACTGTTGTGGATTAAGAATCACTCTTTATTCATTCTGACTGTTACAGATGCTGTAATTGGAATAAAGGCTTTTTTTGTTTCTAAGTGTTATAGTGATAACATTTTCAGCATCATCACCCAGCTGTAGATTTTGAACAACAACAAGAAACAGGTATGTCACTGACAAGTACACATTTCTACGTCTTGCTTGTCTTTTGCCATGTTACGTTGGCTAAAATAGCACACTGCCCAGATTATTCTGTGTGAACAAAACCACGCCACACAGCTGCAGTTACCCACAGCTAGCTAAGCTAGTAACAAGTCACCTGTGAGCAGTTTGGCTCTGAAGCAAAGGTAAAACATTTCTCCCTGTAATGTGACATATGCCTCGAGTAGGGAAAACAGTGGTGTAAAAATCTAAATGAGCAGGCAGACATTTAGGACTGGCGGGCTGCACAGGTGGCCCAACATTGCCACAGAGAGACAGCAGACATTTGCTCACATTCAATTCAATTTGAGGCTTTAGGGGGAGCAGGACAGGAGGTGTAATAACTGGAGGCAGCAGACGGTGATGGTTAGAGGACCAGGTAGAGAAGTACACCACCACACACTGGTATTAACACACACACACACACACGCACACAATCCTGTGGTGCATCAGGACGTGTGCCAAGTGTTGCCAACTGTCACCTGCACTTAAGACTAACTGTCACCTCAAGCATCTGCCACATCACAGTCACAATCATCATCATCATCACATCAGTGTGCTCAACAGCATAATCACAATTATTGTTTGTCATCATCACCTTCATCAGTGTCATCACTGTTAATATCACCCTCGCCATAATCATCATCATTATCAACATCAGGGATAATCGTCAGCATCATCGTCAGATATAACCGCCTCATCTTCCTCATTATCTGCATCAATTTTGTTGTTATTGCACAGTAATGAACTAGATCATCACATCACACGCTCTGTCATCTCTGTCACCAATCCATTTTACATAACAACTTATCATTATTATCCTCATTGCTGGGGCCTGGAGCCAGTCCCAGCTGACAATGACTGCACCTATGGTAAATGGACTGTATTTATATAGTTTTCAGACCACCCAAACCTATTTTTCACTACATATCACATACACTGATGGCACTGGCTGCCATGCAAGGTGCCAAATGCTCATCAGTTTGAGGAGCTAACCATTCATACACATTCACACACTGATGGCACAGCCTTCAGGAGCAATTTGGGGTTCAGTATCTTGCCCACTTTGACATGTAGACTGGAGGATCGAACTGCTGATCTTCTGATTAGTAGACGACCTGTTCTACCTCTGAGCCACAGCCGCCCCTATGGGTGATTTAGAATCGCCAGTTAACCCACAGTATGTCTGCATGTCTTTGGACTGTGAACCTGTGCAGACACAGGGAAGCTGAGCAGTTCAAACCAGGGACCTTCTTGCTGTCGTGATCATCATGGACTGTATTTATATAACACCTTTCTAATCTACCAACCACTCAAAGTGCTTTACAGTACGTATCTCATTCACCCATTCACACACATTCACACACTGATGGCACAGCCTTCAGGAGCAATTTGGGGTTCAGTATCTTGCCCAGTGACACTTTGACATGCTGGCTGGAGGGGATCGAACCGTCAATCATCTGATTAGTGGACGACTACCTACTGATCCAATCACCACTATCACCAATAGCATCTTTGTCACCTCATTAATATTACTGTCATTATTAACATTGTGACTTTTGATTAAATTTATCCATTGATCAATTTTAATTTAAATTAATTTCATTATACTGTCATATATTATCCTTCCTGTTGTAGTATTGTTTTCATCATCATCGTCACCATCACCAGCAGCAATATAACCATCATCCTCTTCATCCTCATCCAGTGCTGCTGTCAGTATGTGCATGTTTCAGCATTGTTCCACTTTGTTTAGGTAGTGCTAATTAGCAGCTAAAAATACAGCCTAGAGAAGGGTGTGCTAATGAGTTCAGCTCCAGTGCTTACAGTGTGCACTTTCTGGCCCGGGCGCCCCGGTAATCATTTGAATAATTAATGAATCTCCAGGGCAATATTCAGGAGGAGAATTTGGCTAATCGTATGGGCAGAAAAATGATGACATCAGCTTTTGCCTTTATTCATGAGACCACGCGAGGCGTATAAAACAATGAGGGATCATTTAGGCACATTTTCATCTCAGTGTCTTTCTCTAATAAGATAGATCAATCAGATGAGGGAGCTGCAGAAACGGGGGAATAGTTGTGGTGGATATGAAGGGTCTTGGTGAGGGGCATAAAGTGTAAGTGAAAAGAGTCAGAACAGACTAAAACCATCTGATGCTGTTTCATCAGGAGTTTGTGCCAGTTTGTCCTGCTCACCACTGTAGCCTAAAGACTCCATTTACCAGACACCATTTGGCAGCCAACAGCTGATGGTAAGCAAGCACAAAGAGACAGAACGTTTGTTGAATACCATTCTGAAGCAAACACCTGCTCATACTCGAAATCCCCCGTGGCCAATAACAGTACTTTACAACAACTGGGATATAATACTAGGCCATGATATCAACGTTCAATATTAATTTATTTATCATTCAACAACACAGGGTTGTACAACAAATTGAATGCTGTTGTCTTTTCTTGCTACACAGAAAACACACGGAATAACAACTGATATTCATGGACTGGGGATGATGAACTGAGTAGTCTCACAGCTGTAGTCTGGTGATACGTTAGAAGAAGACACTTCTACTGTAGATCACTTTCCAGACGATAATCTCTATAATGTCTATCTGTTTATGGATGCAGAATCTGTAGGTGAGTATTGTTGATCACTGATCAAAGGAAGTATTGGCTTGGATATCCGCTGTGTACACCTGAAGCCAGAAACATTGGCTGTTGCCCCCAGAGGCTAAATCGTTGTCAGACAACAGCTGATGGGTTCTTGAGATTGACTGTGGCTGGGGTCAGCGTTGTCCTTTTAGTGTCCTTTGAAGGAACCTCACCTCACAGATATCCTGATCCCCTACGGATTTCTACGCTGTGGATCATGTGTGGTATGGTGTGAACAGAAAGGAGCTGAGCACTCAGCCCTGGGGGATTCCGGTGTTGAGCACAATAGTTTAGGAAGTGTGACCAGCAGTCCAAACTGTGTGGTCTGTTTGTGAAGACAGTTCATCGTGTGGTACTGAAGCCCTGAGTGCCCAGTTATTGACATGTTGACAAGTTTTGAAGACACAGCCTGGGATATTATCATGCCCAGCAGCTTTACTCATATTCACAGCAGGTTTCTGCTCTGGATACTGACTGTGGACTGTCTTCAGGCAGTGGTCAACTTGACAGCCAATGTTCTTGTTCAGGAGATCAAAGTGAGCAGAAAATGTACTAGGCTCATTAGGCAACGTGTCCACACACATGATGGGCTGAGGCTGTAGTAGCCTCTCATATGACTGCTCATGCAGTTCCTGTAGTGCATCTGTTTTTTGAATTTCCACAATTTATGGATAAATATAACAGCAACAATAACACTAACATAATATGGTTACATTAAATATTAAACATTAACATCTTAATGTTAAAACTCGACTTTAGGAAATGGAGTACATTGTCCATCCACTTTAACCACACAAGGTGTCTTATTTCAGCTAAATTTAAAAAAATACACATTTTGCTTTTTGACTGTATAATTTATCTGGTCTAGCCTGCAAGTTAACCAGGTGCAATTTCTCTTCTTCTAGTAATGTGTCTGGGTGTTTATGACAGAAACTGGTGATTATCGTCACTACTTTTCCCTTTCAGAGCTGCTGGATTTTGCCTTTACACCACAAAAACCTCTTAAAAATGACCAACCTCAAACTTTTAAAGTTCCCAATTAATTCCATCTTATTTTTCTTGTTTAGCTTTGGAACAAAAAAGTGAAATCACACCTGTGACGAAGGAGGATTCATTTATCGTAATGTATATAGTGTATGATCTATAAGAGGAATGGACCTTATGTGTACATTGTTATTGTTCTTCTTTTGTGTACTGTCCTTGGTACATGTACGTGTAAATACTATTCTTTAAAGAAATAAATAAAGAGAGAACTAAAAACTGTTATTTCCACCATTTTGTTTTTTCCTACAATATTAGACAGGAGGATGCTGGGTAATGGAGTAGCCTTTATGGTAGGGGATTTAGGACTAACCGCTTGAGATTTTACAAAGACCTGTGAGTTGCAAAAGAACGGCTTTGTTCCTCCTCTGGCATATATGTGGTTTGAGCAGTGGAGCTGAGTGAGCGGGGCAGTAGGGTAGTACTGTAGGTCTATTGTTAAAAAGTGAGTCACACTGTTGGTCACGTAGTTCTCAAAACACGCTGTCACTTTTCTGGCATCTGTTTGGCCTGCAGTAATGAAATGACCTGCCAGTCATACAGTGAGGTGACACTGTTTAGTGAAACATTTTTATGGATCATGGATCAAATGATGATGATGAAAAAACTGGTTGTTGTGACAAACGAAAAGGTAATGATGCATTCTTCTCTGCATTTCCTCTCAGCTCTACAGAGTTTTTTAGTCTCATTGTTTTTTTTTTTGTTTTTTTTTTCTGGTGTGCAAATTTCATATGCAATCAAGAAGCTGTTTTCAGTGCGAAAGCTACACCACACACCAGACAAACAGCAGCCATGGTAAGCATCTACAGTGCCAGATAGTTTCCTCTGGAGTTTGGACACACACATCTAAATGAATGCTAATGTTGCTTTGTGTATGCTGGATATGTAACCACACAACTGTCTGCTAACAGTAGCCTTGTTTTTCTTAGCTTGCAAGTGGCCAAACCGATTGAAACAGATTAGTGTCATTATTATTTAACAATATTTCATTCATTCATTGCATTTGCTAATGCATGTCAGCCTCAGGGACCTTGGAAGTGAAACACTGATTGACTCATGACTCGCATGCTTGATGCTTACTAAATAGACTAAATATTAATGATCATATCAAAAAGACATACCAACCCTCCACATATGACTTTTTTCTTTCTTTCATTATTAAAAAGAATCCTTACAGCATCGATGCCAGACAACTGCATGCCGATGTTGATGACCACAACACTGAGGACCTGCCAACGGACTGTGTCATCGAGCAGCAAGTTCCACACTGACACCGTCGCCACTGATGATAGGGAACGCTGCTCCTCCTGCATCTCTTCAATCTCAGCCTGGATGTTACACTTGGCTCTGTACCACTTCAGGGCTGAGAGATGGGACAGGAAGCAGCATGGTTGTAGCACATCACAGAAAGATATAACATCACATCTAGTGTGAAGTTCTCCCCTGATAATGGTTTGCCCTGTTTAAGTATCAGTAAGTCATAAAGTCTGTCCACCAGTCATGAGCACCTTTAATTTGTGGTGTGCCACAAAGATTCATTCTTGGTTCCATAATGTTGTTTATATACGTGCATTAGTAGTATACCTCCTGCTAAGGTAGATAACTGGCAAACATCTCAAAACATATTACTGTCAAACTGCCTAAATGGTATTAAGCTCCCCCTTGTTGATGTGCAGCAACACTGACCTGTGATGGTGGCGTGGACGTTGTGCTTTTCAATCAGCAGGTACCTGGGGCTCTCTGGGAACCATGGCAACAGCATCAACTGGATAAAGGTGGGTACCACCACCACCGAAAGAAAGAGGGGCCAGTGCTCCTCCTGTAATGGTTACAACCATGGTTACAATGGTTACAATGTCATTTTTGGTAACATATTCATTTTACACTACAATGGTTGTCATAGGGCAACATTATTGATTAGAGGTTTGGGCCATAAAATGTCAGAAAATCGTAAAAATGGTATTGATCGTTGTTTCCCAAAACCCAAGGTGACGTTACATAGAGAACTCAGGAAAACTGTAAAGAAATCATATATGAGTAAACTTCTCTAACCATTGCAGCTCTAGATGATCATGAAATCACTTAATCTGAATAAATTCTAATAAATGGTGTTCACTTTAGGACACCTCTGGTCAAACTCACTAACATATCTCACCAAGACACGTTTTGTCAGGCAGTGTAACACTAAACATACTAATGTTAGGGAAACCTGTGTCTGGGGAAAGCTCAGAATTGTTCTTCAGTCACTTGGCATTTAAATGACAAAATAAATGACGTATAAAATGCACATATTGCAATAGAGTTTTGTGACTGACTTTGATATACAATGTAGAAGTAAAGAACTTGTAAGTTCATTCAGAGCCAAGCTTTTGCTCCACACCATAAACCACATGGTCACATGATGTTTAACTGTAATCTCCTGCACACAATGGGTGTTCTTAGA
The DNA here is from genome assembly GCA_023373845.1 of Nibea coibor. Lineage (NCBI taxonomy): Eukaryota > Metazoa > Chordata > Actinopteri > Sciaenidae > Nibea > Nibea coibor. The sequence goes on from CM041723.1 coordinate 2,217,341, forward strand.
GAGCAGTGTTTACTACCTTTCCTAGAAGCTCATGTAGGCCGAGGATTTGGGCAGTGAAGACTCCAGTGCCAATAAAGATACTCGGCACGAGACCCAGGAAACCCCGCAGGTTCTTCGGCGCTATCTCACCCAGGTACATTGGTACGACGCTTAAAGAGATACCTGCAGTGAAAAAAACAGAGACAGAATCAGAGAGAATCCATGTAGCAGTACACTGATGTACTTTGATGAAATGGTTTATAAAGACTTGACAGGATAACCCAACTACTGTATTATGTCAAAAAATATGTAAGAGCATCTGAGCGAACAGCCCATAAAGAGACACTATGAGGACAGAAGTATGTGGACGCAGATTCCTTGAACTTTATATTAATATGTGATTTGTGGTGCAGTCCATGAAAAACATGAAAAAGAAGAAAGAAGAAGCAAACTGAAATTGTCTTGGGTAACTTGTAAAATGTCAGAAGAACATAACAATGGCACAAACCAAAAAGATGAATTACTTAATTTATCAATTAATTCTGATGATTATTAACTTTGCAATTGTATGTTTAGGTGATGAAAGACATGACATGGCCACTGGGAAATTCTGGAAGGAATCATGCACTATTATCATTTTTTAGATCTGATTAATCATCACAATAAAACAGATTAATTGACAACAAAATGATGGAATGATGTTTTATAAGTACTTGTTGTCACTGATAAACTATGTGGCTCTTTGCTCTCTCAGCTCTCTTGGCTGGTAGTAACTTATCATTAGTACAACCCCTATCAGTAGTGCAGTAGTGTCCGTCATATGACATAACACACACAGACAGAAGTGTAAGTCTGCTCCCATTCAATCAGTCCAACATCGATGTTTAGTAATCAGGTCTGGTTCTAGTTCATGCCAAAGGTGTTGGGTAAGATTGAGGTCAGGTCTGTGCAGGCCAGTCAAGTTCTTACAGCAAAGTGAGAAATCATTTCTTTATTTAAACAGGAATCAGCCTCCACTGAACTGGAACAGAGTGTCTGCATACATCTCCCTCACTGTGCACTGGATGGAGAGGGGTGGGTTAAACGTGTGTGTGTACCTGAGTGGATTCCTGTGATGAAGCGGCCGATGATAACCATCTCAGGCGAATTACAAATCCTGCTAAAGCCCATGAGTGAGCCAGCAATAAAAACCAGCACTGTTGTGTTTATCACTGTGCCTTTTCTGAAAGACACACACACACACACACACACAAGCAGCAGACATTAGGAATATACATTAAATCATATGATCCAGAGGTTTATGAAACAGTAAGGACAACAGCAGTACATGGTCGATAGCAGTAACCCCCTCCCCTGATATACACACAGTCATAATGATAGACATGTGTGCCTGTATAAGTCCTGATTAACCATAAAATGTTAACACAGCTCACAAGGTTGGTCATAAGCTGTGATTAACCATAAAACACTGCTATGTGAGGAAACTGATCAGCCTGTAAATGGGATTATAAATTGCTCGCTTTTCATTTGCATTTAAATGTCCACTAAAATTGAATGAAATGGTGGAGATGAATGGAGCTTCCAGCTGATCTGCACTGGATATAAAAGAACTTTTCTCTGCACTTTGAGGACTTGCACACTTCTGAAGGGCAGAGGGGATGAGACGAAGCTGGTGCAATCTGAAGGACGACAGAGCACCAGGGGAAGGTGGTGGTGGTGGTGGGGGGGATCAGCAGCTCTGAATCCAGAGGACAGAGGCATGATTGATAGAAGGCCCTGATCCAGTGCCTTTTGTGCCAATATAAGTGTGTGTGTGTGTGCGATGCGTGTGTGTTTCTGTCTCTTGTGTGGATTATTTTTACTCATGTGCTATGCCATCTATCTGACTTCTGCATATTACACACTGCATACTGCACCATGTTTATCAGTGTAATTCTCATAATTTGGAGTATTGTATGTTCTTTGGTGTGACTGTGTGTTACTAGTGTGTGTGTGTGTGTTCAGGTGTTCATGTTGGTGGCAGCACCAGATGCTGCTGAGTGTCTCTCAGGCTCGCATTGCCAACTGGCCACTATCCACTCTCATGGTTGGATGGTCTGGGGGGGCGGGGATATTGGGTAAGGTGTCAGGACAGAGCAAAGCCAACTTCCAAATACAGCTCAGAGGGCTGCTGAGGAGAAATAGTCCCTGCTTGGTGTCAAACTGTATTTGGCCTCATGAACAACAAATACAGAGTTTCAGACACTTCAAGAATGATGTTGGATGGATTTAGGTCTTATTGTAAGTGTACTGTGAAGTTACAATGTAGCAAGCAGTTTGGTGCTGCTGAATACGTGGTACCAAACCTGATTGTTGAAACAGCACAGCATTTAGGTGAAATGTAGATCTATACTTTAGGTTCAATATAATTTCCACCCTAAAAGTTACTGTTTAAATTCAGGGCACTGGCTCATACCGTTATGGTTTAGGTAGGTTTGATGATTAAAACTGAAATTATACTTGACTGTATGATTGACTTTAGACTGTACATGCCAATTGGAGGTGTGAATGTGTCCCAGATCTCAGTGTAGTATTAAAACACGGTTGGTGTGTGGCTGCATGTCTGTGTTTATTGACTTTTTCAAGTTTGGGGAAAATGGTTCACAGTTACAGGATAGCAACATAAACTGTTGTAGAACTGTTCTAGAACCTTGAATCCTCTCCTGAATAACCCGTGAAAACAAATGTCTCACCTGCCGAAGCGAGTGACCAGCATGCCCACGATGAGGGAGCCCAGCAGACCTCCGATAGCGAAAACAGACACAGTGAGAGAGTACATGAGGGTCAGGGTCTCCCCACTGAGTCCTGTTCCATTTCGACTCACTACTGTCTTGTTGTAGAAGTCCTTTATGTACTGAGGAGTGAAGGGGGAGTAGAAACGGGATGTAGGAAAGGTCAGAAGAAGACGTTATGGAAGCGTCTTAAACACTGAAAAATACATGATGTATGAATAAAAGATCATTCATAAAGATGTAGATTTTTAATTCCTTCACTTGCTTTCTTTTTTTTTTTTATCCATTTAACTTGCAGCCAACTTTCGTTCGATTCAGAAACAGCAGTTAGAAGAAGTTAAGGGTTTAGCTCGAAGAAGCTAAACATCAGATAGTGTAGTGATATTTACTAAGTTACTCATTCTTTCTGATGAAGACAGTGAAAAGTAACGTTACATCTAGGGCACTTTACCACTTTCCTATCCAACCTGCTGCACACCATCCAGAGCATTTATTGGTCCTTTGCAGATCAGAGCAGTGTTTCCCCTATATTCAGTCAGCAGCGGTGCAACTTTCACAAGATCATTAATATCAAGAATATCAAGAGAAGAGAGGAGCAGAGAGAGGAGTGAGGAAAGGAGCATGGAAAGATGCAATGAGCTATAAGACTGACCTGAGAACAGACTATAGGGAGAGCAGCAATGGCCGCCCCACTACAGAAGAACTCTGTAGCTTTATACCAAAAGCTCATAACAATCACATGCTCACAGGCTGGATGCAGGCTCTGTCATTAAGTCTTCTGACTTGTAAATAAATAAAAGAAGTGAGTTTCTGTGTTGTGACATTTATTTTTTAAATATTTTCCACAGAGAAACGTCATAAACTGTTGAGAGAAATTACAAACACGTTATCCCGTCTATAATGATTCCACGGTCATTTAATCTGAAACTATTCTCACATGAATACGGGTCGACGGCGCGTTCTCACGGACACGGCAGCACCTCTGGTGGAAAAATTCCAGGGGAAACACTGCAGAACATTCTGGTTGTTGTAGGTTGTTGATCTTTTAAGTAAAAGGGAATACCACAGGACTTTTGCAAACAAATTTGGGGTGCTATATATAAAAATCTAAGTTTTTCTACTACATAGACAGCAGAGTTTGATGGAAAGGCCATCCTTCTGGAGGTGAAATTCCATTTGAACTGTTATACTGTATATCAGATGCTGTACTGGACCAATAAAGAACATTTGGTTTATCCCACCTGTTAGAGTCAGTCAGTGTGTCATGTGGCTGAGATATCTCAGTCACGAGACAGCGACCGCTCTTTTTTTCCCTCTCTTTTTTACTCTGACATTTTCAGCTCCCACTCTAATCAAATCTCCAAGTCTTTCTACCTCAGTCCATTAATCAGTTTACCATGTGATGGCACGAGTTGTTGGACCAGCATCAATTTCCCCAACTGCAGGAGGAAGACCGGCAGACAAATGCAAAAGACTCAGATCTCAGGAGGGGCTCTACAGTAAAGCATCATCAGGCATATTTTAGCTGCAAACTCAACAACTCTTGAATTTTTTTGTGGGATTGTAGTGACATCAGACTTTCAGTAATCGTAGGAGCAAAGAGAGATACTGAATTAAAATATATATTGGATTGTCATGACAGCAGTGAGTCCATTTGCCTGTAATTTTATTCTCATGTCCATTCACACTGGATATATATATATATATATATATATAATCTCAGTATCAGTATTAAAACTTGGTGAATATTTCAGCTCTCTCTCCCTATATGTAGCCTCCTCTGTACACTCATCCTCACTGACTAGAGTAGGAGCTGCATTCCTTCTAATAAAGTCTGGTATGTTGTGCAGTTCACAATCAGAAATAGCAGTTATCTGGATGTAACTCTAATGATGATGTCCTGTATGCCCAAGGAGTGGAGGAGGTTCACATGTTTCAGTAGAACCACTGCAGCCGGGAAACTTTGCTGCTCACTTTCTCCATCTCAGCAGTCAAGGCATGAGGCGGTCCAGAATGCGGTGAGATCCCTGCTTGGAACAGTGCCAAGGGCAAGTCTTAGATTGACCACTGGCATCAGCCATGGTGCAGCAACTCGAAGACTTGCATTCACATTATGCATGTCATATAGATGATAGAGGCTAAAGTGGATGATCATCACTAGAAGAGGATAATAATGGAACTGTGCTGTGCTGCCCCTATTGTTGTAATTTGATCAAACACTTTATTTAGAGTATGAACCAGGTGTGCACAGGGCTTCTCTACATCACAGGCTGACAGAATGAGCTGCCTTAGCAGCTATCTTATAGCTTTTATATCTTCGCATTCCTTTACAAATGTAATGAATAAAATTAATGAAAGTCACTTGACACAGGGAATCTGGAGCTTTGGGGGCCCTTGGGGGGTCTAATGTCCCTGGACAGATGCCCACTTTTCCCAGCTGATAATCCCTAGTGTGTGTATGTGTCTTACCACAGCAGGAGAGTTGACCACAGCCAGATTGTAGCCATAAAGCATGGAGCTCCCGAAGGAGGTAAGGAATGCCACCGCCAACAAAGAGCCAGTCAGCTGCTGCAGACGGAGGGAGAAGGAGGTATGTTAGGAAGTTCAGAAAACTGAATGGGATGTGATTCCTTGTTGTAATAAAACAAATGAGACCATGGTAAAGACTGTAAGTGCTAATGTTTCTTCAAAACAACACACATTTTATCATCTTAAATAAATATAATAGCTTTCCAGAAAGTGAATTGGGATTTATATGTATTTCACCATGTACTGTACCATAAAAGTACCATAAAAGCAACACAGTGATAGTGACAATGTAGCTTTGAAACAGTGATGATTTGTTATAACCAATTATTTCAGTACATAATACATTTGATTGCTTATATCCAGCTCCATAAATGAGTCAAGTAGAAAACAATCTGCATTTTATCATTCATTTATTGATTAATTTATTAGTCTGTAATTACTGACAGTGAAGCAATATTTCAGAGATATGTTTCCCAACAATCGGTGTTGAAGTCTAAAGTCATGTTTGCATTGACTGATTGGCTGACTGACATCAGTTTTTAGTGATAAGCTTCACAATTATTAGCTTATTCATGGTTGTATGACTAGCAACGAGTAATCATCGATTGATAATATTGTTTAATCCAAGTGGTGTATGAGGGCTATCAAGCTTGTAGAAACTCGGACTTTAGTTCACATAAAAGTGACAAAAAATAGTTTCCTACTTTCCTGCTTTAACTTCTCCACATCATAGACTCTAAAACATGGCTCCATGACCACAAATTTCTTATGGCAAACTTGGTGTGGCAGCCTCTGCCTCTGCTATCTCTACCACCAATCCGAGAATAGTTATTACAGTTACATAATAATCAGCTTCTCAGTACCTCAGTACAGTTGTCATGAGCAGGGAAATTGGCTATAGAGACTAATACATTTTTTTGTACCAAATCAATCAAACACGGTCTCCAACATTCCAACATCAGGAAGGGGTTTTCTGATGGAACAGCAGCATACAATGACACCATGAACCTTAGATTTCTCTGACAGTAATTCTCAGTGCTACTTTTCAATGTTTCAGTAATGTTTGTTTGTAGACACCTTTTGAGAAAAATGTCAGTTAAACAGTGGAGGTCTTCATTTGAAATGAGGCTCTTAATTTACTTGTCCAAAATGTCTTGTTGGCATTGTTCACATTCCTCACTGCAACCAAACCAAAGGGCATGGCTGGCTGCCAAGACAGAAACCTTTTCCCCACAGTGTGACCAGTGTCTGGTAATGAAAGAACTACCCAGCTAAACTTTTAAATGTCAAGGTATGAACTGTGAGGGAAAACATTGCATTGGGAGAAATATGAGAAGAATAGTAAAATATAAAACCAAAAGGCATATGACATGAAGCCAAAGTGACTAAAACGAAATATTTTCATGGGTGGCAGGTACTTGTGTTGATTACATGATAACTTATGAGACTTTCTCTATTACACACAAACATTCTATTTAATATACACTTCTCTTCAGAGGTTTAAGTTAACCACAGTGATCAAGTGCTTTAGCAGCATGAAGCGCTTCACAGTTTATTTCCTCTTTATCCGTTCACACACACACATAGACACACAAATGGTAGTAGGCTATCATGCAAGGTGCTGGTCTGACCATTGGGAGCAATTTGGAGTTCAGTGTCTTGCTCAAGGACACTTGGACATGTGAACAGGAGGATCTGGGGCAGGTCATCACCCTGTGATTACACCTGCTCTACCTCTTTTTGGTTGCCTAAACTTAACCACTCTTTAATTACGATCCACACGTATTCTAGAATATGGGAATTTAAAAAAAATGTTTCCATTAAATGTCCATTAAATGTGGTCGAGGACATTGTCATGGACATTGTATTATATGGACATTGTTGTTTGTCATGATGTCATTGTTTGGCATGTCTTCAAAATGCCATCACTGTGGTTTGGTACAAAAATGACTTGGTTACAGTATTGAGCTAAGTGTGGATTAAAAAATTATGGAAATATTATGGTTTCAATATGAGGAGGGGGGTAGCTATGCATATTTATAGCACAATGTGTAATTCCAATACTTTATACTGAATTGTCAGAATTTGGGCCTGAACCAACAACATACAACATACCCATATCCACTGGTTTACATCTGAAAAAATGGTTTGGGAGTTTAGTTACACTTTATCAAATCAAATCAAATCAAATTTTATTTGTATAGCCCAAAGTCACAAAACACATTTAGCCTCAGAGGGCTTTACAATCTGTACAGGGAGTGACACCCTCTGTCCTTAGACCCTCGGTTCCAGTGAGGAAAAACTTGCCCACAAAAAAAAACCTTTAACAGGGAAAAAATGTATGTCAGTGTATATTATGTCAGTGTAACTTTAGCATGCTACTGTAGCATGCTAATATTATCAAATTAGTAATAAACAGAAAATTAGTTTTGAAGGGAAACACATTTTTACAAAACATCCACTGGGGACCATGAACATAGTACCAGTAGGTCAGTAGGTAATCATCTGGAAACCATGAGCATCTAAACAAAATTCCACCCCAATGTATCTGATGGTTGGCTGATCAAGATATTTTATCATGGACCACCCCGCCAATAGTTTCTAAAGAAATGCCACTAGAACGGCTGAAACAAGAACTGAAGAGTCAAAATCACTGCTTGTCAAACATTGTTTGGGAATGTTACATCACGACACAACAGGCTCTACGTCTGTGTCTGAAAATCTAACAAAAATAATATACAATCTCTGATGTCAGTCAATCAATGAAACTCTTGTGTTTTGATTCATTTTGACCTCCTTCCTGTCATACTGACATTGTTAAACTACTTATTCAATCAGTCTGGTGCTTGGACCTACAGTCTTTACTTATTCACAGTGGCAGTCGCCATCTTATCCAATATGCCTTCTTAAAACTAGTATCCATGAGGATCTTTGCCGTGCTACATCTTTCATGACAAAGTGCTGTACACATTCACATGGATTAGTTTACAGTCTGCACAGTTTTAGCTTAATTTGACAGGATTATTTGCCACATGGACAACAATATGAATGATGACATTTATCTGGAGAGAAAAAATAAAATAGGTTATCAACGGGACGATGATCAGTGCCTGAATGATACACAAAGTAAAAAAATAAGTTAAAATATTATCTTGCCTGTGATCTTAAATTCATAGACATAATTTATTATTATGAATACTCTGGGTGATGTTTCTATAGACACTTGTAACACTGACACACTCAAGAATGATGTCAAGCAGCCTGATCTCAACTACTCAATCCACCCCTCAACACTGATCCACAAATGAACCAGTCCATCTTTGATTATGAATGAGTCATTGTTTTGGTTATTTAACATGATCATCTTATTGAAGTATGAATTGTGTCAGTGCTGACAAAAGATTCAAAATAACTATGATCTAATGCAGCAAAAACAAGCTGCTGAAATACAGAAAATTGACTGAATGACTACTACGGTCTGAATTAAATCACTTCACTGAAGTTAGTTTCTCAGGCTGCAGTCTATTCTGTCTGTATATTATTCACTTTGGTGTACTCAAAATATCACTCAATCAAATATCAGTATTCACATAACTTAAAAAAACATTAAAGAATGCTTCCTCTTATTAAGAATTTTAGAGTTTGGTTCACTTCAAATATCTCATAAAATCTCAATAATGCAGCTACTGTTCTATTTCATCCCAAGCACCAGGCTACACTTTTAAAAGTTGGTAAATAGCTGCTGGGACTAAAATAATAGAGGATCAGTCAGCTAACAGTCCCAGCTCTGGATCTAAACCCATTGATGCAGCCAGTCTGAACTTACCGATGTGATTTTCCCAGACGATGGAATTAATACTTCCTCAGCCATTTAAGATCTCTGTGACCCAGTCCCAAACAGCAAACAGAAGCAGGGTTTCTCTCTAAACTGCAGAGGATCGCATGGCTGTAGTAGCAGGCGTGGTCACAGGATCCAGGTTAAAGTGGTCGAGGCAGTTCATGTGCGGCAGGCCGGGCCTCTCCTCCACCGAGCAGCAGCCAGAGGCCCCCGATAACAAGCACACACAGTGTCATCACATGACGGAGAGCAGCGTGATGGACTGAGAGAAAAGCCTGCTGGAAGCAATTAACTCTAAGTGAATTTACAAAGAAAGACACAGAGGAGAGGAGAGGAGAGGAGAGGAGAGGAGAGGAGAGGAGAGGAGAGGAGAGGAGAGGAGAGGAAGAGACAAGAGGAAATAAAACTTGGAATTGAGAGGAGAGAACAAGCAATGTGGAGAGAAGAGGAGAAGAGGAGAGATGAGACTAGGAAGAGAAGAGAGAAGGCGAGCATGAGCAAATAAGAGAGCACAGATAACAACAGAGAGAAGTAAGGTGAGGATGACAAGATGGGAAAGGCAAAAAATTAGGAAGGAAATGAGGCCCTGGGAAAAGAAATGAGTGGGGAAAAGGAAATGGGATTAGAGAAGTGGAGAACAGGAGGAGGTAAGAGGTTTATGTAATATACAAACAAATGGGAAAAACTGATTTCTACTCAAAACATTCAAAACCACAGTTATGGTCTTTTAACTAAACATAGAATTCCAATGCTTCCACAATCAAACATGGTGATCATGTGCTAATAATTCAGTTAGTTAACAGAAGAAAGGCTGTGTTCACTGCAACCGATCACTGAGTAACAATCACCTGCACAACATTCCACATTTCTTAATCCTATGACTTTACCCCCACTGCTGGAGCATGAAAGGTTGTTTTGTTGAGAAAATCCTGCCCTTTGGAACATTCCCCCTGTCAGCCTAATTCATCACACTATTCTCAATTATTACAGAGCTCCAAATTTGTAAATTCTGTAAAGTCTGTCCTGAGACCTGCAATACTGTATGTCACGAGCAGATACGAGCACTGTCAGTCTATTAGATTAGATTCTTATTTTATCATGTGACATGTGGGTTCATCTCAGTGAACAGAATGCTGTGAGATCTACAGGAAAACCAGAAACATTTTCTAATATCTTAAATAAACATCCTAATGTTCATCTTGTTTTGGGAATTGCAGTTGCTGCCTGCTGCCTTTCCATGAAGTGCTTCTTCCTTTAACCACACAGATTTTGTTGGGGTTCCTGTTAGGAACTGAAAGGACAGTCACCACCAGTCACACATGTGGTTAGCAAGTAGTTAAAGGGTTAGGTCAGGTTTTCTTTGAAGTGGGGCTCCATGAGCTACTTGTATCAGTGTATTACCCACAGTATACAGCAGGTGACAAATGACAAGACACAACAGAGAGAGTGTGCCAGATTTCAATATGTATGTACTGTATGCTACATATGGATTTATACATTATGACTATAGAAGGTATATACAGTAGAGAGGTTGATACTGAATGAAATTAAATAGCGGCAGAGGTAAAAGGTGCAATGTGCACATTGTTTTATGTTTGCAGTTATATTAACAGTCCGAATTATGTTTCTTATGTTTTACATTGACTGTTGTCGAGCGGTCTGATTGCCTGTGGGGATGTTGATTAATTCTTTATTTTTCATTCAATCAAAAATCACGTGTGCATCAACTAAATGTAGCTGATGTCTGATAACACTTTGCGTGTACCACATCCTGGGTTTACGTGACTGTGTGTGCAACCTTACTTGTCCTTTATTCATTCCAACTGTCCCTCCTTCCCATGAGTTGAGCTCTGGGTGAGAGGAAAATTCAGCCTGTCTACTACAATTCAGTAGTAGACATACTGAATTGAAAGCTGCGCAGCTTTCATTAAGTTAACTCAAGCGAACTATGGCCGACCATCATACCCACTTGCAGAAAGAATGTCTGTCCTGCTGATAATGCTTGAAAACGACTATGTACCAAAGCCCACACTTTGATTGACAGGTGACCTCTGGAAAGTGAAGAAGAGATTACAGTTATAAGCAACCACAAAAATGACAAAATGAGAAACACGTATACACACATCAAGCACTGATGAAGCACTGAAAAAATGTAGACTTCAACCTGATGTATTTCCCTAAATGTTTTTGCTGCTGTGGCTCTAAGGGTCATGAACTTGTATGCATGTATGTCAAGGTGAGCCTCCAACAGCTTTCCATATAATTTTTTATATTTTTATATACATGAATGTAGCTGTGTGGGGTGGCGCTTAGCTCAGTCGGTAGAGCGGCCGTCCCATATGCGAAGGCTCGCTGCAGCTGGCCCAGGTTCTGACCTGTGGCCGTTTTCCGCATGTCATTCCCCATCTCTCTCTCCCCACATTTCCTGTCACTGTTCAGCTGTCTCTATCAAAAATAAATAAATAAAAGCTTGAATGTAGCTGTGTGGATCAGCCATGTTGAGAAACTGCAGAGGGATCTACATTGACGCAGATCAATGCACCTACACTGTATGTCAGGTTGGTTATGTGTGGTCATGTCACATTATGTTGATAGTTAACTTTTTTTGTGGTTAATATTATCTAACACAGTTGTGAGCTACCATTGTAATGTCAGATCTTAGCTGCTGAGGAGAATGTATAAATGTATTGTTGGTGGGTCACACATTTGTTTTACCTAACTGAACACCTGGTCCAGTCAGCCTTAGTCTTTTTTCAAGAGATGAAACGCAACGCTGCGAATGTATGTGTTGTTTCTTAGTCATGATGGGTATCTGAAACAGTGACTTGGACAGAGGTCACACTTAAGTTGTACATGAGTACGTGAGACTTATCCTCAGAGGACTTGACACTCTTAGTGCTTTTACAGGACATATCTCATTCACCCATTCACACACACATTCATGCACTGATGCATTGGCCGCCATGCAAGGTGCCATCAGTTTTTGGGATCTAACCATTCATACACATTCACCCCATGACTATAATATCCCTGCCACAATCCACTCGCTAAAATTAAACTCAGAAAGATGTTAACCTTAATGAATAATATTACGCTGCAGGTAGGTTACAGGTTGACTGTTGACCACGTAACATTACACATTTGTTCTGTGTGGCAAAATATATAAGCCTCTCAAAGTATATGCTTTTTCCTTCTCCCTTTATATGAGACATTTTGCTAATATAAATATGTGTTGGCAATAAGCTGAAATTCACATTTAAATTCAGTTCTTTGATTTATATAGTTTGAATATATAGTTCATTTAACTCTTGTAGTTATCATGGAATCTTTCCCTTCTTATCTGTTTTTTGAAGTTTTGTTTCCCTCTAGAGATGTTCTGATACTATTTTTTCCCTCCCGATATCTATTCTGATACTTGTGCTGTGTGTATTAGCCGATACAGAGTACTGATCCAACACCATATGTATGTTATAAAAAATATCATGCTACGCCTGCATGACTGTGATATGATTATCATTATGGTAAGGCCTGGCTCAGGTTAAACCCTTTGTAAAACATGAATAAATATGCGCTGTGGCTGTCTCAACACAGCAGACATCTTGTTGTCTTGTTGTGTCAAATACTCTATTCTATTATAACTAATAATATAAATGATCATATTTTGGTGTGCATGCTGGCTAACGATAAGCTCTAAGATAAATCTTAAATGCAACTGAGCCCTCATTTACTGCAGGTGCTTAGTTAAACTTTTCCTACTACTTTTTCTGTCCTGATTTCTATTAAGACGTTCAAGATGTTATTCATATATAATATATATATTCGACTGAATCTGAACTTGTTTTTTATACATATGTACCACCATGATCCTGCTGTAGTTCCTGCTGGCTCAGTGTCACACAGTCATTGCTGGTGTTACTAAACATACTGAATGTGTAGTTATCATGAGTAATGATAAGAAATGTGTTGTTGTCCAGTGTATGTCTTACTTCATTGAGCCAGTGCAGTGGATGGAACAAGCTTTACTTGGAGTGATGGATGTACAGCTAACACACCCTAACCCTAAGAACAAAGCACCAACCAGACCTGATTAGTTCCACACAAGTATGAATGTTAGTTAAGATCATCTTCCCATGACTGCTGATGCTGTTTTCCCTCTGTGTGTGTTTGTGAGTGTGTGTGTGTGTGTGTGTGTAGCTGCTGTGTCCTAAATGTAGCTTGAAACTGGGCTCATTCAGCTGGTTTGGTGATCAGTGTTTGTGGGGTCACTGGCTCACTCACGCTTCCAGCTGCAACAGTGGATGAGATCCAACAAATGAACATCCAGAAAAAACAGACACACACACAGACACACAAACACACTGTATGACAACTCTAAGTGTGCTAAGATTGAATCAGGGAGGCCCCCTGGTGGTCATGTTATTGACCTGTGTGACAAAGCAGCTGGATGACCTCTGTGAAATAGAAGAGCTTAATAAAGACAACTGGCCTGACTGAAGACCTGTGGGTATGCTGGCCCTGAGGATACAGCACACTGCAGCTGCAGCAGATTAAGAAAACATCATCACCAATTTGACAGCACATGCACAGCATTTAGAAATAATGCTGCAAATTGAGAAACAAGTGTCCCAGCCGTGTTCATCACTCTTTAGTGTCCCCTGAAAACAGGTTCCAGTGACTGTCCTACTTTCAGCTCTAGTTGTTTTCTCACTTTTTTTAATATAGAATTTCTTAATGATGGTAGGTGTAGTAGTAGTAGTAATGATGGTAGGTGTAGCAGTAGTAGTAATGATGGTAGGTGTAGCAGTAGTAGTAGTAGTACTACTGTTCTCACAGTAGTAGTAAGCCCTCACCCTTCCCTAAACGTTCCCCATCCTCCGTCCTCAGTGCCGCTCTTCCATTGGCTGACGCTCTCCCAGTGGGTCGCCAGGCGGTCGTTAGGGGGAGGGGTCAGCTGCCAGGAAGGAAATGGATGGCTCTCATTTGTTCTCATTATTATCGTAACAGCCATAATGCTCAGACAGACACACACACCGCTTGCTGTCACCACCATGAAACGTTCCCATTAGTTATGCTGGGAGACAGCCTGTGTTTGTGTGTGTGTGAGTGTGTGTGTGCGTGGGTGTGTGTGTGTGTGTGTGTGTGTGTGTGTGTGTGAGCGTATGTGTATGTGTGTGCATGTGTGTGTTTTAATCAGGAGGCTCCCAGGCCTCTCAGTGCAGTGATATAGCATCTCATTATTCGTGCAGTTTGGAGAATGAGAGGGAAAGAGCATTCATCTATTTGTAGATGCTTCACATCTTCACTCACACTGAACAGGAGACCTGATGAATGCTGACACATGCTTTTAGTCAGCCTCAAAGCTCGGAGCTTGGTCAACTTGCTGAAGTAGTTGCAGTAAGAGAGACACGCTCAGTAGTTAGACTGATACAATGAGGCACGCAGGCCCTGTTACAGACAGATCCAGGTAAACTCTGATACAGGAGCTACTTTAAGGAGTTGCTTAAATGAATTAAAAAGACTAAAATTGAAAAAATAAACTATCTGAATAAACTATAGTTTATTAAAAGTTGAGTTTTAACTCTACAGAGTGAGAAGAACAAATGGAGTGTGATCTGATCTGAACACACACACACACTTACAAACACACTTCATCAGGTGAACTGAGCACCTTATCAAAATAAAAGGCTTCAACCTTGAGCTGTTTTTTTCTGTTTTCACTTTTTGATTGACAGCTCAGAGGGGTCAGTTCATTCTGTGTTTCTATCCGGGCTGTAAATGTCACACAGGCAGGAGGGGAAGGCCTGCAGGCCTTAATACACTCTAAGGTGTTGTGTTGTGTGTTATTGAGTGTGTGTCCCACACAGACTGTTATAATGGGGACATGCGGCTGGTCCTCACTGCTTTTAAAGACCGTTCTAAAGGTTCAGACTTTGTTAGAATGTTAGAACGGTTAGATTATGTTTAGACCTGGGATTAGGCATTTAGTTGTGACGGTTAAGGTTCGGTTAGGGGCCAAGGAATGTCAGTGAGGGTCCTCACAAGTACAAGAGTAAAGTCAAATGTGTGTGTGTGTGTGTGTGTGTGTGTAGAAAAAATGGAAACACTGATTACATTAGAGCACAGAGATCAAATGTGAGCACACAGTTCATACACACACAACACACACACACACACACACTATGAATCTAAAGAGTAAAACCCATCAATATTACTAATAATAAATTACCTTGCAGAGTTCTGGTATACAGCACATTTTCTAATGTCACAGATTCAAACAAACTCTGACCTGCCCTTTTACTCCACCACGACAATATCACAAAAAATATAATAAGTCATTTCTTTTATCAGATAACATAAAATGAAATGATGTGTCAGACCAGGCCAGGATCCGGCTCGACTGGTTCTTTTATATTTCATCTCATAATTGAACCAAGATGTAGAGCAGCATTTACAAATGTTCTTCATGTATTGTCTTTCCTTAAATTAATCTCAAACTTTATAAAATACCAGTAACAGCAGTTGTCTAGTGTCTAGTGGTCTATGAGTGGACTGATTAACAACTACTAGCCTGAAAGTACGCAGTCAAGTTTTCACCACATTTAAAATGAATTTCCTGAAAATTGACAAAAGACACTGAATGAATGTATGTTTCCTCCACTACTTTTTAAAAGGAGACAAACAGTTGGTGGAGTTCACTCCCCAATAAACCTGCAAATGGCTGTTGTTGAATGTAGTATAGTGTTCTTACTGTGCATAAAAACAGGTGTCTGGAAACACTTCATAACCCTGATGCCCTTACTGTGAGTGCGGCTTGTCAAACTGTAAAGAGTCTTCCTGCGGGTCATTAAAGCTGCATGAATCATCTTTTTTTGCCATGTGGGGGCAGAATACAACAAGCTGCCCATCGAACACACACATATGACATGCAGTGTAACAGCTTTATGGAGTTTTCACCAGTGTGTTAGCAAACACTTTCCTGTTTATATATCCAGCACACAAAGTGCACTGATTGGTTCTGTTTATGGTCTCTACCAATCCCTGAGGGCTGTTTAGATGTTATATGCTCCACTATGATCACCAGCTAACACTAGCTGTTTGTAGTGTAGTGTGGTGTATGTTTTTTTAATCTGAAAAACTTAAAAATCATGATCATTATTGTGATGATCATGAAATCATGATCGAAAGATACAGCATTGTGTAACACCACCAGGTCCATCCTGTAAATCTCTGAGATTATTTTACACATAGGCTTAAGTAAAAGTGTGTGTCAACAAAACAAGTAGATGGAAAAGAGTTTTACATAAACAGTTCAAGCATTTAGGGTCTCTGAAAGAAAAGCAGTAAGGCTGCCAATGGTTTAATGTAATCATTGCTTAATCAAATAATCCACTTTTCTATTCATCAGGATCACAAACAAAACACATCAAACTAAAACATAAAGCATAAAAAAGAAGCACAGCTATTCAACCAGCTCTCTTCTCCTCTGTTGTTCCCCGTTGGTGGAACGTCCTACCAGTTCCTACCAGATCAGTGGCGTCCCTCTCTACCTTTAAAAACCTCCTGAAGACCTCCAGCTCTTCAGAGAGGACCTCATCTACAACACTACTACTGGACATGATAAATCTGTCCTTTAATAACTGTCACAGGAATTACTGCTGCACTAATACTTTCTTGTCACACCTTGTACCTTAATTGTTCCCTTCTCTGTAAATCGCTCTCCATAAAAGCATCAGCTAAATGACTAAATGTAAATAAAACATTTTTATGCCTGTTTTAAATCTAATAGATCCATCTTTAAATCTAATACATTCATAGATAAAGAATTTCACATTGTGTGGTCTTGTTCCAAATTTACATCTAATAGTGCCCAACCTTTGAATCATGACAATGATATCATCCACGTCCCAAACCTGTGTGAATAGTCTGGTGATATTTAGTCCACACAAATCCACACATCTCGTTGCAAGATACTACACCCTGTTAGTAAGAGATTGGTACTTTGATTGTGTTGGTCCTAGACTGTCAGCACACGTTATAGAAAGATACACTGACAGAACAATAGAAAACACACACACACACACAATGTTCAAAAAACACTAGACTATTCATGATGGGCAAATTTTAATAATAATAGTTTTAAGACTTTTTTATGCATAATTATGTTCAAAACAGACATGTTACTTTTATTTAATTGGCTTGTTGGGTATTATTGATTTACAATTGTTTTATTTATTTATTTATTTATTTACTTATTTACAACATTGCACGCCCTCCCAACATCAAGACTGGTGGATATCATGCATGATAACAATAACATGACAAAAAAAGAGTGAGACTGTATCTTATTCAGTGTTTTGGTTAGCTTTGCACAGACAGGTGGAGCACTTATAATTTTATACTTGCAGAACGTTTCAATGAACTTTTTCTTTTTAATTTCTACGTTCTCCTACTTTCACCTTTTTTGCACAAATATTTGTACTTCTACTTCAGTAAAGAACAGGTAGAGCTTTTCCACCTCTGCTTTAGTGTTTAGCATTAGTCATTCAGTGGATTTACCTTCACTATTTACATTATGTGGTTTTTATTGCTAGTGGTCACCCAAGGCACAGCAGCAACCAAGTACCACTAATATGATAGAATGAGGCTGATTTCATCTTTATTGTAGATTGTATTGTACAAATCAATAAAAATTCATCAGTTTATTGATAATTTATCAAAGAGTATTCTATGTCAACATGCCAAACTGAAAGGAGAGAAGTGTATTATTAGTAACAAGTACAGTGGTGTGATTATGGTGGTTATGGCGATTATGATGTGTGTGCTGTGGATTTCTGCCAGCCCATTCACCTAACTCTGACCAACACACACACACACACACACACACACACACACACACACTCCATTCAGTCAGATCATATGAAAACATCTGACAGAGAGTATGCTCCAGGGATGTGGTCATACTCCCTGCTGTAGTATTCACAGATATTGCCGAGTGCACACAAGGTCATGTGTGTTAAGAGGTGGTAATAGAGGTTTATTTAAGCCTGTACCAATTAACATCAGGATGATGAATGAAGTGGCTTGGAGTGTGTGTGTTTGTCTGTCTTTGTGTGTGTGTGTGTGTGTTGACAGACTCAGCTGCTCATCAGGAACAAGGCTGGTCAAATGCTGGATCCTCCCACCATTAATGATATAATCTGCACACACACACACACACACACACACACACAGAGCGAGCACACACACATTGAAACTGTCAAGCTGTGATCAGTCAAAGCTGGTCCAGACAAAAGAATCACACGTTCCGGACAATAAACTGCTGCATTTGCATAGAAACTGAGTGTAGAGGCTGACAGAGGACGGCTGCCTGGGACTGATCTATTAAGGGGGCTATAGACACTGATTCTACCCCCCAGTGCACAATCTCTGTCTGTCTCTTTCTCACACACACACAGAATGTGGTGAACTCTCCCAGTGCTGGTTAATAGAAGTATCCCATTTATTAACAACCTGGATTTTTATTTTGAAAGTTTTTAATAGTAGATATAAACAGAAATGGATCATTGAAGTGATTTTTATATTTTGTTCAAGAATAGAGTGGTAGGGCTGGTGGCAGCAAGAGCAAAATATGTTTTGAGCTTATGTCTGGATATTTGATTGTTTGATAGATTGGCTATTTTAATTAGGACATGTTTATCTTTTATTTCTTGTCTTTAGTCCTGTCTAGTCTAGATGCAGAGAACATGAATGGATGGTGTCTGCATGTATGGTTCCCACAGCGTCCAAACTATTGACCACTGTATATAAATCAGATTCACATTGTGTGTTGTGTAGGTGCGGTGTACCTGCAGGTGAGTCTGTAAGAAAGACATTACAAAAGGCATCAAATGAACATGAGTCAATGAGTCAAACAGCAACAAACAAGGACAACAATGTATATTTAAGCAATTAATGAAGCCATGGGAGTACTAAATACATCCTGTGTCAAGAAAAGAAGAAGAAAATGAAGTTTACTGAAACAAACGTCACGAAAAGTAATTGATGGCACTGAATATGTGGGTTTCTCATACCAAAAAGTTTGACAACATACAAATAGTAAATGTATATGTATAAATATACCTAATGCAAACACTGGCTAAAATCTATTTTACTGCGTGTACGTGTGTGCCTGCAACCTGCCAGGTCCCAGCGGTGGGAGCGAGCTGCCGCTGTAATCCAATTACAGGAGTATAAGCGATTTGTTAGACACTTCTCATAATGTAGCAGTTTCCCAATAAGCTGTGGCTGTAATAACTGCAGTGGGCTGGGGCATAAATCTGACAGGTTTGCTGGAACTTGTGTGTGTGTGTACTTTACACTCTGCTGCTTCTGGCAGACTCATCTTCTCAATCACAGACAGTGGTCTGGTAACATCCCTGTCACCCTGACAGTTCATCAGTGTTATATTTTCATACTGTTTCATTTCAATTGCATTACATTTACAAGGTGTAACTTTACTGATATTGGAAAATGATGAATTAGGTTGTACACTATAGACGATCTAGAATCTGTTTTAAATGTTGAATATGTTGCTATTATAGCTGGGATAGGCTCCAGCCCCACCGTGACCCTGTTAAGGATAAGTGGTTACAGATAATGGATGGATGGATGTTGCTATTTTGTACTGGCCTTATTTTCTGAGTTTTATTAAAATACTTTAATCTAAGAGATATGTCTGTTATCCAGTTATCTTTAACTCACGTTTCTAGTATCAAGCTGATTCACTTTTAAACATGGTACATCGCCTAGGTAACAGATGGTATACGGCTTCACAGGATCACTACTGCTGACCAATCAGTTCACTGGAAATAAACACCTTAATTTCTATGTGGAGACGTGGAAAACAGAACTGACTTTACAGTAAAGCAGAGATGTGGACACAAGTCATCTCAAGTCACTGATCTGATCCTGAAACTTGACATGAGTTAAAAACGTGTGACTTGAACTGATTAAGGCTTTAATTACGTGTCTGTGGTCATTTTCAGTTTAAATATAAAATATTAAAAATGTTGAAATACAAGTTTCTGTGTAATATTACCTGGTGTACAAGTATACACTGGGAACGGCATGATGGTCTACATGGATCAATACAGATCATCATCATGTCTGTGCCAAGAGTCAAAACTTCACATGCGAAGGAAAAAGGCACCTACTGAATGAAAGACCTGCTCATCAAAGATTTCTGACTTGATTTGTTTAGCTAAAGACTCAAAGGACTTGATCTGACCTAACATGACTTGCCAAGAAAAAAATAACTTCGGGCATACTTGAGACCAAATGACTTGAGTCATTTCTGCAATAATATGACAAGTAATAAATATCAGTAGAATCACTTTGCCCATTACCATTAAATTCATGCCTGAGATTCAACATAGCATTTGTCCACTCACAGTTAAAAACAGATGCGACACTAGCAGCTTAATAAATTATTATTAGCTGTGTAGCATTTTATTTTGGCAGTGTGGTGGTGCAATGGTTAGCACTGACACAGCAAGAGGGTTGCATGTTCTCCTCAGTGTCTGTGCAGTTTCTCCTTGGTTGCATTGTAATGAACCTGCATGTCTTTGGATTCAGTCCCTCAATGGGAAAGTTTTACATATATCAGCCACAAATCACCACACAGACAAAGGAGTATATGAGGATATGGAGTGATGGGCATCCACATAGCAGCATAGGAACAGTTAGGGGTTCTGTGTATTGCTCAGCAGTGCCCAGGAAGTGAACTGGCACATCCCCAAGCTAACAGTCCACACTCGACACTGAGGTCCATACTAAACTTGAACTGACCACCTTCTAGTTCCCAGGCGTCCCCCCAAATTGGTGACTGAATTTCCCATAGGTGTGAATGTGAGCATGACTGTTTGTTGCCCTGTGATAAACTGGTGACTGTTTTTGTGGAGAAATGAGTTTTTCCTTCTTGTCGGGTACGAGACTGACCTCAGGTACAACTGACTTAATTGGCTATGGGCTACGTATACACCAAATGACAGACATTCGTAACGCCCAGTAAACGGACATGGGCAGTCGTTAACCACACCTCCCCTATGAGAAATTGAGTAGGTGGTTCCCAGACTATATCTCACATGTGATATGGTCTGGTGATAGCCGGCTAAGTGAACTCTACTTTTGCAAGACATCTAGAAATAAGCATCTAAACCACCAATTATATATAATAAGAAAGCTGATCGTTTGAAACAATATGTAGACATCTAAATTCAAAATTCAGGAGGGAATGTCTCACGTAAATATGATATGGACACTTTTAGTCTGTCTTTGTTTTAATAGTCTGTTGAGGCGCAGAGTAACAAATGTCCCCATGGACAATAAATTGATTTAAATACATTTCCCATAGTGACTGCATGGTGAAAGTTCAAATCAATAAAAAGGTCATAATTGTGAAACTTACTTTATCCTTAAGGATATGACCACTTCATGTCCACTCTATATCTGTTGATTTGGACGTGACTGGATTGTAACTGTGTCACATGGACGTGCTGAGTTAAATGAGCCAGTAGATAGCCAGTTTGTGACACTTCCATCCACATCCAATATCTGGCAAAGTAAAGCAAAGCAACCCAAAGAGAGCCAGACTGGGCTGAAGTTGCTTCATGACACAGGCCCCTGTTACTGCTGACATTCTTGTTCATGTCATGGTAGTGCAGTAAATCTTTGTTTCAGAGAGGAAAACTGGCAAAACTTATGCGGGTGTTTCCATGATTTGAAAAATGGCAGATGAGGCCGAAACAAATTCAAACATTATTGTATCTGTTTGAAGCCATGTATGGAAGCCTTGCGTGCTGCAGTAGATACTGAAGGCCAGTGTACTGCCCCAGGCTGGAGGCTGTTGTAATGAACAGAGAGCAGCCCCCAGTACTACCAGTAGAGAGAGGATTGTCGTCCATATGGGAGCAGCAGTCAAGGGTGGAGAAGAGCGGGATGGGGTTAATGAGGAGATGGTTGGTGGGAGCTTGGGTGACGGTGCACAGACCCTCACGTGAGTACACACAGTACTTTGTATCCTGATGTGACTAAAAGTCAGTCCGCAGTGTTGGAGGGCTGCTACAGGTTCAGATGGGAGTTGTTAAGAGTTGGATGGACCTGATGGTTGATGCAGAGCCACAGGCTGCAAAACACACATGGACACACTGCTCTAGAGGAATGCAACGAAATAGCATGTTGAGCAGTGTCTCAAATATGGTGGGTCATATTGTTATTACAGCTCCATTCTCTATTCTCCACTAAACAACTGTACTGAATTTTAATAGAACTTGGAGGTAGCTTTACTGAGCAACCAGGCTTCATTCAGCCCATGGAGTAGTGGAGAACCGTTGGAGGCAAGACTGCCAAGATGGTGATGACCAGAGTCACCACACTGAGCTTTACAATGGCTCTTCAGAAACCTGTTGGTAACATCATGGATAGTACCTCTATGTTTTATACAGTCTGTGATACATCACAACACATCAACTGGCAAAACACGCGGTAGCTTTTACTGTGAATTTGTCACGGGAAACACAATGCACATGCACCATGGTGAACGCAGACACCAATCCTTCATCAGAAATGCCTGAAACAACATTATTTGTCATCTTATTTCATCAGTAGATCGTTTATATCTTTGTAGTGAACGATGGTCGTAGATGAAGAGCTATAGATGACTGTGTACCTCCAACTCCTCAGCAACATAACCAGCTCCTTTTACTGTGTCCTGCTGTGTGGAAAACTACTGGCTGTGTGTGCAGAATGAAATCATTTGGAGGTTGTAATTATTATTGACTGACTTCTTTATTAAAGCAACCCGAGTTTCTGTGGCTGGGCTGTCAAAAAAAAATAAACCAGCTGCTCTTCTGCTGGACTTCTGACAAAATGGCTGCTCAAAGTTTGCTTCAGTGTTGAACTTGTTGACACCAGAAGTAAAGACAAGTCAAATCACTAACATCATTAATGACTATTGTCTTAAGGATTATAGATTAGTAGCTGTATCTGTTGCATATAGCATCAGCACCACACATGCAGAGCCACATACACACGTACAAGTTAGATGATGTACAAGTGGCTGAAGGTGCCAGTTTCTCTTGGGGAAGGGTCCTTGAGGCTGATTAAAAGAGGTTTAGTACTCAAAAAAGATTAAGAACCACAGATATCATGAATATGTACTGAACCATTTAGTAGTAAAACTACTTCCTCGCAGTCTAGATATATTCAATTTAAACAACTGGTGCAACAGTAACACTGTTTTTAGCAGCTATGTGACTTTCTAAGACACAATGCATACTTCTCTCTCATCACTATATTTTAAGTCATTCCATCATTTACAATTTGCAGCTTGATACTAAAACAACCTGATAAACATATTAAATGATAGAATGATGGAAAATGTGGCCTTGAAGAGCCTCCTCTTCCATTGTACATGTTATCCAGGGAGCAGCACTTATGAGAGGAAATACTGACCATAAAGAAAGGGTTAGCCCATATCCCCAAACACTCATCCTCTGATATTGAACACCTGTTGTGACTGGATGAATATGATGTTAATCGCCTTTGATGTGCTGTGCTTTTGTGGGAATCATGCTGCAATCACATAGGGATAACTGTCAAAATGCGATTGTTAAAACTAGCCTTTTTTTCACACACGCCTTTGAGTGATCCTGCTTTGACTCTACACTTATCCCAGCTGACTTTGGGCTAGAGGAGGTACACTCTGGAGAAATCACCAGTTCATCACAGGGCACATAGAAACAGACAACCATTCACAATCACATCTACAGGCAGTTTAGAGTCCAAACCAAGCATATCAGTGATAAAGGCAATTAGCCTTTATTTAGCCAGGAGCAAATCTTTTTCAGCCCAGGATCCCTTGGACAGGAGACAAGCAGAACAGGGACCCCCACATGTATTTTCTCAATTATCTGCATTCTCACAGTCACCATTATTTGGGTGAAAACTGTCAATTATTATAACAATAAATTGCGACTCCCCCACCAGTATGTTCTGCAGAGGTACAGACCCCCAGTTGAAGACCCCTGGCCTAGACCAAACAAAGTATGTATCAGATCCAACATCACTATCATCACTAACATCACTACCTCTTGAAACTTGTAAAAATGGCAACAAGCATAGATGAAACTAATGTACTATAACAGAGAGGTTGTTGTGTTTAAATCTCTCAGTGATACTATAATTAACTATAACTGCTGCAACGCTGTTTTTGTTCTGTACTTCTCCCAACTTCATATTCCACCAGCAGCTTTTCAGAAGTGGACCATGCCAGACCTACCTGCCAGATTTTGTTACTGAGATGTCTGCACAGGGTGCTTTATTTTGAAAATTAAAAAGATTCTCTTTGCCGTTTTTTGACTGACTTCTGTCCAGCTCAACTTGCTCTGTGTTACTTGACACATCCTCAAACAGAACACACATCATAGACATGTCAGGTAGAATTTAGGGTTAACAAATTGTAACGCTGAATGGAGGAACTTAAACAAGAGAGCATGGCTAATAGTCAGGCTATTTGAGATATAGCTACAACTGTTGGCAGCATTCAGCATGCTGCAAAATAGCAGCCCCGCTAAAAAAAAACGTTTTTACATTTTTTATATTCCACAGTAGAGAATTAGTAAGAGTAAATCTTGATTTGGCTATATATACATGTATATAAGTATAGAAGTTGTGATTCACTAAAATAAGATTCATTCTCTATAATGTTAAAGAAAACAAGAGACGTTGTAATGAATGGAGTTATAACTTTGAATAAACTAAGTGGACCAAGAGGCTCACGAGACATAGGATGTGCTGAGAAATGGCAGTCCGAAGTACTTTATCATCATATCTAAATCATCAGCCAGTTTTTACACAGCTTCTACATGCATATTTAACAGAATGAGGGCTAGAGATTATCTAATAGGATCAGATGTGGCCTGTCCAAAACCCACCAGAAGGTGATTTATCAATGTATTCATCAAGCACTGTGCATCGATGGGTTCATTACCATCAAATTAGTGGTAGGAATCACAGCGAAGCCTTGAAATGATGTGGAAAGACAGCACGGATGAGATTAATGATAAATACATTATCCATGTGCTAGCATAGCGTCAGGGTGATTGATGGTGTTGGCATTAGCCACATGCTAGCATGTAACATTGCGAGGATGATATATAGATAGACACCTTAGTTGTGTTGTGTTAGCAACCTTAGCATAAAAGTTGATCTTAAATAAGTAATCACACTTACAAAATAGGAAGCAGTTTATTTTTTGAATAGGAAAAGTTTGTTAAAATGTGAGTAATTCAAATAAAATATCTGATATCTGATCTTTCTAGAAACACACAAAACAAAAAAGGATCACTCCCAACATGATAAGAGATGTAAAGCTACATTCAGATTTCAGCTCTACCTTTAACTGTGCTGCTACTTGGAGAAAATGGAGGGTAAAGTGGGGACAAAGCTAGTTTTTCACAGTCCAGAGGGTTTCACTGCCATGGCAGCTCATTGCTGTCATGGGGGAGAGAAGAATGAAACGTTAACAAAGGCTCTCTGCCTCATGTAGTGAGAGGAGCTGCCCCGGGCCTCGTACATCTGCCACCAAGATGGATCCAGTGAAAGCAAGGAGAAGGAGGGGTGGAACGCCAACAGTGACAGAACAGAGAGAGAAGAGTCACGGATGTACGCGGATGGAGATGAAGGGGATTGTTGTCTTTGGATGGAGAACAGAAAACATTAAGACATACAGACTACTCCTATGTTTTCCAGGGCATTTACAAGCAACCGGCAGTTGTGCACTATAGATTTTTGTAAAACTACTTTTCAAGTTAGTCCCAGCAGTTCGATGTTACTGGGCTTTGCACCAGAAACACTTTGGCTGCAGGCGGCCTCTTTAACCAACTGTCCAACACCGTCCATACTCCACTGTGGAATTAAATCTGAAATCTCTCATTTCTGTAAGAAACCAGATGAATGGATGGAACAACACTATTGTCTATTGTAGTATTTGAAATCATTAATCTTATCACCCAATATGTTTAAAATATCAAAATAAATTTTGATATTTGACTGGACAATATATTCATAATGACCGTTTCCTAATTTGTTATGGGTAATATATGTTTTAGGAAAAAAAAATCTGTATGTGTAAGGAGGTAAAAAGGAGGCAATGACAAGTCATGGTTAAAGGAATCAGTTTTGAATGTCAGTTAGAGATCAGCAATAATCTCCCTACTTTACTGAAATTGCTGACTCGTCCATCCTCCCTACAGGGGTTTGTGGATCTATAATGTCATGCTTCTCAGGACTTTTGGATCCAACAAACAACAGTCATAATTGATGTCCATTAAACTTAAACTTAAAATGATACATCTCATGTTTAACTTGAACTGAGAGAGAGAATGTATATTATATTCAAATGAAAACCAATCCATCCAATTCTAGAGGCTGTCAGTTGCCATCCTTTGTAGCCACCACAACTGGGCTCAATAACGTCCATGGATATAACAGCAGAGGCAGTGAGACCCAACAGGACCTTCATGGAGAAAGCTAAGAAGAGCTGCCAGACAAGAGTAAATCTGGGACTGACCAGCATCTATCTTCTGTTAAAATACACCATTTAATATTAATATTCTGCACACAACAAGCAAGAACAAGAAAATACATTTAGGGGTTAATTTAGAAGATGTACACACACAGAGATGCATATATCTGTCTTTTTTTGTGTTCCTCAGGACTGTCTGCCAGACAGATCTAATGATGTCTGCGATTACCAGACCATTAGTGAGACAGGTGATCTTGTGAAATTGAGGGCCAGTCTTGGCAAGGATGGCCTTGTCAACGGAGGACGAAAAAAACTATGGCTGAACACTCACTCAGTCACGTAGAGGGAGAGGCAAACAGATCCAGGAAAAGGCTAGAAAGTTATTTTCAAAGTAAGACACTGCACTGAACAGTCCTATTTTAATAGGTCAGGTGATGTTTTAGGATATATACATCATCTATTTGGTGGAGGAAATGTAGATAATTGTAAATTCAGTTCCATTTCAGTTTTGGACTGTCTTTAGCCCAGTTTCTCATTCATCAAAACTCTCCCTCTTCTCTCCTCGAGAGATGCTGATTGCTCAGTACAACAGTGAGTGCAGGGACCAATGCACCAAAAAACATCAACATCCAACAACATCATCCGGTTGGTGGCCATCTGCTGCCCCTTGATGGAAAGACCACACCACACACACACACACCAACCTAAAGCACAGTAGGAGATGTGTTTTATGGATGCTTTGGGCATCATTAGATAAAACTCATTTCATTATCAGTAATATGTCATCATGGTCCTGTGACAAAACCTGCACCACTGGCCCAGATAAGTGGGACTATTCAATGCCAAATTTGTCCTTTCTGCTTTGACACTGATGAACTCCATAAACATTCATCTTATGGTCGAAAGACGTGGCACATGGATGCACCGCAACACAGCCACCGTGCAATGCCCAGAGTAGAGTGTGTCTATTATAATCAGCTACATCTGCCTCATCTCAAGGCTCATCTCTATTTTTGGTCCATGGTCCAAAATATACAGCCCTCCAGCAGGTAAAACAGCATAGAACTGTGTAAGACACGAGTGGAGTCTGTTCAGAAATACTTCAAATAAATACCTCATTGTCCAAGACAATGTGACACGCAACAATCTCATTGCTGTGTTTGCATTACAAATCAATGTGTAGTTGATTTGATTAATAGTAGTTGTAAGTCCAATTAATTATTCAGTACCAGTCAATATAGCCTACACTTCTAAACTTACAAACACACAGTGAAGCTGGCAGTCTTTGTCGCAGGGGAAAGACCAGGTGCTTTCTGTGTTCTGTGTTGTAGCCTCTACATTTGGGGCACACACATAGAAGATGAATGTCGATGGAGTCACAGAAGCAGTAGACCAGCTTTACTGACAATGAATGAATTGAGTGTTTGTCTTGGAGACCTGGTAAATACCTAGCTGGGCTCAGAGTTTGTCTAGTTTTTAATCAGAATTGGTGGTTCTATGCCTTCAATATCTTGATCATTTTTTATCTCTACCTGAAGGTCATCTGAACAAATGTATATTTTTATGAGAGAAAGTCAGGCTAGGGAAGAAGTCATTTTAGCAAATTCATGTGTATCTTTGCAAGACTATGCAAGTTTACAAGTTTGTCTTTAAGGGCACACACAGCAAAATGTTTAGCAAATGTTAGAGAGCTGCTCTTTCTGTCGATGAAGAAACCAATACTTTCGGATTCGAGTCTGGACTCGAGATGTTTTTCTACAGTCCCCTTGGTGTTTGTATTCAGACTTGGATGTTGCTTTCATCAAATATTGGTCTTTGACATCCAGATCAGACAGTTCTTCGATGTGGACGCTTAGTTACTCTATAATAAAGACTCGGTGAAATGAAAATGTGAAGTTGTGGTTCAGTTTTGTGGCTTTTTAAATAAGAGTGCAACATCATTTTAATCATCATCATGGACTGTACTTATATCTCCTTTCCAGTCTTCTGACCGCTCAAACGCCTTTACGGGCGCAGCAATTTGGGGTTCAGTATCTTGCCGAGTGACATTTCATCATGCAGACTGGAGGAGCTGGGGATCAAACAGCCATCATCTGATTAGTGGACGACCCGCTCTGCCTCCAAGCCACCGCGCCTTAACTTACTAATATTACCAAAACTATAGACAGATAAGGGGTCTTGAAGAGGAGGATTCTTTTTGTCAGTCTTGGTCTTGACCCTGCTGCTCTCATTTGGACTTGATCTTGACTTGGAAGCAAACCTCTGTGGTGGTCTTGACAACACTGCTGGCAGAAACTAAACAGAACTCAAACTGAAATTGAATTAACTCCTCTGATGTTATCTCTCTTTTGATGACATAAGGAGGTAAAGATTTCATGGATGTGTAAATTCAGTGATATTAACTTAAGTGAGCCATGTGTGGGAGAAGTTTTCAAGCCGGAAACAGATGCTTTACTCCAAAGTAGTAAAGTTTGGTGTTGCTGCAAATAGCGTGCACAGTAATTATAGTTGAGGTTCTCGTGAAATCACAAGAGCAGCGGGTGGGTGATAGCCTCTCTGCCTTCATCTCTTTCTATTTCCCAGCCAGCGCTGACATACCTCACCACACAGGCACACAGGCGAGAAATTAAGAGCAACTAGACGCTGATAGCTCTCACTAATGTTACAGGCCAAGAGGTTACAACACACACACATACCCTTTGCGCATACTATTAGTACATTGTTGCAACAATGAAGTAAACGTGGATTTAAGAGTTCTTTTGGGTGCTTTATTCTTCATAAATCTCAATGTGTCACATGACACACTGCCAACTGACCACAGTAGCAGCACTGTGTGCTTACACAGGAAGAAGTGGAGGGGACGACCAGTTAGCAGATAGGATGTCATCGGCGTAATGGTCACTCGATGTGCCACTCTGTCTCTGGCCCATTGGCTTCTGTGGTCAGATTCAATTTCAGCCAGTATGACTGTGGGCTGCTCTGCCATTAGCTGACAGCTACGTCTCGCCGTTGCAGACTTTGGGGGTCTGGCCAAATTTTAAGGCCAATTGACTTTTAATATGAATCACGCCGGGATGCCAAGGACTCATCCCATCGCTGGAAATTAACACCCTGGAGCACACACACTCTTACAAATGGGCACATGTGATGCACATACACACAGGCATACTGACTCACAAACAGTTATTAATGGCTTGACTGAGTACTGTGATTGTTTTCCCTGCAACTAGACAAGCATCATGTGGAGCAGCCTATGACACTTGTGGTGTGGTGTACAGTAAAGTCAGGCCTCTCCATTTAAGACCGTCAGCCCTGCACACTGCACGGCTCTAGCCTCTGGCTTCACCCTCCTGCTCTTTTCTTTTTAATGGCCTCCCTGCCAATTCCTCCTCATCAGCATTATTAACCTTTTGTTCCTCCATTTTGGTTCCATCTCTTCTTCATCTCATGTTCTTTCATTTTGCTTTCCCTTGTTTAATCTCTGACTAACTCACACAGGGTATTCTTTAACTCATCTATTTACAGAGTGGAGAGAAGCCAGTCTGAATATGTAGTTTAAAAGAAAGAAATAAAAAATAGAGGGTAGCACTTCAGCTCCTCCCATCTCAATTCAAGATTGTGTATATACAGCAGATTGTCCAAACTT
Organism: Nibea coibor; assembly: GCA_023373845.1. Lineage (NCBI taxonomy): Eukaryota > Metazoa > Chordata > Actinopteri > Sciaenidae > Nibea > Nibea coibor. The sequence goes on from CM041723.1 coordinate 2,247,667, forward strand.
ACATGACAATAATGCCGAGTGGTTACAATATGATCTGAGATCTTTCTTATATTTTTATTCTTGCTAGTAACTATGAACCACTGACATCATTTTGGTATATGGTCTTTTGCTTGATTTGATTACAATAAACTGATCAAAAAAATACATACATACCTACATAATCAACATGCTTTTCTGGAGCAGAGCAGACTTGGTGTGACAACGGATGTTTATTCCTAAAGAAGCTCCCTCAGTCTGCTGAGGCCAGGGTCAGACAGCAGCAGCTCTGTCTGTTGACTGAGGACAGACTGAATGCTACAGTATCAAAGAGAACAAGGCTGTTTCTTACAATGATGCTTTTATAGCAAAGTACTTTTGTTGTCTAAAACTGTCCACAGACGGGCATCTGGATGGGTCCTGGAGAAGTCATGTGCTTTGTACACCTGTCATTACCTCCATCTGATTGCATTTGTACACCTGTCATTACCTCCATCTGATTGCTGTGAGGATTAATACATTTTAATGATACAGCAACATTTATTGTTGTCTGAAATAAAACCTACAAAGTATAAATCCCCCCTAACCCTAACCCTAACCCAAAACGTTATTCTAAATATGTAATGTACCAAATAAGAGCTAGAAGCATGTCTCTAATGTTGTGCCTTGTGGTATGGAGGCAGGCCAGATAGAAAATCTGTATGTAAAGTTAGTCCAGGTTACATTTGACAGACAAAAAAAAGCATTTTTTAAAGTGTGTCTATAATATGACACAATGATGAAACTTGTTTCCATGATAACTTCCATGATAACTAGTGTCCTGTTAACTCATAAAAAGCACATCTGGTCTGACACATGCGGTCTCCAGACTAGTGCTCCACATAAAAACAGTGATGAGTCAAAAAGAAAGGTCCGATTTATTCAGTCCACTTTATCTGATAATCTGATAATGTTCTGAGATCATCCCCAGGTTTGCATGTCCATTGAAGAGATAAAATACCCTGAACATATTATCACGTTCATTTCTGCATTTTTTCCTCTTTAACACTGTTCAATAGGACAAAGATAGATTTTACTTTCAATCTGATATTAACTAATAGCAAGGACAGAATCATCAGGGGCAGTTTTTATTGCTTCACTAATGTGCTGTCAAGGAAGTTGAAACAATGTTCATGTTGACAGGTAGCATGTATCTGATCTGATGTGATCACATTGTGTTTTTTGTGTTTGTTTTTTCAGGCTTATTAATGCAAGCATTGCAAAAGACGTACTGATACTTAAGATGTCCATCTGTCAGTGTCTCTATCATCATTCACTCACTAACTCAGTCACTGTCCCTTTTTGTCCCTTTTATACTCACACAGACTTTTATTCCTGCTCAGACACACACACAGACACACACACACACACACACAGTGGATTTTGTTAGCAGATGATGAGGCAGAGAGGGATTCCCATTCTCCTAATGAGGGAGAAAATAGTGCCCTGTGGACACAGACACACACACACACACATCTCTTATAAGACAGTAGCAGAGTTCACCTCTAGTTCACTTTAATATAATGTGTGTAAATGTGTGTGAATCGGTGTGTGTGTGCGTGCAGCGGGAATAATCTCAGCAGGGTATTTATGAGTCTTCTATCATGCTCTCTGTTGAAGGTGCTCTCCATTCAGAGCATTTCCAGTGAACAGTGCTGACTGCAAGCGGAAAAAGCTAAATGTCACCTGTGGAGCTCAGCTCGTGATTTAAGGCTGAACGTTTGCGCTGGTGAGAGAATTATTGCTCAATCCCCTTATAATCCATGCATGGGCTGATATCAGATACCCCTCTGAGGGCGCTTTCATCTAAAGGCTTGTATAGAGTCATGAGTACATGCTGAACATGGTTCTGGTCATCAGTCTTGTTGGAACATTAGTACCAGCCTGTATCCATAAAAGACCCAACTGGTGAGTTAGTCTGTGGGTCTGTGGGCTTACTTTCAGTGTGTAAGCCCAAATATATTGCTGATAACTTCTTTCAAAGTGATCACTGCTGCAGTTCGCAGCAAAAAAAAAAATCTACTCTACTCTTGATTTCAAATGAGAAAACGATGAGATGAGAAGATTCAAAACTTTGTGCCTTCAGCAGATGATGATGATTTTGGGGAGGGGGCTTTAAATATTTAATTCAAATATACCTGACTTCAAAGTGATTTTCTTTCTTAGAGAAGCAGAGTATTTTGTGGCATCTAGTGACGTACTTGCTTGTAACGTGAAAGGTCTCTTCTAGAGCTAGTGTTTAATTACTGTAGAAGCGTGGTGGTTCAACATGGTGGCCTTCATGGAAGAGGACCTGCAGCATCTGGAAGATACAAAAGTCTGAGTCTAAGTTTACAAAACGCACACACACTGGACCTTTAAACCTGACAGCACATGGGATTAAATATGCAATGTCCAGAGGACATGATGACTACCCTTAACCACCCCAAATCCACCAGGCAAGGAAGAGCCACATTGCGTTGTGTTGCACTGATATTCTGCTATTCTTGTTAATGTTTTAAAACCCACCGGCGTCCCATAAGGGACATAAACAAAGTCTGGTGGGCAAAACACTTCTGAAAGTTCTTCTGGTATTGTTCACTTACAGTTACAGTTGTGTAGCATGACTGAATAGACAAGCTGAGGAATCTGCCTGTACACTATTGACTGAACACCTGGAAACAAATTTAGACTCATATATTTGCAAACTCTCACACACGCACAAGCTCGTGCACACACAGTAATTAGGTCTGATGTGTATTTGGCACTGTAGTGTATTGGTCGTACTTACTCAGCAATCCTGGGCACCTGCATGGCCCCAGTGGAATGTAGCAGTTTGGAGCTCGTCTTTCTATCACACTGGTCCAGTGAAGACTTGGGACACAGTCATTGGTCTCTGTGTCACAATGAGGTCTTGGGTCTTAGGTTTATTGGAAATAACAAAGTAATTGAATAGAAATGAACATAAACTTATAGATTCTTATTTTTGTTCCTCATAATTGGAATACTGTCACAATATACATTTTTCATGCTCTGTTTCCATGTGTGCTCTAATCCCATCTAAGGCTCTGCTTTAAAGATTCACGTTCCAGTTTTATTTGTCACCATTTGCACTTGTTTAAATACAGCATCAGGCTGTGGATCCATATCTGTATCAGAGCCATGATTATTACACACATGTTTAAATGTGTTTACGCGTGTGCTCTTATGTGTACTGGACTGCAGGTGTGAACTGGCTCTTGGTGACTTGGTAGCATCTGATTCTAATCGCTCTCAGTGCCCATTCATTTAAAGTCAGGCATTAATAGAGCTCATTTCACCCCCCATCATGTTTGTTACTGACATGTGAACTACATATCTTGGCACTGAGACTTGCGTGTCCTCCGTGTGTGGCCTTCTCCCGATTTCCTCACGTTCCCATGTTGCCATTAAGAGGCCGAGCTGTGGGGGAATGGTCACTGTGGATGGTGCTGGAATCTCCAGCCAACAACTTTTAATCCCAGCTCGTAAAATGGAGTGGCAGCAGAGATATGTTTGGACGTGATTGAGGCCAGACAAATGTTCCCGAACCAAATGGCCTGAGGTTAATGTGTTGACAAAGCAGTTGGCTCATTTTGACTTCCAGCCTTTGTGACACGAGCAAATGAGAGAAGCATCCTTTGTTACGTGTTGAAAGAAGCTCGAGTCAAATGCTGTTGGTTAATTGACTTTAATGATGTGTTCTTGGTGAAAGCAGTTGCACAGTAGTAAATGAACTTGTTAGACATGTTGAAAGAGTTGTCACTGAGCTCTGTCCTACAGTAAGAGATCATGACACCACTGTTAATGCAAAGAAAAAAACATGAATTCATTTACTTGTTATTCATGTAAACCTACAAAAATGATAACACTGTGCAAACATGGGCTGGCTAAGACTTACACAAAATATACGTTCTCCATTCGTCTGACTCTCTCAGACCTGTTCCTTGTGTGTGCAGTAAAACTGTTTTTTTCCAACCTCTCTTGGCTGTTAAGTACTAAGCTGAACCATCGATGCCAAAATCCTGCACCTGTTCCAGGGACACAAGATGGGATAAACTTTCCCTGCTTGCAGCAGCTCGAGCTCACCAGAGGCATGGATCACTGTAGCTATTGTAACGTGACAGTATCTGCGTGGTATGTACAAAGGGTTAACACTGGGCCAGGTGTTAGATTATGTTTGAGTCCAAATGTAAACTCCTGAAATGCGCTATTGCTTATGAAGAAAACAGAATAACTCTGAGAGGAGGCTGATGAAGACAAATATAAGAAAAGAGGACAGAAGTCAGTTTTACAAAGACTGGCTCCATGTACTGTTTAGACTTTGCTGATGGTGTAAAACAAGATGGGGAGATTGACTAAGCCTGTCCAAAACTGCTGCCAGAGGCATAACATTTTGCATCACTGCAATTTTGTTATTTAGCGGGGTATTTATTAAGACCCAGCTGCAATTCACCTGATCTGCATAAAGCTCAGCGTGTATCACGTGTGTGAGGGAATGGAAAACAAATGAAAGTGCTTTGTGCTGCTGAGCTGTAAATATTGGCTGAAGAGAAGACAACTGTGGAACTGCGAGTGTGTATTCATCTCCCAAGAGGAAGACTGTATGTGAGGAAACATGAGTGAAATGCTCTGACTTCATCAGTTCAACAAAAAGACGAGTGATTTAATAAAGTATGAAAGGTCGGAGTGCGAGACATGTAAAGAAGATGATTTATTCCTGATAATGTATTTAGTAATGCTGGTTTCTTTAATCGTATCTGATCTACTCTGAGCTGCTGCTGCTGTGACTCGTTATAAGTGTTGAGAAGAGAGCTCTGCTCAGGTAACTTTGGAGTATATTTTCTGAATTTGAATTTTGAAAGAAATCTCAGAATTGTCTTTGCACTGATTTTAACAGTCAGTATTTGATGGTATTTAGGAAATACTGACCCATGACCTTTAAGATAGCCACACTAATGTTTGGTGAAATAATGCTGACAGAAATATTCACTAAACTTTACGTGCAAAGTGCTTTAAACTGTTACTATGAAAACTTTTTTGCTGCTTCAGTTTATTCTATAAAATAATGGAATATTAGAAATGTTTTTTTAATTCAATATTAAAAGTGCATTTAATCCTTAGATCTGTCCACAGTTCAGAGTCTGCACTGTTGCTGTGAGGTAATCATAGTCGTGATGTGTCGATCGTGAACGATGGGATCAAAGAGCCGGCTCTTTCAAGTAAACGATGAGTCGGCTCCTGACCCCCAGCCATTAAGTGCTCTAATGAAATGAAAACAATTATCTACAGCAATTTATTGATATTAGAAAATGTAATTTTTTACTTTTGAACACTTAAGTACCAAGGATGTATTGAATAATTGAAGTGATATGTGTACACATACAAATCATAAGCACTGCTGCTAAATTTTGCTGAATTGTTAAAGGTATAAGTGGTAAAATTAAGAGCCGTTGGGGAGTTGAAAAAGTCGGCTGTTCTTCCCAAGGTCAGTCTCAGTCTGTCTCAGTCAGTCTCTCCCACATTTTGAATTTTACATAAAACTTCTTTAGATGCAACCAATGACATGGCTTCTTGCTAATTTGGCATTTTTTGTGTGTTTTGCCTTCAACTCTTCAACTTTGCCCACTCACCCTCGCAAGAAAGTGAAAGACTGAGAAGAAGCTGTGACTGTCTGCAAGATGTCAGCAAAATCCTCTGTAATGTAGTCTTGAATGGCTCAGATAACAATATACAAAGCAGTTTGCAAAACAGCGTCCACAGAGATTATAGCTATACATTGTTTGGCCTTGATCAGCACTTGGTCTCCTTAGTCCTGACCTCTCAAAGTGTTGGTCTGTCCCAATACACTCCAGTCTTGGTCATGACTTGGTCTCAGTTCAAGCGGTCTTGACTGCAACACTGATTAATGTAGAGGTCAGTTCAGAAGTCACATGGGGGTTGTGTGTGTGTGTGTGTGTGTGTGTGCGTGTGTGTGTGTGTGTGTGTGTGTGTGTGTGTGTGTGTGCGCGCTCGCGTACGTACGTGCACTGTATAAAACTGTCTGGCTGCGGAGTTCAGATCAGATATCCTGTATGTTTGATCTTCTGTAACCTGACCTACGATATGGCCGTGTATGTGTGTGTGTGTATGTGCGTGTGTGAGACTTCAGACTATGTGGTGTCTCATTTCCATCCTCAGGCTTCACTTTCTATGCAGAAACAGCTGTTGATATCAACAAACAGATACATGTCCGTAATCTGGCACTGACCTTTGAAAGAGAACAGAGAGAGGAACGATGAATGGCAAAGTGAAGAATGAAGAGATGAGCTTGAGAGAGGTGTGTGAGTAGAAAAACATCCTGAGCAGCTGTATGATGATGATGGTTTACAGCAGGGATCCCCAAACTACGGCCTCCAGGCCACATCCGGCCTGCCGAAACAATTGGAGTGGCCCACTTAATGATCCCAAACGTGGCCTATTTTCCTATTATAGAATATCTGCACTTAATGTTTAAGGTTGGCATTCTAATTAAAATGTACCTTTTTTCACTCCTCACACAATGGTATATTCCGACGTGACTTTGTTCAGGATCAAGCGTCAAGTGTTTGTTATAGACTGTTATAGACTGCCTCCCCTCACAAAAAGGAAAGATGGCTTACTGGATAGTGTTGGTGATTAGGAGCTGAACATAGAAAACCCAACACTCAAACACATCATCAACTAGGGTAAGGACAGACTCAACCTACCTTCACTCTTGCATTATATGCCTGTATGTTATAAGTGTAATTGCAACATAATAATATGTAATATAAGTATGGGTGCTAGCAGAGTCTGCCATTCCTGCACGAAATTGTACAAGTCATACTCAGTGAGTCTGTCCAGCTCAAAGCAGCCAGTGCAGAACTAACTGTCAAGCTACACAGAGCTGATACAATGTTTTCAGGAAGATATTTCAGTCACTGTTTAGCTGTAATATGAGAATGTTTATTACTAGCTAGGTTATTTTTTCCTTCATGAACAGCACCTAGCTCAGCCCAACTCGCCGCTCATCACCCAGCAGCTTCACGCTCTTGTCCATAGTCTGGCATGGCCAAGATGGCAGCATCTTATACCTCTTTCCCACATTACACACCTGAAAGACAAGTTGCATTGTGGCTAATATTGGCCTCAGTCTGAATAAGCAAGAAGGGAATAAAAATGTTGACTGTTTGGAGCATCATGAGTCAGACCACATTGTAGCTGACAGTAAGTCATGTTTGGTACCTCCAGATGCTCTTCTCAGTAGAGGAACTGTTTACATATATAAAGTTGGATACAAGTATGGCACTGGATCAAGTTCCCTGAACTTAAACACTTGATCTGGCCTTCATTCTTCCAGTTCATCCAAAATACACACACAAAGACACACACACAGTGGACAGGCCTCCCACAGACTGTGGAGGTCATATTACAAGCCACTGAGCTGACTGTTAAATTATAGACTATAGTTACATACGAGCTAGTTTATCAGTGGATCTGTAGACTGTGCACAGGAAACTAGGCAGACAGCAACGGGGAGGCAGTTTGTGTGTGTGTGTGTGTGTGTGTGTGTGTGTTTATGAGGTCATGGTGTTACATTTATCCTTTTTTTTACTACATCGCAGCTTTCAACAAACAGCTCAGCTCAGAGGGGTGATGATTGGAGAGCTGTATAACAGAATCAGAGTATGTCTATAATATATCATCACATCATCATCAGTTCTAAGTGGACATCATTATACTGTATTCTTCATCAAGGCAAACAAGCGTGTAATGCCTAAAACTATGCTTCACCCTCACAGTGTACAGTGGTGTGCAAAGATCTTTGCTAACATGACGTTCCTGTACACTGCAAATTTCCACAGCTTAACATATTCCTCTTTCTGTGTTTTCATATTTCACTGTTTCACTGTAACTGTTTATAATTAATAATAATATTTGAAATATTTGAAATATTCAGAAGATTCAAAATAATTTGTCTTTTTTTTTCCAACATGCACACCAGTTTTTAGACCATCATTTCCAAGATTTCAAACATGGAAACAAACTAATACACCAGAGAAGACAGGAGAAGAATGACACATTTGACACACTGTCATAGAGTGCTGCCATTGTGAAGAAGGAAAACTTGAACAAAATGTTTGCTCGTGCACATGTAATAGCATTTTAAGTACTCAATGTAGTAAAACGTTCTCTCTATGGCCACTCCGGGGCTCGGCACTATAGAACCCAGGAGTGTGGGCAAAAATGAGGCTAGGAATCCCTGAGCTGAGAACAGCAGAAAAACTGCCCAGCCCACCAGCTTTACTTCCCCAAGTGTGTGTGTGTGTGTGTGTGTGTGTGTGTGTGTGTGTGAGTGTGAGTGTGAGTGTTTCGGCTAGTTTAGTGAGTGAAAAGCCATAAAAACAGAATTGGCCTCTGTGTAATGCAGATCTGACCCCCTCAGGTGTGTGTATGTGTGTGTGTTTGAATATACCAGTCCGGGGTTCTGCTCATCACAGAAACCCTGTGTGTCTCTAGAACAAATATAATTACATATAACATATAATTACTATTTTATAACTATTTTAACTATATATATTTTTTCTTTTGACAACGTTAAGTCAGGGTTAGAGCGACACAGTCTGGAGGAAAAAATTATATAATATCTATATAACATCTATATAACATTTTCAGGCGTTGTCACTCTGACAGTACAGTTATGGAGTTTAAACTAAAAATTTCCTTCTGTTAATATTCTTTTCTTTGTCAAATGCACAAATAATGCACCAACAATTGTTCTTCAAATAAAGGATAGAAAATCTTTCATTCTTCTTATTCATGTCTATGTAAAGCTGTTTGAGTATTGATTACATATCCTAAATATCAAACAATAAATCATCTTGTTTTCTTACTGAGAATTAATCTTCTTGTCGCTGTCTGTAGCTGAGGCTCAGCCTGGCTACTGTATTTTACCGTCTGTCATAGTGATAGTTGTTGGAAAGCTGAACATGTCGTGAGGAGCATAAAGTTTGACAAACACTTGTCTGATTTATTCATTTATGATGAATAGAAATGTTGATTTTTCCCTTCTGCTGTTTTTGGTGTAGTTAGATTTAGACAAAATAAAATCACTTTTAAAGGGACAAAGATGGAACAAATATCATAAATAATGTTTTTATAATAATCATTTGTAATTGCCAAAATATAATTTATAAACAAACTGAATAAGTTACATTCGCTTTGGTTTTCCTGTGTGCAATGAGCAATACATTAAATCTACCTGAATCCACTAATTTGATTGCCACTGTTGTCCACCAATCAGATGATCAGTGATTCAATCCAAGGCTCCTCCAGTCCGCAACTCGAAATGTCCTGAACCCCAAATAGCTGCTAAAGGCTGCGCCATTGGTGTATGAATATGTAGTGTAAAAGCACCTTGAGTGGTTGGAAGACTAGAAAAATACAGTCCATGTACTATTTACCATATTTCTAGTTGCACCTCATCCAAGTTCCTTTCAGGGTCTGATTTGCATCGTATTCGTATTTTCATGCAGATTTATTGCCGTTGGTGTCCTCTCATAGTAAGGACCAGGACTGGTAAATATGATGATTTGCCAGTTCACGAGAAACATGCTCGAGGTTGCAAAGCTCAGTACTGCGTACAAATATCATGTATTACTATCAGTATGTGTGTAGACTTATTGAAGTGCGAGCTTCAGGTTTATTCATATACTGCACACAAGGATGATTCAGTGTGCTAAATAAAAGCAAAATGAAACATCCATACATCAAATATGATGAGTATATTATAAGTATATATAATTAGTATATAAATTAGTAATTAAAGTGCATCAAAAAAACAATATAGATTGATAAATGGATAATTGATAATCGATCAATAGAGGATTTAATGTGCTGTTACTGTGTTAAAAATATATATAGCAACCCCATGTATTGACTGAAAGATTACAATTGTATTTGACTATTGGCTGATCTGAGGCACGTGACATATACGACCATGTCCCCTCCTATAAGACCAACACCAACTCCAACCAACTCTGCACACAGAAACTTTTACAAATGCCTGTGAACGTCCTTTGAGTGACTGTCAAAGCTTGGGCAGATTCTGTCTGTCCAGCATGGACACGGAGCAGCTACTCATGGCTGTTAGCTCGGTTAGCTCTGAATACCAGCAGCTGTACCCTGCTGGTTGTACTGCTACACTGAGCGGTGGTCAGTCTCTTACCCCGAATGGTGTTACCTCCTGCATCACACAGTACATGGCCAGGCTCCTTATACTGACTGTACTGCATCACATTTTTTAAATTTGAAGGGAGAGGAGGAGCTTTAGGAAGTTTAGTTACACTTCACAGAGAAAAAAAAATTAAAATAAATCCACAAAATAGGACAGAGCCCACCAAACTCAACAGCACTGTGTCTGCTGAGGAACGCTTCAGGTTTCTGGGATCCATAACCTCACAGGACCTGAAGTGGTTATGCAACATAGACACAACAAAAAGGCCCAGCAGTGTCAAAATAAGAGACAACAAGAGCAGATGCCATCACTCTGATGAATACATATCAGTCAAACAGACTTACTGACACTTACATGCACACATCTGGTCATTGTGCTGGTTGTGGTTTGGTCAGAAGTGCACTTATATGTCACATGGTCCTGGAGCACACCTGTACATCACTAAAGAAGGGTGTTAAGTTAACCCACTGCAGGTCAGCAGAGACGAGATGTTCAGTGTTAAAGCCTTTAATTCAAGCCTTCAATTCACCACGATGACACAAAACTGATTCTTAACTTTTCTTCTAACGTGCAAAATGTCTTCACTTTCTAGAAATGTCCTCACTTCCAAGGACTAAAATTCAAATAGGCTCTTGTAAAGACAGATGTACAGGAACACACACACACGCGTGCACGCACACACACACGTGGCCAGCGTCTGCATGGTGTCTCTGCAGGCTGTGAATGATGTACTGGTTAAATGAGCAGCTTTATCAGAGAGGTGGCTTCACGTCATCAATATCCTCTTATATAAATGTCAGCCAGGCCATTTTACTCACAGCTATTTCCCACACTGCTGATTACATTACTCTCACACACTCTCTCCCACAGTCCATCACTTACCTCTCTCACCCTACCTTCATTCTCTCTTTACCTGCACCCCATTAATCGGTCTCTGCTCTGACTCAATGCCTTTTGTTTTTTCTTTGTTTCCTCTCTCCCCCCCCCCCCCCCCCTCTTGGTCTTGATCTGTCTTGGGTGCCCCATACACTCTCTCTCTCTCTCTTTCTCTCTCTCTCTCTCTCTCTCTCTCTCTCTCTCTCTCTCTCTCTCTCTCTCTCTCTTTTTCTCTCACTCAGTAGTGTGTCAATAGCCTGCCTCCATGAAACAAGTCAATTTTCTGCTGCCTTGGCAGGGGAATAAATCTTGGAGCAATCTGAGAGGCCACAGATATTTATTTGTGTTTGTGTGTGTGTGTGTGTGTGTGTTTTCCCACATACAGCATAAGCCCACACATGCATACATGCACACACAAAAACACAGTGCACATCCACATGCTGTGCGGCCTTGGTCTTTTTGTTTGGCACATTGACTGTCTGCGTCTCTGTGCAGTTCTGTCGAGGCTGATCAGTGTGTGGTCTACTTTAAAACTGAGACAAGTGTCTTTCATCGAAAGAGTCTTACATATGGAAAGCCAAAAAAATCACTCTTATGCGTGCGTGCACACACACTCACGCGCACTCTCTCTCACACACACACCTTAGGAGTAGATATTGTGCAAGCCAAGTGATTCATTACTAGGAGTTCAAGTGTGGCGCAGCCTGGGAGGCCAGCTGATTTAAAGGAAAATGTCAGCCGCAAAAGGACATTTACCACTGAAACCAAACTCCATGTGGACTGTAGTCCAGCCAGAGGTATTAGTTTCCCTGAGACGTTAAACGAGTTCTCCATCGTTAGAAACAGAGCCACAAGTGTACAACTTTTTTCACAAATGCAGTAAACATATTTTGAGGTGTAAAATCAGTCCCTCTTTCTGTTGATCAGGTTAATTACTGAGATCTGGGAACAAGGTGACATCGCTAAAAAGAAACGTAACAAACATGAGCAGACAGGTTGGAAACAAACCAATAGATTAATAAAATGTATTTGAAAAAGAGAATGAGTGTAAAGATGATATCTGGACAAACCGTAGTTGTGACTTTGTAGTCATGTGATGACTTTAGTGTTAATGAGGCTGTATGTGATTACAGCTAAGGTCAGTGCTCATTAAAGAACACTATCTGCAGTGTAGCGTCACTTGCTGGTGTAATGGTTTAATCATATTATGAATTAGCATAAAAACATCTGAATCTGTATGTACAGTATAACAAAGAAACAATTACAGCCAGCTTGGGCTCTTTGAGGTTTTTCAAGGTCTTCTGGGAAATGTAGGTTATCACTGACTGATGTAAAAGTAGACTGGAGTGCTGGCTACATAAAAAATGACAGCGCCTCATAGATTTGACCTCTGGCATGCAATAATCATCACAGACTGATGAGGCAGAACCGTGTTGAAAAGTGGAATTTCCCATTTAGCATTTCAAAATAATGGATCTGATGCGGATAGTCAACTGTGTTTGTGTGATTGTGTTTCTTGCAGGCTGCTGCACCTTTTGACATCAAATTCATATTTGCCATCTATGAGTTTTTGTCTTTCCTTGCTTTTGATTAAAAATGTACATATATGTGTGTTTCAGTGTGTGTGCTGTATGTGTGTATACATGGTGGGATCATGGTGTGAGTGAGCTGCAACCTTTTAATCCAATCAGTGTGAAGCTAGGAGGTCGTGACCCCTGGATTCTCCTCTAGCCTCAGGAATACTTTAATTCCCATTGATCTGGAGAGGCCAGTGTTGGATCAATGCAGGAGCGAGGTGGCATTTTAAAGCTCTGATGATGGTTTACTACAGTACAGGATGGAGGTATAAAGACAGGACTGGTTTCTGACCCTTTCTCCAGTAAAGTACTGATATATTTAAATTTACAAACCCTGTATTGAAAATGATACTTGAGTAAATGTACATAGGTATAATCATGAAATACATCCCATGAGCATCATTTTACTGTTCAAGGTGATTTTATATATTAATTGATGAATTAAGTGGTTTTGCACATCACTTCACATAATATCACAAAGAATAAATAAATCAATAAAATAAATCATTTTTAAATAAACATGACAAGGAAAAGCAGCAGCTCCTCGCATCTGAGAAGATTTCTACATAAATAACTATTTACACTATAGTTATCAAAATAGGTGCAAATGAATTCCCTAAATGATTCATTGACTAATCACTTTATATAGGTCAACAAGTCATATTTTTCATATGTAAAATATACACAGCAGCCAAATAAACGTAGTGTGGGTTCAGGAATGGTTCCATTTATCCATGAAACCTATAAGTAAGAGAAGACAATGATTTTGATTTGATGATTTTTTTTTTGTAGCAAATCACTCAAATCAGAGTAACCAGGACATCGTCTATAAAGTACTTTTCTAATGTGAGCTGTTGATGCTTTGGGATCACAGACAGAACCCTCTGTTTGACTCCACGTGGCACCTTTACATTTCACTTACTGTAATTAAGTTTTCTGCATTTTTTTGCAACATTAGTTGTAATATTATTATTATTATATTAAACAATGAGCATGAATGGGTAAATGTTGTTCTTGCAATAAGAAAATGAAAATAATTCCATATATATTTGTGTGATGTTTTCGTGTTTTGTCCACTCTTCTAAGTGTAGACAAACAGCAGAAACCATCTGAATAAATGATTTCACTTTCTGTAGGTTTTTCCTCTGGTTCCTCATCCTGTGCATATATCAGTGTAATGATTAAAAATGATGAAGTCCTGAAAAAGAAACAGGTGAAGAGCAAACAAACGCTCTTATCTACTCATTTATTCATGGGCTCATTTTAATGATGTCATAATTGAGTGGCAGCCTGTGTCTCCTCCCAGCTGTTCATTGACAGTCAGTCAGCCGGCACTAACGCACTCATAGAGAACTCAAGCAATGAAACGCCCACTCACTAATGTACATCATTCACTTAAGTGAGATCCTCCAGACCAGAGCTGACTGCAGTCTCAGTCCAGTGTGGCTGAGGAGAAACTAAGACATGCACAAAAAACATGACAGGCGCTCTGTGGACTCACTGTTTAGTTTGTCTGTTCTGGGCTGCTGTAGAAACATGGCTGTTCAACATGGTGGACTCCATAGAAGAGGACCCGCCGTGTCTTATTCTGAGGTAACAAAAACAAGTGATCCTCATATTCAGGTGATAATACACTAAGAATTATGAATAATATATTCTGTAAATAGAACCTAAATCTGACACATTGGACCTTTAAGACACACACAGACACACACCTGCCACACTGTACTATATTTATTCTTCTGATTGTAGTATTCCATATCCTATAAGTCCAGAGGTGATAGGAGCAGCTAATCAGTGCTCTGAGCTTCCTGTCAAACACTAGCGATCAGCTGAGACTGTCTGCATGACGGACTGTGTTTTTGTCTGAAGCTGCTAAACACCTTGCCTTTAATTAAACATTGATTTTCCTTTAGCACACTTCTCGCTGACAAATGGCACGCTGCTCAAGCAATAACAATATTTGTTGATATTAATGACCAGAAAATGCTTTGCGGGAAAAAAAACAGCATCCTTTTGAGGTGGTCTCCTGAATGTCATTAAAGGGTGATTCTGCTTTATTCCAACCTGCTGTATTTCCATGAATGTGGCCAGTGTGGCTCATGTCGGGGTAAGCTGCACACACTCACATATGTCATTATACAATACACTGCACACATGCATAAACATTTATACAAATATACACAGTCTACTTTACATGTTGGTCATTTTGTCTGTGGTAACTGTGGTCAGACAAATAAATGAATAACCAAAATAAAGATGCTCTAGCCAAATTCAGAGTTTTAAAAAAATGTTTGGATACTTAGAAATCCTGTAGTCCAGCCTTAGAGGGATGTTTCAGACTGAAAGCTTTCAGTGGCATGTAAACTGTTAAATGCAGAATGTTTTTCATAAGGCTGATAACTATACAAATATTTTTGTCATACATCCACATAGACATCTTTAAACAGTCAGTGGAGGATTTCAAAGCGACTTGTTTTAATTTCATTTGAAGATCAAAAGAGAACTGATTGATTTTCAGCTCCTAAAGATCTCTCTACAGAGGTTTTATAATACGGCCAAGACAACCGTCTTGTCTTCTGGCTATATTAGTCAAAAAAAAAAAAGGACATTGAAATTGGAGTAGCAAGTTCTTCTCATCCACGTGGTGATTTGTTACACTCTGCAGCTGGGTGGGAGGGAGAAAAGGCAGGGCTGGGCGGCGCCGCTCACTATTAATGAACACATCAGACCATTGTCATCAGTCATCAGTAATGAATAAATCATTTCAGTCACGGTCCACTCTCAGTGAAGACAGCAGTCTGGTAGAGCGAGGCTCTACACATGACTTCATCCTCTGAGCCCAGAGAGGGATTCAAACCTGGAGCAAGATTCTTTAACAGCGTGACTTCAAACATCTTAAAGTTGTTTGTTTTTGTGATTAAATCATCTTCCAAATGGTTCTGGTGGGTTAAAAAGACAAAGAAGGAAAATAGAAGTGTCTTGATGAAAGTTGGTGTGATCTGTGTTATTTACCAGCTATTTATTCTACCTTCTAAATTTCAGCTTTCGCTTTGTCTGTAGATTATCTCTATATGAAGATTTTTTTGTGCCTAAACCAAAACTTTAAGCAAAGTGACATGATATCAAAAACAGGTTTGTTAAATTTAACTAATACTCTGTTTAAATTACAAATAATATGAACTATCTTTAGCTGAGCACTGCAAACATACCCAAACATATACCAGAAGGCCTACATTGGAAGTTGTTAGAAATCAAATTTACTGTATATTCCATATGTGCAAATGGAAAAGTTCAGTACTTATAAAATATACAAAACATGATAAATATAGTGGAGGAAAAAACATATCCACCATGTCAACATTTGTAAAACATATTTCCTATGCAGCTATTCATTTAGACATTTAGAACAGACATTGGTATTAACTGGTATGTTTTGGATCACTGTCCACCGGTGTCTCATCTTGACTGTCCAGGTGGATAGTAACAGATTCTTCTCAAGAGTTTTCCAGTACATGGCTTTATTCATCTTCCCTTCAATATTTGGCCACTCAGCTCCACCATGATAAGAGAAACAGCCTCCTATCATGATGCTTCCATCTCTGAACGTCTCTGTAGATATGGTATATTTTAGGTCATATTTCATTTTATATTTCATTTTTGTCTCGTCTGATCTCACCACATTCTCCCAGTAATCTACAGGGTTCTCCAGATGCTGTGTAGCAAAATTCAAAAGTGCGTTAACATGCCTTTTCTTCAGTAATGGAGTCTTCCACAGTGATTCTCTTTGCGACGACTGTGGTTGTGAGGTGTTTCTGTCCCTGGCTTTTGGACTCCTCTTCTGCCTAACTATCTAACTATCCAGTTAGAAAAAAGAGGAGCTCTTGTGCATGATCAGTGGATGATGTGGAGTGTTTCTGACCCCAACGGTCCTAAAAGGAGCATTTCTGAAATCTGTTGCTGCAGTATTGTCAATAGTTAGATTTGGGTTGGGTTGTAGTGCCAGTGCTCAGAATAATTTGAGTTTTTGAACAGCTGAATTTCAAGAAGCTGCTGTATCATAATTTTAATGTCTCTCAAGCATTGCTTTCTGAATTATTATATGCTCCTGCATCCAAAACACCATGCCTCTCTGTACACACTCTGTGCCTCTGCCTTTCTGTCTGGATTTCCTGTGCTCTGTCTGGTGAAAGTAACACCATCGATCACACGAAGCTCCTTGCTCTGAGTCCTCTGAGGTGGAGCTGTCCTGTTCTCTGCTTCGAGCAGCAGCGTCTGCACAATAAGTCATTCATCACAGGTCAAATCCTTCACGACACACGCCCACACTTCCGTTGTGTGGATGTGGGTATACAATGTGCACATAATCCAGCCTGACAAAAATGCTTCGTTGCTTAGAAGTCAGATTGAGATTCAGTCACAGTGGTCAGTATGTGCGTATTGGTTAAACACTGTCTTATCAGGGAGCTGTCTGCTCTCTCTCTCTTTCTCTTTCACTCTGTTTCTTCATGTCTCTCGTCCTCTCCTGCTATGAGGGCACTCAGGGTGATTTGTTGTCTACATCTGGGTGGTTTGGCTTCAGGACGGAGACAGACAGCAGCTTGTTAGAAAGATACTTTCAGCTTCTGCTAACAACAACTTCAAGTCATACAGTATCTCACTGTCCCTATCCCTAAGACATACCACATTACTCAGCCGTACTCTGAGCCCCTTCATTCACACTCACACTCCATTTGTACCAGTGTCACATGCCAGCCCACAATCTGCAGTAGAGAGAAAGGAAGTTCAACTTTCCTGACGAGTTTGTATAAGTCTCTTACTGAAGTCAGGTTTTCAAGTCACTCGAGTCACCAAGTCAGTCAGCCAGAGCTTGATGAATCCCCCACTGGCTGCAGCAGTTCTGCCAGTCCACCACAGTGCTGCTTTCCTCACAGAGCGGTGATTAACTTGGTACTTTTAAATACAGTTGCAGAGTTGCACAGTGGTGACATGTGGTCTCCCCTGTGTATGTATTTCTTGTATATGCGTAGTATTATTGCTATTCATTGTGTGAAACAGTAGTTTTACATTTTACCATAAACACACCATCTGTGACACTCTGGCCTATGATGTGATGGTAACTGAAAAACAGAAGCCGCCTATTCGTCTGACCAAGATAGTAACTCCTGCTGTTAACCTAACAACACACTGGCTTGGCTGGACATTAGAGCCCAATGCCATTTTTTGCTATTTTTTTATATTACATTTTTTACCAGTGTTCAAGTAAAAGTGTGAAATAGAAATAAAAAGTGACAATCCTCAATATTATTTCTTCTATTTTTATTTCACCTTCTATTTGGGATTGGGTATATATAAATTAGACATACTGGTGTCACTGGAAAGTGTTTTCAGCAGTAAAAGTCATCTGTTTGAAGGGCTGTGTGTGTTTTCACACACATTCAGAGGGTTAAAGTGTGGGCGAAGCCAATGTCTAAAATATGTGATCACACATCAGCAAGTTAACAGACTTCGCCTGTGATTACACACACAACTGTTCCAGCCTCTCTGCTGAGAGGGAACCCGATAACACACCTCTGCTCAGTCTCAGCGTGCTCTCTGTGTTTTAACTTAGCAGAATTCATCACATATTTATTTTCAATTATGCATGTTTCTGTTTCTGTTTTGCTATCAGACAGCTGAGAACTGGACAAGTGGCTCATTGCATAACCAGCTGTCAGCACTGCATGGCAGTGATAAAATCATTATGTTGTCTGATAAACATAAATCATGAAACTAAGTTAATAACAACAGCTCTGTTGTGTGTTCAGCTATACTAACATTTAAAATAAATGATCACAGAGAAAGTTAGAGGCGACTAAACCTCTTCTTAACTTTACTGAGACACAGTCCCCAAAGCTCACTAAGGGATGTTATTTACTGTTTTGGAAATGATTCCAAATTTTGTGTCATATCAGTCAGAATCATTTCAAAGTCTAGATTCACAGAAATAAAGTTCATTTCTGGGGTTCAAAGGTGCAGTATGTTTTCCAGAGGTAAACAGAGAGACAGGCACAGCACTCCAAGTCAAACCAAAGCTGTCATTCTCCAATACAGAGACTAACAACAAAGAATGAAATGTCAGTTTGTCTGTACTTTATGTAGCTGTTTTCAAAAGAGGAATAACATTTGTAACTTTATGATGAAATGTAGCAGGATTGGATTATTTAAAGATGATAACACTATATTACTTATATACTATATCCATATTATGTGTACAGTGAAAACATATCATCATGTTAGTTTTAAATCATTACATATAAGGCAAAAAAAGAGAGGGAGAAAAAGACGTCAATCATTAAACACTGAATGAGGTCAAACTGACCCCGAAGATAATTGTAAGGTTAAGATGTGAATAAACACCATCTGTTCTTCTTCCAGGGCTGTTCAGATTTTGATCTAGTCGTGTTTCAGACTTTTACTACAGAAGACAATTCATTACTTGTGTTTGGGGTGTCAGAGACTCAAGCTGTGAAAACATGTTCAATAAAGTGAGTTCCGTCTGCTCTGTATCTCAGATTGATGCTGACAGTACAGCACTCACCAATGAACATTACATACATTCATATATCTGTTTATGCATAACCTGACATATACAACATCACATATTTCTTTGTTTGGTGTAATAAAATACTCTGTGGTCATTTCACTATTTTGTTTCAGTATTAAGTCCACTTTGTGTCAAAGGGAGGGGTTACCACTTCAGTGCCACAGCTGCATATCATCTTTAAAGAGGTCAGAGGAAAATGAAATATATATATATATATAGAATATATTTAAATTAAATGATGTTTCGGTTATGTATTTATTTCTTGAAATAATACCTGTACATACAGCAGGTATTCTATTTAACAGAATTAGATTTTTGTCAAACAGTTTCTCAGTGATGGAGAGTATGGAGATGTGAATAAAGTTGTTTTTCCAGCACTTCTGATTATTGAAGCTAAAGGGAGGCCGTCACAAACATGGGAAAACTAAGCCCATCTCTTTTTATAGATTTGTGCAGCTCTTTAATGTTGGCTGTGTCAGTGGGGGCCTGTACAGCCACAGGGGTCCATATTTACAACAGAGCAGCTAGGGGCCCCGGGTCGGCACTTTACAGAGCTCACTTCCCAAAGATGAAATTAAAAACCTACGTGGAAAAGAGAATGTTTCTCCATTTGGGAGCGGGTATCAGATGAAGACATCACATCCATCAGCGCCGATGTTGAGCTCACTGGTGGAGAATGAACCGAGTGAGGGTGCAGGCGGGAGGCCCTCTCCGAAAAGATCCAAGACAAGGCGTATAATCAAATGTCACAGCATGACCAAAGCAGGAGTAAATTACGAAATAAAACTGTCCGAGGACTTTGTCAGAGCTCCAAAAGGCTGTGACTGCAGATGGCCTCCCTAAACTCCCCTAATCACTCATACATCTTTTTTATGGCCCGCTACTAAATGTTTAGCTGTGGGTGAGTACTGGACAAACAGTCTATCTATCTATCTATCTATCTATCTATCTGTCTGACAAAAACTAATAGTTATTCTTCAATAACTCTCAAAAGGAGATAGCATAAAATTAATGTTGCAACTAACGATTATTTTCCCATCACAGTTTCCCAAATCTCAAGTTGGAATATGTTTTTCTGTCTGACAAGAAGTCCAGAACCCAGAATATTAAATGTTTTATGATGGAAGAGTCAGAAATGCAGCACATTTTAAATTATTTTATATTCTATATTTTACTCTTTTTTAAAATTGTTTAAATGATTATTTTATGAAAATAATTCATAAAACTTAAACATTATTTTCTAAAAAAAGGTCCAGCACAGATAAAATAATAATAATAATGACCAGGTAATATGTTCTTTCACAGTCTGCATGTTTCTGTTGATTTTTTCAAAAAAAATGCGCACACACACACACAAACACACGGGCCCGCTGCGGAGAGGTGAAAACAGTTTAAAACTGGTTTAATATCATGACATCAGATTGTATAGGCATATATAGGCTTCTATTAAATTAAGCATATTTTTCTTTAAGAATTTAATATTAATTCAACGTCTAATCTGCCATCTATTCAGATCCACTGTAAAGATTACAGTGTTTCATCAAAACCTATATGTTTAAATGTTTTAATGACTTGGGTGAACCTAACTGTATGTTTAAGTATGAAAGTTCATGGTTGACCTTGGACGTGAAATATTAAGCTGTAAACATCATCTGCTGCTGAAAACCAATTGCTGCTGTTTTTGTTTTTTTGCCAATTAGTATTGTCATTATTAGTATTAATAATAGTCATAATGTACCAGTGGTGGTAGTACTAGTACTACTGCTGTAAATTTAAAAAGTAAAGGCCTGCATCTGTTCTCATGCTCATAGTCCTTGTTGCCCCAAGACCTCCCCCACCTTCCTACCTCCTACTGCCCTACCACCAGCTATTTGGTTTTATTTCCTGAAATGAAGGGCTGAACACTCCACACTACCAGGAGTGGAATTCAGCAGAATACTGAGGTGTGAAGGCTGTGCATCAGATCTGGATAAAATTCTGTGGTCTGTTTTGATCACATATTCCCTGATTTCAATGACAAACCAAGCAGTGAGATGTAGTTTGATCAGGAAAAGCATGTCACCCTTACACCAGGTCATGTCAAATCCTATTACTCCAGCAGGAGATGAAGACGTGCACAACTTAAGAGAAAGAGTTCAAATGTCTCACTTCAAATCATAAACATTCACCTGAAGTCTTTTTTATACACATTTAGATAGGAGTCAGGACTGAAACCAGATTGTGTTATTCTAAAATAATGAATTCAGTAATTCTGTAAAGAACATGGGACGCTCTAAAAGCATCAGAAACTCTGTGTTTTCTGTTTGCTCCATGAGGAGAGAAGGCTGAAGGAGAACAGACTTTCAGAGCTCATGTTTGCATTAGTTTGTTTTTAAGGCTTGGACTCATAAAGGCAGAATAGGAAAGCATTAAACGCGTTGCAGGTGTTTCTAGAGAAAATTCGAAAAAAAAAAAAAAACTGCGCGCTGATGATCAGCAGCTGGAAGTCTGTCCCGGCCCTCTGCGCTCTGTCTGCGGGGAGCTGCGCTCCAGGGAGCCCGGCTCTTTGCTGCTGAGTTATAACAGGAGAGAGGGAGGGAGGGAGTGCGCTCAGGCCAGGGTGATGCCCTCCTCTGTCACTCTGCCTGTCTCTCTCAAGTGTTATCATGCTGATATATGTCTCTCTCTCTCTCTCTCTCTCCCTCTCTCTTCCTCTGACGAGTGGATTGATGGGAGTTGGTGTTTCTGTGCATAATTGGCCTGAAGATTGACTCAGAGCGGGTCTCTCCAAATTGGCACGAACTCGCCCGGTGATCAAACGCGTGGTGCAAATTACACCGTGTATGCAAATGAGCTTTAATATCACGCTGAGAGAAACATTTGCTTGTTTTTTTGGTGACAAATTGTCTAATTTTAGAGAGGAAGTGTTAAGTGGGCCTGCTCTTTCTAATTGGACTCCTCCTCTCTCCGCCGTGCCCTCTAATTACCGCTCCCCGGTATCTGACTGCATCACACACTCAGAGAGAGAGAGAGAGAGAGAGAGAGAGAGAGAGAGAGAGAGAGAATTGATTGCCTTCCAGTAAGCAATAACTTGTTACTGGTGGTCAATCGTTGCTGCTTTTGTTGCATCACCGTCCACCGGATGGGTTCGTCTCGTGCCTCGTTGTGCGTCACCCTGGAAAAGTGGCTCGGAGACGTGGTGGGACCTGAACACGCGAGTGTCCCCGCAGCCTGCTGCTCAGTGGCCAACATGCGGCTGGAGAGACACCTGTGATCCGAGCTGTGGGTGATCTTTACTGCCCCTGATATCTCTCTGTGCGCAACTTTTCCTGCAGTCTGTCAGCTCGTCCCCGCTTTGAATCGCTCCTGTTTCAATTCCGACAGTCAAGTTTGACCCGCTCGCGCCGCCATGACCTCGAAGGAGGACTCGAAATGCCCAGCGGTGCTGGACGAGCGGAGGCGCAGTCCTCTGGATCAGCTTCCGCCGCCAGCCAACTCCAACAAACCGCTGACGCCTTTCAGCATCGAGGACATCCTCAACAAGCCGTCTGTGAGAAGGAGCTACTCCCTGAGCGGGGCGGCGCACCACGTCTCTCCCGGAGAGAAGCTGCCCTCGGCGGATCACAGCCTGTCCGGCCGCGCGCTGCTCAGTCAAACGTCTCCGCTCTGCGCGCTCGAGGAATTGGCCAGCAAAACGTTCAAGGGCCTGGAGGTCAGCGTCCTGCAGGCAGCCGAGGGTAAAGGACGCTCCCTTCACGTTCTCTTGTTTTTATGGGAATTATAAGAACGCTCACATTTTATGCTTGTGTTGTATTTTTATGCATGTGAGTATTTCCTGATTTGAAATGTTTATTTTAATTAAAGTTGGACAGCGCGTGCTGCAGAGAAACACGTGCACACGTGAAACACTATTAACACTATTAATTATTATTATTACAGCCTGTCTGTGTAAAAACATACAGCAGTGTTAGTGGCCTGTATTTACATTAGATTTAGTGTTCATTTAGTGAAACACCATCCTCCTCCTCCTCCTTCTTCTTCTTCTTCTTCTTCTATTATTATTATTATTATTATTATTATTATTATTATTATTATTATTATTATTATTGTATTCCAGAACAATTCTGCACCTTGTTTGTGTAAAATTACAGCAGTAGCATTATACATTTTATACATTAGATTTAATATGAATTAAGTGAGCATTGTATTATACTACATGAAAATGAATACACATATTTTCATAGAAATAAAAACATACTACTTTCAGAATCTAAAAAATCTAAATCTATTTTTCAGTCTGGTTTTATGCTCACTGAGAGCAGCAGAGGGTTTTTTTCGTGACTCATATCTGGTACAGCAGTATTTAATAACATGAACAACTTCATATTTTAAATTGCGCTTTATTTATTTTTATAAATAACAATTATGCAGGAAAATGTTTGTGAAGAATAAATAAATCTGTTCAGAATATTCAAGAAAAATGTGGCCTGCTGATGAGCTCCATGTGATATTTCATCACAATAACAAACATCAGTTATTCTGCAGAATTTTACTGGAGAGGCTCTGAAGTTTTTGGTGGCTCATAATTGATTTTTGGACCTTAGATGTTTGTTCAATTCAGCATGTTTGATATTTTACACTTCATCTAATGCTTCTCTCTCTTTTAGGCCGTGATGGTCTGACACTCTTTGGTCAGAGGAACACCCCCAAGAAGCGACGAAAGTCCCGCACGGCGTTCACCAACCACCAGATCTACGAGCTGGAGAAACGCTTCCTGTACCAGAAGTACCTGAGCCCGGCTGACCGGGATCAGATAGCCCAGCAGCTCGGTCTGACCAACGCACAGGTCATCACCTGGTTTCAGAACAGGAGGGCCAAGCTCAAGCGGGACCTGGAGGAGATGAAAGCGGACGTGGAGTCCGCCAAGGCCGCGGGTAATGTCGCCTTTGAGAAGCTCTCCAAACTGGCCGAGCTGGAGAAATGCGCGGCCAGAGGAATGGGCGGAGGTACGGGTGCAGCTTCGGGCCTTAACGAGCCTGACCCGGTCTCCTCCAGGTCCCACCACGACCCCAGCGACAACCTCGACTCCAGCAGGCCGCGCACGTCGCCTTCTTCACCCGAATCGTCGTGGTACACGGACCGACTGAGCGTTAAGAGCTGCTCGGAGGACGAAGATGAGGAGATTGACGTGGATGATTAAAATACTGTGAGTTAACGGTCACCGACACAGACGCCTGAGGTGCCAAATAAAGCGAAGCTTGCGGGCAGAAACTCTTGGCTTTGCGAAGGATTCCATCCTTTACGCGCGGACACGCAGCGATGCGGCCAAACTATCCGCAAACAGCAGATGTGACGTGAGAGTTGCTGCGGGCCCACCGCCGTCTGTGGACGACACGTGACAGAGAGACACTGAAACACGCAGGTGCACACTCAGATTCCGGTTACAATCACGCAGATATCACCGCATGTTTATTTGCTTTTGTTTTGAAACAGTCGAGGCTTCTTCAGATGATTTTTATAAACTCGGCGACAGTTTTCAGCTTTTTATGAAATGATAATCAAACACAGACAATGTGGAAAAGCTTGTAATAAAGAACAATTTAATATATTTATAATTCATTGTACCCTTTAAGTGCCTTTGGAACATATAGATCGCATAAACTGTACAAACTGTACTTGAACACATTGTTACATTACATATTGAAATATTCATGTCAAATAAAACAAAACATTTTCAAATTCTCGGCCTTTGGCGCGTGTTTCTAAATGATCTCTGCTGAAAAGAAACAGTGGATCAGGCGTGGATTTTTGTGTGTGTGCGTCGTTTCCAAAAATCCATTTACAACAACAACTTGCCTTCTGACCTCCTGCGTGTATTTTCATTTTATTTTCTCTGTGAGAAATACAATCTGGAGCGAAGAAGAGGGCCTGACGTGTGTGTGTGTTTATGTGCTAATGCGTGTGTGTTTCCCCGGGGGCCCGCTCTCCAGCAGCGCGCAATACGGAGACAAGCGCCTCTCCCTGCCGCACCGTCCGGCGGGTGTGAGTGCACAAAAGGCGGCCTGAGGAGAGTGTTTGAGCGGCCATATGGTTTCAGGATTCTCCTCTGATTTACGAGTCACTTTGATGGATTGACTTAACCCGTCCTTTCAACAATGCAGCCCCCCTCTTTTTTGTCTCACATAATGCAGACACACTCGCTGGTGACCGGGCCCGCTGCGTAAAAAACACGGCCATGAATGTTTATGTGGCTCAGTGGGCTGGACGGAGCAGCTTTGTGTCGGTGCGGGAGCGCTGAAATAATTAACTTGACTAGCACTTCATCGGCTGTTCATGTGCGTCATTTTGTTCATGAAGTGCGCAGTGCTTTTTTTTAGTTCGCACAAAAATCTAACAATTCATACAGCTGTAGGTCCGAGTGTAGGTCTGTACACATCTAAATAACACAAGAAGCCTTTTCTATCACACTACAAACACACTGAAACATTTTGAGCTGTGACTTCATGTTGTTATGTCGTTACATGAGGAATCCAACTAAATCCACAATGTTCGTGTTCATTTTCAGGACCTACATTAATATCTACTTATTAAAAATCTGTTTAAAAGCGGGTTGAACTGCATCTCACAGCTCAGTCAGAGGGAGAATTTCCATGTACACAAACTAACAATTATGATGATGTTCCTTTTCTGTTTGTAATATTTATATTTATATATATTATAAAATAATTTAATACTAAATGATGACCAGGACACAGTAACATTAGTGGTCAGATTATTGTGCTTCACTCTCAACTGAAATTAAAGTGTCCCCCATGAACGTTATTCTATATACACGTATATTAATGCTGAACACGGCTGTGTGTGCTCATGGTCAGAGATGAACACGGACGCTCTACTTGTTTTTTCATTAGTAAACACAGCTGGAAAACCTGGGTTTCTTTAAGGGGAGAGATCTGGGCCAAACACACACACACACACACACACAGAGAGAGAGAGAGAGAGAGAGAGAGATCATTTATTCAATCGTGTGGAAAATTGAAGTTTGATGCATGGCCCCCTGCTTAAACAACTGGACCCCCACCCCCCTCCCCTCCCTTCTGGTGGACCTCTAAACAACTGGCTACGACCATCTGCGAGCTGCCAACACAACTACAGATAGATTTATTATTATTATTATTATTATTATTATTATTATTATAACGAGTTTGATTGAATTGATTTGATTTGTTGATTTGTGTGGAATTTTTGTCTTTACTTTATATAAATTATGCAATTTTCCATGGACATCATTACTGTTATATTATCATTACTATCATATATTATTAGCATTGGTGGTTTAGACTGTAAGCAGCATAACAACAGCTCATATCTTAATAATAGCATTGGTATGGAAATTATTATTCTACCACAACAACAATGTATAATAATAATAATAAAAAGAATAATAATAATAATAATAATAATAATAATAATAATAATAATAATAAAAATAATCCACACAACCTTCTTCATTCAGCACAAACCTCTGTACTGTGCAGTACTGTGTTATACTGTACTGTGTTGTATAGTACAGTACTTAACTCTACTGTACCATCTTGTACTGTACTGTCTTGTGCTATTACCACAGTGCTGAGTGTGTGTCTACTACAGCTCTTACTGTGTGAAGCACAGTGTGTGTGTGTGTTAAGCAGGCGTCTGCACTCTGTGTTTGTGTGTCAGGACGGAGCTGAAGAAATGAGCTGCCTCTGCCGCAGGGCACAGCTTGATTGATCACTAAATAGGGTGGATTTGAAAGTTTTAGTTATAACGTTCCTGTAGAGCCCCTTAACACTTCAAACTTCAATTTTACGGGCTATTGAACTAAGCGTGTCCCTGACAAAATTGATATATGTATTAATTTACTTTAACCGGTGATTAATTACTATCCACAAAGAGAATTATGCCAGACTTTCTCCCTCCCTCCCTCCCTCTGAATTTGCATATTAATCAAATTCTAGTTGATAATTCAGATGGAGAAATGGATTTAGCAGTGCTGGAAGGCATGACTCTCTCTCTCTCTCCCTCTTTTCTGACATACATACAGTCTCTCACCCCTGCCTTCCCCCTGCTCCCTTCCCCGAGGCCTGAGCTCTCTCTCTCTCCCTGGCTGCTAAGCTGCTTGTCGAGTGTATTAAAAGCAGAGATGCAGAACGGGCTCGGCTGGCTATTTGGTGAAAACAGAAATTGCATGTCCACTTTTATGATGTGTTCATGCTGAGCAGGCTCTTCTTAATGTGGCCTGTCAGAGCATCCTGGGATTTACAGAGGGCAGGGAGCTATACAGTGATTGTGTGTGTGTGTCTGTGTGTGTAAGGGGGTGTTGATTAGGCCTGCGTATGTACAGTATGGTCTTGTGGGCGTCTCCTGTGTTCTCTATTACACTTAATCAACTACAGAAAAAAACAGACATATCAGGAGCTTTAAAGAACCACTGAATCCCACTGTTCACTCTGAGGTGTTTAGTGGTTCTTAGTCTTCATAATATCAACATAAATTCTTGCTTTAAAACAAACATTCTGCTGTATATATCAAGTATGATCAAACTAGTCCCTTATTATATTTTCTTGCTATATAAGCTGCTTTATATTTACTTAACTTTCTGGGGTAAACTTAAAGAAACATTGTCTTTCTCTTATAAACGCTAACTCGTGCAATCAGGTGATCTGTTCTCACACTGTAACTTTGGGCTCCGGGTCGGGAGAAGTAAGTAACGCTTTACAGCACTAAGTCACACACTACCAACAATTTGACTGATTTTGGTGAAACTGGATCATATTTTATGGAGAAAATGTTTTCTGGTGTCCTCCAGCTGCTCCGCCTCATTTACAGAGTTTCCTGGTGGACAGTGAAGTAAACTGCTGCCAACTGTAGCTGCTGTTAGCTCATGCGTGCACAGTTTGTTACCCGGGCTGCCCAGACTGTGAGCTCAGAGGGAGTGTTAGTGTTTGTACCAATTAGGACCACCAAGAAGAAGATTTTCATGCCTAGGCAAAATCCTAACAGGAAACAGCGACGGTATTGTGCTAGAATCATGGCTGAGTGAAGAAAATGAAGAGGACATTGATTACCTAAGCTAAGAAGAGAAAAAGGGTGGAAACAGGAAGCTGCCAGATAAGAGTAAATATGGAACTGACTTTTAGTGGTTGGTGAGAGCTTGGTGAAATAAAAGGCTGAAAGACAGACGCCGAGCTGGGCTGACTGCTGTTGGATAGTCAGTAATATTAGCTGCTGCTGTGTCTGCTGTTGGTGACCTGGTTGATGTTTGGGTATTAGCAAAGTTGTCGACTCACTTAGTATCTTTGTTGTGTTTTTCTTTCATGTTCGTATGGATGGTGAAGCAGTGTCAGAGTGTCCCATTTAGCTAACCAACAATGTAAAGAAAACAGAGAAGAAATCAGGAAACGCTGACGGTCTGAAATAAACATCTGTGAAACAGAAGAGGAAGAATTTGGATTTAACTGACAAGAGGGGCGACCATATGAAGTGCCTGTAAGAGGAATTTATTTTCCTTTTCTCTATTACTTGTGGCAGTGCTTTTTACAAAAGGGGAGGAACACTACAGACACATGCTTGTCATTCTCTATCTGTGGTGCAGCTACTCAGCCATCCAGAGCAGCTGTTTAGAGCTGTACAGAGGACACTGAGTAGTCAGGACTCACAGGGCAGCTCATCTGTCACCATCGCATTATTACTGCGACGGCATCATTAAGTTTAGTCTCATGTGTTAGAGTGAAAGCAGGGAAAAGCATCAGATCCTGGCCACAACTGATAGTACATACTGCAGTGTCTCAAAGGTGACCCTGCTAATGTACTCTAACTAACTTAAAAACAGTACATTTGGCTTTAGGTCTGACAGCAAAATTCTAGATAATGAACAAAACACAGTCCTGTCCAGCCAGGAGCAAGGTCATGGTCTGGTTTAAAAGGCCACAGTGACTTGAGTCAAAAAACATTGCATTTAACAGCTTAATTTTGTTACCTAAACTTAACCACAGATCAGACTCTGGTGTCAAACAACTAAACTTCTATCAAATGTCCATCCAGCTCTCTGTCACTCAAATGTTGTCTCTGAACATAATTCAGGCAGCAATTACATTTTTCATGACAACATAATTGAAAGAACAATTTAGGGTGTCGCTCAGGAGGTAGAGCGGGTCGTCCACTCCTCCAGTCTACATGTCAAAGTGTCCTTGGGCAAGATACTGAACCCCAAATTGCTCCCGAAGGCTGCGCCATTAATGTGTGAATGTGTGTGAATGGTTAGCTCCTTAAACTGATGAGCAGATGGCACCTTGCATGGCAGCCAGTGCCATCAGTGTATGACTGTGTGTGAATGGGTGAATAAGATATGTAGAGTACAGCGCTTTGAGTGGTAGGAAGACTAGAAAGGAGATATATAAGTACAGTCCATTTACCATTTACCATAAATGCAATTTCTCTGAGACACTGTGTGATGGCCCCAGGCCTAGGCTCAGGGTGGTGTTTTGTGTGTGGTGTACTGTTGGTGTGTTTGTCTGTTTAGGTCCAAAGTGGTCGTCATTAGGTTGACAGGGAGCACCTGGCCAGTGTTCCAGTCAGCCATATTTAACCCCGCCTTTCCAGACACCAAGCCCCGGCTCTTTCTGTTCTCTTCTCTTTCTGTTGCCTTATTTTACACCAACAACATGCACCCCACATTGTCCATTGCACTCATACATTCACCTACACTACTGATACTGATCCTCACACTCCATCTGAGTATTTTTCCTTAATAAACTTTGGTTGGTTGGTAATTGAGTTTGCACATTTTCTGTTTTGTTGTGGCCTACGAGCCAGTCGTAACAACTGTTACATATATCAATCACTCAATCAATCAGACTTTATTTGTATAACACACAACATCAAAACACCCAAAGATGATAAAAAGCAGTTAGTTATATTTTTTATATGGGGTTCATAGCTAAGATCGCAATCAATGATAACACCCAGGTTTTTAACTAGTTAACAAGGATTTTAAATTCAGTGCTTGTAGCTTCATATGTAGTTTCTCTCTGTGTGCTTCAGTACCAATGATTGAAACGTTGGTTTTGTTTGTCTCCTGATGACATCCCCAAGTGGCAGCATGTAAAGGTTAAAAAGAGTAGGTCCTAAAATTAGACCTTATAGACTTATTGTTAGTATGACAATGTGGGGCACACACACACACACACACACACAACATATGCAAATGTAGCTCTTCAGTAATATATTGCTGTATATTATGCAACCATTTCACCGTCATGTATCAAATACAACAGTGTTTCATGTAGTTCATGTAATTCCAGAAAATTCCTTCACAGTGTGGTAACAACAATTTCAGCCGAGTATGCAACAAAAGTAGCACCTCAGTCTTTGACTTTACAAATAATGACCTAACATATGTCTAATTAATATCATTAAAGTTTTACTGCGATCTCTGCAGTCCTGTCATGTCTCTCAGTTTGTAGTCAGCATGCAGTGTTGTTCGGGTGATGTATGACTCAGTCACATAGTTCACTATGTAAACATGTAAATCTAATTCTCAGCATGGTCAGTGGACGGATTATTCATTTAGGGGTTACTTCACAATATTTCTTTTGCTTTCTTGTTTTCTTCAGCATCAGGGAGTGTGCCCGTGTTATGTTTGACCACATTACACCAATTTTAGCTTCAACTTATTGGCTGAGACTTTCTACATACAGAGTATATATAGAGTTTATACTTGAAAGATGATGCTGATTTTTCACTGGCTGAATGAAATCAGTTTGTTTCGCATGCTGTGTTTATTGTTCTTCTACTGACACCTTGTGGTGGATTTATCATATTACATCTGTTTGGTGAACTACTCACGTTCAACAGTTCACCTGGAGGACTGAAAAGTCATGCACTCAAATCGGGGGTCTGGGGAAGTCTGTTCAGGCCTTAGGGTGTTGAGTGCTGTTAAGAAGCCTGATGGACAACAGATAGCACACACACACACACACACACACACAGTAATGACAGGGGCCATTTTAGCAGCAGCTCCTTCTTATCTCTCTGAGTTATGACAGATATCTCTTGCAGACTCTCTCTCTCTCTCTCTCTCGCTCTCTCGGTACAGGTATCCACATAAATATGCAAAATGGAAATGGAACCATTAATTAGTATCACGGTAACACCCGTGCTCACCTACTGTTTCCTGTCAAAGTATCTGCTGTGAGAAAGGTCGGTTGACCCTCCAGTCAACAACAATCTGTGCTGCAACTTTGGATGATAAGTGTAGTACTGTGATGAACCACAAGGGGGTGCATCCTCACTGTGTATGTTATTTGAAAAGATGAAGGAGCTCATGCTCCTTCATCATAGATGAAAAGCTACCTACTGGCTCTGTTTACTCCAGCTGCGACTTTGGATAGAACTTGGATCCCATTCCCCAGTGTAATAAATGCAGGTTCAGTCAAATCTGTGTTTTCTGGTGGATGGACACCAAAAGTTAGGTCATGGGTTATGGGAATGACAGATTGTGAAAAGGGATCAACTATACACTAAGTGCCAGATATTTCAGTGCATCACCAAACTTTGGACCACATTCCTCTCTCAAGGCGAGGTTCTTAGAATAAGTCATGGGTCAAACAGTCTTCTTCACTGAAATGAAATGAATGAAATTTTTTTGGCCTTTTCAAGCTTTATTATTGACAGAGACAGCTGAACAGTGACAGGAATGTGTGGAGAGAGAGATGGGGAATGATGTGTGAAAAAACCCACAGGTCGGATTCGAACCCTGCACCGCCACAGCAAGGACTGAGCCTTTGTACATGTGGCAGAAGTTCTACCAACTGAGCTAAACGCCACCTGAGATGAACTCTTTTTAAAGGCTAGAGGAAACTCCAGTCTGAGTTGCTATGGCCGATGTCCACTGCAGTGGGTTAAGTTAAAAGTTAAAAGTGTGTAACAGATGATATATTATATGTTCAATAAGGAAAAAATCAAACATCTTCAGAGTTTCTCTGAACCACATCTATCCATTAATAAGACAGAAATCCTCTTAGAAATTCTCTTGTTGACTGGTGGAAAACCTCTATCAATGTAAACACTGAATATTGTACAGCTCAGTTTTTATCAGATGTCTTGTTACTTGTTGATGTTGAAGAACATTTTAAAGGCGTATATTCGTAGGCCTGTGGTTTCCAGTTAAGCATTAAAACATTAGAAATCTGACAGAAACCTTACATCCAAGATCAAATGTGTAAAATCCTGCTTTGTTTTGTCAGGCAGTCTTAATATAATTCCTATGTTATCATTTACATCACATTACTACAATCTTAGTATAAAAGGCTAAGCAGGCTGATGCAGGTTAAACACAGTGAGCTAATTTAATCCTAAACAGGTGTTATCATGAGTTTGTGGATTCCTGACCAAAGCATTAAGGTATCCCTGAATGAACATCATATACTCATATTTGTTTGCAGGAGATGTTGCATCAAATTACATTTGGTTTTAGAAAAAACAGCCTCATTCTTCAGCACAAACACATACATGTGGAGGTTTATCACAACGCCTCATTGAAATGCAAAGACCTGCAGAGCTAATGCCATGGAAATGTATATGTGTGCTGCATTTCATTTTTCATCTCAGTAAATTATTCATGTCGACGTATAGCCTTTGAGAGCAAACAGTGTGTTTCTATAATTATGGTAATGTGAAATGAATGTATGTTACAGCATTCATTTGTTTTGTGTTTTCTGGTGAGAAGCCTGAAAAATCCTGAAAGATGCGTGTCAGTGTTTGTCAGTGAGATAGCAAATCCAAAAAAAAGACTTCATATTTAAAATAAGGTGGAATGATTGACTGTGTGATGGCTGTATATCAGAGGCATGTGAGGATTTCTGTCAAACATTACATCACTGATTCAGAGCAGTTCATTACAATGTTGTAACTGCTGTAATACCCTGTCCAGATTCAACACAAGCTCCTTCTAAATTAGAATTAAGTTTATTCCAATTATTTCTACTGATGATGTAATAAATCGTCACAATATCCAGCAATTATTTACAATATTGTCTGTCTGATTCTTTAATGGTAATAATACATTAGCTATATTATTGTTTTAACACCTACAATAAGATCTTCTTAGGTTTTATTACATGAACAGGCTAAAAAAAAAGTCACCAGTTAGACACAACAGAGAAGATTTAGAATGAAAAAGTTTTGCTTCTTATTTCCTATCTAATATTCTAAAAGTAATTGAAAATACAGTGCTAACTTTAACAGATGCTGATTCTGACTTTGTGTATCACTGATCTCTCTTATGAGGCAGAAACAGCAGTGGGTGGAGCCAAAGAACCGCAGTTCTGACCTATCATAGCAGGAGGTGAAGCTAATAGCATTAAACAGAGTTAAATGAAAATGGAGCATTGCTTTTCTCTACTATGATGAGTCAAAATGTCTTCAGTGAGAAGTCTGTTGTGCTGAAAATGAATTTATCTCTTGTTGAAAAATCACTTTAACACCGGCAACTTATAATTATATTTATCGATCAAGCCTGATGAAACCAATCAGTTAACTAAACTCCAAGCGTGCCTTCAGGGATATAAAAAGTTGGATGACCTACAATTTTCTGATGTTGAACTCAGATAAAACTGAAGTTCTTGTAATTGGACCCAAACACCTCAGAAACTCTTTCTAGAGACTTAGTTACTTTAGACGGGATCACCCTGGCCTCCAGCTCCAGATCTTGGAGTTATTTTTGATGAGGATTTGTCCTTTAATGTCCACAAACAAATTGGCTGGCTAGTTTCTCCAATGACTGTCATGATGCTTACTGTGTTTAACTTGAGGCAAATAAATGTTGAAGGCAGTAGACACAACATGATCAACTTCAGGGAAACATGATTGAATGTTTAGTAGAGAGATAGATAAAGAAAAGTAATCTTCATTCACTACATAAAGGCAGCATTACTTCCTGATGCTGTTATTAAATAGAAATGGTGAATTGTCCCATACGAATGTAATTCATGGTCATATGAACATATTTAACCAGACAGCCGTACATTTTTCCATCTTTGTCAAAAACTTTGGATGAATCATTCAGAGCTGACCTCATACACCAAGCACATAACGACTGAGAAAGATCACACTAATATCTTTGTTCAGCTCCTAACAACGCAGGAATATGTGCTGAATTCAGCTGAAGGCCTGCTGAGCTTTCACAATCATAAATCTCATGAAGTCATTTACCTCATGTTTATATTTATATTACATATTTTGATCTGCTTTTTGCAGCTAACCAAACTTGCTGACAAACTGGAGTCATTTGGATCGATCTTGTTTAAATGGTAAAATAAAGTATCACTTTGAAAAACAAGAACATGAACAGAGGTGTTATCCATTTACTGACATTCCCTTTTACATCAGTCAATTACAGACAATGAGAAGAAGTGGATTTGTGGTCAAGGAACATATTGGCTCATCATAAATTCATGCTTGATACTTATTGTACTTATTTTGTTCGTGGTGGGTGTTTTTTCTTCTTATTACACAGTCAGTCAGCCAATGACCTCTGCCCTAACTACTGAGATGTGAGTGTTTTATATTTGACACAGTTGCTGATCAGTTCAGTCAATTTCAATCAATCCTGAGAAACTCAAACATAAAGATGATTCATTAAACTACATCTTTGTCTCAGATAAATGTCTCAGCATTAAAACAACTTAACAACCTAAGTACCAAATTATAATGTGTTATAAAACATGAACAAACATAAAAAGATTTTTAGAGACTTGCAACGTCTTCTTTCCTCTTCTCCAAGATCTGAGGAGACCTTGCCTCATTTTTTTTTTTTTTACTGTCCACTTCTCAAGCGACCTAGATGTATGTACTGCTCTTACACTTCAAGTGGTGTTTATATGGAGCACTTGTGTGTGTGTGGATGCTGTGTGCTGTAAACTGAGCTCAGCCTGCAGTCACATTTACTCTGCCTTAATCCAAACCATCCAGTCTGACTCAGGAAGGGTATTTACTCACAGTGTAGACCTGTAACCATGGAAGTATGGGAGACATAGAAGGCAAGGGAAGGGTGTGTGTGTGTGTGTGTGTGTGTGTGTGTGTGTGTGTGTAGGTGTGTTAGGGAAGGGGGGATGCTGAAAACAGAAGAACAGAAACAGAAAGAGGGAAATGATTTTGTTCACATGTGTATAAGTGTGTCTGTGGTTGAAACTTGATGTGTGTGTGTGTGTGTGTGTGTGTGTGTGTGTGTGTGTGTGTGTGTGCATATGCAGTGGTACCTGTGCTCTGTCTCAATCTGTCAGCCTCTCTGACACTGAGATCTATCTTGCAGCAGTGGGCAGGAGAGAGGGAAAGAGAGGACAGTAATTAAACCTCTTGGTGGATGGTGTGTGTGCACGTGCGTGTGTATTTATGTCTGTGTTTGTGCACAGATGTGTGTAGGTGCAAACTCATTCCACCATGCTGTATGCAGTGTGTGTGTGTGTATGTGTGTCCCTGTTATGCGTGCCTGCATGTCTGTGTCCACATGCATAGCACAGTGTGTATGTACTAGTACTAGTGTCCCAGCATGTGTGTGTGTGTGTGTGTGTGTGTGTGTGTGCCCTTGCATGCGTGTTTGCAGGCGTGTGTGCGTGTGTGACATTTTTATTGCCAGCGGATGGAAGCAATATCTCGTCTACAAGGCCAGACGTGGGTGACAAAATGGCGTCTTAATTTCCTTCAGGGAGCAGAGACTCTCTCCATCAACTCCACATCAGCAGTAAACTCAATCACCCAGCAGGCCGAGCGTCAGGCCCAGGCCACGCTTCACATTTCCATTAGCCTAATGTTTATTTACAGCTGCAAACCCCGAGCAGCCTTTACGTTATTGTGCACAGATCCCTTTTCATCCCGCATGACAATAATGAAGTCAGGAGTGGGTTAAGTTGAGGAGTGGTGCAGTGTTTGCTGGAAGCAGTGTCAAAAGGCTGAGTGTTGGAATTTGTTTAGGTTTCATTAAGGATTAAGACGAGTCGCTTCAGGCTCCAGATGGAGGATCAGGACTGCAGTGCAGACCTAAAGCAAACATTTGTAACAAGCTAAGTGTTGAACTGGAAGTACTGAAAATAATTCATTTTGATGTTTGAATCCAAATGAACCAGATAACACACGTCTTACTCTTTCACCTGCTTCTTAAATGTGCAGTGTGTAAGATTTGGGGCCGATATTTTTTAGAATAAGGCAGACATGGAATATAATATTCATAACTATGTTTTCATGAATGTCTAATCACCTAAAAACAAGAATCTTTTTGTTTTTGTTATTTAAAAATGATCCTATATCTACAGTATCTAGTAATATCTACAGTGGGAGCGGGTCCTCTTTCATGGAGGCTGCCATGTTGAAACACTAAGTTTCGAGATTGAAGTGCATTACACCAGTAGAGGCAACTAAATCCTACACACTGGACCTTTAAATGTTTTTATCTGAATAAGATTTGAATTTTTGAAAAAAATAAAGCAAATGGTAATCTGTTTGTATTTTCATTAATAAATTGTTGGTAAGATGTTGTCAGATGTTGTCCTTGTAAGAGAGCCAGTAACTCTTTGATATTTTGGCATATCAAGTTGTTTCACTGCTGTTTCTTCTGTCCGTCAATACAATGGAGGAATATAATATATGATTTATAATATACCAACAGGCAAAACTGAAAGCCAATCCAGTGTTCTGAGAAGCCTTTTCTTTAAATCTATGATATAAAAAAGTGAAGTGAACTGAACTGGATGTCATTGAGCGTTTCTTTAGCTCATTGGAAGTACCGAAAATAAGTATGTGAGTTGGTGTGAGCTTGGGTTTGGAAGGACAGAAAAAATATCACAAAAAGTTTTCACATAGTCAGTGATTCTCTGACAGTCTTATTTTTGCATTTTCTAATCAGTTGACAAATAATTATACGTAACCTCTGTTGGTAAAACCGTGGTTATTACAGGATAATGGCACAGTGAATTCACAGGCCTTTCACACTGTGAATTCACTGTGCCATGGTACGATGGTTTTAAGGAACCATTTTCAATAAAGTTCTTGTGGACCTGATTTTAGACTTTGCACAGGTGAAACTAATAAAAATGAATGCTGTCTTCTCTGAAATACTGGACAAGAGAGGTCTAATGGGTAAGATTTAGATCTTAAAATATTCAACTGAAAGTATGAATAATATTTTTGTTAAAACTAATGTAAAATGAGCTGTGGGCTTGGTTAAACTATAATTCTACAGTAGCCCAGAGAGGACAAATCAAACACTGCTGTAAGGCACCATAAAAGGTGTTCCAAAGAACTTGAAGGAAAATAGGTTCTTTAAGGAACCATTTTCAATAAAGTTCTTGTGGACCTGACTGGTTCAGGAACTTGTTTAAATGGTAAGATAAAGTATCATTTTGAAAAACAAGAACATGAACAGAGGTGTTATCCATTTACTGACATTCAGTCAATTACAGACAATGAGAAGAAGTGGATTTGTGGTCAAGGAACATATTGGCTCATCATAAATTCATGCTTGATACTTATTGTACTTATTTTGTTCGTGGTGGTTGTTTTTTTTTTTCTTTATTACACAGTCAGTCAGCCAATGACCTCTACCCTAACTACTGAGATGTGAGTGTTTTATATTTGACACAATTGCAACAACTGGCTGATCAGTTCAGTCAATTATAAGGGAAAAAAGTCAAATGTAAGACTTCAAGATCTTTCTGACTCATTTAATATTGTAGGTTCTTGACTTCTTTTTGCCTTTAGTCCTTCACATGAAGTCTGTGAAGAACAATCCCATGAATAAAGATGTTAACTGCTCATGACTCCTTGAGAACCAGAGAACCTTTTCAAGAACCATTTAAGAACTAATCGTTTTCTGAGTGTATATCTGATCTACGGACATTTCATCTCCTCTCTAATTTGTGCATTACAGATAAATGAATCAGAATGTAATCAACCAAACAGAGATGCACAACACTGACTTCACCAGATCTGATTCTCACGACAGAGAAAGACAATATCAGCTTCATACTGCACTACAACCTGACTTCTACATGAAGACCAGACCACACACGCACTTCTTGTCTTCCATCCCTATCTTGCCTCCACCTGGTTCATCAGCTGGGTTTGTGTGTGTGTATATGTGTGTGTGTGTGTGTGTGTGTGTGTGTGTGTGTGTGTGTGTGTGTGTGTCTGTGTGTGTGTGTCTGCTGGCTGTAGGTGGGCGGCTGTGCGTTGCCACGGCCAGCTTTGAGAGGGTAATCCATCTCCATCACTTAAATGATTATCCCCATTAATCTGCTGTAAAGTAATAAAGTAAACACCATTTCCCCCTCCTCCTCCTCCTCCCTCTCCTACTCCACCTCCTCCGCCTCTGCTCTGGATGGAGGTTCATTAAGTCTTTAGTACATTAATACGTCTTCATGTCCCCCTACCGTTCCTATCACCTGGTGCTTGGGGCCCCAAGAGGCCCAGTCTCTCTTTCTCTGTCTTTGTGTATGAAAAGGAGAGAGGAGAACGAAGCTGCTGGTGGGTTGGAGTGTGTGTGTGTGTGTGTGTGTGTGTGTGTGTGTGTGTGTGTGTGTGTGTGTGTGTTTGCGTGCGTGTGTGTGTTTGCGTGTGTGTGTGTACGTGTCGTCTAAGTGTCTGAGTGTGTGCTGACATGAGAGAGAATGAGTCGTGTGCGTGTGTGTCTTTGTAAGAGTGTCACTGACTTGAGGTGATGAGCTCAGTGGATTTAATTTTGCTGCGCGGGACTCAGATGGCCCCGGCGGTCGCCACGGTAATTTGCCTGATCAGGTTAGAGAATCATTGCTGTTGGTGATCAATCATCCAGGTTGTCACGGTGACTTGGGGCCTGTTCGGCATGGAGTCGCTTGTAATTGGCAGTAGATTGATGTGGCCATGTTTCCCTAGCATGTCGAACAAAAGTTTGGTCAATTAGAGGTTGTTAAAATTACAACCCCTCCTATACACACACACACACACACACAAGGAACTTTTACCTGTGTGTGTTTCTATTAAGCACACACACACAGTACTGTTTTGCTGCGCTGTCCCTGCGTGGGAGGATGACAGTGACAGGACAAGAGCGGGCTGCCAGAGGTGGAGACAGGAAACAAGAGAAGTGTGCTTGTGCACGTAAGTGTGTGTGAGAGAGAGAGAGAGAGAGAGAGAGAGAGAGAGAGAGAGAGTGATGGGACCGTAAGGCAGGAGGAGGTCTGGTCTATTTAAAACTCTGACACTGTTTATGTTGTTGAGTGTTGCCGTGCTGCCTCTACTTATTACTGGCTCAAACATATCATAATTCTATCACACACAGACACACACAGACACACACACACAGACACACGTATATACACATGACAGTTGGAGGTCTTCATTAATCATCAAAGCTTAGTATTGTGTAGTAACTTTAGTCACTAGCTGACTTTCTTAACCATAAGGCATGTGATACAGTAATCATGAAGTAACTTCATGTGTCTAATTGTAAAGTAGCTGCTGTCGCACTTCTATATTCCAAGCTTATTCTCTAATGTACATGCAGTGCACTGTTCCTCAACTTTTCTCAATCAGGGGTAATCACCATTCTAACCTACTGCTTAGCTGACAAAGTCCCCAACCCTTCTGCTTGGCTTTGCAGGTGTGAACCCACAAGGTTGGCTTATGTCACCCCAATCGGTGTACCCTGACTACCAAGCGCTCATCAAAGAGCTCGCCTCTCGGGCTCTCAGTTTTAGGTGGGTTACGCTGTTGCCCCACAGCAACAGGGGCAAGGTTTTTAGGAGGCAGACCTCGGAGCAGATCCAGAACACTCTGGAGGGATTACATATCCCATCTGGTCTTGGAACACCTCAGAGTCTCACAGGAGAAACCGGAGAATATGGATGTCTGAGCTATATTGCGTTGTCTTACTGCTACCACCAGACAGACTCAGATCAGTGGTAGGAAATTGAGGACTGAAGGATGTATTTCAACTTAAAATGAAAATTTCTCAATGTGAACACACGATTTAAGCACTCACAAGCGAGCAGTGTAAACAGGTGGCACAGGGGTAAACATTTATCCTCTAGCTTTAGCTTGGTCGTTTGCTCCAGTGGGCACAATTGTGTTTGGTGATTGGAGGCTAGTCAGGGATAGTTATGATTTCTACTTCACAGACCTACTTTTCTGCTTGAAATTGTGCAGAAGTCTGTGAACTTGACTTGATAAAGACAGATGACAATGTGAAAAAAACTTAAAATAAATCAAGGTAGAGACATGTAAGCTGTCTTCCATACTTGAGGGCTTGCTGAATGGTTAGATGAGTATAAAAAAGGAGTGAATCAGATTCACAGATTCAAAAGAATTTGAAAGTTTGAAACCAGTGACCAGTGGAGTGATACCACTGGCCACAAAATTCCTCTACAATTCATTCAGTTTATGAGGTCCAAAGTAGTAGAAGACAGGAATAGTATTTACCCACGGTGTAACTCAAGTTAAACAGGCCTGTGATCAGCTAGCTTAAATACACCCATTCCACTGTTCCGAGCTCCCAGAGTCAGCTAACAGGAGCACTAGCTGCAAGGCTAACTGAGCTAACTAGTAGCAGCTATAGCAGTTAGCAGTTACCTTAGCAATAAAGCTATCTTCAAATCACTCATAAAAGCACAATCCACTGATCTAATTTCCAGTTTTGTAAAAGTTATCAGGTTTTCATACAATAACCAGTAAGGCATCCAGAAACAAAGCATAATTGTTTGTAGTCTGATAAACAATGAATTCATCAAATTCAGTGCCCCATGTCACTATTTTCCAAGTCACTGTATCTGTCATACGCTGTTGAGGCTTGAATGTGACATAGGCTGGAAAAAAATGACACGACCAGCATGTTTAAACCTTTTACCCCTGATTGGACAGTTCCTCTGAACAGATTTTCAGTGTGTTATGTGCTGAATGGTTAGTTAGTTGCAGGTATAAATAAAAAAAAAAACGAAAAGCTTTTTGTTAAATTATATATTTTTTTAATAAATCTTTTTTACACATGCATAAAAATGTTCCATTAGCTTCATATTTGTATTCAAACTTGGTGAAATTATTAAGAAAGGAGCCTTCATGGTTTCAAGCCATCACTACGGGAATGCCTGTCAGCAGCCATGTTTTTGGAGCAGGTCGAGTTCAAGGGTTAGGAGCCATCATAACTTGTGGGTGAGTGTGTTTCTCCAGCTTCCTGAGCTGGTCGGAAGCTCTTGACTGCCTGCCTCTCAGGCCTGTCACACTCAGAGAAATGTATGATCTGGAAAGCCCAGAGTTCCCAGAGTGAGCCTGACTGATGCTGGTCCATAAATACATAGAGCACAAAATGTGATGTGGCTCCTAACTCTGCTCCTTATAGTGCCCAAACTGCAACATTCACCTGGAGTAAATGAGTCCATGTGAGAAGGCTAAAATGGAAATCAGCAGTCAATAGATGATTGAGCTCAGTCTCTGATTTGGCATTGTTAGTTCCAGTCTCAAAGATCCCATTCTCTGTGTGTAAGTTTGTCTTTGTTTCTGCCTTTTACTGAGAAGAATATGTTCAGCCCAGGCAGCTGCCTCAGGACAGAAAAAACAGAGGGAGCTTCTGTTTGACCATTCTTTAAATGACAGTGGGGTTAAAAATGCTTTCAGGTTTTTAAAAGCTTTAAATCTCTCAAGTCTGACTTTCCTCTCACTTTCACCATCATTCATCATTTCTAAACCCTGAGTGACAGTGACAGTGACTTCTTTGTTTCAGTAAGGAAAAAATCATGTAAATTCATTTGACACTCTCATCAGCTGTGTCTGTCTGACGCATATATATATATATACACACATTACAAATGTCTAAATCAACATTCAATCCACTGTTCAGAAAAAAATATTAATATAGCTTTTATATAGTGTATAGAATTCGAAAGATCTTTAATCTGCTCTGTAATGAGTGATTATTTTGTCTTGTTTGATGAATATGAATGAGAGCTTGGCATCTGCTCTGTTTCTCTTTGTGAGTTTTTCCTTATTATTATTATTATTATTCGTGATAAAGAGCTCTGTCCGCAGAGGGAGCTCCTCAGTAACTATGCGGCTGTTGGATGGATGGCAGTGTGTTTTGTCTAACACCAGTCTGTTTACTGGTTTGTTGCTCCTCTCTGGTCCTCGTTGGCCTCTGATCCCGGACACTTGTTTTAGGTCAGCACAGTCCATTAAGCCAATTAGAGCTGACCTTTGACATTGTGGAAAACGAGACCGAGGGAAAATATATTCATTCACACCACACACACACATACACACACACACACCAACACACACACACTTAGAACTGTCACCTTCTAATCTGTTTGTGTGTTTCTCCTGTCTGTCTCTGCCTTTTTCACACTCACCACTTCACTTTGTGAGCCTTCATTTTGCATCACTGACACACACACACATAGATACATACACACAAAGAGTGTGGATGTGGATGCAATAGTTTGCAAAATGCTGAATGGGGGTTCAGTGTCACATGCTGCTCATTCAGCAGTGCAGCTCACTAACACAGCACCCATGGGTGAACTGTTTAAGTGAAAACCATAGAAACCACAACCTTCCACACACAAGACAATGGAAAAACATCAGTGACTGCAGTACTTGAGTTTGTCAGTGTGATTGCAAGTTAATGAAGTGACAGAGCAGGTCTTGGCTGAACTCAAACAGATCTGTTAAAATGGTTTTAGGGGAGAGGAGAGGAGAGGAGAGGAGAGGAGAGGAGAGGAGAGGAGAGGAGATAGGCATGTAATTGAGGTAGACGGTAAGAAGAGAAAAACTAAAATACAATTTAACATGAATGACACGGGGATGAGAGGAGGAGATAAAGAGAGGGAGTAGAGGAGTAGTTATAGTAGGAGAAGGAGAAGCAGGAGGAGGAGGAACAGGCCCTGGATCAGTAGCTTCAGCTCATCCCTCCTCCCTGGGTGAGGCTGAGCCGACGCCACACCTCGAGCTGGATCTAAGCACGTCATTAAGGCAGCAACACACACCCCTGGGGCTACACAGGCACCAGCCAGTCTGTTTTTTGAAGTGTATGTGTGTGTGTGTGTGTTTGTGCGTGTGTGTGTGTGTTACTGATCTTGGTTGTAATTGAAGACAGTTTTAGTTTTAATTTTTTTTTATTACGTTGTCATATTTGATTAAATAAACACTCTTTCTGGTCTGTAAATGACAAAGCATTAAAATATCTGACGACTAAAACACACTTGACAATGTGAACGTAGCATGAGAGCAGCCGTCTGTGGATGGAAGGGGTCTGGAGTGAGCAATGGCAGGCATTCAGTGTGAGGCAGTGAGCCTCAGCTTGGGGTG
This sequence comes from Nibea coibor, assembly GCA_023373845.1. Lineage (NCBI taxonomy): Eukaryota > Metazoa > Chordata > Actinopteri > Sciaenidae > Nibea > Nibea coibor. Next base: position 2,291,300 of record CM041723.1, read on the forward strand.
AAGACAACCTTAAGGCCACTCATTTGCAGATCTCAGGCACAGTTATAGTTTAGCACAACGTCACATTAAAAATAAGTATTGCAACACGAAGTGGAAATTCTAAAGCTGGTCTTTTGAAAGTTAGAATCTAATCATATGTTACTTTATGTCTTTGCCAAATGTGTTGTGGCGGAAACTCCTGCCAGGCTTATGTTCATTCATCATGTTGTCGCAGAGAGGTGCTCAGAGTGGGAGCTGGGTGTACAAGTCATGAGATAAAGAAGTGAACAGCCAACATGAACATGTTGTGATATGATAAAGATATACTTTTCTTCATGTTTCAAAGTAGCGGTATAGGCATGATTTCTTGGACACAGTGTGTTTTTTTCCCAGCGATTAAAGGCCCAGTGTGTCAGATTTTGGATGATGTTTACAAAATATGGAAAAAATGAAATAAAAAATGCATAATCAGACCACACCACACTGACCATAACAGCGGGAGTTGGAAATGATTTAGGTTTGGAGGCAGAAAACACATTTTTGTACATTTTTGTACATTGAGAGAAATTTATGTGCCCGACTACACATAGGTTCAAAACATTTTCAGCAACTCTTAACAAAATAATTCCTGCTTAATGTATTTTTAAGAAAATAAAAGGCCATGGTTTGATCCATTTATACTTTTTATTATTCATCGTCCTCTTTCAGCTGACTGCCATTCACAATGCATTAGACATCAAGTAGTTTTTGAAAATAATACTTTGTACTTTTACTTGAGTGTTTTTAACATCAGTACTTTTAGTTGAGTAATATATAAGTAATGCAACTGAGTACAGATTTTCAGTCCTCTTTCACTACTGCAGAAACCAAAAATCTTATCACCTTAAAGAGTTTGAGTATCTACAGAGGACACAGGTCCTCTTCTGTGGAGTCAGCCATGTTGCACCTGCATGTCCCTACAGTAGCCCAGACAAACTCAACACTTTCTCCTTCGTGTAGGAAAGGGTGATATGAGGGGTATTCAGTTGGTTGCAATCTGCAATCTACACCACTAGATGGCACTACTAAGTCCTACACACTGGTCCTTTAAAGCTAAATATGTAAACTTGTCACTGATCATTCACAGTCATTGCCTATATTCACTTATCTTTGCACAGTTATTAAGCAGTTGGCTGATTTTTGCACACATTCCTAAATCACACTAAATCACTGAAGTACACACCTCTTCACACCTCTCCACAGACTTTGCACATATTAACCCAACACTGTCGTTATATTCAGTTAGTAATTATTATAACCTTCTGTTTTTCACTGCATATACTTGAAACATGCGTGTGTGTGTGTGTGTGTGTGTGGGGTGAATCCTGTGCAGTCAGTGTCACTGTAATGTGTGTTTGTGCTCGTATTTGCAGCCACAATACTGTATGTCTAATACATCATTCTGCATGATCTGTACGTGAATCCAGGCAACACAAATCAAACTCAGTCTTGCTTATCCAAACACTAATCTGTATTATGTTTAATACGCTCAGTAGTCTCACATCCATCAGCTTCTCTTTACTGACAGTATGAATCTGTGACTATTTATGTTGTTATTATCATCAAAGCAGACAAAAACACTTAAGAACAAAAAAATAGGTACAATAACTGTAACAAGTTAAAAGAGACAGAACTACTACTACACTTTCTGTAACAAATCAGTCCTACAGCTAGAAAATGGAGCTCTCTAATAGTGATGAACTGAAAGCCCATGGAAAGGTCTGATGTCTTGTGTGTTCATTTAGAGCTGAAGGTTTGCGGTCATGTTCTCAGTCTGCCATGATAGCCGTGCTGCTGTTTTTCACATTAAGAAGAATGAACCCCTAAAAACTCTGAACATAACTCAGAATACATTCAGAATTCTATCTGATGCTTTCTTATCTGGACTCTATAATAAGTCCCCAGCAGGACCTGAAGCCTTTGCAAATGTATAGCTGTGGAGGCTCCAGGAGTCAGAGTGCAGTCCAGCAAGATGATCCCATCTGTCCTGCGGGAGGCAACATCTCCCAGCTGCCTGTACTGAATGGATGGATGAGAACTGGAAACCAGAATAATCACCCTCTCATCCCATCCAATCTGAGGGAGGCAGCAGGAAGCACACACTCAACTCGCAGAGCCTCGGAACAGGACGGAGACACCCACAATGCACTGGAAGGACGGTGGGGGTTGTTGGGGCCTCAGGGCGCTGACAGGGGCTACCGTTCCACCGGACACAGTCCACCTGTTGGTTGTGTGTGTATGTGTCTGGTATTGAGATATAAATCTAAATGCTGGTTTTCCTGATGATGTCTGTTGCTTCAGTGAAGCAGCCTGGCTTTATAAACTGAGTGAATGTTTTTAAAAATATTTTTTTAATGAGAAAATGTTTTTCGATGTCTTCCGGCTGCTTCACCTCAACTTTCTGCGATGTACAGAGTTTCCTGATGGACAGTGAAGTAAACTGCTGCCAACTGTAGCTGCTGTTAGTCAATGTTAGCTAAGTTTGTTAGCCAGGCTGTAGAGACTGTGAGCACAGGCGTTTTGGACACCTTGAATGTGATGCTTATATAATCTCTCTGCATAAATCGGCTTCTGTTTTGTCACCTCTTCAGTCAAAATCTCTCCTCCTGTTGAATCAGCATCCCCAACATGTCAAATCATTCAGGGAGGATCAGTGGGTGCAGAGCTGCCTGATATCTCATCTCATATCTGCCTGGCATCCGTGTCAGACACATTGCCAGTGCTGTGCATCTGACGGTTACAAACCCTTCGATTACTAGACAATCCACTCTACCACATAAGCCACAGCTGGCCCTGATCTCCCAACCAACTTTTACCAAATACACACAAAATAATGTTTCATATTTTCAGTTTTGTTGGAATAAACAGAAACAGAATCAAGTAGTTAGCAGTTGAGATGTGTGACAGTGGCTGAACAATGGAGGGAAAAGATCAAACTACAGTACTATAGCACACATTCCTGTAATTCACACACCATTAAAACACTTCAGTACTGAGATGACTTGTGTCGTGTTTTTTTAGAGATTTTTAAGTGCACCATATCATGATCTATGACTTTAACCAGACTATTAGGAGCTTTTCCAATGGAGAAATAATCAAATGCACATGCATTAGAGCGATGACTAACCATGCACTTTGCAGAACACTTAATACTACATATGGTTACTTGTGAGTGGGGATGGCTTTCTGTTCACCCAGTGTAGAGTATGGTGGCATTTGCATGCAGTCATATCAGACTGATGGTGTCTTGGCATGCCCATGTGATGAATTGTGTTTGGTCTATAAAGGGACGTTTCACATTGGCCTCAGTGGTGGACTGTAGAATCACAGCTCTGTTGTTGTGTCTATGACTTCAGCTCTAATGACACATGTTGCTATCATTTGTTACCCCAGAGCCAACTGTGAACAGATTGAGTGCTGATAATAACACTGTATAATTCAAACTGCCAATTTGTTACAAACTGACCATTTCAAATGCATTTTGCGGGTAACTTAGTCCATTTTTTTCTAGTTTTGATTTTATTTCTGTTAACTACAGTACAGTTTTTCACAGTTTCTAGCTTAAGTTCCTTGTAATAGCCAGATTGGTCATGCATACAGTATGAGCACATGACAAAATTAATTATGATACTGTGGGAAATGTTGGTATGTTCAAGTTTCCTGTGATACTTTTCATATCTAATGTCACTTAGGTGGACTTTAAGAACACATAGTTAACAGAGTTTCTGCTGTAAAAGCTACAACAGAAAGACGAACACTGACCATGAAAAACGGAATTATCTGATGAATGAATGTTTGTGATGAAGTGAATGTGAGAGCACCACTGTGGTAGAACTAGTGCTGTGAAGGCTTCTCTTTATATTTGAGATACATAATGTGGATGCACTTTATTATTATAGAACCTGCTAATGATAACAAATAACTGTTCATGTTATGTTCATGAGAGGACAAGCCTGAGGAGCATCATGGCTCATGGCTCGTGGTATCATGGAGCGTATGGTGGAGTCCCAGCATTCAGCGTTGAGTCAGTTTGACTGATCGATGCCAATGCGTATCTTCCGCTATGGAAATTCACACGACAGCCATCTGTAATCCCACATCAGAGATCACAGTGACAAGAGGTTCCCTCATCAACATCTAAAAAGTTTCATCTTCCGCTCTGAGAGCTCGGGCAAAGCATCAAGCATTGCCAGTTTCCTCCCCATTCCTCTACATGGAGCCAACAATTCCTCCCATCAGCCTCTCAATCCATTCTGCTCAAGAGGTCAACAACACTGAACCTGAGTGACAGGAGGCCTTATATGGGAACAGTGTGGAAAGTTGTGCGTCATTGGGTCTATGGAACATGGAATAGGCCAAGAAAACCAAGTATGTAAAATAAGAAAAGAAAAGTATCTCTGGGGTTCAGGATGCTGACTATGAAGCTGCTGTGTCAGTCCCTGTCATCTCTCCTCTCTCTGATGAGAGCAAAAATTCTCAAAAAAAGGATCATCATAGTCAAATGGTTAACCGTGACCACAACATCCCCAGCCATTGTAACATGTCATCTCCTCTCATTTCCTGACTGCCTGTCCACTGTTTAAAGAAGGCAAAAGTACAGACACATGAATAAAGAAAACTCTTGGAACTTTGATTCAAATAAATTTTATGTAAAATTACTTTTTTATTTGTATGTATGTAGTGTGGCTTCTTTATTTATGTAATTGAATTTGCATGTATGTTTCTATTAATTTCATTCTGTTCATCATTTAATATAGAATATATAAACAAACTATTATAACATTTAAAATTTGTTATTTGACAAACTTTTCAGAAATGTGTGAGAAAATGAGAGTGACGATACGGCTTCATGTTTTCAAAGAAGGATAAAGGATCACTGTAAAAAGAGAGAAATCAAACTTTCAACTGTGGATTTCTGAATTCTACTGTGATAAATATGCTATATGCTATATATGCTACGTTTTTCTAATATTATGGTAATAGGATATTGGTACTGTTGATTTCACATAAAAGGTCTGTAGTTTTTATGGTGAAAGACCATAAAATATGCCACTAAATATTATGGTGTTTTACTATAAAACAGTCTCTAATGTAAAATACTACTTTATTCTGTATAAGTTACTGTATACTGTATATGGCATATTGTGGCAGTCTACAGACATTTTTTTACAGTGATATTTATTAACACATTCAGAGCACTTTGTGTATTTCAAGCTTGGGTTAAATACTGTTGTCATGACAATATTATATCACTATGGGTAATTATTATATGTTAAACTTACACATCAAAAATTACTTTTTTTAACGGAATCAATCCAACTTTTAAACTGCTTACCAAATCAGTGCTCACTGCGTTCATTTTCACTGTGTGTACTGGTGTGTATTAGTAAGGGTTGCCTTTCTCTTTGACCCACTTTTTCTCTTTCACTCTCTCTGTCTCCTCGTTTGCTGACTGGCCTCCATCAATCACCTGAAAATGGGATTTTTCTGGAAGTCCTTGACATTCAGATGATAAGTGTGCTGATAGGGAGCTGTCAATCACACATCAGGAAGGAAAACAGCAGCCCTCCACCACAGCAAGGCCCAGAAAATATGAAGGCCATAACAGCACCAGTGTTTTCCATGAGACAGTGGACAATATGAAGTGGAAGAAGTTAGCAAACAGTTTATTCTGATGTATATAAGAAAGTTAAAGGGAGATACAGATTAGAAGATTGAAATAAAACTTTAATACTGTGTATTCTTTGACCAAACAGCCCTTTTAGGTCAGTTATTGCAGCCAGTCTCCTCACACATCTGAGTTCTGGGCCCTAAATCCAACACAACCTTTGGTCTGTCACAGTCACTGCCTTGAACCTGTTTAATGGTATTTGTGTCTGTTTTATTTGATTATTTAGTCTCTTTTTGTTTTCTGTTCATGTTTGCTCCACCCAAACTCAACCAGAGATCAGTTACTGAGAGAGTGAACTTCACTTGATAAACAGTTTAGTTTAGTTCAGGGTAAGTGAAGGTTAAAACAGTGCAGAGGGGACAGTCAGACCATGAAACAATATACTGAATAGGTTTCATCAATAGGTTTTATCTTATTTTATTTAACCACAAATCAGACATTTGAAGTTGGTCACCTCTTGTTCACCAGGACAGAGCATGCACTAACAGATACAGACTGTAAACGACGAGCATGGATGTAGTAAGAATGGGTGGTTCAGGTTCTAGAGGGTATTTACTTATTCTACTTATATTATGGATTGTTCACACTTTGGTTACCAGGAAATCAATGACAACCCCCTCAAGAGCATCTATTCCCACTTGTCCGAAGCATCTGAAAGTGCTTGAGACAAAATAAGGAGTCTTTGGCTTCTCACGTTTCTCACTAATGTGACACCAAAGCAGGCTGGAGTCTGACGAATGCACGCTGATGGTCTGCAGCAGACAACCTTTGTCTGTTTCTCTGACAATGTGTACGTCTGTGTATGTGGGTCTACAACATGAGCAGGTATGTGTGCGTGTGTGTTTCCTCCTGAGGGGAAACAGGAGTCCATCCAACGCAGGCTCCCTTCGGCGGCTGCCGTTTCCCTGTGTGCTTCTAACCAAACAGGATGATGACTCGCTTATCTCCACGTCTCAGTACCTCAAACTGTTATTTCAGACATGACAGAGAAAGTCTTCATTAGCTTCTGTCAGTCTCAGAGTACAGCAGCTACACTTGGCTCTCCAAACTAATGTTCATCAGAATTAACATTTGAAGTCATCTCCCCTGTTTACATGTGCTGTTTTAGTAGATTTAACTGAACATTTCATCTCCTTTATGCTGTTTAATATATGTAATATGTGTAGAAGCTATTAGATGTTTTGTTCATTTGCTCTGAGAGTCAGCATAGCTGTGCAGTGATGTTTTACCATTTCATTTTACTGTTGTGGTTTTTATTTTTGTCTGTATATGTTCAATGCACACCTGGATTATTCTGCAAGCTCAAAAAAGCTCTTTTGGAACCACTTTTTTTTTCCTTGAACCGACTGAGCTTAACTGACTGAACTTAAACATAGCTATTAGTAGCTAACAGCTATTTATCAACACATCAACATATCTGTGCTAAAGTTTTACATATACAGTACATACTAGAATTGCACATAATTTATTTGATGTACAAATGAATGTGTTGTTAAATGAATCCTTTTTTAAATGAATCCTATGCCTTTTATGTGATTTAAGAGTATACATTTTTTACAATCACTTTATGATCTAACTTCTGATTAATGATTCAGTCTCATTGTTTAAACAAAGATTTTGTTCTTAAAAAACATTTTAAACTTTAAAACATGTAAATATTACTTATAATACTTAAATATTATTATTACCATTATAATATTACTCACAATCTACATATGTTGTTCTTTCTAAATTATCATGTCCACCTACCTCATGTACATAAAACAACCTGCTACATGGTCTTCTGAACACTTACAGTACATATCTCATTCACCCATTCACACACATTCATACATGATGGCATTGGCTGTCATCATCAGTCTGAGGAGCTAACCATTCACACACATTCACACACTGATGGCACAGCCATCAGGAGCAATTTGGGGTTCAGTATCTTGTCCAAGAACACTGACATGCAGACTGGAGGGGATCGAACCGCCGATCATCCAATTAGTGGATGACCCGCTCTACCTCCTGAGCAGCAGGAGCCGCATCCTTTGAACTGTTAAGTGTTATGTTATGTAATGTTATTGTTGTTTATAAATCTATATCCATATAGATTCATTGATTCATAGATTTGTTTAATTTAAATAAAACTGAAATGACTGTCATAAAACAAAATAGAAAGTTCACTACAAATCATTGCATGTGGACAAAACTACAGAGGGAAAATCATCCATGACGGCACCAGCCCTTTTCATACACTCTGTCATTTAATTAATGTCTAATGAGTGAGAGTGACATTAAAGTACTCCACCCAGTCCCCAGACCCTCATTTGGTCAGCAGTGAGGGAAATCTCATCTTGCACTGAGAGGAAAAGCTGATGGAGCCGGCGCCACAGAGGTTGAGGTCAAAGGTCAAGGACTCTGCAGGTAGACTTCTTTTTACACAGACCACGATCGAGCCCCCAAAACCAACGTGCAGATGAACAAAGCTTAACCACAGCAGTGATCTTTACTTCATTTTGGAAGCTGAACTGCAAGTTTTTCTATTTTTTGTCCATCCTACTGCATCAATACAGGCAGATTAGATACTAATACAGCATGACCTGCAGCCACCATTGCCCACCCCTCTTTAAAGGACAGAAACATTAGAGCTGTAACTGTGGAATGTAATGAAATACATTTATTTAAGCACAAATTCAAGTTACTTTACTTGAGTATTTCCATTTCACCTTTCAAATAAGAATCATTGTGTTTTTGTTGATGAAGCTTTTATATCCACAGACGCTGCAGGTCCTCTTTCATAGAGTTCACCATGTTGGATTGTCAGGATTCTACCCAGAACACATAAACTAAACACTGGTTTATGGACTTATGTGTTTTTTGCACCAACGTTTCTTCAGCTTGTAAGGAGAGGGTGAGGCGAGAGGTATTCAGTTGGTTGCTATTTGCCACTAAATAAAACACATTGATATAGACACAGGGATAGTTATTGGCTTGGGAACCCAAAAACTGGATTTCTGAGTAATGAGTACTTTTACTTTTGATACTTTAAGTACATTTTGTGAGCACTTGCATACATACATACTTCTTACAGCACAGAGGATGTTATACAGTAGTTTTGGGGCAGCCTAGTAGACTGGTAAAACTGTACGTTTGTTTTCTACCAGTATCCAGTTTCCTGTATGGAAAAATACATAAAAACGCATGTGGAGGACCAGAAGCCATTATTCTGCAGTGTCTTTACATAAAGTGGTCATGTGTTGAAGTGTTGTCACGGTGACGTAAAGGGCTTCACGTCTGTGTGACACCGGAGTTTAGGCTGACTCTCTGATGGACCGTGGCATCCTCACGCGCATATTCGGCCTGTTGGAGCTCGCGCTGCTTAAAGTGGTGAGAAATCAATAAGTGTCTCCATCTGAAGTGTTTTTTTTTTCTAAGCCCATCAGGACATCCGAGCCGCAGAAATGAAAATGGTCGCTCGATAATTGAGTTTGAAAAGATGCCACTGGCAGTATGACTGTCAGGAGTATTAGGCCTGAAACAGCCTCTGACACACACACACACAGAGCTGTGATTACAGACAGAGAGAAACCTTCACGTGCTCATCTGTCGGTTCAGTGTTAATTATAATAAATAAACCAGTGTGTGATGATTTTTATGTTTTTTTCACGTCACCTCTAACTCAGCTCTCTGGATTTTCACACATCTTTTAGAGTCCGGACCTGATGAACAGCAGCTGTGTGTTTTCTGCTGCTCTCACTAATTCAGCCTCTAATATTCATTATTGGTCCACGTGTAAACGAATGGCTGCTCCTCGGTGTGCGGATAGGCTACCGCGCGCATTAAAATTTGATGTCGGTCAATTGGCCAATGAGAGCCGTTCAAAGCATATCAAATATTAATACTTTAATGCCCCGCGTGAAGTAATTAAGTCCCAGTGGCTTTTAGGAGGAGAGGAAATCAATGAGCCACACGGTTTAATTTTTCATTTAATTGTTGTGCAGTCTGTATGTTTGTGTGTGCAGCTGCAGCGGCAGAGCGCCGTTAATGTGCGGAGTGCCGCTCGTTATTTATGATCTACGATTAAACAAAGCTGCAGCCATTTGTTATGATACAATGAATAAAGGTCTCATTTAAAGCCGCTGCACAGCCACTGATCATCTCCGGATTCATTAATATTTTTAATGAGTGCAGCCTAATGCTAAATAATGACCGATCGTTTGTTTGTATTATTAAAATCCCGCTCTGACTTGAGGGGGTTCGGTCTGGTTCCAGTGTCGTGAAGCAGTTCTGTTCTGTTCCCGCACTAACGAACGGAAACACATCAGTGTATGCAGCAATGTCATCAGTCTGAACATGAATTAATAATGGCGCCAGCGCAACAATGAACGAGGATCGCGCATTAAACATCAATAATTTCTCTCTGATTTATGCTGCATGATCTGAACACATTAAGCTCCATTTCTTAGGATTCCCAAATTTCTGCAGCAAAACACACGAAGCTGTATAAACGCTCCTGGAAGCTGCAGAGCGCTTATTGAATTTATTTGTTTCAACAATGTCAATAGTATCAGCTTCACCGCGTGACGTTTACACATGTTGGCTTTTAGGAGCTTTACGAGACCACGTTTCTAAACACTGCACACACACTATATACATACTCTGTATTCATTCCCATATATATGTAGTTTCTAATATTCGTAAGTTCGTAGTTTCTTATAATAATAACCTGTAATAACCTGTTAGTACTGTTGATAAGGTTGTCGTTTTATCCCATATTTTAAAATGTCTGTAGATTTTGACATTGAAAAACCATGACAGTTAAATACCGTATAACATGAATATGACCGTGTTTTCCTGAATGCAATAAGTACCACAAGTAAAGCACAGTCATATTTCAAAACCTTTATTTACACTCCATTTTAAGGGAATTAATACAGAATAAAATAGTATTTTATATTCACATAATATTTGACAGTTTTTACAGTTTTTCACTGTAAAGTCTGCAGACATAAATTAGGAATGAAACACCAACCTTATCAACGGCACCAACATGCAATTACTGAAATATTAGAAAAAGTGATTTATTACATGGTATTACATATTTATATAGATGATATGGTCAAATTCTGCCAGCCGCGGCAGCCAGGTTTTTTTACAGTGCAGTTTGTGTCACTGTATTGAATATTATAGGAAACTACGCACTGTGCAGCTGAAGAAGAGATGACTGAAAAATAGTTTATAATAAAAAGAATTGTTCAAATGATCAGCAGCTATTGAAGAATCAGGAGCCAGAAACAAAAAGTTTGGGACATTTTGAAAGACCGTGTCATTATCCATCCATGCATGGCTCAATGAGGCTGGATCCATTTTTCTGTTTAAATTGAAATAACAGTGTCTGATAGAAAATGTCAGAATGTGCCAGACTAAACCTTCATCTGCGCCAAAAGTTTCAAAAGTTTCAGAGAAAGGTCAAAAATGGTCTGAATGTTGTGAGTGCAGCAGAGGCAGTGATACGAGGATAAACTGAACATGGATCAGCGCGACACCCGAACACAAACACTGTTTTGTCTGAGACGTTAAACTAAAGATTGTGTGTGTGTGTGTGTGTGTGTGTGTGTGTGCGTGTGCGTGCGTGCGTGTGTGTGTGTGTGTGTGTGTGTGTGTGTGTGTGTGTGTGTGACGCAGATAAAGCCTGTGTCGTCCTGTTATTGATCTTGTCCAGCTGTTAATCAGTGTTTTATGAAGTGTGCCATAAAGCCTCCGCAGCGCTCACACACTCTTTATCCCGCCGAGCCTCCAGGCCTGAAATTGGGTCTTAATCTCGCGCTGTCTATTTGGCACTTTGATTGATGTCCTCGCGCAGCAAGGGGGGGCAGTCCAAGTCCTCGCTCTCCTTTGCATGCGCACACAGAAAAACTCACACATGTGTGCCCGCGCTAGATAACGAGCGGAGCTCGAGCTGAAGACGCGCAGAAGCCTTTCAGACGGAAGAGTCCGGGCAGCGGCGCGTGGAGCAAACCTCTTGTTCCTCGCGCCGGAGCGGGTGGGCTCGCGGAGGCCATGGATCACATAGGGATACTCGGGGCGCATCTGCAGCAGCACACGCACGTGGAGCCCATCAGCTTCGGGATCGACCAGATCCTCAGCAACGTGGAGCAGAGCTGCATGCTGGGCATGAGGATGCACGAGCCGGACTACGGACACGCGGCCTATAACGGCGGCGGGGGCAGCGGCGTGAACGGCGGCGGCTTCGCGTGCGGTAACGGCGGATATAACGGTACCCCCACCTCGTGCGGGATGACTTCCATCGGCGGGGCTTATCACATGAACATGGGCGTGAACGCGAACGGGACTAACATGAACTCCGCCGGGGTCATCCGTGTCCCCGCGCACCGGCCTCTGAGCTGCGGGAACTCGTCGATGCCGCCGGTGAGCGGGACCATCAACAACCTGACCGCGCTGACGTTCCCCTGGATGGAGAGCAACCGACGCTACACCAAAGACAGGTTCACAGGTAATATAATATAATATAATATAATATAATATAATATAATATAATATAATATAATATAATATAATATGTCTGCAGTTTTTTGCAGTTGTAAATTATTTCACAAATATTTCGTCAACATCCATCACAGATGATCTAAATGAAATAAAAATCCTGACTCCGATCATAACTGGAGGTTATTGTTCGTCAGTAATTATCAGACTTATCACAGCTCAGACGAAAGATTTTTTTTCATCTTCTGTAGCTCGATTTTTGTCACTGCGACCCACCAAAATAATACTGACTCACACATATAAGTGTTATAAATGTCATTTTTATACAAATTTAAAGTTTATAAATGTAGTTTATGAATATGAATTTAAAGTGGCCCAATGTGTGAAAAATTAACATGTTCGAAAACTAACATTTAAAAAGTACAAATTAAAGAACCCAAAATGTTTTTGTTTTTTGCCACATGTATCTGTAGTGCAATGTTACCTTCTGTTCATTATTATTAGTAGTAGTAGTATCAGTATTATTACTTAGAGACAGCTGTGCTCTGTCATGGTGTTATTTCTTGTTTGTGCTGGACAAACTGAACTGTGTGTGTCTCTCTGCAGTCCTCCTCTCTGTGTCTTCACTTCAGTTCTCTCTGAGCACATTCACTGCATATAAACCTCCAGCTGCATTCATGTTTGCTGCACTGAATCTTTATCATCCACGATATGAACTCATGTGTCTGAGATAAAGTTGAATTGTTATTTACAGCCGCAGACTGACTTGCTACAGTATTGTTGGGTAATGCATTATTTTATCAGCATCTCTAAAGATTTCAGTATACGCATTGAGTTCCATACATTCTGTAGATATTCTCTAATTTATGACAGCAATTATAAAATAAAACTCTAACTAATTGTATAAATGTATATGTGTATAATTGCAGAAATTGAAAATCATCAATCAATTGATAAAGTTTTCTAAAAGTTTCCTAAAATGTTCTTTGGTTATGACACAAGAGATAAATATGCAAATACACAGAAAACACACACACACACGTCTCCAGGGGTGTTATGATATAAAATGAAGAAATGAATTATTCAGTGCATTGTTAAATTGTTGTTTACAGCACACTCAGGCTGTAGACAGTATGCTCTATATTAGAATGATCTTTATATATTTCCTACTTGCAGATTTAATATGGACTCTATTTTAAAGGTATAAGGTTTAACTCACACTGCTTCTGCTGCTGCTCTGTCAGTGCTTCCTCTGTGCTTGTCCTGCAAAACCTTGCTTTGACTTGTCCTGTACTTTCCTTTCCTGTCCTGTCCTCCTCTGTCCTCCTGTCCTCCTGCCCTATCCAGTGTCCCTCTCACCCCTCACTGTAACACGTCGTGTAGGTCACCCCTACCAGAACCGGACGCCTCCCAAGAAGAAGAAGCCTCGGACGTCCTTCACCCGGCTGCAGATCTGTGAGCTGGAGAAACGTTTCCACCGGCAGAAGTACCTGGCGTCTGCTGAGCGGGCCGCCCTCGCCAAAGCCCTGAAGATGACTGACGCCCAGGTCAAAACCTGGTTCCAAAACAGACGCACCAAATGGAGGTGAAGTCATGTTTCATTTCTTGTTCTTGTCCACAGAGCAGATGGTGATTTTACTGAGTATTTCTAAAGCCTCTACGCCCTCAAAGAGGCCCTGCATTCTTTCTGCACCACTGTAGGCCCGTTTGGATCCTAAGGCCTGTCAGGGGCCCTGCAGTCTGTTTTTATGGTTTGAACTGACTGTTGTGTCATTTTCTGGATTCAAGTTCAATATGAGGAAAATATATTTGATAACTGACATTTGCCAGCAGTCGTGTGTGCGTTCTAACACTTTATACTAAATCATAAGAAAACATAAGCACATATTCACTCAGTGATCAGAGTGAAGAGCTGATGCAGCTCATGTGATGAACTCCTTCTTATGATCACTGTGTATTTTATGGAGCTGGTTTGTTTATCTAGCCTACCTTGACTGACATAAATGGGGTGGACAAAATAATAGTAACATCTCTCATAAAGGTAGGATTTAATGCAGCACTAGCGTACTGCATTCATTGTAAATGAATGGACACAGAGTGTAGACATCTTTAAGTGGACTGTGTGAACATGGACAGGCTCTGCTGCTCCACATGCTGCAGGAGACGTGAAAAAGCTTTCTTTAAGACTATCATACAACTTTAAAACACGATTGAAAGATGACATAAAATAGATGATATGAAACATTTTCATTAAATTTAGTCACATTACAGACTGCTCT